>JANZLQ010000001.1:11550339-11607191 GCA_026212715.1 Elanus axillaris
AGGGTGCGAATGGGTGCAGAGCAAGGACAGGCAGCCTTCAACCGGGGCGGGGGGGTGTAAGCCTGCGGCTCCGGGGGCGCTTAGCAGCTGCTGACTGGTGCTGAGCTTTAAGCTGTTTGCTTAAAAAAAATGGAAAAAAGAAAAAAAAAGCCAAGGGGTTTGGGTGAACGCTGCTGGAAGTGTTTGGGGGGGTTGTCCAGGAGTTCCCCTTCTCAAAGGCTTAATTGTGTCATCTTCTGAAGCAAAGCCCGGAGCAGGTCTTTATTGTGCCCAGGCAGAGGCATGCTCCAAGGTGCTAATTTGCTCCAGATGGGGTGATCCAAACTAGGGGTTATTTAAAAAAACCAACAAACAAAAAAAGCAAGCATCATGGTACTGGTCACTGTGCTGTCGGTGAAAGAGGTCAGGGCAGCGCTTGCTAAACGTGGGGTTTTGGGGGGGTCATGGCAGGGCAGGACGGACGGACAGCTGCTGGCACTGCCCGCTGAGATGGCCAGAGCTTGCAAAATCTCTGCTGGAAAGGGACTCGGCAGCGCCGGGAAAATGGCAGGGTGTGAGGAGGCATGGGGGGTGGGTAACATTGCGGGGTGCTAGTTTTTTATAAAGATTTAAACCCGATACAAAGCAGAGAGCCCCTTGCTGCCAGCAGTAGCTGTGTGGGCTGCTTGTGCCTGCTGAGTGCCCGGGGCAGGGTCAGGCCCCGCTGCATCCTTCTGCAGGTGAATTTTGGTACCTGGATGGGATTGGGGACCAAAAGCCATATGTTGTGTTTTGGCCTGGGACCCAGCTCTCTGGAGGAGAAAACCAGGGTCTCGGCTTTCCACGCTGCCCATGGAGCAGAAGCAGGCAGCCCTCAGGGGCCAAATACCCTGAGTTTTGACCCACGCAGTCTGGCAGGATTTTCTGGTGATTTTACACCAGCCTTCCCATTTGAAAACCCCTTCCCAGAGCAGCCAAGGAGAAACCACCAAGCAGACAAAAGAAAAATGCCCTTCGGGTTTCAGGGAGTTGATTCTCCCCTTGCAGCGATGAGCGCGGCACCTTCCAAATAGCGGGTTTTTTGTTAGGAAACAAATGTTGCAGCCAAGTAGTATTTCTCTTCTTGCGGGATTTGAGTTCCCAACACGAGTCCTGACTTGTGCGCTGAGTGAGTGGGCTGGTCCCATCAGTTCAGGTGGCTCTGTTCCCGCTTCCTTGGGTTTTCTTTGCTTTGTCTTCACCTCCAACACTTTGGTACTTGCTGTTGAGAGAGGAAAAAAAAAATATTTATTTTTGATGCCACAGAAGCCACGTGCAGTAACCCTTTTTTTGGAGAGCAACCCATTTTAGAGGCGAAACATAAAGCTATGTTTTCCCCACCAACTCAAAAGTGGTCAGGTTTTAAAAATGACATGTGCAGGCTATTAGTTGTGGGGTTTGCCTCCTTGCTGTCGAGACGTAGGTCTTGATTTAGCAAACACTGGCATGGCAAGCCCGGTGGCATGCATTTACGGAGTTTGGTCCTTCATGGGAGTTTGTTACACCCAGCTCAGCTGAGCATCCCCTTGGAGAAACGGCTGGGTTTTGGCAGAGCACTGAAGCATGCGCTAAACTGGCAGCGCAGGCTTGAAGGTTCAGCTGAGCCAGGTGGGATGCTGTGGCAATGCCATTCCTACCAACTCTGCTTTCTGCAATAATTAAAAAGACTTTTCTAATTAGTAGCTAATGGCTTCCGTGGTATTTCTGTAACGTTTCACAACTGTACACTGATTTTTCCTGTATGAAGATGTGTGTTGCCTATGGTGGACTAGAAGAGGTGCCTCAGCAAAACAGCGTTTAAGGGAAACTGCATGGGTTGTTGCTCTGAAAAACGAGCTGGGCTTTTTGCAAGGTTGTGCGTCTAAATATGTTTGAATGACCTTTTTTTTTTTTTAGCAGCTATCACAAGGTACCAGTCTCATTTTCCCGGGTACCTTCGCAATGTTCCCATCGGTGTTGGATATCCTGCTGCGCGTGTCCTACCCTTGCCATTGTCTGTCAATCTCTGTTCCTCCTGTCTTTTCTTCTTTTTTTAAAAGATGCAGACATAATGCTGTGAACTGAAATAAATTATTTATACAATGAAAGGGCCTGATAAAAAAAAAGGTGTTCTTCTGCTTCTTTCTCTAATATCAATGCTGCATTTTACAGTTGGTTCTCGTTGCGTGTTATGAAGGAGGTGGGCAAGTGGACGGAGAAGGGACCTGCTCAGGATCACTCGGCACCCAGCGGCACGCTGGCATAGGTCTGTCATGTGGCGTCCCTCTGCAGCGTGTCCCTGTAGGACGTGGGGAATGTCGATGATTTTGCAGTTAATGAAATCTGAGCTCTTTTGCAGGACCTTTAATTTCTCTGCATCTCTGCTGCTGTCCGTGAAAGGGGAGAATACTGTTTGGTGTGGGTATTTTCTTCCCTCACCTCTTTTTATTTTAAATCCATGTGAAGGAGGTGATCACCTTGTGCACAGCACTTAGAGGAGGAAGTGAGAAAGTTTTGGGGTTTGCTCCGTGTGGCTTTTTTAAATCCATGGCCTCAGGCAAGCCCGTTGCAGTGGCAGAGAGCCAGGTCTGCAGGGCTTAAGGCACCAGGCGGGCAGTTGAGAACAGGATGCTGCAGAGCTGGAGGCTGCCTCTGCTCCTGGGTGGCTGCTGACACAGGAAACACAGGGTGACATTTTGGAGAGGAGAGCCAGAGCTGGGTGGTAAATGACTTTTTGCTTTCTTTGTAAAACGGTGACATGGCAGTCGGGGAGGAAATGATGAGCCCAGTTTGCGAAAGCGCGATTTTGCTGGGCTCCTGAGCGCTTATCCTGCACTAGGCTCCTCTCTGCTACCCAGGTGGACCCACTGGTTTCCAGGGTGCAGAGTGCTCAGGTGAGAGGACAAGCTGTCTGCTTTGCAGGATCAGAGTCTTGGGGCTCTAAAGGGTTGCAGGACCTCAAAATGAACCTAAAGGCTTATCCAGTGATGCAGTTACTGAGCTCCTATCAAGGCTGTTGGTTCACACCCAGAAACCTCTTGAAACTGAGCTGGACGGTGATCAGTGGCATTCAAGGATTGAGTTGCTGAGTGCTCAGCTGCCTCGTGACCATGCGGAGAGCCTCTGAAAGGTGCAGTTCCCGTCAGGCTCCTTCCTCGCACAGACCATCACCAGTGGGTTCCTGTCTCTCTGCCACAGGGGTGGCACGGTGGGCAGCATGGTCCATTCCAACGCTCCTGGAGATGCTTCTGACCTTCGCTTCCCTTTGCCCCTCCAGTCCTGTTTTTCAGGCAGCATGCGGGACTTCATGTTTCTCCTGGTGTGTGTTTCATGGAGTGGATGCTGCAGTGCCTGCACCCTCCTTAGCGTGAAGGGACTCATCCTCACTGATCCCACCCAGTGGGAGCCAATTTATGGGGGTTTTCCTGCTGGCACGGAGTCGTGCACACTGGCATTGTGTCTCTGTTCTGGCTTATCTGTGCCCCAGGGAGCCCAGACTTGGGTCCCTTGGGCACACAGGGTGACCTGCTATGTCCCGCATGGAGCTGGGGGGGCTTTCCTCCTCCTGGTTTAATGCGGGGAACCATCCCTGTCCCTGCGATGGACTAAGAGAAACAGCCAGAAGGGTTTGGGCTGTAGGTTTTCAGAGGCTGTGACTTTTTGCGTGTGTGACTGTGCAACTGGATCTCCCACACTGCTCTGTGACCTGGGGGCGCTGAGCTGGGATATCTTAGTTTACTGCCAAAGCCACTGGCTTGCGGGAAGGGGTGGGAGGGGTTGTATCTTCTTGCAAGGAAAGCTTCTTGTGCCTCGAGCTGCAAGGACAGACATCCTCCTTCAAGCCACACAGCCTCTCCTCCTGGCCAGAGAGTGCTTTTGTCAGCAGGGGTTTTTGTGTGTTTAGGCCAGTTGTCATGAAAACATTGCACAAGGAGCTTGCTGACCTTGTGGTGCCCTGAAGCAGCACGCTGGCTGTGATTTATGCTGCTGTACCATCTCCCTGAGCAGGCAGTTCAGCAACACAGTGAGTGATGCTGGAGCCATGGTCCCCAACCCAATGTTTGGGGACCCTCATGGCATGTGGAGCCCAAGCCACCAGGCAGCGCCCAAGGATGCTGCCCCTGCATGGGGCCAGAGGGGAGAAAAAGCAGTGAGGAAGCAGTTGGGCTGTCAGCTGCAACGGATCTCTGCATGCATGGGCTAGGAGCAGGTGAGAAGGACCTGCAACCTTTCAAATGGCAAAAAAGGCAAGAATAAAACAGACCAGGGCTGGGGTCTAGCCAGGAGCAGCAGGAGATGGAGTCAGGACATAAATGGGCAGAGAGAAGCTACCAGCATGTCCCTTGCCACTTCCCTGCTGGTCCCTGACATACCCTCTCTGAAGGCCACCAAGGGAGGGCTGCCGAGCAATTTCCACTTGCTCTCATGGACAAAGGTGCTTCAAATACCCCTGCGATGGCTTGGAATATCCCACGTTTTCATGCACATAGCTTCATGGCGACTCCTTCACCCCAAAAGCTCTGCCACCCCTCTTCTGCAGGTTCTGCCCTGCCCTACCTGTGTCTCCGTTACACAGGTCCTTCTCCCTCTCTTTCCCTGGTTTGCCTTGTTAAGCTAAATCCCTCTGCAAAGGGGATTTGCCTCCCAAGCAAGTATCTTTAAAAGGATCATCTTGGTTAGCGCAATTCGTAGGGCACTGAATCCTTGAAGCATGGTCTAATGCAAAGAGAGCTATATCTTTGCACAGCACAAGGTACTTCTGGTCAAAGTTTGGGTGCAGTCAGGATGACCATCTCTTTAGAATGGTCTATAAACCATTACAAGAAGAAAAAAAAAAAATCCCACACTGATTCAAACTGGGACCCCATTTGCTTTGTTTTCAGTCAGCTCCATCCTAAAGCTTCTTCAGTGTGAATTACCCCAAATCACATGTACTTTTTGTCTGAGCAGCAAAAGGCCACTGCTGTGAGTGAGGTCTGCAGGACACTAGGCACTTTACACACATCTCATGCAAAGAAAAAAAAAGGTAGTACTTGCCTAGTAGAGTGAAATTGAGACATTTCAGCACAAGCATATTCTCATTGAGGATAGTTCATGATGACTAGGGAATATGGAGAGCCCAGCCTGGAAATATTTGCTCTAATAAACCATTCTGTTTATTTCAGCTTACCTTGTGTTTGCTTCCCTCAGATATTCGAGTGAGATTTAAGGGAGGAACGCTTACAAAAAAGAGCAATTCTCCAGCAACTGCATTAAAATACTGGTGAAAAGTGAGTTATGAAGCCTATAAATCTGCCAGGTGTTTGCACTGGAGCTATACTCAGCCAACAGGTGACCAGAAATAATCCCAAGTGCCTAATGACCCCCTTGTCCTCCCTCCCTGACAGCCTTGACTAATGACATCTTACAGCTTGCAAAAATGCTGCAGCACGAGGAGAGTCTGTGAGAAGTGCTGCTGAGCCCAGGGCCATGGGGCACTAGGGGAGCGGGATGACAGCCTGCTTGCAGACACTGGGGCATGGAAGGCAGAGATCATCTCAGCCAGCTCTTCATCAGCCCACAGATGATGATGATGATGATGATGATGATATATTATTGTTATTGTTATTGTTGTTAATGTTATTATTCCTTTGGCCCAATGGTACCCAAATTTTGCAGCTGGAGTGGGCTACTGTAAGCTTATGAAATTTCTTGTGATCCCCAATGCTGGGGCTGAAGCATTCCCAAAAGTTGGTGTCTGGGGAGACAGGAAAACCTGAAGCTCCTGATCCCAACTGGCATTGCTTTCAAGTCTGTATTTTGCTGCTGGAAAGAGAGCAGAACACAAAGCTGGGTTCAATGCGGTTTTTTATTCTCTGCCACTGGCTCCTGCCTTACCTTGGTCACATCACTTTAGATGCCCTCAGGCTTCTTTTCCACAGGTGTAAAAAGGTTGCCAGCATTTTTCTTACTCCTAAGGCTAAAGAAAGAAATTGGTGCTGATAGTGTGATACTCAGATCCCTGTATTGAAGATGCTAAACCTGCAGGATTTCCCTAAGATGGTGGGGAAAGGGGTGCTTGGGTGGGGGAAGATTGCTGCACGTCTGAGTACTCCTGCTTGCACTGTGGGCAGAAAAGCTACTTCAGGGCTGAGTGCCTCGGTTCAGCATCCAGCAGCTCCATGCCACGCCAACTATTTTATGACCTATGGCTCTCTCAAACCCTCCAGCCGTATCCTCAAAGTTATGGCTGCAAGAGGGAGGTTAATAACCTGTTTTAAACCCCAGACTCCATACCTGTGGGCTCCCCTGCAGCTACAGGGTTGGTAATGAAGTCCTGCAGGCAGAGGAGATGGCATGGAAGCTCCCGTCACCACTGTAGCACCGTGCCAGCAGTGGACAGGCTGTGTCTCCAGGGCTGGAGGCAGCTCAGGACCCTGCAGATCCACCCATGCAGAGGTGAAAGACCAGTGTGGCAATGGGAAATGGGAACACAGGGCAATTGTTGTGCTGGTTAATGTTTAAATAGCTCTTGGGAAGTCCTCTCCTTTGCCGCTTGCCTTCTCTAACAAGGGGGCCCTTTCAACTCCTTGGCAATTTCCCCATCGTTTGGCTTCTGCTGCCTGTTTAAAATGTCCAAAGGCAGGAGGGGGAATGGCAATGCTGCAGCTTTGCAATGTTTTCTCGCCCACCACCTCCTCCCAGGATAGACCACGCTCTCTCCCAGCCAGCCTTAGAAACCACCTGATTACTTAGAAAGAGGGATCTGTTGGAGCTGGTTGGTGTCAAGATGACAATGGGTTGTGGGGAAAAAAAAAACCAACCCAAAATAACAACCCACCACCCATACACTACTCTTGGAGTGTGTGCTCGGTTGTTCTCCACCCAACCTAGCTAGGGACAGCCACATCTCCAGAAGAACTGGCCAACTGCACAGGTCTTTGTCTCCCATACATGGCCAAGGGGTAGCATCTGGTGATGGACCAGAGAGGTGGGGAGACCCTGCTGATGTCTCCCCACAAACCTCAGCCCATCCCCGGGAGATGCTGCATTTCTTCTGGGACTTCCAGCAGCTCTGGAGCATCTCAGACTGAGAATGGGACAAAGATGGTTTAAAATTAGCCCCTGCCAGTTTTGCCTGCAGCTTCTGATGCCAAAGCCAGCTGTCTTCCCACCCAGCCCAGCCTCTCCTAAGGTGCTGCCCACCTTCTTCTTTTCATCGCAAGGGTGTGATACAAAGAGTCCCACAATGATTTGTCTCTCATCAGCTGCAAAACCTCATGCAGGACAAATAACCCATCCAAGGCCTCGTCCTCCTTCCCCTGCAAGACCCCCTGTAAAATTCGATCAGAGCAAAGCAGGTGGGGGAGGGGGGCTAAAACTGTTTGTTAAACCTCAGCATCAGCATTTGTTTTCAGCCTGGCTGCTTTGTGTCCCTGGTAACTGCTGGGGTGTAATGGGTGCAAACTGAAGCGTGAGTGCAGGCGAGGAAGCCGTGGTGTGACAATGTATTTGAAGAGTGAGGTGGAGCATGAGGCAGCCATAAACTCATCAGGAGGTCATTGAAGGGGCTGGTTTGGGAAAAGTGAGCTCTGCTGAAGTTTTATCACTGTGGCCTGAGGGTTTTATAATCTCTGAGGATGCTCTGAGCTGAGCAGAGCCTGTACTGGCTCATTTTAAGCTAAAAATTGGCTTAGCTCTGGATGAGGGACAGCCTGGGAGAAGAGGGCTTGGGATCCATGAGCAATGTCCTCGTCCCTACCACCTCCTCACACCAGCCTCACTGCAGGGCTGGAGCCCAGGTGCCTCGAGGCAGCACTCACCCCTGTTTATGGATTGCTAATGTCAAGGCTTGATGTTTATCATGCTGTTGCCCATGGGAGAGTTGGGTGCCCAACGCTCCTTTATTTTTAGCTAGATAACAGAGAGAGTGATGCAGAAAGATGGGAGGGAGAAGGAGGGGCTGTGTCTGCTGAGACCGTGGCAATGTTCAAGTTCTTTATCTGTAATTATTTGCAAATAAGTCCTGGGTATGTTTATATATTTTATATGCAACCCCTGTTCTGTTTTTTTAATATATATATGTATATATAATTGCACCCAGGGAGAGTATACTGGAAGTATTTCGTTAGCTCTTGTGTCACCAGGACCTTGTTTTCCCCAGGGTTTCAGTGCCAGCAGGCAACCATGTACCAGTGTCCTAGCAGGGCTGGCATGGCAGCCCAAGCGGGTGTTAAAGAAAAGAAATGCTGGGCTGACTTCAAATGTGAGTTGGAGTTGGAAAAACCTCATCTTCACCAATGGCTGAAGGACCTGCATCGCAACTTACGAAAACTGCTTTCCCCTATCGTGGTACAGCACGTGCCTGATGGCACTCGGCACTGGGATGCGGTGGGAGCCTCATCCCAGCACTGAGCTGACTTGTTCTCGGCCAGCTCATGGGACCGAGGTCTGGCGTGGGCCTCACAAACTCCAACCCCTTCAAGAACCCTTCTTGTCTACTGGCTGAGCCATGGCTTTGCCCACCCCTCTTAAAGAAGATATTTCTTTTGGTGATTTGGAGCCTTTTAATTTCCAGCCCACAACATTTCCCAACCACTTTGTGCCCATTGGCCCCTGTGCCAGAGTTATCTCTTAGCTCAAGCAGCTCTCCTCTGCGCTGGGTGCGAATGTGTTTTTAGAGGCAGTCACAGCTCTCTGAGCCACTATCCTGTAGGACAGGGAAGAACCTCTCCATGTCCTCACTAAACTGGGTCGTATTTCTGCTCTGAAACCCAGGAGGGTGGTAGGGGGAAATTCAACAAGATAAGAAACCTGGAGTATCCTCCAGACTCGGGCTGAGGGTATATCAGAAAGCTGGAGGTGGCAGCGATGCTTTTGATGGGCTGAGCAGGGTGAGGTGTCTTTTGGAGCCTGTTTGCTTGGGCAGACAGGGACAGACCCAGATTTCCACTAAGTCCTGAACTGGGAGTGCTGCAGTGGAGCTGCTCACAGAGGCAGCACAAGGATGGCCATCCCGACCCCATCACTGCCTGCTCCCGGGCAGAGTCAGCCCTGGGAGGTCATGTCTTGGCGATCAATAAACTAGGGTGAGAGAGGCCCCATGCAAAATCTTGGCATCTGTACTGGAGCTGCTTGGAAACCATCCAGTGCTCCTCCTCCCTTGCCATCCAAAAAGGAGAATTCATCAAAAATGAGCCATTTCATGGAAATGCTGATGGCAAAATGCCACTATGGGGGGTGAAAAAGAAACAAGCCGCAGTGACCTTGAGCATTTGGATAATGCTGAACCAACATTTCTGGAATGGATCATGTTTGCTTTGAGATGGCTCTTTACTGGAAATTTTTTAAGATATGTTCTGTTATTAAATGTATATAATGGAATCTACCTTGCAATCTGAGCAGGGCACAAGGGGAGCCTGTGCTCCTCAGCACCGCTTCTCACCCAGCACAGCATCTCTGGCCTCGTCCCAATGGGGTGATGCTCCCTGAGAGCATCCCACCCTGACACATGTGGGTCCTCTGGCCTCTCTGGGAGGTCTTTCCATCCTCTGCATGCTGTGGCTTTTTTCTTGCTGGGTATCCAGGAATCTCAAGTATCATTAGTCCAGAAATCCCAGGGAACTCTCAGGAGCAGAAATTGCAGCAGAAGAAATCCTATCCCTTTTCCCCCTGCTCCCAACCTTCTGCCCCACTGGAGCTTCTTTTATCACAAAATATGCAGAAAATTGTTGGGTCTCTAATGTTCTGAACTCCTTCAGTCAAGACAAGACTTGGCTTGCAAAGAATGTGAATAATTTATGTGTAGATAATAATGAGAGGGAGAGGATGAGGAAAAAGGAGTTTGTCTTTCATTCCCCTCAGTGCTGCTCCTGAGGCTTTGCCCTACCCAGAATAGCTATTCCTGATTATCCCAGGTGGACTAATTTACTTGGAGACCTTCCTCCGACTCTGTAAGCAGAACCCTCCTTTTGTTTTAATGCAATCCACTGTGGATGCAATTGCTAAATAGGGGAAAAAAAACCACAAATCCAAACTTTTCTCCCCAAATTCACCCTAAACCTGTATTCTTTTGCACCCTTGCATATCCTGAACTAGCTTTTCTCTGTAGGCTGGTCCCCAGGAACAGCGCAGAAATCCAGCTTCCAGTTCCAGCTCTGGCCTTGCAAATGCAGTGACTCACTCTCAAGAAACCTCATTGTGCTGGCGTAAGCCAGAAGCCCTGACACTTATTTTTTTTGAGAAGCCCTAGCAAGGGGAAGATATATAGCTTGTGAAAAAGTATCGTGGCAGAAGAACAGCTTCAATAAACAGATTTAGTATATGAAAAGTGAGGAGATTTTTGACTGCAGGAAGATGCCTGGGAGCCTTAAACTGTGTGGTGTGACTTTGAGAGGCCGATTAAGTTCTTGGTTCTGTATAACATCCTGCAATGCCTAAATGGGGCAAAGGCACAAAAATAGTTGAAGATCTACAGCTTAGCTACTCTTTGCAGCAGGGGGAAATGTTGAAAAGGAAGGTGTTTGGAAGTAGGAAACAGAGACTCCAGTGCATCTCTCCTCTTGATGTGAGATACCAGGACATGGCTAAGGGCAGATCATGAAAAGCCTACTCCGGCTGGCAAAACATAGCTGAAGGCAAGGGAGACCTGTTGTGGTTAGAGCTGAAAAGGTAAATCTGCTCAAAAAGATGCCCTTTTTGGTGAGAGGATTATTGACAGCTTCAAATCTGATTCAGAAAATAATGCAGGGAAATTTCTAAAAAGCTCAGACTTTTTTTCCCTCTCTCCATCTCAAAAGGGACTGATTTGCTTCTTTTCAAAGGAAAGAGACGTTAAGCCTCACTCCATCCCCACACTGCTTTTTTTCTTTTCCTGTCTGGTCTTTGCTGCTGATTGGGTCACTCAGAAAAACAAATCAACCCACATGGAGATTTTGTCTCCTCCCCATCCTCAACACCCTCCATTAGCAGAGGTGGGGATAGGATGGGAGTGAGGTTGGTTTACTGTCCCTGCTTGAAACCTTCCCTTCAGCCAGACCCCACATTAATGTCAAAAAGGTCTAAGGATTGCATCTTGACTGATGAAATAGGACAGAGAGGGAGCTTTGCAAAAACGGCGTCTAGCTAAGTTAATCCAATTCCTTGGTGCAGTTATGAGCTAAAACCGGTGGAAAGTCACATTCTGATTAAAAAAGACACTACTCTGTGAAAATCAGGTTAGTCTCACACATGCACAGGTGGATGTCTCTTCCCTCCTTCCCTGGGTGCTGCTGGGGCAGGCGTAGATGGGAGCAGAGTCCTGCTGTGGCTTGTCCATTCTGGGCTGCTGGTGACAATGGGGAGGTTCCCCAGGGACATCCCAGATGGCCAGCGAGGCACAGCCCGCAGTGATGCATGGCTTCCAGCCCACCCAAGCTCTTTCCCCTTGACTTCAGCCCTTGCTTGGGCAAGCTGGTGTAAGGCAGCCGACAGCATGGGGCTGTGCAGGATGGGCATGGACAGCACGCCTGTGGATAATGTGCCTTTAATTACTATTAATTACTTAATCATGCTCTCCATGGCTCTGCTTAAGACAACCGCATTAATTGTTCACAAACAAGCTCTGGACACGTACAAGCTGTAACACAGACAGCAAGTAATTTAAATCCCATCCCCTGTGGGTTTGGCCCCTTGTCATCCTCCTTTCAACCTGCCACGGAAGACACAGTTTCTGGTGATTTGCTCCAGGGTTTCTGTGTGAGTTTTCCAGATGATTTTCAGGTTGATCTGATGGCCCAAGGTCATGCTTCAGGGTCCTCTCACCTCCTTGGGGACTATCAAGGCATGGAAGATCATTTCCAGCAGCTCAAGGAGGACATGTCAAGCTCTGGCTTTCAAGGCCAGGAGTGACAGTGGAGTCCCTTCCCTGCCCCAGTGCTTCTCTTTCAGCTCGGCTGAGACGTAGCTCTCACAGTCATCAGCAGAAATGGGAAGCAAGAAGAGGGAATGAAACCCCAGGGTCCTGGCAGAGCCCTGGTCAGGCTCCAGCAAAGTCCTGGAGCCGGGCTGGATGCATCAAGTTCTGCAAGACATGAATGGTGTAGGACAGAGTGAAAAATTCAGTTTTAAGCCTAGAGTGCTCAGGCTAGGCCTATGTCTTTGAGGGAAAGCAGCGAGTCCTAAGTGTGGAAGAATTAAAAAGAAATCAACTTACAAAACAAAACACTGGCAGAATCTCAAATCAACACAGGCTCCAGTCAATCACAATCACATTTTCGAGGCCATGCTCATTGTCAGACATGATCTTACCGCAGGGTGGGAGGGGGAGGAAAAAATACAAACTTAAAATTCATATGAGTGAAACCAAGAAAATCCACGGTTACAGCATCAAGAACTGCATCAGCCAAAACATAAGAAGGCCAAGTGGCAACCATTCCCAAGATTAGACAGGAGGAAGATAGAGAGAGAGCATCAGGGTGTGGTCAAGCTGCTTGGTCCAATCACCATGGGACTTTATTCCAATAGAGCTTTTTTGGCTTTGCCATAATGCCCATGCCACCCCGTGGTAGGCATGTTTACAGCCCCTCAGCTGGTCTCCCTGCTGCTCGGGGCTAACCATGCCAGGGGACTGGAAAACACACCACTTCCCATCACTGAGAAGCCTCTAGCCCCTCCAATCCACCATCCCTCCCCTTGCCACCCCCCCGACCAACAACACAACATCCAGGAGGACCTGGGAGGTGTTCCATCTCCATCACAAGGATTATTGCATCAGCATCCAAAATAGAGGCATGTTTGAATCAGTCTGATGATTCTTATATACCACCCCCCCCCCAAAAAAAAAAGAAAAGAAAAAGCTTTATTAAAAGAAAACAAAGGCATAAATGCCTCACAGTCTGGGCAACCTTGACAGCTTTAGAGTCAGCCCTTCTCAGGAGCTCCTCTCTCGTATCACCAGCTCCAGCGCAGCACAGGGAGGAGTGGAGCTGGCAGGGGTTGTGCAGGTGTGCGAGTGCACACGTGAGGGTGTGTGTGTGTATCACACCAGTTTCACAACCCATACACAGTCACAACTCTCAGTTGATGGTGTTCTCATAACATTGACTCAATCATCCCCAGTTATAAACAAAGCTCGCAAAAGACTCCTTCCTAGGAAAGAATAATGGTTGGGGGGGGGGGGTTTCCCTGAGCCTACATCAGCTCCAAAAGCATGTCAGGCAGTAATTAATCACTTCAGGGTATTTGCTGATATGTAATTACATGCAGTGAAAGGTTTGGCAATACAGTTTGCTATCAATCATCACCATGTATCAGTCACGTAGGCTGGGTCATCTTATAACCTGGCTGCCAGTTATTTCAAATGCTAATGTTTAAGGTAAAATCTAAAGTCTAAGATTTAATTTCCAGCATTTCAAGTGTTTCATGTCACATTCCTGTCCTAAACACCTCCAGCAAGATCCTTTCCTTCCCAGCTGCACAGGAGATTGATTCATGGAACGATTACCAGAATTGCACTTGGTAAAATGGAATGTCTTTATGGGTAGACGCAGGGGAGTTGTTTTCTCTCTGGGCTGTGCAGACATTTTCTGGCACAAATACCCTTGGCAATGAGGAGTTTACATGGTTTTGCAGAATCCATCCCATGCTGTGCAGCAGGTAGTGCTTTTGCAGGACTCTGCTGCTTACCTTCCCTTAGGAACAATAGCATGATTGCCACTCCTGGTAACTTTATCGGGACTTTTGTGGTGTTCAGTGGTTTAGCAAGAGCTCCATGTCCTGGGGGTAACTTTTCACACTGAGGAGCCCCACCTTTCCTCTCAGAAGTCAGAAGGAAAGGGGAACTTGCAGCCTGCTGGGTAAGATGGGTAAGACAGCAAATGAAAAGAAGCCAGTGCTTAGCATTACACAAAAGCAACCTTAAAAAATAACTCCTAAGTTTTACGCCAGTTTCAGGATTTTGCAACGGCCTGACTCATGATTTTTTTTTTTTTTTAATAATATGAGGATTTTAGGGAGCCCCTTCTACCCGCACATTCTTGGTGCAGTCACAGCCCTGTTTTCCAGAAGAAATGAAATTCCTAGCTTTCCTGCAAGCTCTGGCATGGCCCTCCCTCAGTCTGCACCCACGTGCTGAGTGGAGATGCACTTCGCCGGTGTCCGGCTGCACAGCAGCCACTCCATCTCATCAAACGTGGCAAGTCCCTTCTGGTCCCTGGCACAATGTGGCCTTGTGGATTTGGCTGTGCTGTTAGATGACAAGGAAGATTTTAACTCCCTCTGGGAGATTTTAACTTGTTTAACTCTGCCTGCTGGAAGTGGTTTTGTTCCTTTTAACAGTCATTTATGCAGAAGTTGCATGCAAAGCCTTCCTTATGAGTAAAGCTAAGGAAGTCATCTGGAGAAAACAGAGGATGACTGCAGTGACCAAACCCCAGAAGGCCGGGGTTATCCACCCACAAGTCAAGCAACAAGCCACTGGCAGAGCTGGAGATAAAAATCCCCCTCTCCCAAAGGTCTGCTCTTGTCCCTGTCCTGAAGCTCCCTGCTTTTGAATACAAATAGATGCACCCCAAGACTGCATCTGTAATAACTATAATCACTGTCCTGAGGATGGAACAGAGTGCCAGGAAAGTCCAAAAGTGCCAAGTTAATGCTGCAGAGTCAAGCATCACATCACATGCTCTTCTTCTCCTTTTCAAAGGAAAAAAGGAGTCCAAGCCCTTAAACAACATTGAGTGCTGGTTGGAAACCCATGTTAGAAAAGGATCTGGTAAGACCCATCCCAGCCATCCTACAAACTGCTCATTCATGGCGTCAGAGACAGGTTTGGCCCTAAAGCTTCACCTTGGGTAAAAGCATGCAATGGCAAAGCCAAGATGCAATACAGCAAAAACCTTGGGCCCCTGTGCCCCCAGCAGCTCATGAGTTTATCTGTCTCACTGGTTGCAAGCATTGCAGTGGGGTGTTGGGGAGCAGTGGGCGCACTGCCACCCTGCTGTGCTTCCACCTGAAGACCTGGATTAAAACCTCCAGTGACCATTTAACTCTCTCATCTGGGAGAATTAACTTCCAGCAAAGTGCAATGCCCAGAGATGGGCAAACAACACAAAGAGATGAGCTTCCCTCCTTGTTCACCCTCCACCCATCAGCCATCGTCTCTGGCCTCTACGCTGGGATTGTTGGAGGGAAGGGCAAGCAAGGTCAGCAGGGCTGATTCATCCCAGGCTCAGCCTCAGCCTGAGCCTTTGCTGATCCCTCTTCAGGAACGTGTCTCAGCTCACGGAACTGGACAGCAAGACGCTGGGGAGGGATAATCTCCACTGCCACACAGGATGCAGGAATCAGTGGTTGCATGGTGGCTCCATGCAGGGGTGGCCAGCACATCCCCAGGGGAGGAGAGGAGGCATCCAACTGGATGTGGCCTCAACTCCAAGGGAGCTGGGTCTGGGCCACCTCTGAAATTGTTCATTTTCATAACACGGGCAGTGAGCAGTGGCTGAAGGGAGCACATCAGAAATGTGGCTTGTTCACTCTGACCTGTTGGGTAGGGTTCGAGAAGGATCCTGCCCAGGTGAGAGCTGCCAACACGTGTTGACAAGCAGGACCGCTCTTAGCAGTTTGGGATATTCTCCAGCCCCCTGTTGTCTGAGTAGCCCTGGCTCTGCCAGGCGTAAGTAACACTTGATATTGTGTGATCCCCATGTTCAGCATGCCCCGTGCCTGCTTAGATCCTGCACAGGAGCTAGAAAGGGAAAGAGAAGACCTGGCAAGCCTGATAACACAAAGATTACTGTCTCAGTGTCAGGGGGATGGCCTTTCCCTAACCCCACCACATGTGCCAGCCCTGGGGAGGTCCAGCACCATATCCCCCCAGCCTCAGGCGGGGAGGGAGACGGGTTTTTAAGGTAGGTTGTACAGGAGGAACAGCATGATCCCAAGGCAGGGGCAGACCCCACTGTTGCTTTCTCTACCCTGTGGAGCAGTAGCTCAAAGACAGAGCATCCTCCCCGGCCACCCACATCATCCCCCAGCCACCTAGCCTTTGCCCAGGGCAAGCACTTGGGGCAGAGAAAGTGTAGGGCTGGGTGCCAGCATGGATAGATACAGCCAAGGGACTCCACTGATCTCATCCGGAGTGGCCCAGGGAAGGAGAAAGCCCTTCCCGGTGGCCCACAGCCCCCTCCAGAGGAATGCAAGCTATGCAGGGACCAGAGGTCACTGCAATCAGGTGCAGTGAAGGGCGGCTGTAAAAAGGAAAGATAAACCCAATAAATCAGGCTGTGGGAAGAGGAGGAGGGCACAAGTGCACAGAGCTGCCGGAGGATGGTACAAGGCAGGCCCTCCGAGCCCCAGGCAGAGGGAGGGGGGATGTGCGGGCTAACCTGGGCCACAGACCAGCCCAGAGATGGGGGATGCAGAGCACAGGCAGCACTGTCACAGGGGCAGCATCCACTGAAGGAAAGATGCTGGGGAGACCTGGGAGCCTGGCCAGGGTAAAGGGAGCAAAAAGCATCCATGATGGGGGAAGTCTTCTGTTTTTCTACTGGTAGGAAAAAAAAAAAGAAAGAAGAAAAACGTGGGGAAAAAAACAGAAGCAGTGGATTAGGTACAGATGGAAAAAGCCCTCAGAATAGTTTTGCTCTCAGTTTTATTGTATTTTATTTTACATTATTCCCATAATGGGAGATGGCAGTCTGTATTCACTGATGAAGCGGAAGACAAAACACTCCCCTTGGAGAGAGTTACAAATGGCTATGAAGTATTTTAAAACCTGTCATTTTTTTCTGCTTAGACAGGAGACGTCCTGTAAGCTCAAACCTCCATTGTGCAAGCATTCATTCCCATGGCTCCAGCTCTGTACCTGACACTACAAAACAGTGACTTAGGGGAGATGGATGGACATCTTGGTGACTTAGCTGGTGACCTGCTCCCCTTTCTTGAGCACTCCAGGTGAAAACAGGTATCCAGACACATGGTTTTGGGACACAAAAGTAGTCAGGTAGCTATCATTGCTTACCCAGAGTGCAGAATAAGCCCCCGGTGAAAATCTGTGCTGGTCCACATCCATTTTGTGTAAGCAGGAGAGCTATAATAAACCCACACCAGCTGCTCTGAATCTTATCCCACCTGGTATGGTCAGAGCTGATGCACCCTGCAAGAAATGATACCAATATAATCCCCACTTCCACAGCAAAATACTGAGAACCCAGCTCCAGTGCAAACTGAGAAACAAAATGTTAGCCTGTTCATCTGTGGAGAAGCAGATGGGAAATGTGACCCTTGCAAAAATAAAGGGCGAACTGTGTAGTCTCATGGCTTGTAGCTTGATTTCTTAAGATGCATGGCTTGCGCAATGGGGAACTCACATGCCACCAGCCAGTCCACCATCCCGGTCCTGAGAAACTTTTGAACCCTTTGGCCAGTCTCCCCCAGATTTGTCAGAGGAGCTGAAGTGAAGTCTCACTGACACGAAGCGCCTACGAGCCTTGCGAAAATAGGTGACTCGCTCGAGAAGAAAGAAAAACTCTATAAATATCCTGAGTGAGGGAAGAATTCATCACTCACTCAGCTCTTATTATACATCAGAGAAAGCTGTTATAAAAACCCCTGCCACAAAGAAAGGCCCAAGCATGAATCACTCCTTGTGAGATATCAAAGAATCCAACCACAGTGGCAAAATCCAAATGGACCCAGACATCCTTGGTACCTCTGCTGCAGACCATGTATTCGTGCTCATTGCCTGGCCTGTGACCTTGCAGTGGGCACCCTGTCCCTTTGGGAAAGATCTCCTGGGGGCAGAGGGCCATCTGTTTGAAAAAAATAACATCTCCCTTTGAAGATGCTGCCTATGAAGGTCTTATACCTCTAAAAGACTGAAGGGTAGCAACTACCAGAGCCTGTCTGCCATCCACAGCTCCAAATGCACTCCCTAAAAGATATGGGGAAATGTTTTTTAGGATGCATAAAATAGAGGAGAGAGGAATCAGCATCACAAGCCTATCTCCCTTCCTCCATGGGCTCCCACTGTGTCTCGTCTTCTTTTTCCCCTTGGCTGGATTCAAGCAAGCTAGGGATTGGGACCTGTGGGTCGGGATAACAACTGCAAGTCCTGGCTGGGCCAGTGGCTACAAGGACAACGGTAACTCTCTGTTCAAAGCCCATTCCCACAGAGCAGGCTGTCTCCCAGCTTTTGTAAGCTATTAAACAGAACACTCTGAATGCTGCGCTCTGGTTCTGAGATAATTTAGCAGACTAAAGGAGACTCTTACATCACTTTTCAGTGAATACAGTGAAATCAAGTGAGATGTGTTGGGGCAGAAGCAGCATGTGATGGAGAGGAGAAAAAGAGCAGCTAACAGTTAAAGTTTGAGGGCTGTGGGGATGAAAGCAGTCTCCACTATCCAGGATCATGGAGAGGGCTGGATACTGAATACCGAGATAACGTAGATGCCTCAAATAACCTAAATAGCCTAGATAACCCCTAGTCTGGGGTATGGCATATCCATCCATCACTGAACTGGAGCCATGGAGCCTGCTATGACCTGACTCAAGTCTTCACATACCGTAGCAACAACTCTGCATTAGAGATCCCAGGGTTGCTCAATGCACGGTCAAGGTCTTTGAATCTGCCACAGGGCAATGTAGGAGAGGGTGACGGGGTCTGAGACTGTTGACTCTGACTTGTGCTGGAGGGCTCTGCTGAAGCAACGTCCACCCTGAAGGCAGTGACAGCAAGCTTTTGGTGGGTAGGGTTGAAATGGATTCAGACCAGCATTATACACAGGCAGGGGTGCCAAGAGGAAGGGTTGGCAGTGACCAGGTTGATCGTGGGTAACCAGCGCTGTGCAAGGCCACAGGGAAGTGTCTATAGCATTGCAAATTCTCTGGTGTCTATGCTCAAGAGAGTGACATGCACTGACCCTGTGGGATGCTGGTCTCTAAAATGTATGAGGTCAGGCATAGGCTGTGGAGGAAGGGGTCTTGATGAATTTTTTCCCCCTGATGACCTCACATCTTGGCAGGACAAACTTGCAGATGATGGGAAGCTTAGTGGCTTATTTTTCAATCTCTCCCCATCCATGCTTCAAGCAATGATGACTGGTCCTTTGCTTGAGGTAGAAGTGATAGTGAGGGCTTTTCTTGCCTGTTTTTCAGTCCTGTTTTTTCCCTTCCTTGTTTTTCAGTCTTGCCTGTTTTTCAGCTCCTCCTTATTTACTTATCTGTTCTCTCACTTCCCCAAAGTCCTGTGAGTGCTGTAGCCAAGTCATCTCTAAAGTATGAGCCCACATTCACCAACAGATCAAACTATTCCCCAGAATTATCTTGGTAGGTAACGGTTAAAGCCAAAGCCAAAGCCCCACATCTCCCCTCTCCAGGAATTCCCAAGGGTGGGGAGCCCTGGGAAAGGAGGGCAGCTCTTCTAACATGAAAGGGGAGATGGATGGAAAGGGCAAAATGGATTAGAAGTGTATTTGCTTATTGTGGGCTCTTTGTTATCTCTCAGAGGCATTTCTTGCAACAAGAGGATCATATCACACAGCAGGCACTCACAGGAGGCTACAGGAGCTGGCAAGCTCTGTCTCAGTCATCACTCCTGCCAAAAGCAACAGTTTCCAGCACTGGAAGCTTAAACTGGCCTTCCATTCTAAATGACCTTGATGACTTTCAGGTGTAAGCAGTTCCCAGGTTGGCATTTTAGAGGCACTTTCAAATTTCGTCCTGCACCATTCTTCAGACGGGAGTACTCGAGTCCTCAGAGCTTCTGTCTCTGAAACCCCGGGAGATCCCAGCAGCCCTACTCCACCAGGAACGATCAGCTCTATTGGGGCATTGTGCAGGACATGCACATTGGCTTGATGCTTTGAGAGACACTGGCCTTGCTAACAGCAGGCCACAGCACCTAGTTTCCTCTCCTAGATTAGTCATTCTTCCCAAATTTCCTTCTTTTGTATAGGGATTCCCTCTGCTTCCTGCTGCAGGGTTCATTTTCTTTGTACTATAAGCACTTGGAAGTATTTGTGCTGTCTGAGAGACCAGCTCATCTGCTCAGCTATTTTTATTCCTCCTGCCATAGCATCTTGAGAATTGTTTTTCCAGAATAATCGCTGGAGGTCAGGAAGGGAAAAGAATAATCTCAGATACAGTCAAATGGATGGAAGGTAATTTCCAACACAACAGGACCCCATAATCATGCTGAAGTCTTTAATATTGATACTTTAGTTAGTTAGAAGGAAATTCAAATCAGAGGCACGCTCTTTAAGCAGTGCCTTCAGCATTATGTCAGATGTTCACATCAGGGCTGGGTGCAGAAGTTGCCAGTCCATTGGGAGAACTGTGTGGGAGCTCAGTCCATTGCGCTACTGAGGACCAAAGGGTTTTGGTTTCTTTCCAGGACTATTAAGCCTCAACTGAACATCCCCCCAAAATTGCTTTTGCTGTCAGCACGCCCAGGTCTGGCTCCTAGAAATGTGGAAGATCAAGCCTCTGCAAATATGGATTTGTTTGGAAAAGGATAATAAAAATATTTCTGGGCTTGGCTCATTCTTCATGACTGCATTAGTATCCGGGTAGTCAGGTTCCCTCTTACTGCTTATTGAAGAGAGCATGGCCGTGCTGTAGCAAACCCAGCCTTGCCCACCAGTATGGTATGTGTGGAGTGTCCTTTGTACACAGCTGCTCTGCATGCAGGCACACGCAGACGCTGGCCTGGAAAGCATGGGCTGTTCCATTTAGGAAATACCACTCTAAGTCAGTAACCGGCTGCTTCTGACAAAGCCGTGGAAAGGAGACTAAATTTTGCCAGCTTCTTTACTCTGGATCCTACCACCAGGGTTGGTGCAAGCTAGCACTCATCTGGTACCAGCAAGCCCTGATGCCTCAGCTGTGTCAGCCATCCTCCAGCCGACGTTTCACTTGGGTGCCACAAGGATCAGCCTACACCTGGTGGGTAATTACACGGGGTGCAAGTCTAAACTAGAGCATCCTTCTGAATTACCTCTCTGGATACTTGTAACACGAAGTTGTATTGAGCCAAAATGCAAAATGCATTCTCTTCATTACATTAAACCAAAAAAACCCCACATTTATTCCTGAGCAAGAACATTGCCTTTAATCTTGAATAGCACGTCTGGATCAGCTGCTCTGCAGACAAGACATAGGAGAAACCGGCAGAAAATATGTGGAGTTTCTTTGGACCAGAACAGCATTTTCAGAGTATTGCTGGTGCTACATAGCATTTGAAGATCATTTGTAAGACACATCTGAAAGTCTGAGTGTGCCTGAGCTTCCAAAATATTGTGGTTTTCCTCATAGTTGGTGGTTCTGGGGCCTTTGGAAGATGGCATATTCTGACGTTTCTTTAAACGCCATGAGGTTTAAAACTGAGTCTTTTGTCCCTAAGTGTGTGAACACTCAGAGGCTGTTTGTTCAGATGAATTCTTCCAGCATTCACTGGTCAATGACCCTCAGCCACCACATGGCCTGTTTTCAGTTTGTCAGTGCTGCTGATGCTGCCAGAGATGGTGGCATGTTAGGCTCCACCTCTAGCTTCTTCTTGGATCACATCCTTGGTTCCCAGTGAGCAACTGCTCCCTTGTCAATGGTCTTGTCAGCTTTGAGGTCCCCAGTGTCTCCTCTGACTCTCCCTCCTCACACACACAGCACTTCAGAGTCAGGTCTGAACTTGTACCAGCCTCAGTTTTGCTTCTGGCAGTGAAACAAGCAGCTGTCATCTCCCTCTGCTTCACACACAACACAGCATCCTTCACAACACTGTGGTGCAAAACTCCCTGGGGTCGCTGTGTTGCAAGAAGAGCTGGGAGCCAACTTGGCCCCAGGCATGGCCAAGGAGAGGAGGTGGCTGTAGGTGGTTCTCTTCAGCCCTGGTAAAACCACGTTTGTACAATTGTAATTCCCAAGCCCTCAAAACTTGCTACTTGTCTACTCCTCCTGGCCCTGTGCTGGACTCCCTTTGTGGGGCTGTTTGGACTGGAGCTGCTCCTGGCTTGGGAGCTGAAGGACAAGTCTAGGTGGAAATAACCTCCAGGGACAACCCTGTTTAAATGCCAAAGTAAATTTCAGGGTGGGCATGACACTGTTTCTGAGATGCAGTGGAAGCTTTTGACCACAGCCATCAGCTCTTTGTTGCCTTTTAATGGCATGTTACCAATGGTTGTCTAAACACCCTTGGTGCCCACCATCCAGAGACTCGACCAGTTTCCCTAGGGCCCTTTCCCTTACCTTGTCACCATGACGAGCTCACGATGAATTTCTTCCTCCCATCAGGTCCATACCCTCCCTTTGGGCTCCTCTCAAAACCTTCTGGAGCCACACCATGGTTCAGCTCTGCGCTCTCACACGTGCACCACCATGTATCTTCCTGGCACGCTGCATAGCAAACCAAACGGACTGTCTGGCCGCAGTTATCTGTTAATCCCTCTCTGGCCTCTTCCCTATCAAGGCATCATCTAAACTATTACACAGCTCTACTGTTGGCTTTGCTAGCCTTTGATCATTTATTCACAGGCTGGACAGATTCTCTCCGTTATGAATTACAGGGCTCTAATTGGATAGAGAGCCAAGCCTGCACCTTCCCCTGTAATTTAGCTTTAATTAATGCCCATTTATTATTAACTGTTATCAGCTGGGCTTAGGCTTAATGTCAGCTGGTTATTATCCAGAGACCAGCAAGGATTGTTTTCATCTCCTTTATTACCCATTTCAATAATTTCCCCCTCCCCTGTTGACAGATGCACACAAAATGTGCACGTCAGCATAAAGGATCGCTGTTAAGGAACAATGGGTCTTTCAAAGCCGCCAAAGTCAAAGGAAAGTCTCCCCATGTCTCTGAGCCAGTACCCAAGCCAGTGTGGACAAAGAAAAATGCCCCTGTATTTCTACAGGAGATACACAGTTTACCTTTTTCTTTTTCTGAGGCACAAAATCTGTAATTGAGAGTGGAAATGGGTGAGGAGCTATTCTGAAAGAACTGGGGCATTTTCATGTTCTTTTATATTTTCCATTTTCTCATTTCTGGCTTTAAGAAAGAACAGAAAAAGAAACCTTTTCTTCCATCTCCCTTTTATCACTTTCCTCCCCCCCAAAATAGCAACAGTGAAAGTACCATAAAACAAACCCAAGAAAACAAGTATGCAGGAGAGGGCTTCAGAGCCTGGTTAAAAAAAAATAGAGAGCTGAAGAAGAAAGAATGCTTTGCCTCCAGCCTGCGTCCATTTTCCATTCTGCAAAATCACTCCATGAGGTCTACTGAGACTCCTCCAGCAAAGCCAAAGGTTTCAAAGCCAATGCCACCATGCACCAAACTATTTATCCTGCCCCTCTTTGACCTCCCTGCAAGTGGAGCATCTTGAAAGCTTTACTTTCGGATCCATGGGAATGATGGTGGCTCTGAAAGGACCCTGAGATTATGCCCTGGTGTCTGTGGCTGCCATGCAGGAACCAGGCATTGCTTTCACCTCTCCTAAGATCCCACTCATAGCTGCTCCCATCAGACACTCAGAGGCTCGTCAAGAACCCCCTGGGCTTTTGTGCCTGGCGTGGTCTTCATGCACGGGGGAGAAACACACCCTCCTTCAACTCCAGGCTGCAAACAGGACATTGCCCACCAGCCTTGCTCCTGACTCCCAGAGATGGATTATCAGCAGAATTGCAGGAGGGTTGGCCATTTGCCTCTACACCGTCATGAGGCCAGAGGATTTGGGCTGAAGCATCTGGAAAGCAGTTTGAGAGGATCAGCTCCCCTTCACTGGGTATCTAACCCACTGCAGCCATTGCTTTTCTTAAAAGGAGTCAATTCCAGGCTTTGTAAGAAGGCAGCAGTTAATCTAGGAGCAAGGGCCCACTTTGATGGCCAACACTAAGCAGGCAGGGAGTTTTCAGCTTCTACACGCCGTCCCTCCTGAAGGCACTGCTCTGGCCAACTTGGCCAAGAACATCAAGTGTGCAAAGGACTGATAAAACACAGGGCATCAGAGCTCCTGGTGGGCTGGGGTGCCAGTGTATGGCACCGAAACACAAGCAAACGCCTCTACTACATATGGTGACAGTGACACTTTGTGGGGGAAAGCAACAGTGGCAAAGGAAAGAAGAACAAGTGAAGCATAGGAAGGCCCCTTTCTCTCTTGTCTGGGGTTGAAGATTTCTTTGAGAAAGGTCAGGAACTGGTCAGAGGAACAGAAACATCCTCAAGGAGAGATGCAACATCTGACTTCCATGTCAAAGAGCAGTGATAGCTCCTTTGGCTTGACTTTTTCCCCATCCTTGGTGAATATTTCAGTTCAGTATTTCTTGATAATTGTTGTGAAATTGGCAGTTCTTGCCCCATTTAGTACTTTCTTCTTGCTTTGCTCTGGGTGACCTTGCAGATCTGTCCTGCATAAATCTCTGAGGTTGCAAAGTTTGCTTCTGCTTTTGATGAGTAAAGAAATCAACTCTTCAAAATTTTCAGTGTCAGAAGGACTCCAAACTCCACCTGGCTCCCAACCACATACCCCTTGCCTCAGGGTTGCAGGGGAACACTGAGTCTCCCTAACACCTTGCAAGCCAAATGCAATGCAATGCTTGTCTCCATTTAGAAGCAAGACCACAGCAGACTGACAGCAATACCAATCTGGTTCTAGTTCAGCCACTTCCCATTTAAATCCACTATAACAGTCAGCAAAGCCCCACAATTTCTGGAAATTAAGTGATCTTCTGAATATCCTGCAAGCTCTGATCAGGCAGAGGAGCTTATTGATGCACTGCAGACACTGGGATGGGATGAACAGCTGGCTGGGGCTGGGGTAAAGCTAGGTACTGCCTCAAAATGCTCTGTCCTCTCTGCAAGCCTGCTTTTTACCTGCCTGCAGACCCCTAAGAAGTTTTGCACAGGAGACACCTCTTCTGGAGGGACGTGGCTATACAATTACAGCATAACCTGAACAGATTAGTATTTCTTTGTTGTCTTTCCCAGACCCTTGGGATGTGAGCTCACAAATCTCCCCAATTCCAGAGATGCGCAATAGTGGGCTTGCTTGGAGAGGATTGCCCCAGTACATGGCACAGCTTGGATCCAAGCCCATTGGATCTGAGACGACGGGTCTTGTCAACCAAAACCATGGGTCAGGTCTTTCTCAGGACCACAGGGAAGATGGCAGCAGGAATTATTCAAGCCTTGGCTCCGGACCAAGATTTCAACCCCTTCAGACAAGTGCTGTGGCCATCAGACAGCGAGGTGTCCTGCACAGGGAGCCCCAGAAACATTAGCCTCTATTAAATGTGCAGCTTCCCAGTTAAATTGCATTAAACTTCTGTGTGGCTATGGATAAGAAGGATTAACATAGCTGTGATTCAAAGTGAGGTAAGCTGGATCAAACTGGCACCAGTAATTCTGATTGAGACCAGGCAGGCACAGGTAGAAGTCACAAACTGGAGCGTACATGGAAGGCATATCACGATGACAGGGGCACCTGTCCCAGGCACATGCCTGCTACCTCATGGCAAATGGAAAGGAGGGAGAAGTTTTTGGTGATGGTGGCAAATCATCTCATCCCCACCACAGTGAAAGCTGCCCTGGGACAGTTACCCTGAGCTGAATGCATCATTCATCCATGGGCTCTTCCCTGCAAAGATTTCATTTGGTTTAATTACTCTAATTTGGAAGTCAATTCAGATCAGCTTTCCTGAAGATGCCTGTCTAGCGCAGCCCTCGAGGAACTTAAGAACAACTGAAACTGTCAAGCTCCCTCAGGCTTGACAAAAATAGGGTAAACGTGTGAACAAAACACTTTAAAAGATGCTTCCCTAACTTGCTCTTTACCCAGGCTTTCAGCACAGTCAACTTCCAAGCCCTCAAGGTTGGAAAAAATCCTACCCAAGGAAGAAACAGCTAGTACAGGAGGAATCTGGCCTGTGTGTCAGGACCGTGATGGGTAGAGGAGGGTGTCCCTGCATGGGCACGTCCCTAGCCAGTGGGTCCCCACAGATCCTCACTACGGAGCAATGCAGCTGGTGAACAAGCAAGATGAAGCAATGTCTACAGCCGCTGCTGTCCCCGGGAGGAGAGATGAGACAGAGATTTATCTGTTCACCGAAGCTGAGCTAGTAAAGAGCTACAAGGCGTACACCCACATGATGGTTGTGCTCTGGCAAGGGCTCGGCAGGAGATGCCCAGGTGACCTTGCTATTTAATGTGCTGTGACCAGCGTGCTGTTACACTGAGATTTAATAGCAGGCTCCCGCAGAGCACTGCAAAGAAGCATTTCTCTCCAGCCATCCGAGTCAGCCACTTCCCCCATAGATATGCAATCTGTGCAGAGAGCACATCACAAGCAAAGATGTAACCAGCAGGAGCGGCGTGGGAGCATCACTTGGCATTGGTCCGGTCAACGGGCCACTCCAGCATCAGTCAAAGAAAGGGGAGCACGTTCACCCTCTGCATAAGGAACAAGCAGCAATTGCATGGTGCCATGCTGATTTTTCCAAGCCAGTGCCTTGCTCCAGCCTGTGCACAGTGTCGTATAGCAGAAAACAGAAATATTGGATGCTGCCAGTCCCAAGGGCTTTTTGTTAGCCAGGACCAGCAATGCAGCCCTGCTGACGATCCAGCAAGTTTTCATCCATGGCAGCCACATGGGCAGCTTGGGCTACCAAAGGAAGATCTGACTGTGGCCATGCCAGTTTATTCTAGGAGATCTGGAAGGCTTTGCTATGGCTTTGCTTCATCACGGGCAGCATGTACACCTGGCTGATGCAGGGGCAAGTTTTGGAAAGGAATAGCACGCTGGCAAAGAAGGCTTTCTGAAATATTTTCTAGCACTCCCTAATAAAAAAAAGGCTAATGTTTCAGTGAACTGTCATTACATCTGGAAAGAAAAATCAAGAGCAAAATAGACTGTCTTCTCTCCTCTGCTGCCTCCCCCCCTCGCCAAATTCCTACAGAGTAGGAGCAGTTACTGCTGTGATCTCTGGCTCTCCCAGGTATCAACTCATCAGGTTTCGGCCACTGCTAAGCCAGACTCTGAAAATAAGCTCTGTGTGGCCTCATACGTGACCCAGAAACAAACAGCAGAGCAGGGTTCACATCACAGCTTTTAAATCCCAGCTTTCCTCCTGACACCAGCCCTTGTTACCAGCTGATAACCAGAACCAAAGGGCTTGATATGGCACTGTTTTCCAGCACCCTGGACTGATACCCTGTCCTGCAGGAAACAGATGGCCAGTGTGGATCTGAACATCACCTCAGTTTTTAAAGCACTCCTGGCTGCTGTGTCCAAGTCCTCTCCTGGCACAAATGGACATGTCATGACACTTTCCCTGCAAAGCAGGAGCTTTGTAGCAGCTTTCTGTGGCCCCTCTTTCCTGTTTAGATGAGGGGAGAGAAGAGAAGGAGCTGTGGTTCGCATTTGCTGACCCCCGTGCAACAAGCACACATGGTCCCTGACTAAGCCGGTGCTTGCTGGTGCAAAGGCAAGGCTGGAGCCCGGGGATCAGCATCACTGGGAAACTGATTGTAGGGAGCTGGAAACATGCCTCAGGACACTGCCTTGCTGTCTGCAAAACCTTCTCCCACGCTGCTTGGGAAACAGCACGCCCGAGGCGCGATTTCTCACATCTCCAGCCCGTACCCGAGGAAGGAAAAGGCACATACGGCAGCCGGTGTTTGAGGAGGGGTGGTTGGAGGCTGCCTGGCTGATGGGAAGCTCCTTGCTGGATGAGCAGCACTGTCCTAGCCCCTGCCAGAACCTGCTGCTCCTGGCAGCAAGATGGATTGCTGTGTGGCACGGTGCCCATCTCAGAGAAAAGAAACCATCCAGTGCGGCTCCTCCTCAAATGAGCCAGGCAAATCTCTGGCCAAGATTAATAACGAAGGCCTGAACCTGCTGGCAAACTGGGCCATGGCAAACCAGGGCATGCCTGTAATGCTGATACTTGCCAGCCAGCCGCAGGAACAGGTACCGATGCTGTGCAGACCACAGCGTGGCATCTCCTGGTGCCACAGTGCTTCAGGGGGTTGGTGGGTGGCCTGGGCACCAGATAAACCCACGCCAGGTCCTTCAGGTTGGGGAAGGAAAGGGCTGAGGGCATCCTCCTGTGAGGCTGTAATTCATGCTAGCCTTTTGTTCTCACTCCATTTGCTAGTTAATTGCTTCTGGCGACCAGCAGTAAGAGCGTAAAGCATCGGCACAGGGCTGTGTGGCTGCAAGAGCCCCAATGTGGGCACGGACAGCTTGCAAGACCGGCAGCCCTCTACAAACAGTGGTTTTTCTCTTTCTTATCACTCCTAGTGCTTCCCAGAGCTTCCTCAGCACACTTTCCAAGGGGTCACAAACCCATCTGGGTTTGGGATATGGGGACAGCAGTCTGTCCTCATATCAGAGGCAGGGTGATAAAGCAAGCAAAGCAGCAAATGGAAAACAAACCCCAGTTGTTCTGACACAAAGGCTAGCCGCCATGAAGATCTGTCCTCAAACCTTTGGGATAGCTCCTTTTCTCCAAGGCAGGTGTTGTTTCATATTCTGTTCCCTCCACCTCCCTGCTCCTGCCCTAGTGCAGGGAGAGATCCTGAAATAGCTACTTCTAGCCACTTTATTTTGGATGCAAATCATTGGTATTCTGCAAGAAGAGCTCTCACTTGGAGAGCTATCCTGCCAGACCTGTTCCAGATGATTTCCTCACAGAGCTGAAGCCCTTCCTATAAAAACCTGCGGCTGCAAACTGAGCGATCAGCCAGGGTTCACCTCCTTTCTATTTTATCATTCTAAACCCGTCCCCTCCTCATTTTGTTTCCTTTTATTTCCCTTCCTTCACATCTGCATTACTGCAGAGTGCTGTTAATGAGATTTATGGCTAAATATTATCTGGCATACAGGTAATTCAATATGCACTTGCTGGTCCGGTTTGAAAAGCAAACAGCTTCTCTCACCACTCTGCTTTTGGCTCAGCTACCTTAATTGCCCGTGACATACCATGTGCAGGGTAAATATTTGGTCCTGGCTCTGATGCTTGAAGGCTTCCCTCCTGCCGTCTGCATACGGATTGGGATCTCGGCAGCATTAGGGGATGCCCTTTCCCATGCTGTGGTTAGCGGCTCACTCATGAATTGGGTCATTACTGAGGACCAACAGAGCAGGGGAGAGGGGAGGGAAGGGGTAGCGACGTGGCTCTGCAGGAGGCAGGGATCACAGAACCAGAGTAATTTATTTTGAAAGGACTTCCAGAGGCCACTGGTCCAAAGCCCTGCTCAGAGCAGGTCCAGCCAGATCCAGCTGCTCATGGCTGTGTCCAACTGTGGTTTGGCTATCTCCAAGGATGAACTCAATTTGTGGGAAGATGCTTCTTTTCAGGCAGGATTTTCTCCATTTTACTTAACTCTACAAAAGCAGGAGAGATTGAGAACTTGTCCAGGAAAGAAGGCAGTATATTAAAAGTAAGACATGCTGTGCCTTCAGCCAAGAAGGCAGAAGATAGGAAAAAAAACCCCCAACTTCTCCAAGAGTAATTATGCAGCTCAGTGATTGAATGAGGGAGACAGCTGAGGTTAAATTCATGCCATGGACCCTGTGGCAGCAGCACTACCAAGAAGACCTTTTATGGGCTTTCACGCTGAACAGTGAGCAAGGGAAACTTGAGTTTTAGCTACTCCAATGACCCAGCCAAAATGGCCACATTCAGTCAGCAGTGGGGGAAAATGCAACCTTGCAAAGGGCATGAGAAATTTGGTGCCTGCCTTGCAAAGAAAGAGCCAGTTGTTCATGCTGAAAGATGCCTGCAGTCCTTCCTTCCAGCTGGGTTGAGTGTGCAGTGCAGCAGCAACAGGACTTCCCATTGCAGCCTGCAAGAAGCAGCCCACCGGGAAGTGGGAATTTGCAAATAACATGGCAGGAATGTTTCAAAGAGCTGTATTGCTCCAATTAGTCCTCACCAGGATGATGCTTTCCAGCACAGGAGGTGCTTTCATGATCTGATCACCTACACTTCTCCTGGTGAAAGAAGCAAGCTTTAATTACTGCTGTGTGTCTGCTTAATAAGTAGGAAAGCAGAAGCACCACTGTGTAGGAGAGGCCATGCTTTTCTGCACATGGGCCATGCCAAAGGGATCTTGCTTCACCAAGCTGCAGGTTACCCAGCTCCCCAAAGCATGGTGATAATTCACACTGCGAGGAGCATCGTGGAAGGAGGAGAGCCTTTCCTTCAGCGCCAGGTCTCCCTGGCAACTTCTCTGTGAAGCAACAGAAGAATAAACCGTGCCAAAGTCTAAGCTGAGAAACCGCCCCGATCTCTAATCACCAGGTACAGCCTAGGTCTGCCCTGGGATGGGAAATTTATATCATCTGTCAACAAGAACTACACGCAACAAAAGCAAACTCAAGGGAACTCCATTTTGCATCTTGCAGCTTCCTCTTTCACTGGCTGCTGTGTTCTATTTTTGCCTGTGCTTCCTACAGGGTGAATTCTTGTTCCCAGCTCCACCACCCAGTCAGATCCCTGTGCACTCTTCTTCTCCTTTCCTATCAGTTGCAGACCATATGATATTTATAGAGTGTCTTGCACAGAAAGGTCTTGGTCCTCTTCAGACCCTTGGGTGAGAACATACTATGAATTTTCTGCTCTGCACCGACTGACCTTCTGCATGGTGCTCACGCCCTGAGCAAACTCGTGCAGAGCTGAGCAGCAAGCACAGGATTATCCATCCCAAAAGGTTTCTGAATGGCCCACAGAGAAGGACCAGAGGAAGATGGAAGCCACATACCAATGACAGTACTCCAGACAGCCGATCTGCAATGCAGTGCAATCAAGGAGTGACTGTGTGGCAGCCTGAACTCTCTTGAGCTGGTGTAGAGCGCTGCGCGGGCAGTTTTTCCTTTAATGGAGGGCACTCCCTCGGAACAAGCATTTGGCACCAGATGAGTGAGGAATGAGATGGCTCTAATCCCGTAATTTAATTAGAGCTGTGTAGAGCTGCCTAACGAAAAGACCATTTCCTGAGCGGGCTGCAGTGCTGGGCATCTGGCTGCTCTCTCTGGGCTGGCAGCCTGGACCGTCTTGCTCCTGTTCTGCCAGCAAAAGTCAGTGCAGTGCTTTTTGACCCCTGCTCTGTCTTATTTTTCCTTCTCATGGGTTTTAGCCAAAGGAGCATGGGCTGGGACTCCCCCTGGCTCTACACCCTCATATTTGTGAACAAAGGGCTACCCAGTGCTGTCTGGTGGGCAGGGGAAGGGCAGGAGCTCTGGTTTTATCCCACAGAGGCAGGAGGTAGCAGTGAAAACCTAAGCTCCAGGTCTCCTTACATGTGGTGGAAGTTCCAGGTCTCCTTCCATTTTGCAACCAAGCAAAACTATTGACCAAGACAAGACAAGGATCCACTGAAGGACTATGCTGCAGGTGGTCAGGTTCCATCCTGCACTGACAAACGGGTCCTGGCACCCTGCTCTCACACCATCCTGTGAGCAGGGGCTTCGCTCCAGGTTTTTAGGATCTCCCCAGTTGTGTGGAGAGCACTGAACAGCCCCCCCCCGATGATGAAATGGAGTAGCCCCCATATGCACTCCCATATACAGTGCAGGACAAGCTGGAATGGCATGGGATGGGCATCAGTTTGGAGAACAATCAGTCCCTTTCCCACTTGGCCTTGGTGCTCAGCTTCCCCTTTGTGGCCTGTGCAAGTCCATGATGGAGCAAAAGAAGCTGGGGTTGAGGGACCAGCAGCCTGAGGGTCCAGCCTGTAAGGGCAGGGATGCATAATGCCAAAAGAGGAGAGCAGCCTGGGCTTCATCTCTGTCTCAGGGAAAGCATGCAGGCTAAGCCTGGCATGAAATCTGAGTGGGACTGGCTCAGCATGAGGTTTTGGTCTGAGCCTTTCTGGCTTGACCCTGACCCAAGCATGCCTGGGCTATGGCTCCCAGCAGCTTCTCAGGGCTCAGCCATCCACAGAGCTCCCCTGGTGCAAACAAATTCCTGCACAGCAGCAAAAGACCAGGCTAGCCAACAGCAACATGCCTAATTAACAATAATTGGCTCCTCGCCACCTATCTCCCAGTCTCAAGCTTGCACCCGCCCCAGTAATTGCCGCCCCATTATGTTTTCCGGATGCTCCGAGGTGAAAGGCAGCTTTGTACAGGAGCCTCAGGCAAGCCTGGGCTGCAGCAAGCTGGCAGGCAGTTGCTCCTGCACAAAGTCCTGACGTTGGGAGAAAGGCAGGGCTGGGGCATCCCGTCCTGCTCCTCAAAGCCTCAGCAAGAACTCCCAACCCCAAGAGAGAAGGGGGAGAAAGCAGTTCTGGCATCTCACTAAATGTCCTGGCCACTGTCCCTGGCCATACACTGCTGGGTGCTTTATACAGGACACACCTCATACAAATGCCCCTAGGTGCTGTCACTAGCCCAGTGATACCACCAGACTGGGAGAAGGGACTGCTGGCCACAAAAAGTGTGGGTGCAATGAACCATCCTGCTACCCTGGCAAGGAAAGAGCCTCCCAGAACATCGGTGATACAGCACTGCCCAGAGCTGTGGTTCTGTGGTCCTGCTGCTGGAGGTCCCCTGTCTGCCCCAGCTGGTCATCACCCCAGCTCTGAGGAAGGTCCTCTACAGGCACCTTCCTACAGCAGCTTCAGCCAAAGGAAATCCCCAGCGCTGGGGAATTTCCTACCTCTTCTTGTAAGCTGGAGGCTGCTGGAAAGCTGCACCAAGACCAAAGACCCTGGATTTTGTTGCTGGTCCCTCAACCTTTTTCTGAGCCTGTTGCATGATGAAAGCAGCTGAGGCCCAGCCTGGAGGGAGCATTTCTTTGTGCCTTCTTAGGGAATCCCACACACAACACTGCCTGTCTGTGGTTAAACAGGGATTTCCCTGCTACAGAGCCCACCCTTTTGCTCACAAGCAGACCTGCAGCTGGGGGAGGAGTCGGAGCAGCTCCAGCATTCAGTGTCTTCAGAGGAGGCAGACAACAGGCAGGAACAGAAGCTGAAGGTAGACAGAGTTGGAAAAACTTGGCTTTAAGAACGGCTCCTGGTCTGCAAACAGAAACAAGAATAAAGGTTCATAAACCTGGGGCCAGCACTGCTCTCCTGGCTGCAAGGCACCGCGCTCCTTTGGCTCAGGTGTGGTGATGCTCTGGCTGTACATGAACCATCCTGCCTCCTGCAGCCCAGCCTTGCCCCAGCCTGTCCCCACCACCCCAGGCAGGAGAAAATCAGCACCAGGCACAGCCAGCCAGCCTCTGCTAGTCCTGGACAAAGCCTGGAAAAGAGTTAATGTCATGCCATCTCCAAGAAAATTGCCCAGATTAAGCTGAGGCTCTCAACCATGATGAATTCAGTGCCCTGATCTCAAAAACTAAGCAAGCCTGGCCTGCCCAGTACTTCTGTAGGAAACCACTTCAATATGTTCACGCTCCCAACTGCTGGTACCCAAGGGACTCCTGGGTAAGAAGAGACTCTAACGACAGCCTGTTGTTCAAGCCAAACCCAGACCTCACTGAGTTGGTCTGCAAAGCACCAGGCAGGGTTCTTCCCACCAGTTTCCTTTTTTACAGAGAACTTGCGTGTGCAGTTACGCCCAGCAGAAGCAGATAAGCAGGAAGCTCCCTGCTCTAAAATCCCCACATCCATCCTGCAAGCAAGTTTTGTTCCCATGAACATCTTCTCTCTCTTCCTCCAGCACCACATGTGCTGTAGCGTTTCTGGCTTTCCTAGAAGACCCACTCCACCCAAACCCATCTGTGAATCCCTCCACCACTGGTGTATATCGCAGGTGTTGCCACACAACTGGCTGCCTTCAGCTGTAGCCTGCACTACTCCCAGCTCCAGTGTGACACAGACAGACTTCGTTGCTCCTTCCTTCGAATGAAAAGCAAGCTCTCTGCATACCCTAGCTAGGCTTGAGTTTGTCCACCTTCTTGCCAAGCCATGCAGCACTAGGCTGTAATTACTCTCTGCAACCTTCTTCCTGCCACAAAGCAAGCAGCAGAAGTGAGTGGCACAGGATTTCCAGCTATTGCCTGTCCACAAGCCCTGCATTCAGGTCCCTTCTTCACACACACTCAGTGTGCCAGTTGGGCTGAGAAGCACTGGGCTACCAGGCTAATGGTGCTGGACTTGTCACTCTTCCTGAGACGTCTTGGCCTGGCACTTCTCTCTACATACATTCTGCTCTCCAGAGATGTAATATGCTGTGGGGTGAGGAGACAGTTCAGAAGAGGTTACAGCACCAGCTGGGGACACAAGAAACTGAGATTTATTACCCTGCTCTGCTTCAGGCTTTGCATGAATCATGAGTGACTCAGTTGCTTTGAAATCAAGGGGAGCTGGGTCTCTAAACAGCCTAGAAGGTTAAAGTGACTTTAGCACTTAGTGGACTTCGATGTTCACTTCTGAGTATTGTCTCCTGATGTTAACGGGGATGTAGCGCTGCTGGGGTGGGCAGTGAGGTTCGCTCCCGAAGGCCATAATCACTCCAGTAGCTGCAGCAGGCATGAGATGGACCTGAGCTCACAGTCATTTCAGCATCCATGTCTGGGGAGGGCAATTGCTGTGAGCAAACCATGCCTTTTGAGACTGCAGCACCTAATTGTAAGGGAAGCTGAGGAGAAAGAGGGAAACCCCCCCCCCACACACACACCAGTAAACCAAAAGACATTTCTGAGCAATGACTGGTTTACCACAACTGCTTTTCCATCAGGTCTCCAAAAATTTTGGAACAATCCCGCTCCTGTGTCTTCTTATGTAGTTTCTGGAGCTAAATAACTGCTTTTGGGGAGGGATACAGCACTATCGTCCTCTAGTAGAAAACCGAAATACTGGATTTATTCTTTCCTTTTCTGCTGGAGGGACAGTCTAGCGGTTTCCAGCAGGAATGAGGAGGTATTTACACCAAGTTATGCACATATCTGCAAAGCCCTTCCAGGCCAAGGTAGAAGCCAGACTCACAGCCTGGCAGGGATGCCTGCCAGGAAGGGAACTCACAAACCTGTGAGATGCAGCAGGGGAATCAAAAAGATAAAATGAGAGATCAAAGAAGGGCAAGGAGGGAGAGAGGAAAAGTTGCATCTATGGATGGACTAGCAAAACGTGAATGCTGCAGGGGAAAAATGGAGGCAGTGAAGAGAGTGTGTCAGAACCAAATAAATCAGGCAGCGACACGGTAATTAGCCTGGCTTTCCCAGTGGAAAGGTGTTTACATCAGGAGGAATTTTTTCTGGCATAAATCAGGAACAAGGCAAAGTGTTCATCCAGGTCCAGGGTCTACAGCCAGTGCTCCTAATCATGACTCCCACCACACAGGGACAAGCTGGGCCACTAGGGTGGGTGGTGGGGGTCCAGCTCTCTGACCTGCCACAGCTTTTCTGCAGGAAGCTTTATACCCCTCAATGGATTGAACAAGGGCAGTCTGCCAGCCCACCTCATCAGGTGCCAGGCAGAAAAAAAACAATCCTGTTTTTACAAGAAACATCTGAAGGTTTCCAAGCTTGTCTGAGAGATTCCGGTGGGGTGTGCCTGGGGATATTATTACATTTGAGTTGTCAGTAGCGTGGCCAACCAGATATCCATCTTCCTCCTCCACTGTGTCTGACCTCAGGATAGGCAGTGGCCATGTCAGCTCACTCAGGATGACTAAAGCAGATGGCCCAGGGTTTGCTCTGGCTTTTCCCAGCCCAGGACTGCACCCACACCATGCTCCTTCTCCAAGGAAAGGGTCTAGGAGTTGTTTTTTGCCAGTGTGTCTTACCCCAAATTAAGGGCAGTCAACCACAGTGACACCCGTGTAAAAATTCACCCTGTTTTATACCATTACAACTTCTGATATAGCAAATTGATGTTTTTATCTTGAGTGTAGCCCTCCCACCCTGGGAAGTTACACCACGTTGCTTCACAAAGATACTGGGAAGATGAAACATTACATCAGCATCTCATCTAATGTGGTAGAGAGGGACAGACATAGCCCTAAATTAAGGTGCCCAGCAGCAGCTCTTTCATCAGCAGGCACAAGGAAATAGGCACCTTGATTTTCACCATTCCCCTCATGCTAAAATGCCCTCCTTGAGCAGCTGAAAATGCTCTTTAATTGACAATGTGGACACTGGGAAAGAGGCCAGGTAATGTATCAGATCTGCAGGGAGAATTTGGAGAATTCGGCTCCTCCCCCACTGAACCTGCACTTCATAAAAATGACAGTCTTGGGCAAGTTACTTTAAGTTAGACACGAACAAGCTTTGGCATAAAGAGAAGATAGTAAATGAAACCCTGTATGTTTGTCCATTGACAAAAAAAACCCAAAACCATCTAGCAAAAGCTTAGCATGATTGATGAAGCCACTGACCATAGACAGGAAGCATTAAGGAAAATAGCTACCAATATACACCCAGCTTGAACACCAGCTTGGTCTGATATGTTTACCACAGACCCAAACCCTTATGGCTGTGTGGCAGACCTTCAAAGCAAGACGGCGGTGGCTGCATTTCATACTGTGCATAAACATGACACTTGGGAAGTGAATCTTGTAAAAGATTGGGCTCGGTGGTGATTAGGCTGAGCTGCTCTTCAGCTACCAGGGCCTGGGATGAAACCATAAAGTCACTTCCCATGGGCTACTGGAGGGTCAGAAGATGGGAAAGGATTCTGAGCACCAGGTTTTCTCAGCTCCCACAACCATGAGCCATGTTTTACTTCTGCCAAGCCAGCCAAGACTGGGGAGTAACCCCCATTTACCACTAAAGGCTGGACTGGTCCCTCTGGGGAACTGGAGAGTGGTAGAGAGGATAACACTGCGCTAAAGCATTCCCTTTGCATGCACAGGGAGCAAAAGTGTCTGGGTATATCTGGTCTAGGCAGCATGTGCTGAATTCAGGCAGGTCAGGACCAGCCCATTAATAGCCAGCAAGCTCCTACTCGGTAGCCTCCTTCGAAAAAGGAAGTCAGGAGGAGCTTACGTCAGACTCAGCTTGAAGTGTCTACATGCATGACTGAAGGAAGAGACTCCTGGCTTGTGACAGGAGGCCAAATGACTCAGTTGTGGTGGGTGGGGGCAACAAGAGAGAAGGGGATGTGGTTAGGGAACAGGGCATGAGTCACCAAGGAAGCACATATGTTGATAACAGCTGGATAAATTCAAGGCAGAGACATAAGGTCTGCTCAGGAGAAAATCCAAGCTGTACTGGAAGCCAAAACCTGGCGACAGCAATCCCAAGGGCTAGTGCAACAGAGAGCTGTAAGTGCCTGGCACAGGCTTTTCCTGCTTTGCAGCTTGCATGGGTTGCTGGAAGAACATCTTACAACAGGCAAGGTGTGACCATGATGTTGGCCATCTTCTTCTGTCTCTCATAGTGCATTTTCAGCAGTCATCTGAGGTTGGAGTTAGCCGTGTTCACAGAGCTCAGTCAAGTCGTGTCCATTATAGTCCTGCAACCTCATGTGACCATGAGGAATAGACAATTCTCTCCCATCCCACAAGGCACCAGACCTGCATGCTCCTCTTTGAAGTCTTGGTTTCCTACAGGCACACTCTTGGGCAAGAGGCATGAGCACGACTGAGACATGGGAGAGTACAAGTTGACTTATAATCTGCTACTCTGTCCTCTCCCCATCACCCTCAAAAGCTCAAATGAGGTTGAAGTAGCTTCAAACAGTCTGGGATACCAATGAAGAAAAGGATGACAAGGGAAGATTCGTTGGAGTCTATTGGTCAGTGCTGAAAGCCCCAGGAGAGAAGTGGCATGGAGACCAGAGGAAATACATAGATGATTCACCCTTGACCCCCCCCCTCCCCCCAAGCTCACCAGATATTCCACCTCATAGCTCATTATCTGGAAAGGCACATATGAACCATCTTCACCTGGTGTGAATGACACACAGGGTGCAAGCCATGGGCCCTCCCAAAGCACCGCATAACTCCTTGGGTGCATCAGAACACAGATCTAAAGTGTCTGTTTTGCTCTGTCCATGCTCCACTTGCAGCTTTGCTCATCCGCTCCAGCACCTGCCACAATTGTTTGACTTGGGACAGCATCACCAGAAAGCACTGCCTGCCAGAGGATTTTTGTACTGTGGGAAGCCAGAAATGAGCTATAGGTTTCAAAAACGCCTACAGCATTGATCCTGCAGCTGCTGAGGAACCTCAGGTAGGGATACAGTCCAGTGTGTTCACCAAGGAGACCAAGAAAGGAAGACTGCAAATGTAATTACCAAGTCACTGGGACATCAAGGGCATTGCTTACCACTCTGTGCTTTGTTGTACCCACAAACCTGGGAGGCCACAGAGGAGCACATGCTGGGGGCAGGACTTTTTCTGGGTCCTTTGCAAAGCGTTAGTCACCACTGCACAGAGCAGAGTACGTAGAGCCAGCAGCCAGCACTCAGCGTGGGATTCGTGCCTCCCCCTCCTAATCTCCGCTCTCCCACAGATGCTGTCTAGCTCCCAGCTCTCCCTGCCCATGTCTAAAATCTCTGTGAAAACCTAAACCCAGCTTCCCTGGGAGCACCGTCAACTTCAGCTTGCGCATTCAGTGTGATCTGCCTCCTTTTCCTGCCATCCCAGCAAATATTTAGAGGCATGGGCTCATCGCCTTGGCCAATTTGAAACCTGAGAGGATTGCTGCTGACTAACAAGCAATGTGTCACACTCACAAGCCCTGCTTCTTTGCATCCATCACCACTGTGGCACTTCCCCTTCAGTGGGGAAATGGGAGAGAAGTAGCATCGATGTGGCACAGGCGAAGGGCAGAGCCAGCCTGGGTCGTGGTGGGGGAAAGGGTACCTGCCTGGAAAAGGCAGCTTTATTCCTCCGTGACCTTGCAGTCTCGTCCAGACCCTGGTGCTGCCCACAGCTCTGCCTCATGCAGAATGGGGTTTGGGAGAGCTGCTTCTTCCCTTGCACTGCTGAGGCATGGTCACCGTGCAGCCAGCCAGGGTCACTGCTCCTTGTCCACATGAGGCTGTGATGCTCCCACCATCCATTGACCACCCAAACCAACCACCTGCTTGATGCATTCCCAAAACTTCAATTCAGTTTGGGCAAGGGAGGCTCGATTACTCTGAAGAATAATTGCATTAAACACTACACACCAGGGGTGAATTACTCTATGTCAAGCCTGTATTTGCCAACGTGTGCTGTAAATGAATATTTGATTATGTTAACAACCCTGGTGGAAAAAAGAGATTTATGTTACCACCTTTGAATTGGATACAATATCTGGTGCCTGCATGTTGCAGAAAATAGATCCTCCCTCCAACTGCTCAAAAGCAACAGGAACCACAATTCCACTTTGTGGGCCCTCAGCAAGGATTAGTTTAGTTTCAACAAGAAAAACCTTTCTTTATAGATTCATTAGCTAGTGCCTGCCCATAGGGGTTTCACAAACACATCAAGGATGCCTTTCCTTGCCAGTATTAACCTTGGTTGCTGCAGGTGAGGTATGGGGGGTCTAAACACAAAGAGTGTTTCTGAAGATGTGCCAAAGAGTAATGCCAGTGAGGATGTCTTGTTCCAGGGCAGATCAGCCTCCCTGGAAAGCCAAGATGTGGTCTGTATGTTCTGCTAGGTCCAAAGAGCACATTGCTTTGCTACATAGTCACCTGCACTTAGAGCTTGGCATTGAGAGTGAGCCCTATGCCAGGGCTCATCCCGGGCCAGATTCAGGAAACCCTGCAGGGCAGAGGGACTTGTGAAGCTGCAAGTGCACCGTTCCCAAGCAGGCAGCCTGCTGAGAGTGCACTTCTTGCCCTGTTCCTATCTGCTCCCTCCCAAAGGCAAAGAGTATTGCTGCTGAGCAGCCCCAAGCCTAAACTTTCTATGGAGAGCAATTCAACTAGTGCAGGGATGGTGGGGCATTAGACCATGAAGGTGCTTACTTCTGGCACTGGGAGCATTCACATTAAGACTTACACAAGTTAATTACTCCACTATTACACTACTCCACAAAAGCCACTTAGAGTCATTTCCTTGCCTAGATAGCCTTGATGATCCTGTGTGGCAAGCTGGGAAGGCAGCTAACAGAGAGTTTACAGGTTTAGAGAGGCTGGCAATGAAGCCAGCTAAGATTGTTAGAGTAGATATACATGCATGCAGACAAGTGCATGCACGCAGGCATACATGCCGCAGTGGTAAAGTGAAACCATCAGGATGAAATCTTCTCTTTCTTGCCAGTCTTCAGTCTGCCTTAGACATGTCTTTACACTAAGAGAGTAGTTTTTCTGGGTGAGAATAGCTGTACAGAGGTACAGCACTTTCATGGCATCATTGATGTCCTCCTTAGGAGGATGAGAAAGACTGCTGAATTCCCAGCCCAGGCCTGCTTCATACCCAGTCCATGTTCACCTGTCCTGTGGCAGTGTCCTAATGTACTGACCTTTGCAAGGGGGACAGACGAGGGGCAGAACTCTACCCACTTTCGGTTTTCTACTTCCACAAACCCACTGTTTAGCATCCCCTTGTAGGACAGGCTTTCCACTGCTTGCTCCTCCACACCAATTCTACTGGCAGTTTGCTCTTCCTGAGCTATAAGCAATGTGCTGGACAAGGTTTAATCAAAGCCTCATACGGACACCACAATACTTCCCTCTCTGCTAAACACATCTCTCAGGATTGCACTAGTAGCATCCTCCTGTGCCTATAGTCATCCTGCAATTAGTTACTACCCCACTTCCTTTTCCTCTGGTAATTCACATAGATGAGACTCTAGTGAATAGAAGTTTTATTAATAGATCCAAACACACTACCTGAGTTACGATATCTCACACTGCTTCTTCTAACAGTCCCCAAGGTCACGCCATCCTTCCTGTGTGACGTTCAGGTCCTCTTCCACATTGGCAATGCTCTCGACTGTCTCATCTGCAGAAGTGATTCTTCATGTGTGCCCAGCTCATTAAGAAAGATATTAGTGAAGACAGGTTCCAAAATGAATCCCTGAGCAGGGCTGGTCACTTCTGAACACATCCTGTTGACTTTATTTCATCCTGTTTCCCACCCACTTGAAATTTCTGTAGTAATGCTCAGGCTTGCTCACTTCATTAGAAAGAAAAAAATCACTTATCAATAAAAGGTGGTAAGTTACTTTGGCTTCATCTGCTTAAGCTTGCAATATCACTTAGATGTTCAGCTGAGCTGTTCACATAAGCACTTGCTCAAAGCATTGGCATAGCTTACCTTCACCAAAATCAGCCTTTCCATCTAAGGAATCCTGCCAGTAGGTCAGAGGAGCTGGGTGTCAAACAGTACATCCGTCCATGGCTTAGACTGTGGAGGTGTGTGGAAGCACCTCTGTGTACATGGATGTGCAGGAGTCAGTGATGCTTCTACATTTAGGGAAGAAAATTCTACAATAATGAGCTCTTCGCTTTTAAAAGATTAACATGCAGTTGGGTCTATAAATGGAAAGGAAATTAATGGTCCCATTTCTTTGGCACAAATGCCCAGTGACGCATTCTTGCATGAAGAACATCTCTGGCAGAGCCAATGTCACCTAGTCCAAATTAGAACAGGTCCAAAACCCAGCTAAAAATCAACCCAAATCTGGCTCAGGCTAGTGATAGCAGTGATGAGCAATAACATGGATTACTGTTTCCAGAAAACTAGTCCTGTCTTGCAAGGACAGGAGAGTCATGTGTTTCAGGGAGAAAAGAAGCAGGATCTTGACTGCTTGGAAGTCAACAGCACCACTGATTTCCACAGAACCAGAATTCCTCACCACGAACCTCCCAAGACTGAAATAGTGACATCTAATAGAGGCATATTCAACCACAGGGACATAGAGTAAAGCCCATGGGCACCATGCAGAACATGGCTAAGTTGTTCGGGTTGAGAGTTCACACCATCCTCCCACCGACAGCATACAGCTACTAGACTTGCTGTGTGCAGGTCCTCCCTTGGAAGGCGGGGAGGGAGAGAAGCATGACTGCACATTGCAGGACTGGAGGTTTCACAAAAGAGCAAGCAAATGCAAGACCTTTTGCATTCTTGCTAAGTGATAATTTCCCAGGAATGTGTAATGCGAAGTGGATACTGTCACCCCAACAGCATCTGTGTATCTCAAAAGGATCACTGCTGGGTTCTTCCGTGGGCATCACTTATTGCTCTTTACTGATTACTCACAGCTCTCAGCAGGAACTCCTGCCAGATGGAGAGATGCTAACTCAGCATATTGGAGGCAAAAGAGAGCTGATGACCCTTTAAAAACCCACACACCACTTGCATGAGCTTTCTGGGACATATGCGACTGCTGTGCTCTATGTGAGGCAATGCAGATGAAGGATCAAGAGCACTTTCTGCCTCACACATCCCACAGAATAACAGCACATGCACATCCTACTGCTGTGATTCAGTCACACTCAGTAACCTGTGAAGGTGCAATAACTTGGTTGCCTTTCAAGCTCTGCCTATCTGTGCCTCACTGTCAGACAACACTGGAAGTAATTTCTGGAGACAGGGAAGGAGTTGCTCTAGGCAAACTTTGGTGCATTAAGTGTCTGGTGGAGCTACATGAGAGTCAGAAGCCAAATCAATTAGAAGTCAAGGACTGATGTCCTTCTTAGCTTTATGGGACATCCTACCAATCTGCACTAGGAAAAGACTATCTCTTCTCAGGAAGCAATAGAGAAGAGTTGGAAGGGAGGACAGAACCCTAAAAGTCAATATTTTGAGGTGCCTCAGAGACAAAGCAACTTCCTCTGCTTTGTATAAGGGTCTCAAAGATGAACAGAGATCATAAAGCAATGCTCAGACCAGGAGGTTTTCCTCCACCCCTCAGAGCATTTTGTACAGGTAGTAGTAAGATCCAGGAGGGCAATTCCAGTAGTGCATTGACAGCCTTGGCGGCTTCTCCACAGGGCTTGATCCAAAGAGGCCATTTGAGTTCAGTACACGGACACTGCAGAGGTTACATATTACAAAGCAGCCGTCTTGTCTGTCATGAACTTTCGTTAAGTGTTGAAACATGCACTCCTTCCCCGATCCCTTCTAGCATGCAACTCCAGCATGGAAGAAAATCCACAGGCTCAATGTCTTTGGCTGCCAAAGGCCAGGCCCCATTCATACGTGTGCTCTTGCAGCACCTGTGAAATCAGGGAAAGCATGGCAGCGAGTCTGGCAGCTCCAAATCATCCTGCTGGGGAACACAGTGAGTGGCCATGCTCTGGAAGCACCCTTTTCCATTGCGGTGCAAGCAACCCAAAGGATAACCCAACTTTCCCTATATATTTGCATGAAAACACTATCCAACAACTGCTTGGGATTAATCCATCTGATCTCTACCATCTGCCAGCTGTGGTTTTGGAAGCAGGTGAGGGTTGCAGTGGGTTTACTGCCAGCACTTTCCTGTGTTCTCACTTGACTCTACAGCTTTAGGATGTTGGACAGGTTCCCCTGCCGTTACGGGAATGCCAAACAAGAGATATGCCATATCTCATCCTAAGCACAGCACAGGGAGTACTGTGTGAGTCCCCTGTCTGAGTTAATAGGGTCAATCTGCAAGCGGAGAACTGGGGACCATGGGACCTGGTCCCTGAAAGCCTGTGGCAAAGGGACAGGTGACAGTGGGGTAGATGCAGCCACCATGCTCTGTGTTTTCACATGGCAGCGCTGTGCTCACTCTGAGCCTGCTGGGAAACTCCAAAGTCATATTTACTCACCTGGAGAGCTCCTTTGGTTGCAGTTTGGCCTTACATGAAACCATAGTTTGGGCTTGCAGAAGCCTGAGGGATGGTGGATACCAGAGGTACCTGCAAATTAAGCCCAAGCTGTTTCCCTTGGGAGACACTGAGACCTGGCAGTGGGACTCCCACGCAGCCCTACAGCAGCAAGGAACCTGGGGCAGGTGGCTGTGACCTGCGCTCCTGCTACTGGCACCCACCGCAAACCCACAGCATCTCACAAAGCGGCTCTGACCTCCCAGGGATGCACGTTTTTTCCCATTTCCAGAAGAGTTGTTGCTATGGCAACAAAAATGGTTCGCATTTTTAAATGCTTCCTCAAGGACGTCCATTAAAGAGGCTGATGATCAGAAGAACAGAGGGATGTGACGCAGCACAATGGCCCCAGCACAGGATGAGCAGCTTTGGAGCAAGCCCGGGTGTCCATCCATTTAATGCATGGACTTGCCTCCTCTTCATGGTCCCTCTGCAGAGATGGCTGCTTGCACGTGCATCACAGCAGAGAAGACCCAGAGAGGAAATCTCTGTTACTGGCAGCTTGTCACAGTCAGAGGAAAAAACAACCACACAGTCTTACAAAAAAAAAAAAAAAAAAAGACTTTTTCTCCAGAAGATACTAAAATTGAATCCTCTGTTCTCATTTAAATGGACAAGGACATTCAGGCAGCATTCGCCAAGTTTCCTTCCCAAAAGAGACTTAAAGAAAGTCCTCTGAGGGATAATTAACTGGCTAACAGGCAGGAAATGAGGATAAAAATAAGTGGAATATTTCTGCCATGGAAGATTATCAGCGAAATCTATTCTCATGATTGCATAGCTCATTACAGAGTGCCTCACAAGACAGCCACTCAGGCATGTGTTTGGATTGGATGCGTGGCCACCACAAGAGAAAGGATTGCTCCTAAGTCCAGCATGTCGTCTGTTGGGAAGGGACTTATCTGAGCAGCTGCTTGGATGGTGACCTGGAGGAGCCACTTGCTCACTGTTCCCAATTCTGCTTCAGTTTCCATGTTCCACCTGCAGGACAAGAGCAGCAGGCATGCAACAGCAGGTGGAAACCTCCCAGTGAAAGGGAAATGAAGTCACCTGGGGACACCCGAAATAGTCTGGGTGGGTTTTTCAGGAACAGACCCTGCTACCCCCTACCCAGCAGGACAGAAAATGAAACCACTGTTGTGGACTTCCAGTGTTTGAGTTTTCAAGGAGGTTTTGCTGGCTCTGTGCTTTAGGTAGGGGAGTATCCAATTCACAGAAGATGCGTGGCTAGAGGCTATAAAGAAAGGCAAATGGATTTCAAATGGTTCCTACCAGCAAAGAGCAGCCGGGGCAGAGCAGCGATTTTTTGAAGGTCGTGAATATTAATAACATGCCTGCAAAGCACAGGCACCGGTGTGCCCTTATTACAACACTGAATGAAATTGCCTGCCTAGCCTTTGGCTTGGCATAATCTGTTCCCATCCAAAGGAGTTGTGTAGGAATTGCATTACAGATTCTTAATGACGGATGGCAGAGCAGGGCCAGAGGTAGGAGGTAGCACTCTCTGGGTTGGTGCCTCCACCTTGCCAGCTGTTTTGGGGGGAAAGGGCTGTGCTTGGGATGACTGCAACCCAGTCTTCCCTCCTGGAAAACAAAACTTTCTCTGTCATCTTTGCAAGACAGAGACAGCAGCAAAGCTCTCCCTAAGCAAAGGACAGAAAGAGCAAGGGAAAAGCACGTTGCTGGAGGACTTGGCTCTATGAAATGCATGCTCTGGTAGGACAGGGAGCTCAGAGAGGTACTGAAGCCCCCAACTTTGTGTAGGCAAGAGCTGTGGCTCAGTGTCCTACTTGTAGTTCAGAGAAATACTGCACTTAAATGCCTCTTCCCTTGCAAGGAAGGACTCCCTTAAGTGTTGCTTGGTTGGTCACTGCAGTCTCTCTGGGACCATCACCCCAAAACCTGGCGCTGCTTTTATGCGCAGAGCTCACAGGGGGACACGACCATGCCAAAAGTCTCCCTGCTTCCCCCATAGCAAAGACTTGACTCCGGGGAGAAGCCCTCACCTTCACTGCATGTCACCAGCATGGCTGAGCCACTGCCCCTGGCACCCATCAAATTACTGTGGTAAAACCAAAGGTAACCTTCACTAGAACAGTCCGGTCCCCATAGCCACCCAGCTCCTCTCTGGCTTGGCTCAACACCTCTGCGCTTCACCCCAGCCTGAAGTGACCAAGCCAGCACCTGCAGGTTATACACACTTCCAGGAAACTCACAGGCATCTTCCATCATCTGCTCTTTTTTCCACCAGAAACAGACAATTTACCAAGAGCACCATTTATACTCACTTGGGTCTGCCAAGACTCCTACTAGAGGTGATCAATCCATAGCAGAGAAGGACATGAATACACAGATGTCATGACACCTCCTGCTCTAGCTATCAAACCACCCATTGCAGCTCTGCCACTGCTTTAACCAAATGCCATTAAGGTCAATTTAAAAGAGGAAAAAAACTGCCTGATCCCACAAATTTAGATCCCGTTAGGCCTCCCCTGAAGTTCCAGTGCTCCTCTATAATTATTATAGCCACTAATGACTTGGTCAGCAGCACAGAAAGCCACCGAGTCCTTTGGCAGGACCACAACAGTCCACATATGCAGGGTGTGGTTTCAGAGAGAGTCTCTGCACCAGCTCAGCTTGATTTGAGAGCCAGCAAACCCAGGAAAAGATGCCAAAGAAAACCTGGCCATGAAGAGACTGGGGCTGCTGAGGAAAGGAGAAATCAGCTCAAGTGGTCAGCGGTGTGGAGGAAACATCCCCAGCAAGCTCAAAGTGCTACCAAACTGCAACAGCAGCTGCAGAGGCCAGACACCAGGTTAAAGAGAAGAGCATGTATTTCCAGTGGAAATAACCTACAATAAGAAGCACATCCAGACAGGTCTGAGCAATGCCTAAGCTGCACCATGAGCAGGAAGGCAGGAGGAAAACCATTCCCTGGCACGCTCCCAGGCCGGGGTAAGCGTATTATCAGACAACGAAACAGCTGCCAGGGTCAGGAGCATCGCTGAGCATTGGAGAGAGGCAGGCAGGGGTCAGAGGTGGACTGCGGGGCTGGCAGAGGCAGTCATGCCCGGCAGCATCAGGCAGCCAGCCCCATGCTGGAGTTTGCGTGGATGGGCACATGGGCAAAGCTACGCTGTTTGTATTTGACCTGCACCCGTGCATACTTGAGTAAGTGATTCTCAGCTGAGTGCTGGGTGAGGGAAATGTACATGTTCATTATGCTGTAGGAATTTAAAAACAATTAGCAGCACAAATACTGGTTTGAAGCCTGCTAGGTTGTTGGGGTTTTTTTTTCCCCTTATCCATCATAGTGCCCGGTAAGTAATTTCTTAAAAATCGTTCTTCTGGGCCTGAAGCTGAGATCTCGCACAGCCTTTGCCCACATATTAAGCATCGTTCTTGTCACTCTCAGCCTGGGCCCCTGTTATCTGCCTGGCTGCAGTCTCTGCTTTTCTGCCAGCAGCCAGCGGTGACAGGCTGTGCTTCCCCTGTTCCCGTGCTGCAGCTCCTTCAAAAGCACGCTCCTGCTCACTGGCCCGAGCTGCAAGAGGGAATGCTCCACCTCCAAAGTGTTCAGAAATGTTTATATCAGAGGGAAAAGACAGACTCGGTGACAGAGGAGCGACTGTCTTGCTCTGTGTTTTGGAAACTCCACGCAGGCGTGATGCGAAGTGATGCTGTGGGAGAGCTTGACACGGAGATGGTTGCACGGGAAAGTCCTGCTTTGAAAGCTGCAGCAGTGTAAAGGCACGTGGCAGGGGACAGTGCCAACAGTGGAGATGCTGAGAGGTGGTGATGCCGGCGGTGAGACCAAGGCCGGGCCAGGAAAAGTGTGCGGCGTGGCTGAACCTACAGCAGGAAAAGCATAGCCCAGGCACCGTGGTCTGCTTGAAGGGACTGCAAGCAGCAAGGTGCATTTGCTGAGTGATTCTTGGAGACGGGAAGCTGGAGAGATGGGTATTGGTGTGGCTCCTGTGCACAGCACAGAGCTGGGCAGGCACAAGGAACCAAGAAGTGATGTGCTGCCATGGGTGCGATAGCGGGTCAGGAGAAAAGCAAAGCCCAGAGGGAGAGAAAGAAAAAGCAGGGCTTTTATAAGGTGGATAATTAACACACTCCTCCATGAGGGGAGCGATCTATGAGATCCCCAACCCCACTAATCATGCTAGCAAAGGGGAAGAGGCTGCAGTGGGAGCTCTCTAGGAGCTGCCGGGGGTCTTCACCACCTTGTCAGCAGCAGCAGGGCTGTCCCCCAGCAGACGGGCTGTCAAAGCCAGGCTGCGTCTGCCGGCAGCTTCCAGTGCTCACATAAAACAGGGTGATTTTTATAGGCACCACAAGCAGCGGATTTGGAGCGAGAAGGGGGAAGGGGACCGGAGGCAAGCTTTTAACTATCGCAGCTCATGTGCAGCGATTGAGATGGCAATGTTTCTTTCAACAGCTCTAGCAGCTGTGGTTTGGAGTTGTGATCCTGCCAGCCACGTGCATTCAAGCATCATGAATGTCCCCAAAAGAAGGGCAGCTTGTCAGAGGGGTTTTTTAATTGTTCACAGTTGTTTGTTTCTTTCTGTCTTCTGGGCTTTCATGGTTTTAAAGCTTCCTTCTTGACCAGCAGGGCTGGTCACAAACCTTTTTGAAAAAGACCCTTCTGAAAAGATTAAAGCAGATATTCTCATGCAATTATATGATTTCAGAGCTGAAGTTTTAAGAAGAAACAAACAGACAACAAGCTATTGCTAGGGACTGTTAGTAATGCTGGGGTTTAGTTCTGGAAGGGGCCTGGCATGGGGGAGAAGAAATCTTCTGCCAGTGAAATCTCGGTTGCTGCAAATAAGCAAATTCCATCATTCAGCCCCCAAAGTTCCAAGCCTGCAAACATATGCGTTACTTGCTGCCCTGCTGCGAAGCTCTGCATCTTCCTTCCTCCCACCCACCGGCTGTCTCTCTGGTACATCTCCCATCTTGTCTTTTGAGCCTGCTTTGGCAAAGGATGCTTTTCCCCCAAAGGAGCTTCCCCCAAACACTCTCCTCCTCTCTGCTAAGAAATGGTCTCTGAGGATCCATCGCTTATGAAAGCCACTGTTTCCCTGACCTCTTGTTATCCAGGCTCTTATTTTCACTCCATCCCTGAGTGGGCTGCTTTCATTCTCCATCCGCAGAGAGAGATGTAGTCAAGCAGACTTTTGTCAGCAAGTGACATTTCTGCCTGTGTTGGTAACCCCATGCCAGGGAGGTTAATGGAGGTGCAAGGGTTAAGACAAGCTAACACTGGGGACAAAAGCAATGGATTTATTAAATGAAGCAGAAAATCCTACAATTTTCTTTCCTGCCCTTGCTGCAAACTACTTACTTATTGTCCTCCCAACTTATATCAAAAACCTTGCAGGAAATAAAACTGTTCAAAGCTATTTTTTTCTGGTTGTGATAGTTTCTAACAGGTCAAAACACACTTGGGCCAGCAGCAGTCACTTCTTATTCCCCCCTCCACATCTGGAAGGCAGGGGTTTACCACCCATCCTTGATAAAGTGTTTTTCTCCCTCTTCTCTGATCCATTTCAGGTTCTCCACTGTTAGAAATGCCTTGCCCTCTTGCCACCAGCCTCCTCCCAGAGGTAGTTGGGGCAGAGCAAAAGACCCGGTAATATCCATGGGCTCTCCGCCAACTTGTGTGACCCCCACAGGCCATCAAGTTTGTCCAGTTCTTGCAGGAGAAGATTTGGAAAGTGCCTTTTAAAGGAAAAGCTGTGGGATGGCTCACTCCCTGTGTGCTTCTTCCTCTGTAAAAGAAACCATATGGCAGTACTTAGCTGCACTTACTGTGCTGGAATTACTTGGCCTTCTGGTTTTCTTCTCCAAGACTGCCCAACTATGCAATTGCCACCAAACTGCCACCTGCCTGCCTGGCAAGGGCTGCCCCACTCTCTGGGCTTGAAATTTCTGCAGGCAGCTCCATCCTCGGGTGGCTGCAACCCCTGAGAGCACTGCCTTCATCTCACCTCAGGTTTTACTGATCTCACCCCTGTCTGGATTAAGCCCATCAATACTTAGGCTCATCTGGTGTCCCTGAGGATCCTAGACCCAGAACCAAACAAATTTGGCCACAGTAACCTACAGCTTGCAAGTTTTGCAATGCCTGTTTTCTGATTGCTTTAAGATGTGAAGGCACAGGTGCTGGGCAAGGCAATTTGGGCAGCTCTGCCAGTGAAATATCTCACATGTGTGCACTGAACCACGGTGAAACAGGGCTCAGCAACTCATTTTTAACGGGCCAGGCTGAGGGCTTGAGGTGAGGGTAGCTCCTAGGGCAGAAGCCACACAGTGTCACAGTGATGATCACCGGAAAGCTTAGGAACATTTTATAAGGCTGCTGCTCCTTTACGACCTGCTATTCCTCAGATTTAGGGTGGTCTAGCTTTGTGTGACCTTCCAGAGGGCCATCAAGTAGGCAGGCATGTTGCTGCTGCTGGTACCCTCCAAGCCCTGGGTCTCCCCCATAAGCTGTTCTGTAAAGCAGCATTTTGGGCCAGCTGCTTCTTGTCTTTCTCAGCCCCATCAAGCTTAATGGTACTTTTGTTTTGTACCATTTGGGACAGGAAGCTTCGGAATAAGTTTTTTTCCCCTATGTCTGTCTGGCATCTACTCTCTCCAAACTGAGTGAAGTCACAGGTAGAAAAAGCCAAAAAAAAATGCCAACAAACTTGATCAGGAGATTAAGGGAACATCAATGTCTGTTCCTTCCACACTGTGTTGTGTCATGCCTGATGCCCACACCCTAAGTCAAACCATGCCAGCTCTGCTGTAAAGGCTTCCTGTGGGAAGAAAAAATGACTTGAGAAAACATTCCTTCTTGGAGCAAGAAGCACTCCTTTGAACACAGGTCGGTGCTAGATGCGAGGTTTTGGTGCTCAGGGCTTGTCCTGTGTGCGAGGACCCCAGTAGATCCCCCCAGCAAGTACTCCCCATCTCCTCCCAGCGTGACGACGACGTTCCCACATAGCCCTGCCAGCCCAATTAGCAACACAGCACTTTGGTGTGGGCTGAACACCATGCTCTCATCTGCACCAGGAGGACATCAAAGTGACCACAGGGTTCCTGGCAGCCCTGGTTAAGCAGCCAGTCAGTGAGAAGCTGCTTTTCTCGTTTAGGTCACTGGAAGCCAGGCCTGTTGAGAGAAGAGCTGGTGAAGGATCAGCTTTGGTACCTGTCCCCCTTCCTGCCTTTCCAGTGGAACCACAAGCAGCTAGATCCAATGGGGTGATGTTCATAGACCTCAGTAGTCAGAAACCACAGGAAAAGAGAGCCTGATCTGCTATGAAAGTAAATGCAAAACCAGAAAACATTGAAAGGGAAGCCCAGCTAGTGTTAAATCACAATGGCAGGTATCTGCCTGATGATCTTGTTGGAAACAGTGTTAATGATAAAATCCAGGTCTCCGCTTTCCTATCAAAGAGAAGAAAGCTGGGAGGCTGTTCAGTGCTACAGCCCAAGTGGGGAGCAAGGTCTGGGACCCTTCTGCTGTGCCGAGTGGGCTGGCAGGGGAAAGCTGTATCCACTAGAAATACAGATTTTACATGGGTGAGTTAAAACAGTACTAAGGTTTTATATATAAAAAAATATGTTTGATATCAAACTCAATATAGTTGGAAGGTGAGGCTCGCTTCAGTCCTGGAAAAGAAGACCCATGGTGGGTTTATCTGCAGCTTAAACAGATCATTTAACAAGTTAATCCAGGTCCACCGTCCTAGGGCATCCAGCCCTTGATTACTACATGGTGGGCTCCATCAGCCTGATGAGACCGGAGTTGTTTGGCTCTGATGTGCCACCGTGTCAGTCCAGGCTCTGTCTCGGTGACTGACGCATCCTCCCCGCTTCAGCGCTGGCAGCAGAGCAAGCAGCCCTGGTGCCTATGTTGATAACACAGGCAGACCAGGCTGGACCTGGCAGAGAGGGGAGAGGAGAACAGCGACTTGAATGCCAGCTCAGCTGTTAACAAATTGCCTCCAGCTGCATTCACCCTACAAAACACTCCAGCTGCAAGCTCATGCAAGCTTAGCGGGAGAGGAGGGTGTGACTTGTGCTAGCTTGAATTGATCCAGCTCCACACAGAGGGACCAGAAGCGTGTGCTAGGCAGCTCCAGCACAGTAAACTCCCTTTTTCCTGGGCTTTGCTTGTATAGTTTGATTATCAGGGCTAATAATTCCTGCCCCAGGCTGGCAGAGGTGCTGAAAGTGGGCACACAGTTGGGCCACCTGAAGGGAAAGGAGGAGCCACTACCACAGAGATGCTACTGCCCACCAAAAGAGGTGGCATTTCAGCAACATTGTGCAGAATTTCTGCCAAACACCAACAGCATGCAGCATACCACAGGATCAGGGGCTGGTTCATAGACGTTGCAAAAAAGAGCACCCATTAATTCAACTTGCTTTGCAAAAAGTTTTATTTTTAGTGCTTGTGAGTGGTGCCAGATTGGCAGCATTATAAATAGAAGACTTCTATTTATCCTACAGTCTAGGTACTGCAGCGCTAAGTCAGTTTTACGACCTCAATAAATCCAGATTAGGTGCTCTCAAGGATGTGTCACCATAGAAATAACATTTCCTCTTTGCATTTACATGCGTGGCTAGGGGGATGGATTATGCCAAGGAGGGGTGCTGCCCTCATAAGCCAGCCTGATGCTTTCTGATCTGTCTTGATGCAATACAGGCTGACATTCAAACAAGATTGTCGATCCCAGCTTCAGATCTCTGAGTGCTACCTAAAAGGGGATTACACACCTTACGGTTTGGGGTGAAATGCCTACGGCAGCATTGGCAGGCAAGGGTCTACCTTGACGCCCAAGACAGGGAGCATCACACTCTGTTCCCGAATGATGGCCAGCCACTGCTGCATGCAGGGTTCAGCCAGATGATGAAATTGCGGTGTCCTCGCCCACATCAGCCACACACACGGTGACAAAACAGCAGGGCTAGGAGTGAGAATAACTTGCTGCTCTGCAAAGGTGGAAGAAAGGGAGAAAGCAGGAAAAAGAGTCCTATTTGGCAGAATAACTTATAGCCTATTGCTAAGATGTTTCTTTTCTACCAAGCTGACTCAATAACTATTAAAATGCTGAAGTAATTCTTCACCCCTTAAAAAAAGCAAAACAAAGCAAAACAAAACAAAACAACCCCCCTGCAAACTAATCTCCATCTAATTCCCTTCCACATTTCTTTTTTCCTTTTGCCAACTGATGCTGCTTCATTAAACCTGTGGCATTATGTCAATTCGCAGCAATGACAGGCATTTTCTAGTGGTCACACACCTCCCTCTCTTAACAGACTGTGCTGCTCCGGGAGACAGGGGAACCTGAACAGCTCAGCAGTAGGTAAATGCACCTCCTGCAAGACTAGCATTTCAGGACGCCTGCTCCAAAAAGTGCCACCTAACTCCTTATGCATTCATTTGAGCCTGTACCTTCCTGCAAAAAACATGGATGCTACATGCCTGAAGACTGACTGGTCTTCTTCTAGGCTCTCCTCTGCTGCCAAGGCTCAGCAACCAGGGAAGGGCAAGGGGGAAAGGATTGGTAGCCTTCACTTACCTCGAAATTACCTAGTTCCCTACCTGGGAACTGGCCTGTCAGGCTGCTTTGGTCTCTGCAATCTCTGCTGGGAGCCCAGAGAGCAAATACACTGGGAAGCCAAGCATATCAAAGTGCAAATGAATTATAGCAGCTGTAGGTTTCTTATCCTTTCATTCTCTGTGAGATTTTTTTTTTTTTTAATATAGTTTCCAAAGCTAGAAGACTGCATAAGTACAAGCTGCTTGGCTCAGACGCAACACTTTGTCCGGTCAGCTGCTTGGCAGGAGGAGGTAGGGCGCTGGTTTTGGGAGGCAGCACGCTGCCTGCCTGTCCCAGCCCTGCAGCAAACGCCTGCCCCAGCTGTTGAGAGCTTGCGTCTCCTCCTCACTTGACCTAGAAGGGGGTCTAGAGGGCAGGCAAGCGGAAAGGAGGTGCTTCAAGCTTACTGGAGCCCACCGAAAGTATGAAAAGAATATTGTGGAGAGGAACAATCCTTACCAATTTGCTCAGATAGCCTTAATGCCTGGGTCCAGAACAGCTGCTGACAAAGACAGGAGGTTTGGCTGGTATTGTACTGGCCTTCATGTGCACGGGAATGGAAACAAAATGCAAAATGAGACAGCATGTGAGGAGAAGGAAATTTAAAAAAAAAAAAAAGAAGTAAAAAGTACTTGTGCACAGCAAGACAGGAAAAAATAAACCAAGACTTGGTGGGAGTATGCATTATTTGCTAGACATCACTGTCTGATTTTAGAGTCACAAGCCTGAGTACTAAAACCACCATGGAGTCATTGCAGAGTTGCGAACCCAGCTTGCGCTGCTAAATGAGGATTTCGGCAAACTTCCCAATATTCATGAGTGGCACTGCATAACTCACGTGCCAGGCTGGGATGAGAATTCATCATTACTGCTGTAAGGCACATAGGCACTGGAGCTCCCTGGCGAATGATGATCCCATTTCACGGCAGCTCTTGAGGTTTCAAAATGAGTTCCCTCTGCCTGAAATGAAAGCAGCATCTCTCAGATGTTTTCAAAAATTGGAATTTTGTTGAAATGTCTATTTTGGGATTAAAATCTAAAGCCTTTTCAGGACAGAGAGGATATTGTTCTGCACAAGGCACTGGTTGGGAGGATGAGACACCCTGGCTCTCATCTCCACTCCCCTGGAGGCATGGGTGTAGTTTGCTACCCCAGTAAGTGTGAACACACCAAGCTCAGCAAGAACACCCCTGTGGCGGCAGTGCCATGGAGCCAGAGAGACAGCATGAGGTTTGACATGTAGCTCCTCCACACTTCTAGCTTGGAAAAGCAAGGAGTGGAATAAAGAGTCAAACTCACCCAAATAAAGCTATTAAGGTTTTGGCAGGAGTATCAGGCGTCCTGTGGCTTGCTAGCACCCCCCATCTGGTCTGTCATCACTGGCTCCCCTTCCAACCCACAGCCAATTCCCAGGGACATGCTGGCTCCTGCCAAGGCAACAGCTTGTGCCTTGAATGTCCCAGCTCTGGCCCCGTCTGCCTGCAGACAGCTCTTCTCCTGTTTGCTCCTGACATGAAGAGCCTCTCACCAGAGGATGTGGAGGTGATTTTCCATGACCTCTGCCTGAGTTGAAGTGACTTGTGCCTGCAGCAGTCTCCTGGATGAAAGGAAGCCCTAGCCCTAATGTTGGGCAGCAGACCCCCACTCTGGGAAGGTCTGGACCATATTTTGCCCATCCAAGGACAAGCAAGGTATTCAGCAGCAGTGTTTGTCCCTCTGGTTCCTGCTACCCCTCGTACAAAGCACAGCCCCCAGAGTCACACCGGGTGCTCCAGAGGAAGAGCAAACAGGCTGGGAACCTGACAGCTAGCTGATCGTGTTGGCTTCGCTTGGATCTCTTCATAAGCTGCCAGCTCAGCTAGACAGAAGGCTGTTTTCCTATTTATTTATTAATTAAAGTGAAAGGCATCTTCTGGAAAGCCTATTTTTTCTTGTTTACCAAATGAGGTTACAATATTCAACTGTGTGCCTGAAGATTTATGCCATGCTGCTCACCACAGTATCAGAGCCTACATGGAGTCGGGACTGGATGCAAGGTCTTGCTGAAGGAAACCAGACATATATTCACCATCTACGCATGATGTTAAAACAACTGCACGTAGGAAGGCAGCTATTTCCCTTCTGTTGTGTGTAGTAGTGCATGGCATGAAGCCTCTGTGATCCTGTGTACAGCCCAGGACTCCCTTCCTGGGTTACCCCTGAGAGGGAGTTGGGGCTCTCTGCTCCACTTCATCGCCGGGGCTAAGGACCAGCAATCTGGAGGAATGAAGCACACAACCCATGGCAGCACAACCTGTGGCTCCTGCTGTGAAACATCTTAATGCTTTCATTTTCATTGAAGAAGGAAGCTTGAGGAAAGTGCTCATGTGCCTCTTTCAAATGAGAAACGGGGAGAGGGACTGGGAACACCATGGTTTGGGAGATTCAGCCTCCCATATCATATCTGGGTGGGTAGTGCTGGTAGTGCCAGGTGGGGTCCTGTTAAACATGGCACTTGCTGTGCCCCGCATGAAGATGTGTGCTGCACTTACGTAGCCCCACAGCATGCTCTGGAGACAGTCACTGTTTTGGATTAAAAGTTTCATTACAAAATGCTGCATGGTTAAGGCTGAAACATTTCACACATGGTGGCTGAGGTTTGATGGACTTCTGCCAAGGCAGAGAAGGACATCCTACAGGGTCTCTAGGAACAGTATGCAGTCAGCAGCTGAGGACCTTTCTGCTCATCGGAAACTTTGCTTATGTCAGAGATAGCCCTAAACCCAGGTTTCAGAGCAGCATTGCTCCCTACAATCTGGAAAATACTGTTTTTCAGCTCTTCTGTTCTGTAACTCATTCCAAGTCTAGCTCTCCCATTGCAGTGACTATAAACTAGCTGCAAAATGACTCCCTCCTGCTCTCAGTTGTCATATTCTGACCAAAACTCATCAAGCAAATTATACTATCAGCCAGAACAAAAGGAAGACCTGCTCTAGCGCCAGCTCCTTAACCACGGTAAGTCAGCAGAGTTCAATCGATATGAAACCATTTAATCCATTTATTGCATTGTTTGGTGGAAAGGCAACCCTTCTACAGACCTGTGTTTCCTGCACAACAGGCATGCACCAGCATGGGCAGAAACACTGACAGTTTGGAAAAACACCTCATTCCACAGAGCGGGGGAATACCTTGGTTGTGCTCCCAGGACTGTCCTCCCCAGTGCTGAGGGAAATCCTCCGAGCATGAGATGCAATGTGACAACAGTGAGTTTAGAGCAGAAGGAATGTGGGATCCGTCTTTGCTTTCTGGTTTCTAATATCTGAAGATGGGCTCAAGTGACACACCACAGTCCTCTCTCAAGCTGACCACATGTTGTTCTCTTCCATGGAAGCAAAGTGCCCATCGGCCTCTTGCCTCAGTCTCCTGCCATTATCCCTTGTACAAAATTCACAGAGAGGCTCTCTGTTCCCTGCTGAAGAGCAGCTCCTCAAGCAGAGCACAGCCCTGACTCCTGGAAGGCTTTTATGCTGCTAATAAACACACTCAATCAACCCCAGCACAGACACCTGAACTAGGAGCTTCCACTGGGAATGGCACCCTCTCTAAGGGGACCATGACCTATGGCCAGCATTTTCAAATTC
>JANZLQ010000001.1:11607217-11629099 GCA_026212715.1 Elanus axillaris
GCCCTCCCCCCCAAAAAAGCCAATGCATGACTTTGTGCTCTGTCTCTGGCAGCATTGGGAGTCTCAGACAGGAGAGGTGGTCTCAGCACTCAGGAGAGATGGGACCTGCCATGAGGGTTCAGGAGTACAGCATGGCAGTAGGGGGATGCACTGCTTGGGCATCCTCCTGCCCTCTGAATGGCAAAGCTGGGGATTCAGCGGGGCAAGGCTTGTAAGAAAGTGTTGACTTTGCCCCCCCAACTCCATCCTTTGCCAGGTCTCCGTCAAGAGCAGCAGTTTGGCATAGCTAAATTGAAGCAACCCTGGGAGTGTGCAGTTTATGTATTTCTAGATCATTAAGCCTTCTCCTAGCGACAGCTTTTAAAAGGCACGATGACGTTTCATTCCTCATTCCGCTTCTCCCCCACCCCCGCCTTGCTGTTTGGCTCTTGAAAATTAAAAGATAAGCTTTGTAAATCTCACGGAGAAGAGGGAACTGTCGCTTTAGCTTTAGAAGAAAAGCCAGCAAAGAAACAAAATTCTTCTTTTGGCAGAGGAGAAAAAATCCATTATTAAAGGCTTAGAGACAAAGGCTCTCAACACAATTAAAGGCAAACCTAAGCCTTTGAAAGCAGAGGGCATGACATTGGAATACACACAAGAGGTAGAGATGAAAGCCTCCATTGTAGCACTGTTGAAAAAGTTAAAAAAAAAAAAAGTTTCAATGGATGCATTTGCCTAAACCAAACTAGATGAGAAGCTTTCTAGAGAAGGGCTGGAGTCTTCCCATGTGTTTGCACAATGCCAAGAGCCGCTGGGCTCAGTCTTAATTAGGATCCTGGGGCATTACTAGAATAACTTGGGGAGAGAGGGTCACAACATTCATTAATCGGAAAGAAAACAGGGCTCCAATATTTTCTGTGGGAAATTTTCCACCTGGGAAACCTAATCTTTCTTTCCAGCCTGTTGAGCTGAAGCAAAAAATGTTTTGATTTGGCGTTGTCAAGGCATTTGTTTCACAGGAGAGCTTACTGAGGACGTGGTGCCGCACTCCAGGCATGCAAGTGGCTTTCAGCCCAGCAGTGGTCTGAAGACATGGCTGCCTCCAGAAAGCACTGAGCAGAGTGGTCATGGCTCTTGCAGCCTCTAAACTAAGAGCACCAGATCCAAGGAAAACCCATGTCAGGGATGTCAGAAACACACCACTGTTGGAGTGCTTTGCTCCTAGCAGGTAGTAAAAACTGCCCCTTACTCTCAAACCCTATACTTCCAACCAGAAGCACCATGAGCTAAACACTCACCGTAAGATGCTCCCAACCAGCGTGCAAATGTCAAAGACCGCTTGCTGTCATTCGTGGAAGTCTGTGCTAGTAAGGGACCACCACCATCCAGTAAAATCACATTTTGCCATCCACCCTCTGCTGCAACTGCCCAAAGCCAGCTCTGGCTTGACCATGGATGGCTGCACATGCTGGGTAGGCAATGGCTTCTGCTATCTTAAGATGTGTCTTCTCTGAGAGGCTCAGATGTCTTTATAAGAAAGCAGCTCTCTCTTCTCTGTGGCTGAGCATGGGTTATAACAGCTCACGTGTGACTGGAGAGGGCTGCTCCTACACAAGCGGCAGTCATTTTCCCCTGCCTCATGTGTCAACATGGGTAGCCTACATTTTTATTAATGCTGGTTTTAATCTAGGACTCTGCAGGAAAGGCAAAAGATACTTTATACCAAAACTCAGCACTGTTATTGTGAGGTTAGAGATGGGGACTGTATGGTAAGGATGGTGCCCAAGGTCACTCAGAGAGCTGTGGATAGAAGCTGAGTGTGCAGAACATTTCACAGTTTGCTTTCCTTGCTTGCACAGGGCCTGCGCTGGCATCTTTTCCCGTCATGGGAAGGAAGGTCTATCATTACAGCTAGCTGGTGGTTTAATCCTGTTTTAATTCTCCTCTCCAGGGGTGCTCATGTGATAGGTGATCCTATGTTGGGATGACTTGGGTTGCTTCTACACAGGACAGAAAGATAAGAGAGAGCAGGAACTGTTCCACGCATGCATGCCCGTAGCCAGAGGATGCCCCTTGTGATGGTGGTGAGACCTTGGGGAGCTGCAAGGAGCTTTTCCAGAGGGTAGCACCTTTGCAAGTCCAAGCTGGGGGGACAGCTCTTCCACTCAGTCTGCCATCCGCTCTGAAAACCCCTGAGAGTTTATCCATTAATGTCAACTCATAGTACACTCTCCAATGAAACCAGTTATCTGTAAGGCAAAAGGCAACTCGTCCCACTTAGGGCATTGAATGACTTCCCACCAATATTGACTGCATTTGTCAGATACAAACCAGGTGACTAAGAGCTGAAGGATTATCTTGACACTTGTCCCCCTAGCCTAGACTTCTTGCTCATCTTTGTCTATGGCAAACTGGAGCCCTCTTTTTTTAAGGATACTTGTACATCATGAACAGCCAAACAACTAAGCCAGGCATCCTCTGCTATCCAGCCACAGATGCAAAAGCAGATAAAAAACAGGCTAATTCACTGTTCTCCACTCTGAAAATAAAAGCGAGGTCCATGGATGATTTTAGTATCTTTTTTTTTGTATGTTTTCCATTGGTTGGTTTTGTCACCAAGGAGACCGAATTCCTACACTTGCTGTTTTAGACATTCGCCGGAACCTAAATCCACACTTCTGTGCCAATGGCCATCACAGCATAATTACATAAGGTACATGTTGTGCTTGTGAGCTATAGCTTTACTCACTGTATGTGTGATCTGCCAGGTTGTTATGTCCGCCCAAAGGGGAAAACAACATCCTTCAGATCTGCTCTAAGCCCAAGTCCCTCCTAGTATCGTGGCTAGGAGTTGCCTTGAATCTGTAGTTTCTTGCCACATGTTCCTCATACCTGTGTAGAAAGTCCTACATAAAACACACCAGTGCATTACAGAAAGGCAAAAAAATTCTGGTGTGTTTCTGCAACAGTGGCTGAGGCACAAATTCAGAAAATATTGGTATAATCAGGCCACTTGTGTTCCTGTCCTCAATGAGCAGCAATGGCTCTCTGTACACGCTACTTCTGCTCTCCTCTGATTTTTTTCCCTCCCTCCTCTCAAAACCACTCCTAAGAGTGAGATCAGTTCTCAAAGCACTAAACAGCAGCACCATTTGATGGTGTTAATGGGAATTCTGTGCCCGGGACGCCTTTCAGACCATGCATTTGCTGAGTTTATACTGAGTCCCCCAGGACACAGACTGTCTCATGTTGTTTGTGCGATGCCTGTCATGCTGGCCTCCATCTCCATAGCAATCCACAGAAGCAAATACCTGACTGGAAAATGTGAGGCAGAGCTCCTGCTCATCTCAGTGGGACAATGATATGGACCAGGCAAGGCAACATCCACTGCGGGCTGTTCAACTAGGCTGGGGCAACACAGTAGATGGCTGGGGCGACACAGTAGATAATTGGGGCAATGGCCATGGGTCAAAGATGCCATCGGGACTTTCAAAGCTGTGAAATCTCAAGGCAGGGCAAACCCATGTCAGGTCACTTACATAAATGGTTACCTAATGATGTGTCTTCCTCTATCTGCATCACAGGGAACTGATCTGCAGAAGAGATGGCTCTGGTAACACATTGTAGAAGACATGTCAGGAGAAATTCACAATCCTGAAAGCTGAAGGCTTCAGAGGTGAAGGCGCTGCCTCTCTGAGCACCCACAAACTGCCCCAAAGGAGCATCTGTGAGAAAGCCAGGCAGCAAGCTGTTGTGCTGTTCAGCAGACAGACAGTCCCCCACTTCTCAGTGTCTCTAGATTTGACCTGCTAACCTTTCAAAATACAGTCTAAACACATCTGGTCTTCAGGGCAGATTTTTTACATCAGGCCCCATACCGTTCTTTTCTAGAATCAGCAACAAAACTGTTTCTCGAAGCAACAGCTGTTTTACATGATCTTATTTTCAAGCCAGCTCCTTAACAGATACTCCCCTCCCTTCCTCCCTCCCCAATTTTAGCTGTGTTACTGCTCCATCTGGTCCCCCTGTGCTTGGAGGAGTGCCAGTACCTCCTAGGAAAAAAAAAAAAAGTTCTCTTCAGTTTGGGATTGTTGGGATAACATGAGCAGGCAGCGGCAGCATCTGCAGTTATTTCCAGTTCCAATTCTGGACTGTCCCAGGAGGCCTCAAGCAGCTCTGAGGCTGAGATCTTTCTACTGCCCAGTGGTCTCCATGGCTGTGCAGAGTGGACGAGACAACTGCATGTTGTGTCTGAGCACCTCCATTTTCCTCATGGGCCAGTCTGAGGTACAAGGAGGGCTGATGTCTACAGCAAAGATACAAGCTAAGTAGGTGACAGTGTATGGAAAAACCATTCCGCTGGGATTTTAACCTGTTTGCTGACTTGAGGCATTCCTTTCCTTCTGCTCTTCTCCCCCCAAAAATGAAATATAGAAACTTGTAAAGATGCTGATGAAGGTAGGGGAAGTCCTGCAATAGTTCTCCGTAACCCATCTGGTGTTTCTGTTCCTAAATCATGCAGTATGTGAGCAGAGATTCCCCTTCCAGCTTGACATGTGCTGCTCTCTCTGGACTCTAAGACTGTTTCTCACCTGTTGAACAGAGGCCAAGCACTGCACCAGCTCTGGTTTCTGGCTCCATCCTGGTCCTGAGCCCTGACAAATGCAGGAGCACCGCTTTTTTTGAGGAGCAGGGACGGGGGACATATAGCCTCTCTTTTCTGGCTAAACATTTTCTGGTCCTGAGGGCTTTCTCAGTTAATAGCTTGGAGCCTCGCTACGGGGAACCAACAAGAGTTAGAAGCCTAAATTTATAGAGCTGGCAGACCAGACAAGCATCCTGGAAAACTTCAGGAAGCCTGGTCCAGGATGAAGCAAAGGCACTTCGCATTGTTGCTGGTACAGTTGAGGAAAAGTTCTTTTGTTTTAAGGACAATAGCTTGCTTGCCTCGAGGGATCCTAGTGTGGGCTCCTTTCTTGCCTGTGTTACAGCTCAGGAACGAAAAACAAAGAAAGAATTGAGGAAAGCAACTACAAGCAACCCCGGGAAAGGGTGGGTTTGTGCTCCCCTGAGCTCAGGCTTTGTTAGGGCAACGAGGGAGGTGTCAGGTTCTGGCAAAGGGGCTTTTCCCTGTTGATATCAGCCACCTCTTTCCCTAACCCGCACGGGGTTCAGCCTGCCAGGCAGCAAGCCCATGGTAGAGATCTATAGCCCCCGGTACCCCTCGGCGGGGATGGGTTTGCTTGTTCACAGGCTATAGGTTGATAAGACCAGTATGGGATAGGGCTGTAAAATATGCAGAGCTCAGGACTGTCCCAGGGAGCTGCAGCCCTGAACGCAGGTGCCAGCAAGCTCAGCTTGCCTCTCTGCATGCCGCTTTGCCTGCTGCTCCCATCAGTGGGCTGTCTTCATCCAGCTCCTGTCCTTAGCTGTCTAATCAGAGGAGACAGCAGAGACCCACGTTGACAGGCGTTCTCCCAAGAGCATGGCTGTGCCTGCGAGGGAAGCATCCCCGGAGCGGGCGATGCGGTGGATGAGCACTTTCCGAGCTCATGGAAGGCAGGTGATGCCCAGGTAGGTGAGGAGGCAGCTGCCTTATGTCTGTGCCACGTTGTATTCCCAGGGGTGACCTCCTGCAGCAGGCAAGCGATTTCCTTGTTGAGATTTGCTCAGCCCAGTAAGGTCTCAGATTCATTCAGAAGAACAGGAGCTAGATACTTCCTAAGACCAGCATAGCTGGGAAAGGATTATTTTGTGCTTAGAAACACACAGGGATGCAAGTTAATCTTTTCTTTGAAACCTCTTGTGTGTGTGTCCCCCCAGCCCTGCCCCACTATGCATGTACACATGTTTTTAGGTCCAGTTTAAAAGGATTCTGTAGGAGGTACATAAATCATGGCCATCAGCAGGGCCTCAGATCCCCTGTGCCTCCCCACCTCGACACTGGGGCTCAGTTCAGGGATCCACAGAGCTCCAGATCTTTCATTCATGTGTAAATTAGCCTTTAAATAAATTCACCTGGCTTTGCTCTTCCAGTCTCTGGACAGATATGGAGCCAGGCTGCAGAAGACAGTTCAAAATCTTTCACCTGTTAGGAAAGATTAATAGCCCAGAAAAAGCCTTTTCTCAGAGATACCCAGTCCAGTTTTGTAGAGCGAGGAAAAAAATTCCTGATATAGAGTCTACAGCGAAGAAGCCATGGCTTGGGAGGGACCGAGCAGGCTTCTTGCTTTGGATCAAGCTCTACACTGCAAACTGCCCCAAAAGCCTTGTCCTTTGCTCACCTCCAGTGTGTGCACACACGAGCAGGCAGGTGCAAGATGGCTCTCTGCTACTCTGTGCAAGCCCAGATTCCTCAGGAACAGGATTTACTTGAATTTTCAGGAGCTGGGCAACAAAACTGCTGAACTTTTTCTGAAAAACATTTCATTGAGGTTTTTGGCTTGCTGCCTGAACTAAGCTGTAAAGTAAATGCAGCCAGGCTGCAGGGAAGGTTTTAGTGCAGGGACATGAGAGAGGGATTTCAGATCTGCAGTAAGTCTTGTTACAAGGGGCAGATGAAAGCAAACTCACTACGCAGAGAAATAAAACTCCTGGTGCAACAAAACAGCGGAGATAATCTATCCCTTTAAAAAGTATCTTGGGAAACAGGAATGGAGGAGCTTAGGCAGCTGGAGTACAAATAGTTGGGTGAAACATGCCAGAGTAAGATGAACGGTTATATTTACAAAATCTAGTTGTGTGGTGAGGAGATCCGTGGCTCCAGATGCTAAATTCATGCTCCAATCTTGATGGCCAGACCCACAGCCTGCTGAAGGGAATGAAGAGGCTTGTATTCACTTCCACAAGTCTTGGATCAGAGATTAAGTTAACAGCCCTCTGCACCACTGATAATTGTTCGTGGGGAGTCAATGAAAATTAATTAAATGCTAGGAAGCTTTAGTTATGCTGCCTTTCTCCAAGAGAGAGGAAAAGCATCTGCCTAGTTTGGGACTCCTGCAATCCTTCATTAGCACCAGTCCAGTTTAGCTGAGTTCAAGGCACAAGTTACACCTGGTCAATCACGCTGCCATAACCTGGAGCTCTGCTTCACTCCACAAGTGTACTCCCTCCCACCCAGCACATATGTTAAATCCATCAGGACAGAGCTATTTTCCAAGTGCCAACAATTTTGCCCCTACTTCACATGCACAGGGCAGTACTAAAGCTCAGCCAGCATAGTCTCCACAGCTAAGTGACAGCAGAGTCACAGGGGCTGTTACATTCCACCTGCTTCCCTAAAAACTGCTCTGAATAGCCATTTCTGGGGACTTCTGACTTGGACTACTGTATTTCTTCAATATCCATCTTCCTTCATCATCTCAATAGCTGCGTTACCTGCTTTTTGTTTGCATTTTGTCTCAACCATCTCTGCTGATGCAGACGTTTTGGAGAGGCTGGTGTGTCTCCAGCAGACTCACCCTTTTCCTGCGTATCCTCACTGGAGTGCATGGCAGAGAGCTGTTGGGCTTGGCTACACACAGGATGCATTAGAGCTGTTATTTTAGTGAGACAACAGACTTACCACGGACCCAGGTGTATCAGCGGGCTGGCTGGCTCTCAAGAACAGATCACACTGCCCATGCGCAGGCAGCACTAGTTTGAGATGCTGGAAGCAACTCGGCTGCTTCCCCTTTTACACCTCAGAAGCTACCTAAAAACATATCTTTGCTGCTGTCTATCTCTCTTCTCTCCTCCCTCTGCCCTTCTCAGCTGGTATCTGGCATGCCTTATCCTTCTCTCATCAAGGTCCCTCATTTATCCAGTGCCAGCCACTTTGATCTGTCCTTTATAGTCTCCCTGGAAGCTGTTTATTTACCCAGGAGCTCCCTCCTCGTCCCATCTTGGTGGGAGGCATTGCTCCTTCTCTTCCTCCACCAACTCCATGGGTCAAAACTTGACTCTCGCCCACAGAAATACTTCTGTTTGGGTGCACAGGGAGGCCACGAGGGAAGGGGCAGAGCGGAGAGCATCTTCTGCATGCACACGGCAGTGCTGGGGGTTCACAGGCGGATGGCATGCCAGCACCACCCCACCACGAGGAAGAGCAATGAGCCCTGTTCAGGCTCCTGTTGTCTCTGCAGCTCCTCTGGACTGGAAACAGTGTTTAAAAAAAAAAAGAAATGTGTGCAGTGTAAAGGCATATTCTACATCCATCCCTTGCTAGGAGGGTTGCGTTTGCCTTGTATTCATGGCAGCTCCCTACAGACAGGCTTAGGTCTTGGTCCAAGCTTTGACAATATCAGCCCTTGGCTTGCTAGGTCATGTGTATCACACAGGTTGTTATCCCAAGCTCCTGTTGCTGACACGTAACCCAAAAGCATACACCCGCAATGCACTTAAACCAAAAGGAAATGTAGCCTTCATATGATCCATACCCCGCATCCACATGAACCAGGTGCAGAAACGCAGCCCCAAATCTTGCAGATCGGGACCTTCAAGCAGCGACATCAACCAAGGCCACCCTTGCTGCCTGCCTTCTGCTGCCCAGCTGTACAAGGCAGAGCACTCCTTCCCTTTGAACCACCACTGAACATTACTTCTGCTCCACACCAAGCATGACTCATTGATGGATTAGCCCAGAACTGTCACACAGCAAGACAATATGGCAGAAAACCAAAAGGCCAATGCAGTTGTGTAGAGACAGACCCTGGCCCATGGAGTGGGGAAGTAATCCTCTCTGTCTACAAGACCCTGGTAATTGCATCTGGATTTCATTGAGCTTGTGGCAGGCCATTCCCAGAAAGGCTGACAAATCAGGGCAAGCTCAAAGCTGATTAACAACACACAACTGGGGTCTGGAGGGATTGATTTATGTGGAAGGATTCACAGAGTTCAATAAGGCTTGCTCAGCCAAGTTATGATTAAAGGAGATAACAGTCTGGAAATACCTGTGGGCTAAAAATCTGATGACCCATCATTGTGGAGCTGCCCAGAGGTTAACCTGAAAGCCTGGAGATAATGAAATATGCTGTGTATCAGAGGGAGCCTGCAGTAGGCTCAGCCCCGCTGAGGACCAAACACACACACAACAGCAGCAGCTCTCATGGGACAAAGCGTGACCCAAGGGGCAAAACAATATGGCCAGGATGGGGAGGACCACTTGTATGGTACCAGAGGGGCCACATAGCTGTGTGAAGCCATCAGGGAGGGAAGGGTCGCCTTTCGTGTGGGAGAGTGAGGAGCAGGGCATGGGCTGTCATGCAGCTCTGGGATAGACCATGAGTTTGGGGCTCTCTTGGCTTCTCCTCATTTGGTGCCCCCCAAAGCAGCTGGCCAGCCATGGGTCAGTGCTGCCTGCCCCAAGCCATTAGCATCAGCAAGGCTTGAGAGAGCCCAAGAGCTAACACTGCGTAGGGCTCCCTCTCCCCAGCAACCAATTCAATTTGCAGAGTGATTCAGCAACGTATTGATTTAACTATCTACAGGCAAATGACCTCTCTCTGGGCCACGCTTTTTAGTGGAGGACTTCAGTCTTCTGCGTTAATGTTTTAATAGATTTACTGCGTAGTCACTTCACCTCAGCAGAGGGAGGGATATGAGGGCAGGGATAGGGAGACACATGGGGAGGGGGCTTGGAGCAGAGCACAGGCTGGGAGGTTTGAGTTTTCTGCAAGCAGGCAATGAAATTAAGGGGGTTCGATATAAAGAGGCACCACTTCCTACTGGTCTTCAATTCACATTTGCTTAGCACCATGCCAAGAGCAACCCACTTGGCTAGACTTCTCCAGCCTGCAGCTCAGAGGAAGGTGAAGGACCAAGGTGCAATGGTAGCAGACACCAAGCTGGACTCCATGGGGGGCACAGCCACCAGCATCCTACAGGTTGGGTGGAGAAGACACCTTGCCCAGGCAGCTCACCTGCTCTTGTTCAGCAGCATGAGAACCCCTGGCAGAGGGGTTTCTGCATGGCTGCAGAACGTGTTTTCAAAAAAAAGTGTTACCCATTTTTTCCTGTACACATGCAAGCAGCACACAAGCCACAAGTCAGGACCCTAAGCTGTTATCAGTCATTACAGCCTTGGAGCAATCCACGCTGATTTACACCAGCTGAGAGCTGGCATCTCTGAACTGGAGATATTTCATCATCACGTGGCTACTGTGACAGTTAAAAATGCAATCTTGCACCACAAGGGATCATCTGTATCCCAAATCCAAACATCCTGTATTATTCTCTGCATCAGAAACTAATTGCTTTTTGCTATGAGCTTTCAGACCTTGTGATATAGCTCTCTCTTGCCTCCTGCCAGTCTATAACCAGGACAGTACAAGAAGGGGAGTGGCTGTAACCAAATCTGCAAGGAGTAACCATCAATAGGATACCATGCAGATGTGATATGTCAGCCCTAACTCCGAGTTTAGCCCTGCCTCTGTTTCTCTACACAATCCCACATACACCATTATACAGAATTACTCCCCCAAGGAGTCCATTTACAATGTAAAAAAAAAACCACAACATTTTGGTTTTTTACTGACTGTTCCTCCTTGAGCTCCCGCAGGCCTCCTCTCTCCATGGGAACAAGAAGCCTTCATCTCCTCTGCACAATGGAAGGGATCCCAAGCTACTTTTCTTTTCCCCCAAAACATGAATCTACCACCAAACTCAGAGGCAGGTGAGACCTCCCAATGTAGTAAACTTAATTTTTCAACACACTTGTAAGGACTAGATGCTGCCACATGCCCTGCAGGCTTGGCCATCAAGCAAAAGAGCTTTGATGGAAAAATGAGGCAGGAGCTCCATGGCTATAGGAGCTCAAGTCATCTTGAGAGAAGATGATTTTGCCCCCAACTCTTTCCTTACACTGAACTAAATGCGTTTCCTTGCATCCAAGACAAAACTATGCCATCCAGTCCCATTACAAAGAACACTACTTGGAAGGTCCCAGTGCACCAGCCACTGAGATATTGGCAGCATCTCAAGCCTGTGTGAGTCACTCTAGCTCTTCACCAAAAGCCAATCTGTGCATGAAGCATCAGCACACCTCACTGTGCAAGTCAAGAACAAGGCAGCGGGCACAGGGGAATCCTACCTCTAGCTCACTCTGCTAAGCAAACCTCAAAGTTTGTAGGAGACCTTTAGTAACGAAGCAAAAAAACCCCACCGACCCCAAAAACCTTAAGTGAGAGCCACAAACACCATCTGTTGCTCCTTGGAGTGACATAGGTTTGAGCATCAGCATTTTCATCTGTTATTCCAGCCTCATTCAGTGATGAAGAACCTATCCTACCCCACCAAGTGCAGGTAAAACGTACTTTCACCACACAATTGTCCTGGATACACAACACCCAGAAGGCTGCATTTGCTCACAGATTTCCAAGAAATGAGTCAATTAGCATAAGAGAAACACTGTACTGAAAAAGGGAATGGGAGTCTAAGAGGATACTTTTAAAGTCAAGCAACAGAGCCGTCTGAGAGGCAGAAGCTGCAGAAATTGCCCTTAGGCTTTAGTGAATGAGTAATTTTCTTCTTGTCTCTTAGTATAAATGTCATTCTTCAGTGACTTCACCTTTTAATGTAGTTTCCCTTTCTCTGCATAGCTGGAAGATGAAGGTTTTTAATACAGGGAAAGGGTTGTTGGTTCCCCAGTCAGGTGCTTATTATGGCATTTTTCTCCTGTGTCTGGGGCTGGCAGCAGAGGGGCACTGGGCAGTGGGGGGTGGGGGTGGGGTGTCTTCTCTGCTACTTTGGCTGGCTCAGCCAAGAACAGGAAAAATGCAGAAGGACCCTTTGAATCTGGTCTGCAGAGCAGATGACTCCAGCTCTCCAAGAAAGTGCTGTCTGTATATAAGCACAAGTTAGTCCCTGCCCACGACTTCATGTTTTCAAGAAATGAATAACAGAAATAAACTTTTTACCCAAAGATCTCAAAGCAAGCCTAGACCCTTGAAAAGATATCAGCCAGGTAAGTGAGCTGAGCTGCAGCAGCAGCACAACATAACAGATCTGGGTCCCAAGTCCTACACAAGGATTCAAAAACAACCTGCGTTCCTCTCTCCAGGACTGGCAACTCTTAAAATCTTCCCCGCTGAGGCTGGAGCAACTTTAATCTAAGGCCTTTTAGAGAGTGGGCTCATACAGAGGGCGACAGGAAGAAAATGCCCCTGCAATTTGTCAGAGGCAATGGTTTGACACCCCAGCAATTCTCATCAAATTCATCTTGCTGATGTTGGCCTCTTAACCCATGGTCTAGCTAAAAGATGTCCCATCTAGACATCGAACATGCTTGCTTCCAACACAGTAACCTAGGAGGTTCTTTGCAACCAAACTCAAGGTCTTGAGTGGACCAGAGCATTGCTGCTTTCCTGCGTGTGGGGACACCACACTTGGAGGTCACCAGCCAGCACAGACACCAGAAGTGTAGTAAGCACTGAAGAACCATATCTCAGACCAGCCTCCAGTGAGACTGCAAGCAACTCACCCTCAGTGCAGAGCTGTGAAGTCCTAAGGTTTAGGGGTTTTGCCCCTTCATTCTGGACTGCTGTACTCTTTAAAAAAAAATAAATTTAATATTATATTCTTGCTCAGGAGATCACATTTATTGCTGAGAGAAAAATCTCTCCAAGACACAGGGATGGATGAAGAGCTTGGTTACATGTCAGCGGAGTCCCTGCAACCAGGCTGCCAGTCTCACACCTGTGTAAGAGAAACACAGCATAAGCTATTTGCAGGATGCCACCCCCTCTGCTCTCAACCCGTGTTGCTGGAGCTGGGGCATAGCTGTGAACTGTCACAAAAGGTGGGGGCCTGTAACTAAAGAGGATTCTAGAAAGGCAGAGGGGACTGGTCCACGAGATTTCCTGCCAGCAAGTGTCACTGAAGAGCTCTCTTAGATCTCCCATGCTGCTGCCTGCATATGTCCCCAGCAGGGAGGTGGGAGAGAAGGTTTTGAAACGACAAAAAAAAAATTATTTCCCCTCTCTGTTTAGAACTTGCACCACTTGATCTGCTGCCTTTGCATTCAAGCTGCCATCTGAAGCTTTGTCCCCCACCTTGGCTCCCACCGTGGCTCCACAGGAATGTGACATGATGGGGCAGAGATGCACTCTGTCCTCCCTGCATGCCTCGTGCCTGAGAGCACAGGTCTTGCCCCTTCCCAGGAAGCTTTTTTAGGGAAGCTGTTAAATCATGCTTCACACTGGCTCCTGCCCTCTCCACCATCACAAAGCATTTTCTAGTGAGGGTCAAGTACCAGGGACAGCAGAGTTGATCCAGCCTCCAAGTAGCTCTGCCTGTTGTGGGAGGTGTTAACAGAGATGTGGACTCCAGCTCTAGGTATTTAATAGCATCACCCCTCCCCTCCATGGCCAAGATACATGTTTGCCTGCACTTTGGCTTCAAGCAGACTTAATGACACAATAAGCTGATCTGCAAAATATGTGTCTAATCCTGGACAGTTTCTTCCAGCTGACTTTTAATGAGATGTGGTGTCCCTCCCTGCCAAGCTCCCCTTCAGGTTAACTTTGTTCTCTGCCTGATGGGTTGAATCCCCACAAAAAAAAACCAACCCACATCTCAGAAGCTGCTGCTTTGTGGGAGCAAAGGAAAGGCATCCTAGAAAAACATGCTTTCCCCCGTGCATCCATGGCAGTTGCACGCAGAGCACCACCACACCAGAGCGAGCCGTCCTCGCACAGCAGGGAGAAAGCTGAACCCTTCACTGAAGGAACTGCTGGGCATCTAATTGCATGAGCACACTCACCGCTAATTTATCCCATGTGCACACAAGTGCAGACCCAGCGCAGCCCGTGCTTTGATGCACCCGCCCAAGGAAGCGGAGCAGATGTGCCCTGCGCGTTCTGCAGCCAGCATCGGGAAGTTATCAACAACATGAGGCCCTCAGGCAGGGAAGTGAGTTGCCTTTGGCTGAGGATGAAGGCATCTCTTTGCTTTGGACAATGACAGCTGGACCCAGCTTACATTCCCTGCAACCGCCCTGGTCTTTCAGACCTGTCCTCTCTAGACACAGCAGAGTCTGCCCTGTATTTCAGCAGTGACAGCTGCTCCTCCTCCCTGGTCACTGAAAGGAGACTCCCATATTGACTCCCCAGCAGTCAGGGAATGTAAATTTGGGTTTCGGGGGCAGTGCCTCCATACACAGCTGCACTCCCAAATCTCCACCTGGGACACTCAGTCCCTTCTCAGGAGGACCTTGGGTGCATTCACAAGCCTGTTGCCTGCTACAGGCGTCTGTGCATGCGGCATTACCTACAAAGAGCAGAACGCACGTTCTGGCCATTGACACAGCATCACAGCCACGGCTTATCTATGTTGGAGGATGAAAGAAATGCTTTTACACCATGGCTCTGAGCTAGGCAAACTGCTCCTCCCCATCAACTATCAGAGAGGACAGAACTACATTAAGTTTTGCAGGAAAGGATATTCCTCTCTCCCCACTATTAATACACCATCAATTAGTTAATACACAAATCAATGAAAACTTAATTTCCCAAACTTGCTGTTTTGCTCAAAAAGGCATTTTCCACAGGGAGAAGGTCCAGTTAACTCTAGCACAAGGTCTCAAGTGCATATGATTTCCCTGCTAACAATAACCTCCCTTGATTTCATACACACAAGACTGTAGACATGGATGAACAGAAGTGGACAGACCCAGCTGCAGGTGCATGAGAAGAAACTAAGAAAAAAGCCTCATGAAGAACTGTGCAGGGTTCCTTTTGCCCGTCACATCACCTGAGCATAGCCTGTTCCCCGTCTCCTGGCTACCCAGCTCACCCTGAGAGCCTTTGCCTGGGGGATTGAGTCAAGAGTAGCAGAAGCTGGCTCTGCAAGTGTATTTCTGGTAAGTGGTGCACCCTGGTTTCCCCATCAGTAAGTTGTAGTCCACCTTTGCCCTGTAAAAGTTGGACTGCCAGTTCTGCAAGCCAGCCTACTTGAGATCTCCAACACCAGATCCAGCTGTGGGGACCCCCTCAGCACCCAGATGTGCACTGCTCCAACGGCAATGCTGCGGCAGCCCTCTTGGCTGCTGGCCTCCCAGACCTCTTGTCATTAAAGTGAAGGAGCAGAGCTTCTCGCAGCACCAAGCAAAGGCAAGAAGAGAGGTTCAGGGGGCAGGAGCTGCTGTCAGAGTGGTGAGAAGCTCTCATGGCTCAGGCACTAGAACAACTGCTAGCTCAAGAGTCCTGGAGCCCATCTGACCTTATCTGCAGTGAATCTCTGGAGAGAAAAGCACATGTTTGTACCTCAGCAGGGGAGCAGAGACAGCAAGGGTTCCATCCTCTCTGTGCAGTCCGCTTGTTGACTGTGCAGCACCACGTGTGCAAGCTACGGCTCTCTTGTCAGAGAACAAAGGTGTCCGGTGTTTCATGCACGCTTTGAACACCAAAAGAAGACTGAAGTGAAGATGGCAGTGGGCCACACTTGTCCTTTCTTTATTTTAGCCCCACAGCCATCTGCAAAGCCCCAGCTAGACCTGAGAATGCCTCTAAATTCAACTCTACCTCTCCTTATTGTGTGGACCTGCAGAAGTGCTGTGCTCCATCAATACCTGCTTGCTGCCCCTGAGACAGGCTGCAAAGTCTTGCTGCCAACAAGGAGCCCCGAAGCGATGCTACAAGTCAGCAGGAATGCTCTAGTACAAAAATAAACAATAACAGCACTAGATTTCCAAAGCCTGTGCAAGGTTCAGGTTAACTTGTTCCCTTACAGCAAATCCAGCAAAGCTCAAAATGTGGTGGGGGAGAGGAGGGCAGGTCAGAGCCTGCAATTCTCTTGCAGAACTGTTGTATACACCATGCATTTGGTTTCCCCAAGATATAGGTGAGGAAACGTATCCTCTGCCTTGAAGGGGACTGGGATAATAAATGAATAAGAGCCTGAAGTGCTGGGAAAATGTGCAGGATGAGGGGGTGGGAGAAGAAGGAATAAAGCAAACTGTCTATGGATGAAGAGCTCCAAGTACCTTGTAGCTGGCTCAACCCTTTAGTCTTCACTGCATAGCACTAGAAGAACTCCTTTTTACTGAGGGAGCATGTTCAGCGCATTTAATTGCAGCTCAGAGGAGGCTGCAAATACTGAGATGCATTTGTGGGTGCATTTCAGAACCAGTGTGACACTCCCATTCTTGTTAAGGGATTTTTCCCATTTATTTTCTGAGGTCAGACATGCACTCTGTAATATGTCCTCTACCCTTTTCAACTCATGGCCTAACCACATACATTTGATATGTGCCACTTATAGCTCCAGCCAGTTTGCCTTCTCAGGTTTAACCCCAGGCCCCACTGGCTTGTTATTTATAGGGCAGCTGCCATGATTTTTCACATATAACCAAAGATTTATGGCTCTAAAGGCATAACAGCAAGACCTTTTCTACTCTGAAGACAGTGGAAAACACCCATCATTTTATAGTGCAGAAGGTATCAAGCACAGAAGCCCACAAGTACAACCAACATCTCCTGAATTTACATATGCAGCAGTCTAGAGGACAGTAGAGGAGCTGAACAGTGAGAAAACCAAAGATTACTGCAGAATGACGTGGGGAAGTTCCTGCTGCCTCCTATTTAATTAGTGCCAACTAAACAAATTAGATGAGGCCACGCACTCACTGGGGTTTTTCAAAGCCCAGTCATGGCAGCAAACTGTGACTCCTGCATCCAGAGGATGGATGGTCAGTGCTTGTGCATTCACCACCACGATGGGCTCAGCACACAGGTGATGATGGCCATTGGCTAGTGAGGAAGATGATCCCACTTGGGTGAAATTGAGGTTTGTCTCCACGCAGCTGAGTTGCTTAGGTCAAAGACTTGGGCAAGGCTAGCAAGTCATGCAAGCAAACATACTCAAGGGCTTGCAGAGAAAGTGGGTTTCAGAAGAGCTTCTCTGTGGCCCATTTTCCCCACCCTTGCCTTTTTTCCTGAACAAGAGTCTGTAGCCTTCAACACTCAGGCAGCAATGAAAGCAGAGAAGAGCTCTTGCAGAGCTGCATGAGAACGGGGGTGGTTTCTTCTATGACATGTAGAAGGTGGGATGGTCCCAGATCTGGCCTGGTGTGAATGGTGAATGTAGGATGGCATGCTTAGGTGAGGAAAGGGTTACAGCTCTAATTGCACCAAAATGTTTTTGGCATGACTACTCCTGTCATATGGGAACAGTAGCTGCCTAACAACTCTGGGAATAAAGGGCTGGAAGGCAGAAAAAATATATGGAGTTGCATATGACTTCAACTGCACCTTGGCTCTCTTTGAAACACAAAATTCATGGCTGACCTTTGTGCATAAGTATGGTGGACACCTCTAAAAGTATTATTCGTCTCGGCTTTTGCAAGAAGCTTTAGTTACAGCACAAGCTCCATAACAGTTTTCAGTAGGGTGGAGAAAGTGGCTTCGTAACATCCAGAGTAATTACCATGTTCAGCTTACCCATCTTGCTTCCTAAAGACCAAGGAAATTGCTATGGGTGATAAATAGAAAACGGTGGTCTGGCAGTCTGGTGACCAGCACAAAGTCCATAATTTCAACCTGGCAAGGAGGTGCTAATCTGTCTTTCTTTTTTTAGCACCAAAAAAACATGGATACTTTTGAAGTGGTTTTACTTAAAGAGCCCACACCAAACATAGCCCGCTCTTTTCTCCAATACAAGATGTTTTGGCTTTGATGTGTCCCTGAGATGCCACTTCCAAGCTACTGTTCCAGCCTGTGAGGATAGCATCTCCCTTGCTACCTCAAGAAGAAAAAGAAATGTCTAGGTCTGAGCTCTCCTTCGACCACCTAAAATTCACACCTACTGTAACTAACCATACATGTGCAGGAGCATCCACACTACACCTGTACATGCCTTAGAACAAGAGAGCTGCCCAGGTAGCTTTACAGCTCCAGAGCCCAGTTACCTATAGGTTCCCAGATGCTGCTGAATATGAACCACCTGTATATAGCTCAATACAGAAGTAGCTCTCAGGGCATCCCTATTTTACAGGGGATGTGAAGGGCCAAGGAGAGTTTCTCAAGCTTTGTCCCACTCCTCCAGTTTCCAGCAGCACACACTATTGATAATGTGTGACTAGTTCCTCAGGGAGAACTAGGAAGCACCAGAGCAGGGATTTCCGCGGCCACAAAGTGCTCTTTTTCCACCCCATATTGTGTCCCTGGGTTCCCAAGCAAGAAGATGTGGAGGCTGAGGAGCCTGCATGTGGTCTCCCATAATAAGCCTGGATTTCAGGCTATGTCCCCAAGACAAACAAACCTGCAACAGATCAGAAAGCCCTGCCACATCTCCAGGCAGCCCTTTCAGGTTCCAGTAACACCTCCAGGATACAAATGCATCTTCTGCTTTTCTCAAGCAGGAGCCACGTGTCTCCTCTTCACACAGCAACTCCCTATTGCCGTGGGAGTGGCCTGGGACAATGTGCTTGGTGTTGTGGAAGGATTAGACACTGTTGCTGGCCAGTGTCAATCCATCTGAAAGAAGCAGAGCAGCTACACAATTACTGAACAGGATACATTATAAAGTACAGGAGAGATAAAAGGGATTGATTAAGCCATTGGCAGCAGCAAAGCAAGCACTGACAGATGCCAAGTCAAAATACAGGACCGCAGGGCTTTAACTTTCAGTATAAAGCACCCCTCACCTTTCAGCAGGATGGCAGGGCTAGCTAAGAGCTTTGCTACCTTTTGGTTTCTCCCACTTGAAGATGTGATGGTCACTCGGGCTGGTTAGAAAACAAATCTTCTTAAGGAGGTGAAGTTAAATAGTTTTACCGTTCCCCCATAATGACACTTTTTCAAAGCACCTGTTTTGGCTGGAAGCAGACCTGAAGGTTGCTCTTCGTGTCCATCAGCCCCTCCATGGTGCCATCATTGTGCTGGATGAGTTTTCTCCTCTTCCTGGTGAGAAGCAAGTGCTTTGGAGCACCCCTCCTCGGGTGTTCTCAGAAGTAGTTTAGTTTTGTCAACATACCCAATTCTTGCAAGTGCTGACAGCAGCTTCCAGCCAGGCCATGCCTCCAGTCACCAAGTATTTCACCTGCAGAACTTTTTTCAACCTTACTTGCCCATTGCCGATCCTGCCGAACATCAGACCATCTTGGATTTCATCTTACCTGAGAAGTTTACATCAGTGAACACCTAGTATTAAACTAGCTAATCCTACTGAAACACCAATAAGAGAGGAAACCACAAGGAAAAGGTTAAAACATGCTCTGGTCCAGGCTGGTTTCAGATGTTTTGAAAGCTGGTCCATGCAGAAAGGCTGGTCTACCTTAGAGCCTCCCAAAAGGCAGCCTGCATTGCGACTCTACCTGGTTTTAAAAATCAGCTTAGCTGAATTGGGTTTAAGCCAGCTGAAGAGTCTCGCAAAAGTAAACATGCCTTTTAGTGAAAAATATGGCCCTGTTACTCTTTATCTGGGGGTTTTGTTGTCTCAGCATGCCTCAAGTGACTCGGAAGTCACAAAATACCAGCATCAGTTCAGGTTTTGCTCCAACTTCCTAGAAACACTTGCTGGTGCTTAGGTAGGAGTTTGCTTACCAGGGTCACTCTCAATAGGAACAGGCTTGATTAGACCATGCATGATCCCAGTGAGGACACAGGCCCCCCTGATCAGACCTTGTCATTGATCTCAAACAGCATCATGGATTTGTGGCACAGAGAAAAAGACCCGTCTGGGGGAAGCACAGCTCTGTCTCATTAGCAAGAGCCACGTTTAAGCACAGCAGTGACACTGCTGTTAGCATTTAAGGCTTGTGAGCACTGCTGTGAAACTTTCCTGTCCCCTCAGCTGACTCCCGGGACCTGCAGGAGGGAAGGCCTCCTCTGGAGCCAAGCTGGCAAGATGCTCTCTGGCGTGTTAAGCATTTAACAGCCTCTGTTTATTTATTGCACTTAAATGCGATCCGGGAGGGAGGACCTGGCCCATTTGCTCTTATTGTGCTTGCTTTTTGCTAGTCTCCTCACTGCAGCATGGGCAAAAACATGCTTCCATTAAAATTAAAACACGAGACACAAACACAAAGCTTTTCTTGTTTGAACCCACTGGAGCAGAAACACAGTAGAAGTCCCCTGGTGTTTCCATGCTGGGCAGCAACACTGGGGCAGACATCAGCAAGACCCTGCAGAGGTCCTCGCTGCCAATGGCCGCTTTCACAGCAGAAGTGAAAAGGGATTTATGTTTGGCCAAGGGATACCCAGGAGGCAGAGTCAGCCTGGTTTACTCCCGTAGGGAGTCAGTCAGCAGCGATGGATGAGCGAGTGGGGTACTTCAAAGTGAGGGACAAGAGGAGATGCTGTAGACCAGGGCAGTGGTATCTTGTGGACTTCACGACAGTGCAGTGTGCTCTAGATTTGGGTCTAGCAGACCCAAGGTTGGCACAAAGTGATACAGGGTATTATACTGGCAGCATGGGCAGAGAGTAACGCAGGGGCCCTTCACAGGACACGAGGCAGCTAGGCTGTGTAATTAGCTAAGGTGCAGTACACGAGACCAGCCCTCTGCCTGCTGACAGCATGACAGCTACTGGCAGACAACTGCTTTTTCAGCTTCTTCTAGGACAGATGTGCAATTAAGATGTGCATATCCTTCTCTACCTTCAAATACTGTATTTTAGAGGGTGCTGCTTAAAGTGTGCAGCCTGCAGTGCTTTGTGATAAAATATGCGGTAAAACCGATGCAAGAAGGAGCATCACTCACTAGAATTGTACCTAAATTAACAAGACTTGGAGTAATCCCACTCACTGAAACTGTGCTCCTTATGCACAGAAGGCAAGCTGGGGGTGGGGTTCAAAACTATAGACTTTATAGCAGAGGGAAGGCAGATAGCTGCTTAAACACATTTGCACAACTCCAAAGCATATCATCTTTTGCAGCATGGGCACATGCAGGAAAATACAGCACCATGGTTCAAACAGTGCTCAAGACAGGTGATGTGGGGCCCTCTCATTACTTTGATACAGATACCTCACTGTTGTGTCCAGTAAAAGGAGAAGACTGTGAAGCCCTAAGCTGCAGAGCTTCATATATTAGTGTCTGTAGACATCCCCACCCTGGACAGGCCTGTGAAGTCAGAAGGGTGCTCCCATGCAGCAGAACAGTGTAAGGGCCTTTTGCCCAAATCATCTGCATCTGCCTTTCTGGGGAACGGCACTGACGTTTTCAGATCTCAGAGGGTTTTGAGGCCAGTAGTCTTAACCACAGTCTCAAAACACTGCTTTAGTCCTCAAAAAACACATAAACAAGGGAGTGGAAGCCTCTGAACACTGACCTTCTTCAGGAAATAAGGCAAGGGAAGAACCAGCAAACTGACCATCCGTAACGTCTCCTTCCAGCCTAGCACACACACGAAACACCTAGGGCAACCCAAAACCTAGGCAGGAGCTGCAGCCCCATCGCTTCCTTGGCCGAGTGACGGTGGCAGTGAGGGATGCTGCTGTAGGTCCTCCCTGGGAAGAGGACGCTGTGCCCAGCTCTCCCTTCTACCAGCAGGGTCAGGAGTTGCACACACAGGCCTTCGCTTCTTCTTCCCAGTTTTCCATATCAGCTCTGCCAGTTGCGTTCCCCTACTTTTTCTCTAAAGAAGAACTAGCCAGACATACTGCCTTGTCTTTCAGATGCCAAGATTCAAATCTGTGTAAGCCTACTCAGCTCTACCTTGACACATCTCCTGGTCCTCAATGCAATATAAAACTACATGTACAATCCCAGTCTTACAGTGGAGTTGTGTAGACATCTACATTTGCAGAAACATAGCATAAATATCACTGTTCAAAACAAAATTCCAGAAAGAAGAAATGAGAGTCCTGCAATAACAAGGGCTGAGGGTCTCATACTTCCTACCTAAATTCATACCAAGACTATTTTCTGGAAGAGCCAAATTTTTTTTGGATGAGTGCTTTTCTATCTGGAAAACCAATTACC
>JANZLQ010000001.1:11644800-11663806 GCA_026212715.1 Elanus axillaris
AGATCCATCCTTCTCAGGCTGTGACAGCACTGGCAGTAAGATTTGGAAAGAATCAGGAAGATCTCTAGGGAAGCAACAATGCAGAAGGATGTTGACTCCAGCCATATGATGGACTCAAGACCATAAAAGAAGGACTCTGGGGTAGGAATTGGAGACATTCACTCTTTCCCACTGGTGAGAAGGGTGATAGTGGACCATCTGGAGAGGGACATCTTAAAATTTTGTTGCTAGCTCAGAATAAATCAGTTCAGGAGGTGTCTATATTTATCCACTGGAAATGTGTCTGAAATTTACACCCAGATGTTGAGACCCTAGGGCAGCTGACAAGCCTTGTATTAGCTTAGGACTAATGTACACCATCTGTCAAAGTCAGAGATGAAAACAGCAGCTTTTCTCCTTTCGGATTGGATCGCCTTACCACTGGTGTGGCTGAATTGGTTTGCAGAAGTGAAAATCATTCTCTTTATTGGAGAAAGCCATGGTCTTGAATCAATAAGTATTTCTGATAATTGCAGTGAAGAAGCCAATCCATTCTTTGAGAGGTCTTCAAAGTCTTCATCGCTTACTACACATGGCTACTTTGATAGGAAGGGACAGAGGAGCGATTCCCTTGAGCAGACACCCAGACACAGAGCAGCACTTACAGACTCCTGACTTCAAGTTCTTGGGAGGAACCGGAGCAGGTGTATGAGGCTTTTCTGTGGTGTAGAAGAACAGGTCTCCCCACTGAAGTAGAGGACTGGAATTAAAAACTCAAGACACAGATGAAGATCCTGTGTCCTTTTGGAGCAAAAGGGATGCTTAGAATGTTTTCAGTCCATAGGACCTATGTAACCATCCTCATGTCTCACCTCAGTCTGTTTTCTACCAAAGATAACTGTACCCTAGAAATCTTCCAGCACAGATGGCTCTAGGCAATGTGGGCCCAGAGAGGGAAGAGAGTGGATGAAATCTTCAGGGAACAGCAAAAACAGCCCTTCTCTCCTGACAAGCATTCCTGACCCAAGAAAAACAGCAAAACCAAGTTGTTCCATATGGATCCTGAGATATTTTCCCCCTTCTGAGGGCTCTGGACCTAAGACCTCCTTATCTGTCAGTGTTTCTCTTCCAGGCAGTGTCCAGACAAATCCACCCATTAAAAGCAGCTATTTTAGGCTTTCACCTTGGATTCACAAATGCTTCCACCTCCTTCTCTTACAAATCTGTCCTTCCCTGAACAGCCCTGGCCATACTTCAGGATGTCATCCTGAAATGCAAACCAGCTGCAAGACCAAGCTATCTGCATCTCCCTGCCTGTCACTGAACCATAGTCACAGTGGGGGGCTGAAAATGTCCTTCAAGCATCAGTCAGCTTGTTACTCATCTCTGCACTCAGACCTGCACAGCATTCAAAGCAAGGCAGCCTCCAACTGGGTTCTGCATTCCTTGGCTGAAGCAAGAGCTCCTATTTCTATGCTTGCCCTAGTTTCTGGTCATAATTCAGTGGTGCATTAAGAGCAAGGCTGCTCTGACTACCTGTATGCATTTAGAGAGAGGATTTCTCCAGAAGAAGCTTTTAAAAGCAGCAGTTCACTTGGGTCAGAAGGCAGCTCAGGTATTAAAAAAAAGTAAAATCTCAACCACTAACTTACAAAACAGCAAAATAAAAAAATAGAGAAAATTGTAAAGAGCAACTGAAATACTTCCAGTATTGGTCAAGTTGAATATGTCCCTGTTCATTGCAGGGGGGTTGGACCAGATGACTTTTAGAGGTCCCTTCCAACCCAAGCCATTCTATGATTCTATCATAAGTGCTTGCCAAAATTTGGCTGGGGATCTCATGAGAGCAGTTTAAGATCCTGCAGTCAGCATGGGGTACCACAGCCCATGTGACAGTGCCCTACAAAGTAATTTGAATGGGAGAAGACAGGAGGAAGGTTCAGGCAACCTGCTAGTAAATTCTCCTGCACAAAAGCATGCAGGTGTGGGGCTGTGGAGGACAGGCCAGTTGTGGGCTCCTCTAGGAGACTGTCAAGCTGCTTGAGGGAGGAAGGAAGACTTTAAATAGTAAGAAGCAAGGAATGAAAGGAGAAGGTGGGGTGGGAAAGAAGGAAGACAAGAAACAATAAATGACTATTCATTTAGCACAAAGAAACCAAGATGTCAAGAACAAGATTAATCAAGTCACCAAGGGATGAGACAAAATTCTGTAATTGCCTCTACACCAATGTGAGAAGCCTGGGTAATAAACAAGAGAAATAGGAATTGCTCATTTACAGAACATAAATTTGACCTAGTTGATATCACTGAAACCTCCTGGGAGGAGTTTGCATGATTGGAATATATACAAGAAGTCAGTGCTCATAACCTGTTTGGGAAGGGGCGGGGTGGTCTGTGATGGCATTATCCGTATGAGTCATGGGTGGTTGGAGGGACGTTATCTCCAGCGCATACTCTGCCAGTGTGCAGGGAGAGTGCTGGCTGCTCAAGAGCTGATGGGAGGGTCATTAAGCTCCTTCTCCACAAAATGAAAAGTAAACTCTTACCAGGGGAGCAGTCTGAGTGATTCATCCTGACATTTCCAAAAGCTCCCCAGGACTATAAGTCTTATCTAAAAATTTTTCAGAATTTACCAAAAGTATCTCTAAAGCTGGCCCCCCTGTGGAGCCATGCCGACACGGACCTTTGTCTGGGCAGAGAAATGCGGAAAGACAGCTGAACTGAAAGTCAGCCTTTGCTTCAGTGCAAGCAATCACACTAATCTTTTAATGCACAGACAAAGCAAATGCCAAACTAATGAAATACCGGCTTATGTGTTCAAAGGGGAAAATTTCAGATTGAACATAGTCAAGGGAAAAAAAGTTGCGGAAGTTAACAAAAGTCAAAGTGAAGATATTTTTCCTCAAAAAAAAAAAAAGGTGCTAGACAACCACAAATATAATGATTCAAGACAGACTGCTGTATTGAAAAGCCTGGGGATGAAAGACCAGTATAAGTGCTGAGAGACATGTAATCTTCATGAAGGGAAGGAAAGTAAGGAAGGATTTGATGCAAATCAGTTATTTAATTCCTAGTTTATATTCATTGGGAAGGGAGAGGGACTCAAATAATTCTACGTCCAGATGATTTCACCAGAGCTTAGATTCCTTGCAATAGCGATGCTATTTCTGGTATACACAGAATAATGCAGAGATTAATTATCTGCTCTGCATTTAGAAGCAGATGCACAGCCATTGCCTTCTACCTTCCCTCCTTGTGGCTGACATCCTTGGAAACAGCCACTGTTCTCTGCTTCTTTTGCACCCTCCAAAGAACAGTCACCAAGTTTTCTATTTACTTTGGGGCCATTTGTTTCAAAAGACAGGCAATATCTTGGTAGGAACCAAACTCACTTTCAGCACCACAGCCTTACAGTCCAAAAACTGGTACGCCACATACAAACACTCCCAGTTCTTGCACCACCAGCAGCCATTTTGATAAAGTCCACAGAGAAATACCCCCCAACACTGACAGGTCTGAGGTATGTCTCAAGCCTTTAATGATCCTGTGTGTCCAAAACGAATCTCCCAGCAGTTCCTTGCTATCTCCATCAGAAACACCTAAAAGGCTCCACCACAAAGGTGTCTTCTCAGGCCACCGCAGCTCCCAGTTCAGAACCTCTGAATTTCTTTGGACTTATTTTCCCCAATCTATGTCATGGAGAAAAAACAGCTGGTAGGGTGTCCCAACAATGTCCTTAGTCTTTGTTGTGGCTTAGTAATCAGCAAGCCATCTCTTCTGCTAATTTCCCCTCCACTATCTCAGAAAGGTCAACAGGCAAGTCTGCTCCAGCTCCACATTCCCCTAAAACTCTTGTAGCTCTTCAGTGATCTCTTATCAGCCGATAGAAATGTCTCTCTGTTTCCTTCTTGGCTTGTTAAGAAATGAGTAGTGATGGATTTCAGACCCACAGTTGAATTCTCCAGAGATTTAAAGAGGGTCTGCCTAATGTCTCTGATGCTTGGAGCATACCCAAACCCAGTTACTTTCTGTGTAGGAAAGTGTATGTCAATGGTGAGCCCACACCACAGTTCCCCTTTATGGAGTTACTTGATAAGGTTTTTCCTCTTCTACACAGAAGCCTATATTCACAAGACTGGAAAGACATTCATGTCTTAGAGAAAACAACTTTTCTAGCTAATTTTGATTTGATTTGATAATGGTTTGGAAAGCTGTTGGGGTACAAAGAAGAGAGACAGCTTAACCACATATTTTATTTCCTTAGAAAACCAAGCAAAAGGAAGCATTCAAGTCATGTTGAAAACCTTTCCATTCCAAGCAGTAATGTTAAATGGAAACTACTAATATCAAGATTAGTTATGATCTTTTCAATAAGAATCCTCTGGACTGTTTAGATTGGCTCTTGAAAAGCCTTTGAACAAAGGTAGTCCCAAGATAACTGGAAGACACCTTACATTTTTCATGTAGTCTTCAGTTCAATGTTTTATAGACTCAGAATCAATCCTGGATGTACTGCAGTAGTCAGGACCAATTAAATTAAACCAAATTAAGAAATATTTAAAGGATGGTAATATTTGTTGACGTTAATTACATGGGTTTTACTAGGATAACATGATTTTATAATTTTTTATTTATAAATTTGATTGAGAGATCTTACGTTGTTCTGAGCACCAAAGGCCTGGGAAGCATGACACAGAGTCAGGTATCACCACTTCAGTTACTGTTGTGTTACAATACTGATCATAACATAAGCCATAGAACAAACTTAAATTGGTTAATCAAAGTTTAATTATCAATAGGGAATCAGCATTTGGAGGAGATATGCCCAGGGAATCTTGTGGGATTAACCTGTGTTATGATAACTAAAACCAAGTTATGATTAAGTTTGCAGATATTGGAAACCATTGCAGAAGGCTAAATAGCGAAAATTTCAGAGAGATCAGACTGCTAGAAAGAGGCATGTTCAAATACAGCCAGATAAGGTCGTATCTAGAAACTAGAAAAGCAGACCATTCTCACAAAGTGAGACTTTCTTAACCACCATAACAAAAGAACAAGCAGGTGTAAATTGTCTGCCAAAATTAAGTTCTCCATAAAACTCCCTAGCTAAAAAAGTTTTCAGTCATTTCATGCATAACCTCAAGACAGTGAAGAAGCAGTCCTCATTTTTTTTTTATTCCTGAGACATAACTGTCCCAAGGAAGCCATGCATAAGACTGTCAAGGCTTGGAGAAGAACTCTATAAATTATTGGGACACCTGGAAAATGTGATGGAGAATACCAATGTTAAAGGGCATCGCTGATCAGAGCACACATTGATGGGAAGAAGAGACAGAAATATTATACAGAGGATTGTCTCAATACAAAGCAGCAGCAAAAGCTATCAGATGGAAGCTTGATGGAGAAAAATGCAAGGCTAGGAAAAACATGTATTGATGACATCTCAGTAGAGATAAGAAAGACCATACCAGAGCAAGTTATCTCAAAACTATGCTTTATTTTCCATTGTTTGGTATCTACAACATGCTCTAGCATAACCTCAAGATATGAGTTTGACAACAGCCAGTCGGACTGAGCTGTCCAGTCTATGTAAAAGAGGTTCCTGGTGCTGGAAAATGATAATTACAGATATTCTCGGAATACAGCATATGAATCATAAAAAGAACTTGGACATAAACCCTGAGCTGGACTCTGTACCGCAACAGCCAATTCCCCTGCATGCAGCTAGCCTTCACCAAATAGAAAATAATTTTAAGTTTTAGCCACCCTTTGGTGGCGGGGGGGGGGACAACTCCCACCAAAAAAAACAATTCACTGAAGGAAGGGCTTGTACATTCACCACATAAACTACCTAGAGAGTAATCTGTCTGGCTTAAAATTGTCTATATAGGGACAAGCTCTGCACAGGAAAGCATTTCCTACAAGCCCAATTAAGCTGCACAACTGCAAGTCACTTACACTGGGGCAGCTGCCTTCTCTCCTGCTCTCCAGCCTTTCATTAGAGCCAGGGTGATAGACCTGAGAAACCCATCATGTTCACGGGACTTCAACTTGTGAGCTTGTCACGTGCAACACCATCTTTTTAGCTATCAAACAGATTTCACTCTGACTCTGGTTTGCTTCCTCTGAAGTTTAAGACCAATCCAAGCAAGATAGCTCTGTGCCACAGTTAAATAATCCCACAGTGATCAGAAATCCTTTGATGCTTATACTCAAGTAAGAATTTTCTTAGAAAAATGCTGGCTTTAGCTAAAAAAGAGCCCACCCAATATATTAATAGTCAACTGATCAACAGATAGTATCTTATCTCTAAGTAATGCTGATCTGGAGAGAGACTCCAATTGTAAAAAAAGACTTTTGTCAGCTGATTTAAAGATGCAGAAGTGAACACAAGCAGAACTAGGTGCAGGAATGAAATATGTCTACTATATCAGCTCAAAGAATCAACATTTTAAGAAGAAAGCAAAAGTTCTGGATGCCAGACAAAAAAAAATATATTGACCTAAGCCTAATAAATGCACCAAGCTCGTATACTGCAGCAGAGAAGCATGGGTTAAGGTTTTAGAGTGGTGTCTGAGCCTGGATCTCTCAGGATGCATAGTCTCCATCTTTCAGATGAATTTTTAAGACCAAGTTGCCACAGGTTCCCAAAAGAATCAACTGTAAAAGAGCATCCCAGTGAAAACTGAGCCCAGGTGTTGGTAGCTGGTCTACAAGGGTAAAAAAAGAGCAGACATGCATGAAGACATGCTCTGGAGAAGCACCAAGAATGACAAAGGAAAGCTTAAAAACATATTCACCCCCACATGCTGGGCTTCGCACAACTGACATGAAGCATACAGCAACTAGAATGAAACGTCCAACTGATAATCAGGATAACCTCCACAGGTAATTTGTGCATATCTGCCATGTCTCTGAAAGACACCGGCTTCCAAAGCTTGCCCATGTTCTTGTGGACTATGCAGCAGGTGCATGGAGACCATTTCTAAAATGCAGCTAGGCTTAAGGTATGCACTGAGCTGGTCACTCTGGTCTCTTATGTTTTGGAAGAGCACTGAAATGCTGCCCAGCCATAGGCTTGTTGCAAAAATATGAACTCAAAGCTTTCCACATATCAGAAAGTGACATTAAATAGGATTCATCCAAAAATATCCTGTCTCACATTTAAACACATCCAGCAGGCACAACCATATTGTCCATATCATCCTAGGACAGAGTTTGTCACAAGCAGAGGAAAATTTATTTGCCCATCTCCAGAGAACAAGAATTCTAGATGTCTAAAACAACAGATGTCTAGACTCTAAACCACTCACAGCCTCTACACGCATGAGCCACCCTTGCTGCAATCACATCCTGTCTTGCTGCAAACATTACCTGGTGACAGGAGCTCTGCACCTTATATTGTCCAGGGGATCAGACTAGATTCCTTACCATCTTCAGAACTGCAGCTTAGACATCCTCCCGGCCTGAAAATCTTCACTGTGGACTCAAGAAAAAAGAGTGAAGAGAATACAGCAAAGACACTTTTCTTTTTACTTCAGTTCTCTTTCATTATCCTGTTACTGCAGCTACATGTTTAGTGCTTCATTGTTCAGCTCCAGAAAGACTACATACTGTCTCTTCACACAAAGAGCCGATGACGTGAAGGAGGTCTATTATTTTAATGACTTGCAGAAAAAAAGTTACTGCACATGCCCTTACTACCTGATTTGTATTATGCAAGTTGTCCACGAGCTTGATCTTTTCTTTCATATATAAATTTGTTCAAAGTGCTCTTATCTCTTCCATTCCGGTTTTATTTTTATAATTCTATTTCAGTAACAGTGTCAAAGATGTCTACTCACAGAAAGCTTAGCAAGTGTTTTTCTAGAAATCCATGTGGTGTTCAGCCTCTTAATCATGTTCATGCACTTGAAGAAGAAACAGGGGTGCGGTTATTTGTGGGCATGACCTATAATGTTATGTACAAAGCCTGAGCTTCTCTGTTAACAGACAGCGCCTCTTAAAATATTTGTCCCAGATAATTATATGTATAATTACCATAAATTGGTTACAGTGCGAAAGAAATGGGATTCACTTAAATGCCTCAGCAAACTACACCTTTTTCTTTGCATGCAAACAAGGATGGTCACACGTTGGCCACTGCGTGTCAGAGAGGAGCGATGACTTCTGGGTGAGGGCAACAACTTCTCTTTCAGCTTCAGAAGATGTACTTGCAATCACCTGTTGCTCTCAAACTCTGCACTCTCATCCTCTGTTACTGCAGAGATATGTCATTCCTTGCAGGCTGGACTTCTCCCAGCTGCAAAAGGTCACATCACACAGAGGCTAGAGATTGTGCTAGGTGAATTTAACAGCAGAGCCATGTGTTGTGCCTCCTTTCAGGAAAACAGTACCCCCATCAGCCCTAAGCAGAAGGCTGTAGGACAGCAAGATGATGACATGCTATTTCAAGTGGAAACACACAGTCACTAGTAGCTAACTTGCAGCATGCAAACCCAAAAGCCTGAGGCAACTTATTTGGTGCACAGAGCTTTTCAAGTACTTAATAATTATGATTAAAGATGTCAGCAATGCAACAATAAGGTCTGCATCATGAGCACCAACAGCAGGGCAGCCAGGAGAAAAAGATAAATGTGTACTTGTTGTGATCTCTAATTCAGGATATCTGCTTACTAATAAAATGTGGAAGCAGTTTAAAAAAAAAAACAACAGCAGGCCAGGGAGAGGGTGGGAGGGAATGGGGGAAAACAAAAATACTCAAGACACAGGGTAGCTTTAGGTGGAAGACAGAGAGATAACCCTTACCTGAGTGCTGCTCTGCCAGACTAGCTGTTAAAGAAACTTTAAGTATTTTCTAATGCTGGTCTGCCAGACACAAAATGAACACCACGGAGCTGCACAGCTGTATCCACTTCTAATCTCCCTAGCGAGAGGCCTGACCCATTCCCTCAAAAAATAATTATTTTCAATAGTGTTTTGCAAAGAGAAAGGCCAGGGAAGAAGCAAGCACCCCTAGCAGGAAGAACATAAACATGCTGACCCAAGCTCAATTTTTATTTTGGACATACACAGAGCCAGCAGTCTAGTCTCATACTGGAGGCAGGTTACTGATGTCCTGAGACTGAGGGACATATCCAACGTGCCTCGGATGGGGCACCTGTCAGGAAGGATTCTGTTGATGAGTTTGAGGTGCTTGCTCTAATTATCTCATCATAGTGACATTCACCATGCAATGCAATCAGCTTCCAGCTAATTGCAGAATATCCCCAATGACTTCAATAACAAGAGAAGCCATGTGAGACAGCATTTCCATTAAAGCCCTCTGGCAGTACAAGCCCACCCATCTTTGAGGGGTGGCGAGGCAGGTCCTCAAGGAAGAGGTAGAGGTTGGAAAGGTCCCCAGTGGGAAGGGCAGAGCCTTGGCCAAGCCCAGTGGGTACTGGGACACAGAGACAAGGATGCAAGAGGGAGAATTCCCAGGCGTACACACCTCCTCGGCATTTTGTTGGGGAGCTGGCTGGCTCCCCACTCACTGCAGCAACTCTTACGACTCCTGCTCACAAGCACTCCTGGTAGGCACTCAGCTCCATCCTTGGTGGTGGCTGCTCCCCTGAGACAGCAAAGAATATCGGTTCAGAGGCAGCAGCAGCTTTTTGTGGAGATCTTACCAAAAAGACAGCAAAGAGAATGAAACCTGAATTACTGTCCCTGTTACCCTGCTTGTCCTGAAAATACTTTACAATCCCTACAGACAGTTCCCTAAGCCTTGCAGTTTGTCATCAACATCATGGCTTCTCTGATCCTGACAAGTAAATACACAGTTACTCTGATGTCTGTTGCTACTAATGCAGAAAGGGCATAAGGGTGAGGCGAGTTCTTTTATTACAGTCTTTACACAGTAAGTCAAATTCAACCCTGCATCAGCAGCTGCAAACTCTGTGCCTTTCCCCCTCCCAAGATGTTTTTTGTCTGTATATTCATTTCTCTATCAAGGTACCTTAAAGCCTCACTATTTCATTTTATATGTAATGCATGTTAAAGTTTCCCACTGAAATTCACTCCTCCCCATCCCCACCGCTGTGGTGTTTTACGGGCAATTGCTTTGAGATAGAGCAGTGTAGAAGCAGCAGAAGTTTAGCAAGCACAACAAGATTTAGAAAGAATTAAATAAAAAAAACTCAACAAGAAAGCTTCTTAAGAGGATGCAATCGGTTTTCCAGCCCTTTTACAAGTTTTTCAGACCAAGTATTTTAATTAATATTTATCCTACCTACCTAAATGTAATAATCTGTGCAATGTTAAAACTGCAGTATTTGGCAATTGATGCTGTTAGTTCTACCCACCATGGTATTTCCCTATTCCAGATGCAAAGTAAACCATGCAGCAGAGAAGAGATAAATTTTTTGCAACCTTTCACATGCACTGAAAAAGCAACAACAGCTGTAATGATGCGCTCAAGCAGATAAACATTACAACACAGGAAAGCTTCCCACATACATCAATGCTTCTTTAAAGCATCAATTTTGTCTTCCCCTCATTTGCAAGAAGTGCTTCCTGTCAGCCTAATTCAACAACTATTTAAGTCAGTGCTTTGCAAAGCAAACAGCTAATAGGCCACTGAGAAGAGCTCTGAGAAGATTCAGCTTGTGATGTACTATAGCTGAACTGAAGCTGTATCATCCCTGGGAATAAGGAGCTGGCATGATCAGTCAAACCAGCTATCCTCGGAGAGCACTGGCAGCTCTCTGGCCATGGTGTGCTGACCACAAAAGACAGAAAAAGAAGTTACATTGCCACAGGAGAAGTTTCAGCAGAGAACCAGCTCATTTGGGAGCTGTTGAGAACCAGAAACATTGACTCTGCTTTCACTGGCTGTGGCTGGAGGTCAAAACTGGAGAAAGAGGCAGCTTTCCACATAGACCAAGCAGAGTTGACATGGGGAACAGAAGAACATAATCACACTTTGTGCATCCAGGGAGACCAGATCCCTCCAGGGTCCCATGAGAGCTGACAGGAGACATCAGAACAGCCATTCATGGCAGCAATCCTTACCACTGATGGTGGCTGTAAAGAAAGAGGGTCAACCCAGAGTACCAGGGGTCAACCCTTAAATTTTATATGAAATGGGAATCAGCCAGAAATGAGTGGTCTTTCAGCCACTCCTTTGAACTCCCTGGGGCAGCAGGAGAGAAACTAAAGAGGGAAGAGCCCTTTCAAGCAGCGTCCTCTGGGGCTGCAGGCTCCCAGGCACAGGACCACTGCTCTACTCCATAAGCTCCTACCCCCTCACATACAGCAAGTGCCAAGGGACAGCAGCCCACAGCTCTAGGATGCATCATCTTGGGGGCTGCTGGTTAAGGAGAGGAGCTTCATCCCATGGGGAGGAAATCTGCTTCTCCATAACATTTCATACAACACTTGCTTTCTGTCTCAGCCAGGTCAGCAATCAATGCTTGTGGCAAAGGGCCATCTCCACCCACTGAGAAATAATACAGTTTCTGCCTGGTAAAGACTTGGGGTAAACTCCCTCATTGCAGTGCACCTTCCAGTGTTGCCTCTATTTTTGCAGCAAGCCCATCTTCAGGTAGGTCCTGTCTGACTCAAATTCAATTGCCCTACACCAAGGGGTGGTCATCACTTGGGGCAAGGAAAAAAACCCACAAACACAAGCCTTCAAGCTTTCAAACTACAGATCATTAGAAACAGAAGAATCTAGATATGTATCAGAGGGCCCTATTAAGATCATTATCTGCTGTCAGAAAGTCTTCAAATGGTGTGCAGCCTGTTCTAAATATAGACCCATTTAAAGCTTTTCTAGGAAAAAAAGGGGGGAAGAAAACCCCAGAGTAACTTAGAACATGGAATAGCATGAATACAGAGCCACAGCAGCACAGACAGACTCTATGAAGGTGATTTTTAAAAGCAAACCTTTGCACCTGCACACATGCACTCCTTGGGGAGAAGATTTTCAGTGGAGACCTACATCTCCAACACTCTGCTGCATTTAGTATTGCAACACCACCAGTGATTCCTCCTCCCTGTTTTGGAAGACACCTGCCAAATCCCTGCCCAGGGAACCTGCCTTTGTTAGGTGCTCTGCAGATAACTAGCACGTAAGTGCTTGTGACTTACACCTTGACCAAAACCAGTTTCATGGCTTTATGCACTCCCTACCAAGATCTCTGCACCTCAGCAGTTCCCAAAGGGCTGGGTGCCTACCTGTTGCAACTGAAGTCAGCAGGAGCATAAATGTAATGGACTGCCCTTGTAAGCAGTTGTTATAGGGAAAGGACACCAGACTGCTGGGAGGAAAGTTCAGAAGGGTATCAGCGAACATTGCCAGAAAGCCTCAGTCCCTACCCTGAACTATTGTGCTTTTTCAGAGCTATGGCATAGCCAAGGACATTGCTGGATGTGCTGCAGGTGGACAACACAGAACAGCCCTCTCCACCCTCAGCAAACCGCTTTCTCTCCTTGGGTAGCTGCAAGAGCCACAAGTTTGGGTCTCCAGAGCCTTGCCCTTCCTTTCTGGGAAGGAGCCAGCCCAGTCATCCAGCCTTACAGCAGCAAAATTCAGTGTTGCTTGCACTGCTGAAAAGCATCAAGCCAGCTCCGACATGCTGACGCTGAAGGATGAGTCTCACGTTTCAGACACAGAAGAGAGACTACCCTATGGCTGATATATTGAAAATCCAAGGGCACCCTTGATCTCCTTCTGACCTGCAGGCTCCCTCCCTGGCCCATCCCTTCGGGCTGGAAATGACTGTTCAGGGTGAGACCCAGCACAGGCTGTGCTGACTCATGGACACTGACATCTGGGCTTAGAGAAGGAGCCCATGTGGTCCCCAGCCCCACCAGCAGCCACAGTGTGTCCCAGCCCTTCTCCTTTGAAGAGGCTGGTGTCTATGGGTGGAGAATTCCCAGCAGTCTGCTTAAGCACGTGTAGTTAAAGGTGGCAGAGCCACAGACATGAAGGCTAATATCCTTTTCAAAACCCCAGTTCACTTTAATATTTACTCTGGGGGACATTGTCATTTGTGCACATAATCCCCTTGGGAATCCTGAAGCCCTGGCTTTGAGATTCTTACAGCAATAAATCCCTGGGGCTGGTTATAAAATGCAGGAGTGCTTTTGATCATAGGCCAAATGCTGGTGTGCAATGGTGGTTTTTGCCTCTTTGTTCTCCTGGCAGAAGGGAAGATAAGCACAGGATTCTCTTTCCCTTCTCTCTATGCCATTGACAGCGTCACAGCATCTTCCCCACTTATTAAACTGAGGGTACAGAGGAGATGGCTTCTCCATGTTGGGGTGCTGAGAACAACTCCCGCACTCCCAATACCTGCTGCAGAGGGTGTCATCTGCAGTGTTTACCTCTTACAGTATCCCAGGTGAAAGCAAGCCTGGAGGGCAGTTCTTTTCACTTACACACTATATAATATTGTCAGTGTAACTACTCTGTTTACAGGCAAGTCCAGAAGACAGATAAGATAAGGGTTTGTTCAGAGTATACGCTTCCACAGACAGCATGGGTATGAACATCCTTTCGAGACCAGCCACTTAACTCTGTAAGCCAATTAAACTAAATCAAATAAAAAGCTACTTTGATTCCAAAAGAGTGACTTTAATCATGTTTAGTTTCTCAAATTAATCCAGATTAATTTCCACTGCATATATAAGATACAGTATTCTTACGTCAACATATTGTCCCAGCTAGTAAAAAGATCTTTATTAACATGTTCACAGTAAAGCTTATTCTTTTCTTGCATCTACATAACCATTTAAGCCTTTCCTGGGTGTTGGGAACTTGCAGACAGGCTGTAGCTGGACTCCAACTCCTTCCATACTAAACATCCACCCAGCTCAGAGAGACACTGTGTCCTTCCTCTGCATAATCACCTGCTGTTTATTTTCAAATCATATAAAATCACCTGGTGTTGCAGCAGCCACCTATCCCTTGCCTACCCATCTCTTGCAGGGGGCTGTTTGTTTTGCTTTTAAGAACACCTACACACTCTGAAATAAGCAGGCTTGCCTGCCTTCAGGCTAGCCAAGCATGGGGTATGATGCTCTGCACCAAGCAGAAATGCAAGGAAAAAAAATAATCCATTCAACCCAACATCAAACAGAAGTTTATCAGCAGACCAAACCACCTTGCAGCCATCTATGAAGCTGGTCCAGTGCAGGACAGACTTGCGGCAGGATTAACGATGCTCTGTAGGGCTGCAGGAGAACAGAGTCAGCTCCTCATTCTTCCGAGAGGGACAAACAATTCTAATTTGGAAGCTGCTTTTTAATACAGTTGGTTGTTCTCCTGCTTTTTAGAAATCTGTTTTGAGACTAAATGAAAGCTTTGAAGCAGCACTGAATCTTAATTGGCCTTGCACGTGCACAGGCAGCTGCTCACTGCCAGACTATAGCTGCTTTGGGGAGCTGCTCAGAAATGCATCTATACCCTTTTCTACAAAAGATAAGGTAGTCTTAAATGCTTTTTTTTTTTGCTTTTGAAACAACTGACTCCACCAGTCAAAGAACATCCTCTCCATTGCAATCAATCTCCCTAAAGGAAAATAAAACCACTGGATCAAAAATAAGGACAAGCACTAAACCACTGGCAGAGGAAACCCAAGCAGCTTTGTGGCAGAGACAAAACCGAAGTAATACAAAGCTTGGTCCTGTTCCCTCCCTCCAGGAGAGTCATAACTGGATGCCTTTACCAGTCTTAGGAGAAACGTTATAGCCATATGTCCTGTACCCAATCCAAGGAACAGCAATACTTCATCTCCCAGGTGAAGGTCAGTGTGAAGTGAGGAAAACGCAGTTAGTTTTGGTCTGCCAGCAGTAGCAGCAGAGAGGTGGTGCAAAGCTCCCAGGAGAGTAATCAAAGCTTCCTAGCACAGGATGAAAACTATTTCCTCCTTAATGAGCTGCTCCATTCCCAAAAGTTGTGACACTTTATTTTTTCCTGCATTAGCTGCACTAACTAAAACTCAACTCCCAGAGGAAACCAAGGTCTTTCCAGAGTACATGCATGGCAGAGGAGCTTGGACAGACCACCACGCTTGCATTGCACCCTTCAAGGATCACCTTGCCTCCATCCCTTGTCCTGTGCAAGCTCAGCCTTCACACTCCTGATTTCCTAGGACAGCTGGGGCTACTTGTGCCTCAGCAGTGATTTACAACACCACCACTACAGTGGAAATTCAGAGATCAATGACCAAAAGCTTTGTTCTGCTCTGTAGGCTGCTCAGGAGTATCCATGCTTTCCCCAGCACAGCTGCAGAGGTGTGGGAAAGGCTGCTCAGGACACTAGCCACCTCCCAGGAAGGCCTTGGGACTCCAGAGTTTTTCCCCCAGAGATGCTTGGTTTGCTTTCCAGAGCAGAAGCAGCCCCTGAGCAAGCTCCCAGCTCTTGCATCCCAGCCTCTTCCCTTGCTTCCAACACTGAAGGGAAAGGCCAAGACTCAGCCCTATGAACCTGTATAAAGAAGCTATCATGGGAGATGTTTTCTCCTACTTTCTTACAGACCAGGAAAAAAACCCCCCAAAACAAGCCACCACAGTGATATGTTAAAGACTTCCACAAATCTTTCTGGAAACCCAGTGGCAGAGAGGGACTCTCCTGGCACACCGCTGCAGCCCCAGACTCTCTTTCCTCCCATCGAACCGATCATCCCTGGGAACTCAAGTTTGCAGCAATGAAGGATTTACCTCTTTCAGGACCAATATCCTGAATTTTGTGCTGAGAGTTCACAGAGGGCAATTTGTTCATGCAGAGGCTACAATGCTGCACATGCACTTCTACACACCAGCCATTTAAGGGCAGCGTTTGGGATGCAGAAATCACCCCACAGCTTCACAAAGGATCAAAGCACTGAAGGAATGACCTCAAGCAGCCCCAAGAAGTAGAAGACTTATGTTAGCAGAGACTTATGGCAGAGCAGGGACATTTCATGCTAATCTACATCTGTCAGAAACGACTATCTGCATCCAGTTTTTAAAAGAAATAGAAACTTCAAAGTCTCAGGCAAAGATATTTGATTGCGAAGGAGATATTCACTGAACTGAAGGAAGAAAGCCAAGGCAGGGCTCTGAGCCTAAGTAGCCCTGCTACAACGTATTGCAAAGTGAAGAGAAGCTTCTCTGACAGACGAACCAGAACAAAGAGGATTTCTTTTCACAGATGACAGCTATGAGAAAACCTGGGCTGTAGCCCACTGTTTTTCTGTCTTTGTTTACTAAGCATGTCCCACCATTCATCCGGCCAAAGCATTTCCAGTAACGCCCTGGAGAGTCAGCACTCCTGGTAGCTGATCATGAGTCGCAGAGGTGGCGAGTGAAGGGACGGCACCACAGGTTAGGGACTCAGCAGGAGAAAGCAGAGCAACTAGACCACTGCTCGGAGAGACACAGCAAACGAGGGACTTGGCTGCTCCCCAAGATGGGTACGAGAAACAAAATAAACAAGGAATACACCCTGGAATAATATCGGAAAGCTGGCTGTGTGGTTTTGTACTCAAATCAGAAGCGAGACTCCGTTTGTCACCTGGAAATGGACTATTTGAACAAAAGGACTATTACTTGGCTGCATTACCTGCAGCAGATCTCTGCTGCTAGCACTGCAGTTTAGGAGACATCTCCCCAGTTCTGCGTAAGCAACCCTATGGCTCCATAGGTCATCTGAAGGATCCTGGCACACAGCTGCTCAAAGGAGCTGCTAAGAAGCTTTTTTTTTTTTATTTTTTATCCCCAGTCCTCTAGAAACAGCTGTCAGCAAGTAAGACAATCTAGGGGACACCATTTACACTAGGCTGAGATTAAGTGCTCATACAGGCAGAAGAGTGCTGCTGGCTACGCAGCTATTTCTCAGTAGGGTGGTGGAGAATGGAGAGAAGTCTGGCTGGAGGTCTCGGCATGATATGTGGCCCTGCCTACACCTAAACCAAGCCAAATTTGGCAAGGTTAAACTGAAGAAGAAAAGGACATTTGTCTTTGTGGTTCCTGACATCAAGGTCTGGAAGGGACCACACGATGCTACCCAGCATCCTGCCCCACAGCAGGATCCCTTCCACTTCAAAGTTTCTTGGTAAGTGTTTCTTCAAAATCAGTTCTCCTAAAGGTTCTTACAAAACCTCCCACAGCAACGTCGGCACAATCTCCCCAGTTGTTCCAGCACCACGCTCTCCTTACTATACTATTACAGCCCAGTTTTGAACCGGTTTTGGCAGCCTGATCTAGGTTGTTGAACCTTTTGGATTCACTTGCAGTCAATCAAGCTTAGCTACAGGCTCAGCTAGGTGCGGATGCTGCAGCATGATGAGTGCCATGACAGGGTAACACTGCCACGCTCGCTACACATGCAGGGACTGTCCACACCTACTCACAAGCAGATTTCCATTGTCCACTCACTGTAGTCTGGATAACTATGCATTTCATGGCATTCATCTCACTCATGAAAACCTCAAAACCACCCTCTAAGACCCCCCCCAAAACAATCCAGTAGTGTAAGATGTACCTTTTGGCCAAATTCGTTAACATGACTGAAGCTAGAGATCTATCTCGCTGTACAAGTCCACGAAGACTCTTTCAACTATGATCTCCATCTCCCACACAGAAGAAACTATTCCCCAGCAGGCAAGTGGATCTGATTCCACTTCAATTAAAATTGAAAAAAAAAAAAAAATCTTCTCTTGTCCACCTCTCAGCAGGCCCAGTGCTAATCCATACACATGCCAAGCTTTCCAAGCAAACACAGCAGTTGTTTAAAGGAAGAACTGGGACAGATTTTTCTCCCAAAGAGCTCGGACATCACCATAACTTTAGAACAGAAGTACATACGGCAGCTGTTGCTCACAAACTCCTTGCAAACTAACATACTCGGGGCCATCATACAGGTACATAAGATATACCCTGAGCAACTCCTTTTCACTGGTACAATCTTAATTGAAAAAGTCTATAGGCATGTAGAGCAGTATAGTGTGCATCTTGGTTTAAAGCAAAATGCTACCTAATTAGCTAGACATAGGGAAGAGATCAGGTGAGCCAGGAAATAATTAATTATACTTTTCATGCTGAACACAAGTGTCAAAGGCTGGAGAAGCAAGTGGCAGCTCAAGTTCAAAGCCCCCTGCAAGTCATTTGTGACTTGAGTGTAAACAATACTAAGCTCTGTTTCTGAGCCAAGTCCCAGAGCTAGTACTGATGACATTCAATTCATCCTTAGAGTGAAAGACTCCAATATCACATTTAAAAACCCCCAAAACATGAGATGACTGAATATTTTCTAATACTTGTACACAATAAAATTTATGAAACAGATAACAAAAGCCATCCATCTTCATTTATAAGTCATGGCTTTTGCCTTTGTTAAATTTAATTGCTTCCCCTGTGGCTTTAAATCAAGGGCAGATTCTATTAAAAGTAATTACTTTGCCATGCAGCTGGCATAGCAAAGTTGCTTGATAAAGGTTAATCTACTAAGTGATGGCAGCTACTAAATGAGGGTGATGATTTCCATTAATAACTTCATGGTAAAGATGATGCTAGAATTTACTTATACATTGAGATGATAGCCACAGCAACAGCTCCAGAGCGTCTTGTGTGCTGGTTTTGGCTGGAATAGAGTTGGTTTTCTTCACAGTAGCTAGTATGAGGCTGTGTTTTGCATTTGTGCTGGAAACAGGGTTGATAATGCAGAGATGTTTTCATTACTGCTGAGGAGGGCTTACCCAGAGCCAAAGCCTTTTCTGCCTCTCACCCCACCCCACCAGTGAGGAGGCTGGGGGTGCACAAGAAGCTGGGAGGGGACACAGCCGGGACAGCCGACCCCAACTGACCCAAGAGATATTTCAGACCATGTGACGACATCATGCTCAGCATATAAAGCTGGGGAAAGAAGGGGGGATGTTCAGAGTGATGGCATTTGTCTTCCCAGGTCACCATTACACACGATGGAGCCCTGCTTTCCTGGAGATGGCTGAACACCTGCCTGCCCATGGGAAGTGGTGAGTGAATTCCTTGTTTTGCT
>JANZLQ010000001.1:11663906-11683228 GCA_026212715.1 Elanus axillaris
ATGGAGCCCTGCTTTCCTGGAGATGGCTGAACACCTGCCTGCCCATGGGAAGTGGTGAGTGAATTCCTTGTTTTGCTTTGCTTGTGTGTGTGGCTTTGCTTTACCTATTAAACCACCTTTATCTTAGCCCATGAGTTTTCTCACTTTCACCCTTCCAATTTTCTCCCCCATCCCACTGTGAGGGAGGTGAGGGAGCAGCTCCACGGGGCTGAGTTGCTGGCTGGGTTTAAACCATGACACTTGTTAGCTCTCGTATCCAGAAGTCACTGCCCCAGCTAACCAGTGAATCGGGACACACAAAACACTGTTACCATGGGGGCTTGCTGCAGATTCCAAGCTACCTGCTGAGGACAGCCATGGACTAAGCCCTGGCAGCTTGCTCATTGCCCACATGGTTGCCACTCACACTTAGCTCCAAGGATGTGCACGCTGGTCTGTAGTCTGCCAGGCTAAGGGATTAGTATCTTGCTGCTGGTCCAGTATAGAAGCAGCATCCCCCACATGAGTTCACTCCAAGGCATTTACTTTTTGGTTGAGTTTTACTTTTTTTCATGGAAATAAGTCAAGTTCCTGCTGAAAGGAAAGCAGGGGCAGAAGGGTCATAATAATCATGAGGTGAAGTGGGACAAAGTGCAGGAGGAAGAGGGGAGTTGTACTGCTTAAAAAAACCCTCACTGTTCTTTCTGTTCTTCCTCCCACTTCAACTCTTCTCCCTAGAGCAGCAGCCCAGAAACACAGCACTTCCAAATGCTGCAGCATTCTGGGTAGAAGGCCACTTGTGTTGCACAAATAATGGAAGAAAGGCTAGAAGATCAAAAAATACACTTTTTTTTTTTTTCCTAATGCCAACTTTCAGCAGTTTGATGGGCTACTGGGGGATTTTTCCGCTTCTCCCACTTACAATCTGAGTGTCCAATTATGCAGCAATAGCAATGCCATTCACTCCAGATGAAGTCTTTGCCTTTAGGCACCAGTATTCAGCCCAGGACATAGATGCTCAAATAGACTCCAGCAGTTTAAGAATAAGTCAAATCTTTTCATGTTTTTAACAATCAGCTCCTGGAAACACTGAGCCTGGTTTTAGAAGAAAGCTGTAGACATTTCATAAAAAGCTAGCCTGGCTCTCTCAACTGCAGAGAAGTTTTACACTAAATCACAAATTACTCTGAAATCAGGAGCACAAGCAAAAAGGTGAGAATTAGAAGCTTAACACAGTAGCTATTTTTAATATAATACTGAGAGTAACACCCTGCAAGTGACACGCACACACACTCTATGAATAAAGTAAAAATACAGCCTTCTGCACACCTTGCCCCTCTGCGAAGGGAGCTGCCATCTGCATGTTAAAAGGATTATTTTCCATGTGGGAGGCCAGAGAAAGAAAAAAATCCTAGAAACCTGCTAAAATGCAGTCAAAAGGGCAGGTTGTCTCCTGTTTCAGCAAGCAGAGGTGGTCCACATGGAATGGCTCTGGCCGAGGGGTCTGACAGAGGGAATTGCTGGCTTTCCAGCCTTTTACTGTTAATTCCCCATCTAGTGTACTGCAAGGGGCCAAGTAGGAGTACAGCTTTCCCCCTCTCCATCCCAGGCAGCCATCACCAAATTCTTGCTCCGAGCTCCCTCCACACACCCCAGTGACTTCTTGACAGCATCCTCATGCACTGTGTGTCTTGGTAAGAAAGAGGACAGTGTGCCTCCAGATCCAATTTACCCACACTCTAAAGCATGGGTTCCTGCCATGGGTCAAGTGCATACCAAACCCTTGTACAGGAGGCCATAAACCTGCAGAAAATGGTCTGAAAAGCAATGAGTGCTACCAAACAGAAGGCAGAGCCTCTCAGCAGCAAATGTGTGGTCCCACAGTCACCCCAAGGAAACAGCAAGACTTACAGACCTAGAAGTGCCCAAACTGGAAGCACATGGGGGGGGGTAGGACATTTTAGGCAGCAGCAGGGGGGCATGAGTAGTTCCAGCACAGGTGGTTGCACCTCCCATGGGCAGAGAAAACAAGTGTATCTAAACCAGCAAACATGCATCTGTTCTGTTCTTGAAAAGCACATTTGAAGATTAGGTACCTTCAGGGCGAGGGTCAGGACTGCAGGGACTGAAACTTCTGGCTGCAACCCCTTCATCCATGCAAAGGGGTCACTGCTAGATCCCCCCACTGCTTCAATATTTACCTTTTACTTCCTGTAAGCAGGTAACACCTTTGCATCTTTCTTTCAACCCAAACTGCACACTTTTCACCCTGTTAACCATCATCATGTAAAGTTCCAGCTACCACAACCTGGCCAAGTCCCCATCTCAGGTAGTTCCCAGACGGCACGTCCAAGCTCCAGTTTTTCTTCCATTAATGAACAACCACCATGAGCATCCCTATTACTGACCCAGCTCCTCCAGCATGGCAAAGTGCAGCCAGAGCAGCAGCTGTCGGTGCAGCAGGGAACCTTGCTGCTCCTTCCTCGCCTGCTGCACATCACATACCTCTGAGGTCCCTCCCTGACCTCTTGGACTTAGAAGCCACTAGCCCCCTTGGGGCCATCAGGGTCTCCTTAATCCTTGGTTTCTCTGCAGAAGCAAACCTCTCTGCCTTGCCTTTGTGTCTGAGACAAGGGATCAACCAGGACTTGTACATTTGGGGTTTCAGTTCCCATTGGTAGTTATCAGTCCAGAGTAATAAAAATCTCCTCTGGTCAGATGCAAACAACGTGTGGCTACAACTACCTATAAACCAAATTCTACTGAAAAGTCATTGGAAGCTCAAATATTCCTGGGTCTAGAAAGAGAAAGCAGTTATTTATTCCTGCAGCTACACCAAGCGAGAGCTGAAAAGGTGTTAAATTGCTGCCAGCTTAGCTACACATTCAAAAATAAATCTGTTTTCTTGGTGGTGGTGAGAGAGCACAAGTCACCAGGGAAAGCAAAATCAGAATGGAAAGCTGGTGAGGAAGAGATATTTATTCAGACTATGGCTGTCAGAAGGGTCTATTCCAATTATGGGCTGCACTACTGCCCATGGGCCACCTGGGAAACATGAGGAGCCTTGCCTGCAACTCACAGGGGCACTTGAAAAAGGACAGATGCTCCTCACTGTGGGTCAGGCAAAGTAGCCATGCAGTGACAGCTCGTTTTTAGCACATGCGGAATACCCAGCCATGAACCTCCACCACCACTTGTGCAGCTCAGTGACACAGAGCAGCACTTGCCAGCAGCCTCAGCAAAGGGCAAGGGCTGCCTCTGAGCTCCCAATGAGCAGTTTGCTGTGTAATTACGAGGGAACAAGCAGCAATTTCACTGGAGTCCTCTTGAATTTAATCAATCAAGCCTTCAGTAGATAAATGAAGTGGTTTCAACAACCCTGACACAGTGCCGCTGCTGTTGTATTGCTGCTCCAGGGGAAAGAGCTACAGAGGGGACAGCTAATCGCTCGGGGACACGAGGAGGTTTCCAGAGGGAAAGGCCTCGTTGTACTGGTCAGCAACTGAAGCAATCCCTGGCTCGGGGATCTAGTTTAAAGCAAGGCAGAACAGTCAGATGAATTTACAGGCTGATTCAAATTGCAGTCTCTGGAAACAGTAAAGAAGTATTTTAAACCAGTGTTTTAGTGTAACTAGTTGTATGGATAAGAGTAACATCATTAGAATCAGGACATGAATATATCCCATTCCCCTGCCCAAGGTTTGGTTTTGGAGGTTTTTTTTCCCCTTTTTGTTTTCTTTTTCTTTTTTCTTAGCATTACTGCTAAGAAAATTAGAACCTGAGCTTACCAAAATGGAGAGAAAACAGTAACCCATAAGAGAGAGGAGGAAAGAAGGAGCTTAATTTTTCCTGGACAATGCAAAGAGCCAGAGAAAAAGCACAGAACAGATTATACTGTGCATTTCAGCTCACTGTGGCAGCATGCAGGAGATTAATATGCGGCCAATGAAGGCCAGTTGAGCAGAAGTGTTTCTTTTCTGCAAGGCTGTAGCAGCCTTATAAAGGAAAAAATCAATGTCATCTTTTCAAGCTCTGCTGCGCATTCAAGTCAAAAGGCAAATCTCAGGACAACAGGGGAGGAAGAGGAGGATCAATCAATCTGCTGCTAGTAACTCCTGCAACATTGATGAAAGCTTTCCAGAGGACAGTGGGGTTGTGCAGGGTGGGACCAGGCTGAAAGCAACTGCAGAAGTAGCTGGAGTTTAACAGAACCAAGCCACCACTGCCATAAGCTCTCACACATCGCTTGTGCAAGCTGGAAGAGCTTTGGAAAGAAGATGCATGCTCTGAGATGATGCCAGCTCAGTTGTACGGCTACCAAATACATTTGATTGGCATGTGGCAGAATGCAAGACGAAGCACTATGCTTTGTATATGCTTCAGTAGTAAAGCTGCCTTAAACAGGCTTCAGCAGAGTGCAAGCCCTTCAGCAGTTTTGGGGTAGCAACATGTAAGTTGCATTGCAACTCACACTGCTGTAGTGTGGCCAAAACTGAGGCACCCTGGTTTTCTTCTCACAGTAATGAGTGTACCAAAGAAGTGGTGTGTGCTGGATCTTACCCCAGCATCACGGGTCCAGGAGTTCAACCCCCCAGCCTTGGCACATCGTTTGCCAAGAGAATGCCTTAAAACATTCCAGACATGCTCAAACTCCAGCTTTCTGTATGCGTGTCCTCTCAAGATGGAAGATTTATGGGAACTATTCCTAGTGGCTCAAACCTGAAGAGATGTTACATTTTCAAAAGTATCTGATGTGAAGAGCTTTAACGTAAAAGGGAAAAAGAGGAGCTAAAACTGAATGTTTTGTTTCTTATTTTTATGGCCACTTTATCTTTAAAAGCTCTTTGAAGGGCTATTAATGAAGAGCAATCACTAGTATACGAGTAGAATAGGATTGCTTTGTACCATTTACCACATCCCATATAGTTCATCCCACTGTTCCCTAGTGCAGACAGGCTTGGTGAATTGCTGTGCCTGCATTACAGTTGGGGAAGGGAAGGCAAGGACTACAATGCATGACCACCACTTCCAAAATAAATAAAAGCCTTCCTACACCGTATTGTTAGTGAGAAGGAAATTATCTTCTTCCAGCACTATAGAGGCATCTGCTGCTGCCCTCTGACTCCACTGGAGATCAAGCAGAGACTGACTTTAATGCAGGAGTAGACCCCGAAACAGGCAATACTGGGCATATGGTATCCATATGAGCTTTGACATTCTCTGTTTATAGAGATGCCATTATAGACATATGTTAAACCCTCTCTGTTTCTACAGCCAAAACTGGTTACACCAAAAAGCCAATGCATATTCACAGAGATCTCCTAGGCTAACAGGGACAGGCTGGAGACTTCTGTAGCCATGCACAGGTTTGCAGGGCTGCACCAGCAGCCTGTGCACAACCAGCACATCTGAGGCCATGCAGAAACACAAGCATTGTAGCAACCCATGCAGGTACAACTCCATTTTCTCAACATGCCCACAGTCATCAAGGGCTGATGAGAAACCAGCTGCAGATGTCAGAGAAAGAGGAACGGAGTTTGAAGGGGTTACAAGTGCAAATACTTAAAACAAAACAAACCACATTATTTCAAACAAAAAACAGCTCCATTTGCCAGCAGGAATGCAGTTAAAATATCTCCCTGGAGAAAATGTATGACTAATTGCAGCCCCGTATTTCAGTCTCTCCAACAGAGCCCTAAGGCTGGACCTCACCAGGGAAGCATCAGCAAAAGATGATGCTTTAGCAGTGTTTACCACAGGAAAAAAACAAACCAAAACACCCCAAAACACAACCACCCTTCAGATCTTCAGCTAGAAACAGAATATTAGATAGCAAAAGAGCTCCCTCTTCTTCAGTCTCCGTATAAATCTGAATAAGACAGAGTACATCCAACCTCATCGTAAACTGCAAAGTGGGATGCTCATGCACATGAAGCCAAGATTTAGAGCAACCCAAAAAGCAGAACCTCTAATTCATCACAGTTTTAATTGGTTTCAGTCCCAAAAGAAATACTTTAGCAAATGTGAACTGAACCTGGCAGCCACACAGGGATAGAAGAATGGCACACAGTAATTCTAGAGAGAGATCTTTAAACCACAAGACTAAACCTTGGACACTTGAATTGGTTTCTGTGGAAAAGCAGTAATGAAATTTTATGGCTTTTTTATAGCCACAATAGGACTGGTTGAATTTGAGCAACCTTCAGTGAAAAACATACATAAAACAACCACCCCCCCTTTTTTTTTTTTGTCCTTTTTAAAGGAAAAAGCTTTCTACTTTAAAAATGAGGCAGGGAGGAGATGTTAAAGAGAAACTGGAAAAAAATGCCACCACCCCCTCTTTTTTTTTTTAAATCAAAGGGTTTTTTCCTCCCTTGAGGCACCAGAAAGTAAAGATAATCACAAAAAAGCTGAATGAAGCAAAAGTTTTGTGGAGGTTCACATGTGGATTTGACCTAGATACAGTTAACTTTCTTGTGACTAATTCATAGGTTATAATTTTATACTACAGTACTCAAACTCTAAAACAAATTGGATAGTGTCATATTACTCTCATACCCCTTGATAGATCACTAAATACCTGCGTATTTTAATTACTTGAAACAGACCACAATTCATTATTTTCCCTTTGAATCCTGCTACAAAGCTGGGGTTTCTTTCATGCTCTGCAAACTGCATTAGACTATAAAGGAACAGGGATAAAGGAGTATTAAATCTTTTGCCAACATGTGAAAATCTGTGGGAGGCACCAGGTGCTTATGCCTACACCACACATTCCTCTCCACCTGAAAGAATGTTTAAAGCTCTTAAAGCTAAAAAAGCAGGTGAAGAGGGATATTGCTTCTTGGGAGCTTCAGACCCATAGTTTTGCTTTTCCCAAACAGGATGTCAAAGTCTTCATAAAAACTCCAAAAGCTCACCAAGTCCTGAATCCATGTTACTTTTCCACTGCTGCTCCCACGCAGAGCTGGGTTTCTTATTTTCAGTGGGCAGCTTCTAGTCTGTCACCCCTTTCCTTCTCACCTCAGATGCCCCCAGGACCTCCTGTCCATGAGAAGGCAGCTCCTGGGGGTCCCTGTCCCGTCCTGACCCCACCTCAGCTCACTGGTAAATGGATGTTACAGCATTTAAGTGACCACATATGTCTTCATGGCATTGTTTGGCATGTGCACCCACACAGGACACATCCCAGCACCTGAATTTATTTGGCTCCTAACACAGCTACACAAAATTGCATAGCCACCTTCTCTTACCAAAAGGACCGGCAGCAGGCCAAAGAGGAACATTTGCAGGCAAGACAGTAGGAAAGAAGTAGTTTCTATTAGAAAAATTAAGCCTCCTTAGAAGTATGTTAATTTTCTACAAGACACAGTCTCCAAGACCCAAAAGCAGGGAAAATGCTTTGCCCTCCCCAATAGGTCCCAGGTTGCTATATTCTTGCCACACTTAAGGCAACCATCTTGCTCAACTGGATTAAAAATAATAAATTATAATATCTCTGCCAGGGCAGAGATAATCTGAAAGCTGGTTTGAAGATTAAAACCCTGCTCTGGCTTGACAGATGCGAGCACCTAATGACACCATGGTTCTTAACCCTCCCTGAGGTGGCTGCTGAGGTTTCCTTCATTTTCACCAATTCAACTTCCCCAGCTCACCTTTTCTCAGCTTCGATCATTTTGTGAATATTCTCCTGGTTACCTGAGCAGCCGGGGCTAACTTACAAAGTTTTGCATGTTTCTGCAAGCAATTAATCCACTGATGCCAGCCTGAGCAATCAAGAGAGCCAAAGCCTGGACAGCCCCGTGTGACAGACTCCGCCAGTTCCCTGCAGTAAGTCACTGGCTCCACTGCTCAACCTCCAAACACTCGTTCACGCAGATCACTGAACCTGTCAAAAGGAAACAACCCTCTACCAAAGCACTGTCTGCAAGGGGGTCTCCCTTGACACATCAGTTCTTCTGGCAGCCTTACGTCTGATGAAGCTCAAGGTTCTCCCTTGCTAGCCCAGCCATTTAAGTGGGCTGGGCCACCTGCACTAGTGCTAGCAGAAGCAGAAAAAAACCAACCCAAAACCTCCAAAACAACAGACACTAGATTCACAAGCATCTCTCTCTTCTTCCCCAGTGTCCCCATGACCCCTTTGTGAATGCAGCCTTCTTTTTTTTTTCCTCCCACTGGCAAAAATCACACTGCTTCTGTACCATGAGAAATAGGCAGGCAACTTCACCTTGCAGATACCTCTTGACTGGTGAGGAGCAAGCAGCTGTAGACAGGGCTCAGCTGTAATCTTCTAGTGGAAGACAAGAGGGAGAAAAGTCCTATGAAAATTAATTTTATGTTAATCACCTTATTGGCTCTGGTTCAGTTACCACTAGCCTCACCCTCCAAGTTTGCACATTGCTACTCGATCTCAGTGCAATCTCACATGGTTCTATCTGCTCTGCCATCATGCAGCCCAAGCCTTCTTTGTTGACATTTCAAAGCCCAGAGATTATTTTACTTGCTGTATGAAGTATGAGCCAAACAAGGGAAATCCAGACTTTTACAGGGTGAAGCAGTAACACAGAGCTCTCCATGGACTCATGAGCTTTGCACCAGTGTTTGAGTTTGCCTTTTCCAAGATGCTGCATGGGACTCTCCTCAGAAAACACAGTACAAGGAGTTTAGCCAGGTTTCTGGCAAGCGCCTGCTACCTCAGAGAGTGCCATTCCAGAATGTTAAGCTGCCTGTAAAAAGGCTCGAACACCAGAGTATTCACAGATTCATTTCAAAATCCTTCTTTCTCAGCCCAACAGTTTTCTCATGGCCATTTGTGGGAACAAAACAAAGTTGCTTTGGGGAGAAGGAGATAAGACAGCATCACAGCAACATGCAAGGTACAGGAATACCTACACAAATATCTCTATCATCTCCCAGGTGCTTTGCAGGACCAGCTAGTACTGCCTAAAAGCAACACAACCATCACCTTTGGCCATTTCTTCAGCTGTTGTCACTGACAAAACAAAACAGGACTCATTGCTACCACTGTCTGAAGCTTGTCAGTTTTCCTGTATGATCTGAGTATTTGGTCAGCCTCAAATATGAGAGGTTCCTGAGAAATGCCAAAGAAAGCCCATAAGGCCAGGGAAAACTTTGTTCTGCAGTTATCAGCTTCAATTACCATGGCACTCATTGCAAGACACAGCAGAAAGAGGAAAGGTCATGTTCTCTGCTGCTGATTCCAGCACTGCTTGGCTTTCCTTCTTTAGGTCAACAGCCTGGTATTGCTGTGGCTATCTCCCCCAAGGCTTTAATGGTGAAGGTTCTTCAAACCTACTCTCCCCTTTTCTGTGAGGAGCGCAAAGCCTTTCTAATCCTTCTAGTCCACCACTTGCAGTGTTATCTGGCTGGGAAAGAGTTGTCTCCAGGCAAGCTACAGCAAAGGTCCGTAGATATTTCCTCCAGGAGAGAAGGAAGCAATGGGAGGGAGACACTGATCTCAAAGATGACAGCCAGCTCCCATAGGCATCTCCATCGATTGCATGCTTTAGGTATTCACCTGATATGAATTTCTCTTGCCCTACAGACAGCATTTTAGATAGAATAGAGGAGAAAGTTTTTCTTCTCTACTACTGCGTGCCCAGAAGGCCAAAACCAACATATCCCTGAAAACAGACTGGGACAGGTACTGAACAGCTGAAGAATGTACTTTCCCCTAGGCTATATATGTCTAAATGACATTTGATTCTACTAATGGCAGACTCATTAGTATTTAGAAGAGCAAGTGTGGAATGTGAGCTTATTTTGAACAGAATCAGCGTTGTGGTAGCCAAAGCTCATTAATTATGAATTTTATCAACTGCTCACTGTTCTGCTAGCACAGTGTAATTGCCTGCAAAAGTGATGCTATGGAATGAAGAAATACCATGCTACAAAATAACCTACATCCTTCCTTTTCCAGTAGATATCCTGTATTTGTTCCAGAACAATTACAGCACTGTGAGAATCCTTAAGGTTCTTTAAGCATCTTATCAGAGTAATCATCTCAACAAGAAGTATTAAAGGGCATAATTTGGTGAAACGTGCATGCAGAGCACTGGAATGAGCTTTTCTGGTTGCACAGTAGCTGCTGCACAGATGTACTGCACGCAGACACTATGGAGAGCCGGGGTCCCAGCAGGCTGCTCAGCATGTCCCACTCAGAGCACTCCACCAAGAAACTTGTTACTGAGCCTTCCCAGATTTTAGGCAGGAAGGATATTTTCTGCTATTCTGCCACAGACGGGCTTTGCTATAAGGGCTATATGCAATACCACCCTATATTCCCCTGGGCTATGGACAGTTACACTTGCTCTTAAGGCTCCCGTTCAGGTGCTGAATTAACAGAAAACATCAACCAATAACTCTGCAGGGCATAGGTACCATTTAACATTAGAATCATTTATTGACACGAATCTTAATCAGCAAGCAAATCCTCTCTGCTTAATTTCACTTTACATGCACACACAGAAGCATATATATATACACACAGACCTACCTTTACAAAAGGAGATCAGCGTTTTCCTAGCAATGAAGACGATCATCCTCAACAGAACAGCACCTTTACACAAGGTACTTTGACAACATGCAAGCATAAAGCTTACACTTACACACACACATATACACTCTTTGGGTAGTTTTATTTGAACAAGTTACCAGCCACTTCAACCAGCACCTAGAAATTCTGCACTGAAGCCATTTCACTCAGGGCTTGTTCCCTACACAGGCACTGCTAATAGTAGCTCTTCAGTCCAATTCCCTCCTTTCTCTCTACTTTTTACCACTTTCTTGTGTGTTTGCCCTCGCTTAAATACCATTTTCCCAGAGGTACCCCACCTGTGGCTGATGGACTGGGCTGTACCCTGCGGTGGGTCCATTGGAGACAGCTGGGACCTTCACAGAGCCCCCCCTGCAGCCCCCCCTGCCAGCGCCTGGGCACCAGCGCACCTGCACCCAGTAAAAATCACTTATCACAAAGGAACCAATAAAGGATTCATCCGTATTCAAAGAGCAGCTGTTGGGCTAAAACAAACTACTTCCACCTCGGAAGTAATAAAGGATATAAAGTGTTATCCCAGCAGGTGCTAGTGAATTAAAACTAGCCTGGGTAACGATGCTGAGGGAGTCCTGGGGGAGTTGGCTGAAATCATCATTGTCCACTTAGTGTCTTAATACCAGGGAAGCTCTAAGTGTCTGGCTGATAGGATAGCACCATTCAAATTAGGCAGCTGAGACAATGACCTTCACAGTTACATTTTCCATTAGACAGAGACACTGAAAATGTGCTGTGAGGGACATTGGGGCTTGCCTCCTTTGTTGCCCTGATGAAAGCAGTAACACAGCTGATTATTAGAGAGGCCTCAGTCAGGTATGTTAATGACTATGTAAAGAGTTTCTGTTAATCAGTTGTCAATGAACAATGATATTTCTAGGATCATTTCCAGATGCAAAGCTGTTAAAGAATATTTTCATCGATGATCTGCATTACATTTCCTCCTAATCAAGTTCCCAGTGATATTTTGATTGGGATGAAAGGAGATACAGAAGTATTACTTAAGCTGAAAGAGATCTATTTCTCTCATTAAGTGGAGCCCCTTCAAATAAAAGAGATTTAAATGGCATGAGATGCTGGCCACAAGGACGCATATCCTGCCCCAACATGGGAGAGAAGTGCAGTGGGGAATGGAATTTGAGCTGCCGGTTCAGTGTCGCTGTAGAGGAAAACTATGGTGGTCCTTGCCTGGCGAGACCATAAGACATAAAATGTGCTGAAATGAGATAGAGTCACAAAATACCACCAAGCTACAAATAACGGCAAGTTCATACTTGAAGGAAGTGACTGCAGAATGGGCAGCCATCTGTGCTTGGCTTCAAATACCCAGCCTGCCAAAGACTGGGTGATTAACGCTGTCCGGACAGATCTTCTCCTGTGTGCTGTCAGCAGCGCTGTCTGTTCCAGAGCCTGCCCGTGGCACTAACAACAGATGTCCCTAGCAGTTCAAAAGCTTGCACAAAGCTCTGAGTTTGCATTTCAATTTCTACGGTGCAAGATGTATCACTGGAAGATATGGGAAAGGTGCGTTGAAAAAAAAAATATATAAATCCTCTTCCAAGTGTTTTAATAAATAAGCTAAAAATGTCCACTTGGCATCTTCTTTACGCTGGAGGAAACCTCAGCAGAGTTACCACCAGGTGGGACACTGAAGAAAGCAGCACAGAAAGGCAGGCATGGCTAGAGCTGAGCTGTGACTTGAAGAAAGGATCTGACATGCATTGGATCCTCCCTCACAGACAGCTCTCAGCAATGCTCCCTACTGCTATTTTGGAAAGAATACAAAGGTTGTGCCTCTTGTTTTCAATCTAGGATTTCTTGCAGTTATTCCTATACAGTACTGTACATCCCATTGGCATTGCTGTTAAAATATAGGAAAGATCCTAAGAAATCTCCCAGGAAATATTTTTCTAATTACAGTGCTTTCAATTAGTGCTTTTCAGTTTGTTGACACAGCTTCAAGCCCAGCCAGGTTAGATGACTTGCTCAAGGCCAAATATCAAGCCAGTGATGAGCAAAATTAAGGTTCAGCTATGCTCTCCACTTGCACTTTTCCAGTGAGAATTTCACAACCTCCCAAATACATAAAAAAGGGAACAAATCAAAAATCCACCACAAACCAGACAGTTGACTAGGAAATAAATAGTCCAGAAGTACGCTAATAGTTTATGCATATTTGAAATACCTGACAGCTGCAGGGTCTAAGCCATGTGAACAGATCTCGGTAAGACCTTTGGGGAACACTCTCAGTTGTATTAGCTCAGAGGAGCAATCATCGCCGAAGCATGACAACAAACATTCATATGAAAAAGCCTCTACAAAGCCACTGATAGCTGTCAAGTTTGAAAGAAAGGAGCAGGAAAGCCGGGGCAAGCTAGAGCTGATGTTAAAGTTGAGAGTTCCTGGAAAGTATTTTTATTTGAGCAAAATAATTATCTTAGGGTGCAATTGGTTATTCTTGTTAATTTATAAGTAGTGTACTTAATATAAAGCTCAAATCTGAGTAGCAAGTCAGAGCATTAAACAATAATTTGGCAAGTGGAAAAGCCTCCCTAGCTACATGCATTACAGAGGGGGCATTCTCCAGGTACACAGGTAGGTGGCCAGGTTAGTCTCATCCCACCTAGGTCCTCAAGAGACAATATCCTGATAATTTTGGTGCCAAATTACTTTGAAAGGACACAAAGAGCACCAGGGATGCTGAATTTTGCTCCTTCCTCAGCGATGTCTCTCAGAAACCTGCTGCAAACCATATCAAAACCCTGGTTACTGTCTGCCAAAACACCCACAGGACACACAAAACCTTCCCACCATTTGCAAGATACCACACTAGAAGACAACTGTAGGAGGCAAAGGCCTCAATATTGAATTAAATTGAATTAAAGAACAAGGATGTCCAAAAATCTTGCTGAAAACTGTGAGAAAGACTGGAGTTAGACATGTCATCCAGCAGCTTCTACTCAGCGAGTGCTTTTTCTGGGTGGGAAAGGATTGTGGGCCATGAGTTGACTTTGTTCAATGCTCTTCGGGGATCTGTACCTTAAGCACACAACTCCCAGTGGCACTTATTACAAGGTGATAAGAGCATCCAGCATCCTGCCTGCTTACCAAGTTCCTCTTGGAAAAACTGCTGATGTCGCAGGCAGATTTTACAACCTTTCATGTAGATGGAGCCCTAGCATATCAAAGGTGATTTCAAGACATCTTGTAGGCTGCCTAGCATTTGGGTCCTGCAGAATCCAAGTTCCCACAATTACGGCTGCAAAGAAAGCTTTCGAAATCCAAGTGCATTTTATCACCTTGGCTGAAAAGTGACAGACAGCAAAGCTGACCCGGATTTTGGAACTACTAGTTGAGTTTGAAGCATAAAACTATAGGTTGGCTTTTTTCCCCACTTTTCTGTGACTTACTGGAAAATCAGCATGCAGCCACATAACCCAAAATAGAGAGTTTATGTGTGACACAAAGTGGTTTTCTTCCAGAAAGCTGAAGTGGAATTGGGACTGTAAGTGTAACAGGCTATTTGACAGTCACTCCTCAACGCCATTTCCAGATAAGAGTAATGATAGGTATTACAGCTTGTTAGAGCTTGGCTTGACTCATTCTTCACAGTCAGACATGAGCCAGAAATGTCAGCACAGGATGGTGTTGCGTTTGTCCAAGGGAATCAGCATCTCTACCATCACAACAGCATTACTGACTTGCATTCAAAAGTCCTAGCATTTCTTGGTTTACATACAGGGAAACAAGTTTGGTTTTGCAGAGGTAAATTTTAATTGGTACGTAACTGGGTAGTAAAAGCACTGCTGGAAACCAAGCTAATTAATGGGTCAAAGAGGAATTACCAAAGAGGAACTTGTGTATGCGTGGTCACCCTCCGTACGATCTTGACACTTTACAGAAAGGCTCTTGCCAGGAGGATAGCGAGCGCTTGCTAGGGGCAGTTTCCCCTACTTCCCAACATAACTGAAGTGTATAGAGGGACCGGTTGATGCAAGTGATGTTTTGCCTCATTTGACACCCACTCCTATTGGCCTTATTAGGAGATGACTGAAGGCAAAGAGCAATGACTCAGATTTTGTGGGTTTGCTTGCTTTTTTTAAGGACACAACTGATTCATAGTACAAGATAAAAATTTATCTTGGGGCAGAAAAATCCTGAAGGTTGCTGAAGACAGACAACCTGTAGACTTGATAGCCCTAGTGGTATTTTTGCATTGAGCCCAACTCTGTCCCATTTATTTACTGAAGTCATGCCATTTACAGCAGCCTCTATGATCCACCCCCAAAAGGCTGAGACATGACCACTATTTAAATGGACTGTTAACGCTATGAAGAATTTAGCAAAACTTTACCTACTGCAGAAAACTTCTGGGGGCGGTACTAGGTCAGACCCAAGACCATCCATCACTGCATGTATTGGGTGTGAAAAGGCTAGAAATAAGAGAAGCTCTTACTGTGCAGCTGGAGACCAGTAACTGATGCTTACTGCCATCTGCCCCTGACTCTCACCGAGATGGTCAGAGGCAGTTTTCCAAACACAGGGCTTCCACAGCATCTGCAAAGCCATATCCCATACCCACATGCAACCAAGGTCAGCCAGTCCTGCTGAAGAGCAGAGATGCTCTACGCATAGCCCAACTCCTCCTGCGAGCACAGCAAACCCTTTCTCATGTCATGGCCTAGTAAGAACTAAATATTGGAGAAAGTGACTACTAGCAGCTCTGGTTGGCAATGCAGTAGTAGATGCCAATGTTCACGCTGTTACAATTATGGTCTGTCACTGATGGTTAAGGAAGGATGAGGGGAAGAGAGGTTCTTTTTCTCCACTTCTGACTCAAGCAATCAACAAAATTTCTGCTTTCACGCAGAGAATGTTCAGCTTTTAGCACTAATGAATGCAGAGAAAGTTAAAAATATACATTTAGGCTCAACCACTTCTCAAGTTTCTGAGCCATGGGTCAAATTTTAGTGTCTGCTTAAGTCATTCTCAGGGTAAGGAAATGGGAACCATTTCTGGATGTGCAGGAGTGGCAACACAGCAGCAGTTCTTCCTGCTACAGAGGGACATTGATTGCTCCAGGGGAGCAAATGGGGAAAGGCAGTGGCAAGGATGTGTACAGCCTTGGACTTGCACTTTTCCACCCCATGTCTTTGTATCAAGGTTAGGATCAAAGCCATTTTAAGGAGCCACCACAGCTCCCCCAGCCCTCTCCCTCTCTCTTCTTCCAAGCACAGGTCTCACTCTTGTTTAACAAGCTGCTATTCCATTCAGCCTGAATAATTTAAAATCAGAGAACACAAATGGCAGCAAACACACACACGTCAGACAGGATACGTGCTTCAAGCCTCTATAATTCAGCAAAGGCTTTGCAAGCGTGTTCACAAGATAAGGTGGGAGCTGTTTCTGAAATCATCACCTCACCTCAACTTTCACCTGCTTCCCATCCCCGCTCAGCGAGCTGCTCTGAGTCAGTGGTGTTCCTGCATGCCGCATTAATTTCAGCATCTCATTAGCTCATTCGTTTCTGCTTTTTAGTTGGATGCCAGTGATACGGAGTATTCACATTTACATTTGGCATGACTAAAGGGTATTCTTTGTTTATTTTCATTCTCCACATTCCTCCAACTGTTGGCTTCACCTTCTCTTGTCTCGCTCTGCCCTCACTGTCTGAACTCCAGGAGCCTCCGGGGCACTGCCAATTCACAGCAGCTGTTACCATCCCCCTAACTCATTGCAGGGAGCATTTTCCTACAGAAATCCTAAGAAATCTCCTTCATCACAGCTGGTACAAAGTGGAAGTGTCAAGTTTCCACATGGCAAACCCCCCCCCCCCCCAAAACCACCTTGAAGAATATCGAATCTGATATTGGCTCAGTCAGATTATTTTGAGGTCAAGTTTAAACTAGTGTCTCCAAAGTGTCTCCAAAAATAGAAGGACTGGGTTTAAAAGAGCTCTCTGAAAGATTTTTCAAAGGTGGGAAAATTGTCAGAAAACAAGATTGCAAATGCTGTCTATTAGTGGTGTTTTTCTGACTGGGCACCTGCTGTTTCCTAGAAATAAGCTAGGAACTAGAAGAGTTTAAGGAATTTGCCTTACAGTAAGGAAAGTACCTATACATTCACATTGATAGACCAAATAGAAGTGTTTACTGTGGATTTTAGAAGAACCTGGGTAAGGCTAGATACCTCAATAGTAATGCCACATAATAAAAGATAACAGGGACAAGGGGCAACAGAGGATGACATACTTCTAAAGCTCATGACCAGGTAGTCAGGGATTTGGGGAAGAGGTTCTCTAAGATTTAGAAACTAGCTTACAAAGGCAATCTCAGAACAATTACAGATGAGAAAATCTGCATAAACAGGAGCTCAACATCCATACCATAACAAAGGTCTTTTTCATTATCTTCTGGCAGGCAGAAAGTATCTCGAGCTCCATGAGACAGACCTGCATCACTGCTTGGAGTTGAGCTTCTTTTGGACTCTGGATATGAAAACTGCCAGTTCATTTTGCCTCCAGCATTTTCCTGGTCTTCTACCCTCTGTTATTTCAGCAGTACTACTGTCAAATGGAGCGCTCCACTGTGTCATCCAGACACCATCAAGAAGTAATTACAAATTGGTTTTTCTGCTATCTAATATGCTTTTGAAGCCTTTGTGCAATATCAGATGCTAGGAGTGTGCATCTTGTATTGCGCACATCTGAGTTTTGCTCTATGCATTTTCTGATTTTAAACCAGGGCACTGCGGTTACTCTAGATGTTTACAAATCTTTTGGAAAAGGAACCTCAGCCAGTTCTGACTGGCATATCCAAAAAACTCCCTCCAAACAAAAAGCTAGGTCTACATCCAAGATATTGCAGACTATGTTCTTAAAACACATTTTCTGAGAGAACGTGGCTGATGGCTCATCAGGGCAAAAAAAAAAACAGGAGGAGGGTAAATAGGTTCTTTATTCCAGATACCCAGCTGACATACTGGCAAGTTCCAGAGACTTGGAAGTTTTGTTCAATGAGCCATCCAGCTCAAGTTGGTATGATGTGACTTGGGGGCATTTAGCACAGATGATGAACTAGGACCAGATTTTTCTGTTCTGGAACAAGATCTGCCTGGACTGAAGAAGCAGCTCTTACAGCTAAGGCCCACAAGCAGCTGTTACTGCTGTAGTAGCTGCCAGAAAAGAAGTGGGAGGACCACAGACTTGAGTTTGCTTCAGATATGCTAGCCTGGCTGAACAAGAAGCAGCCTATTTTTACCAGCATGGAGAACATTCCTGCCCACTCCACGGGAAAATCAACACTTGCAATCTACCCCCAACCCCGCTTTTGGTTGCTGGGTGAGCCAAGAAGCTAGAACTTCTGCTGTGGCTTTGGGTTAAGTGCCAAAATCATGAATGCATTTATGCAAATGCTAAAATAACATAAACTCGAAGTGACAACCTATTAAACTGTCTTTAATTCTCAGTGTTGTAAAGGATTTATTAAACATTATGTTGCAAGGCCAGAATGAACAGGGAAATAGGAATTTTAAATAACTTGGTAATCTCACCACACCCTCAATTAGGACAGTTATCAATTGAACCCCAAATATTTCACAGGAGAAGGTCAATGTTGTTTCCTGCGTTGGACTTAGAAATTAAAGCCCCAAGGACAAATTAATTTGCCCACAGTCCAGATTTCTGATGTCTCAAACCATGTTCTCCAGTGTTGTAGCTACTTTATTGCCTCTGCCCAGTACAAAGGAGATGCTGGGTGCAGAGTGCAATTGTAAAAGCATGTTGCTTGCATCAACAAAGCAACAAAGGCTGATGTGCAAAAACATTTCTGTGAGGCTGAGAGGCCACCACTGATGCAGGTGCAATGGGGAATCTTGCAATGAAATTGATTATTGCAAATACTGGGTATAACTGGCAAGGCATTTCCCACTGCCAGACACAGCTGAGCCCATTGTCAAAGCTGGTGGTGCCTCAGGGATAACATATTTAAGAATGGGCAAAAAATGTCAGAGAGCAGTGAGGAGTGAGTTAAAAAAAGCTTGTGAACACCAGGGCCAGAGGATAAGGAGGGGGAAGAGGTGTAACCCATGGAGAAACCACAAAGGAGCAGGTATTTCCCTGCAGACCATGGTGGAGAGGACAACGGTGGAGCAGATGTCGATGCTGCAGCCCATAGAGGACCCCATGCCAGAGCAGTTGGATATTTCCTGAAGGAGCTGAAGCCCATGTAGAGCCCATGCAGAGGCAAGTTTATCCTGAAGGACAGTAGCCTGTGGGAAGGACCAATGGTAGAGCAGGGGAAACGTGTGAGGGGGAAGGAGCGGCAGAGAGGAGCTGGTATGGGCTGATTGCAACCATACCCAGTCCCTCAGGGGACAGGGAGGTAGAGGAGTCAGGAATCAAGAAGTGAAGTTGAGCGTGGGAAAAGGGGGGTGGGGAGAAGGTGGTGATTTAATTTTTATCTTTGTTTCTCACTATTGAAATCTATTTTAATTGGCAATTGTGGTGGGCTGACCCTGGCTAGATGCCAGGTGCCCACCAAAGCCATTCTATTTCTCCCTGCCCCCGTCCTCCCCCTCAGCTGGACAGGGGACAGAAAATATAACGAAGGGCTCATGGGTCGAGACAAGGACAGGAGACATCACTCACCAGTTACTGTCATGGGCAAAACACACTCAAATTGAGGAAAATTAACTCGATTTATTACCAATCAACCAGAGTAGGGTAATGAGAAATAAAACCAAATCTCAAAACACCTTCCCTCCACCCCTCCCT
>JANZLQ010000001.1:11686579-11698802 GCA_026212715.1 Elanus axillaris
TTCTCATGCCCAGCCAGCGAGAAGGCTGGAGGGGCACAAGGAGTTGGGAGGGAACACAACCAGGGCAGCTGACCCAATCTGGCCAGCGTGGTATTCCATACCATGGGATGTCAAATCTAGTGTATAAACTGGGGGAAGTCGGGGTGGGGGATCACTGCTCGGGGACTAACTGGGTGTCGATCAGCAGGTGGTGAGCAATTGCACTGTGCATCATTTGTATATTCCAATCCTTTCATTATTACTGCTGCCATTTTATTAGTGTTATCATTATTAGTTTCTTCTTTTCTGTTCTATTAAACCATTCTTATATCAACCCAGGAGTTTTACTTCTTTCCTGATTTTCTCCCCATCCCACTGGGGGGGGCAGGCAGTGAGTGAGCAGCTGTGTGGTGCTTAGTTGCTGGCTGGGCTTAAATCATGACAATAAAGGAAAAGGTGAAGGAATCTGCCATTTTATACTATATGGTTTCTATACAACAGTGCCTTCCTAATCAACAACAGCTGAAGAACTGCAGAGTGAAGGGGGAGAAGAAAATCTTCTAGACATTAAAGTTGAACATATTTAAATCTATATTTACATACATGTGTCTGCATGTATATGCACATACATATTTAGCCTCCAGCCATCCCAGCATTAAATAGCCAGAAGACGCTGCAATTTCTGGGAGAAATGGCACCTTCATGGTGTGGCTTTTGCTATAAGATTGTACAGTAGGAGGTAGCCATTTGTTAGGACACGCTAGCCATGGAAAGCCAATGAGTGTGTCTGCACTTCTGGAAATAAAGGAGTCAACTGATGGGCCCAAAGAGACTGGTTCTTCAAGCTAACTCCTAATGAACAAGAGTTTGATTGGCAGTATTTTGCACTGTAAACATTTGGACCTGAGCAACAGTGGTGTATTTGTGTTTTTAATGGCAAAAAAAAACACTTGAGGGCATAGTTATGTCATTCCAAAGTCTGAATCTATTAATCTAACAGCAGATGCAACGAGTTCCCACAAGCCACTCTCCAAGTTCTGAAATCTTCCCTCTCCAAGAGTTGGCGGGGGGTGTAAACATAGATCGATCTCTTATTTAGACTACACTGACACAACTATCAGCATGACAGATTAGCTGTTATTTGAACAACTCACACCAACATTCTGCTTTCCTGAAATAAGTATCTGCCAGGAAAAAGCAGAATGAGATCTGAACCCCCAAGGTTGCTACTGCCCCTATACAGAAAGCCAGCGGAAGCCCAGGAGACCCAATATTCCTGATACACCAAAACACCTGCTCTGCCCAGGTGTTCGGTGGATGGCAGCGAAGGTAAGAGCAAATACTAATGCGCAAAATGAAATGCCTTCTTTCTGAGCTGCCTAAACAGAGAAAGGGTAGCTGTGCAGATGGTAAATACCAATACCAAATGACGAGTCAATCCTCTGAACAGCGTAGTAGTGAGGGGCATATTTAGACCCCGCGGGGTGCAATAAAGCCAACATGAGGTTGACTTCAGGGATTTACTTGCCTTCTGGGAGATGCTGCTCTTGCACTCTTTCCTCTTCATCATTCACACCCACATGGCTCCTCTCAGTTTCTGTCTTTGGGATCCAAACAGTAATGCAATCCCATGATAGGCTAATCACACCATTTCATTAATCATTTATTTCATCAATCATTTCAAGCTATTTCCCTAGGGCCACCCAGCCTTGCCTACAGCTGCCAAATTTCAGGCTCGTTTCATCTCTAACCTAGTTTCAGAGCTGCCTTGTCTCCCTGCCTTTCATGTTTTCAGCTTGCATTTTACTTGCACATTTGAACTGGCTGTCCCTGATCAGTGAAGAGCAGGATGAGGGGGTAGAAAAGAGGGGAGCCAGACTTTTATTATTGTTTTTGCTAAACTCAGTGTCTTGGAACCAGATGGTGGCTGGTTTAATTCTACTCTAAAAGTGGACTCAAAAGAGCAAGTAACTTCAAACTGGGCAGCACTCCACACTAGCAAGTATCTATGCGTCTCTAATAATTGCGAAGCATTTATTCACTGTATCTTCATGCAACAGCACGTCCTGTGGTTACGTTAATTGGGATGAGTGCAAGAGAAACTGGCCAAGAGTATTGGCCCACACTAGGCTCAGCCATTCAGAACATCAGTTGCCAACTCTGTAACTAGCAGTTGCAATATTTTTTAACACATTAGTGGCTGGAGAGGTGTATTTTCAGGACCCCAGCAGTGCAGCAGTCACATCATACTCTGCACTCACAGCGACAGCAGGTAAGAGAGAAGACGTTTGGAGAAGGACAAGAGAAAGCGCTTACAAGACTTTCAGCTGAGACTTTACTGAACTCTGCCATCTATCATGGGCTGCTACAGAGTAAATTTCCCACTCTTGACAAATCACACATATGGGCAAAGAAAGCCTTCATGCCTCCCTTTAGTTGCGACCTGAAAAGCAGCTCTTCCATGCAAACACAGATCTTTTCTGTTTCTCCTTCTCTCCAGAAGGAAAGGGGCGGCACAAGCATGACACCCCCCCCTCTTTTGCCAAATCAGTCCTTGGCTCTGACAGCTCCTAGATGAAACAAGCCCGCTTCTTTCCAGCACTGCACATAGTAGGGCTTTATAAACGGTGGCAGATCCAAGAGTGCTCCAGTTTGGAAGGAAGAACACTAACACACAGATGCCTTACCCTTAAATTAATAGCTCTAGCATCAAGTACCCTAGACAAAGACATAGTTTTAAAACCCAGACCCGAGTCTTGCAGTTTCTCTGATTGCTCAGAGGTGCACATTGCAGAGATCACACTCCACTCCTACAAGCCAGGCTCTTGGGCACATTGGCTTTTGAAGCCCCTGCAAGGCCAAGCCCAGAGCCCTACAGTATCATCAGAGCATGGGTACGAATACAAAACAGATGGAGTCTCACTGCATCATCAGCAGCATTCACATTCAAACCATGGCAGATTCCAGCCTACCAGCATGTCCCTGTGGAACTCCAGCCCGCTGCTCCAAGTCACTCTTCTCCAGGAGACCCAACACCGCAAATGTCAATCGGTGACAGGCATGAGCACCACGCTGAGTATCTGTGTTTTTGTTCACAGTGGCACCATGCAACATTTTCAATAAATATTAAGTCCTCCTAAAAATAGGATTTTTAGGGGAAACTAGATTATTGGCAACTTTTTGCAGAGTTGCTTCAGCCAGAGAGGGACAAGAAATTCAGAAGTGTCAGAACATAGCCTGTTGCGCAATGGCAGATAGCAACGAAATAGAAATTTCATTATGAAATAGTCATAATGAATAGTCATTTTAAAAAAGATTCAGTCATGTAATTGGGGCAGAAAGCCAAGGCCTAATGTTTCAGCTTCAGGCTTTTTTTCCATCCTCTTTCAGTGAAAGAACTAAATCTGTGACACACAGGCAAACAGCAACAACACCCAGCCATTCACTCCTGGTCTTTCCCCAGACACACCCACTTCAGTAGGTATATTTGCAGTCTTTGGCACATAAGATTTTTGGACAAAAGGCTGTGTTCTGGGTCACTGAACACATTGCAGATGCACAGATCCGCTGCTCTGACCCTTTGAAAGAGGCAGGCTTCAAACGCTGCTCCTGTTCTTGTAAAAGTCTTCCTCGATACGATGTCCTCATCTATTTTAATAATTTCCTTTCTACTAGGAAAGATGATGTGCAGTTATGGTTATCTTTTGATACTGCTTGTTCCAGAAAATTCACCATCAGGACCCGTGAATCCTTTAAAAGCATTTGGGAGCTCAAGAAGCTGAGAACAATTCCATGGACAAGTGTTTATTTCAGTTCCTTCCAAGATGCTAAAAAGTTTGTAATTAATAAAACAACAGTTTTTAATCAGCTTAGAAAACCAAACAAGTCAAAGGCTCTTGCAGTCAATTCTAGCATTTCCTATAGTCAGTGCTTCTTCCCCTCAAAATACTCTGCAAGACCATTCCACTAAGCAGGAAAGGTATAAAAATATTCCTTAGAAGCCCCTGCACCAGAGACCATCCCAGGGTTTTTTCCCCCTCTAGATGTCACAAAGTACCTGGCAAACCTATTTAAAGGAGACTTCTCACTGTTGAACTTTCAAATACAAAAGAAAATTAAAGACCTTTGAAACACACACAGAAAAAATTATCCGGCCTTCGCTGCCCCATCCCAGTAACCTACAGGTGTCATGTAGCCCTTCTCTGGAAGCATGATGCTCATAAGGACATCAGCAAAACTATTCAGAGGTTGTCTGCAACAACCAGCTCTGTACCAGCTGCACGTGTCGAGTGCCATCCACTCACTTTGTCATTTTATCCATGCCAGTTTTTGAGCTGTGACACTTCTTCATCTTGTATCATGCCTATTTCACTTCTGTAACAGTCTCTTTAGGAAGGCCTGTCAGAAGGCTTTTGAGAAGAGTCTAGATCAGGCCTCTACTTTCCTGATCTATCCCAAACACTTGTGAGCTTTCTTCTGCAGGACAGCACTGGCAAGAATTCACTACATTGCTATACTCCAGGTATACTTTCAAGATAATTACAATTTATATACTTGGTGTGGACACAAGGCTTACTGCTTTAATTGCCAGGTTTAAATGTTTCTGGCCCCCATTCTTCTGCATAGTACCTCTTTTTTATGAGATTATGGGCTTTCCCCCCCACCCCCCATTTAAATCAACAGCCTTCAATTTGGGAGGCTGTTATTTTTTTTCTCCATTATTCATTCCAGATCAGGAGGCTTAGCCAGCAGCAGCACCTCCCCACTGCTCAGAAAAAAAGATTCAGTCTCCAAAAGCACATAAGATTCTTTTTAAGTTCTCATTAATCATGGCCTGTAATCCCTGGGATCCTGCCAGGCTCTGCGGTTTTCCTGGTGGTCTCCTTCTTCAACTCCAAGTCTTACAGATAGCCACTGCCCTAACCCAGTTTGGTCTCTGGAGGCCAACAAGAAATCCCAATTTCCTTCTTGGGCTTCGTTTCTTCCAGCTTAACCTCTCCATGAGTTAATCTGCAATGAACATCTAGACCAATTCCAGGAGCCTGAATTCCTTGAAAGAGTTAAGACCAATGTTTTAAGCTTCCCTTTTAGCACTGGTCTAACACTGGCTTTCTAGCAGACTCCCTGCTTGTCACAGAGAACAAGCAATGCCCATAGACACATTGTCACCACCTTTTCAGAAGCCTTCACCACATGGAGGATTGCCAAGTGCATTATCGGCCATCCGATGATACCTGGATTGAAGCTGCGGGAGAAATCCGCAACAAGTGCCACACGTGTTGACAATCAAAGCAGATATGCACAGACAGATCTGGCTTCAATACTAGTCTGAAGAACAAACAGTGTTTGGAAGATGTGGAGGGGCACATCCTAGGTACTCCATGATCAATGAATCTGACAGGTTCCCCAAGCATTTTAGTGCTTGAGGCGTTAAACAGGATTAGAGCAACCAACTGAGAAAAAAAGATATAAAAGAGTTCTCCTAATACTATTAGCATCACAGCCTCTTGGTAAAGGATTGACTTCTGTTTTTCTTCTTCTTTATGCTAGGAAAAGAGTTTCATTTGGCTGCCACTGCTCAAGATTCAGTCTTACAGCTCAGTTGGGAAGTAGTAATAAAATCAGGACTGGACTCTTATAAATCACTGCTCGTAAGTTCTTGTTTCACCAAGAAAGTGACACAGAAACAGTATGAAGAAAAAACCCAAAGTAGGTGGGAAAGGAAGATCATATTCTGGGAAGAGAAAAACCAGCTAAGGCCAGGACAAGCCCACTCAACAAGTCATTCAGTGCTTCCTTCCCTGAGAGATGTTTTGAGCCACCTTTGACTGAGACCGTCAGCCAGCAAGGCACGCGAGAACATCATAAGGGAGAACTGAGTTTCCCTGCCGATGCCGCAGGAAGAAAACCACAAGAACATGTCACTTTGGCCAAGATCAGCTGGGAGACCTTCTAGGGACATTGCATGGCAGTTCTGACTGCTGAACCACCAAAGCCCACCAGCAACATGCGCTGACTCTCATTCAAGAAAACTGGTCTGAGGTTCCAGCGACTGATCCGCTGGTTCTCTGTTTCCTGCAAAGAGTCCCTACTGTACCATGAGACTGAAGCAACAGTTTGTCCTGGGAAGGGGAAAAAAGGAGGATTTTAAAGCCAGCAGAAGGTCTGAAAGGAGAAAATGCAGTGGCAGCTGTGAAGTGTCAGACAGCCGCAAATTTCTTCCTGGTTGCACAAGCACTAATTAGTGTACCTAATCTTTAGAGCCATTATGATGCCCTTGCTAACTTTAACCAGCTGCAGTGAATGAGCTGAGCTCTTGAATAAGAGAAGAGAGGGAGCTGGGAGCAGGGGTGAGGGGAACAGGTAGAAAACTTTACCTATAAAATTAAATCTCCGCAACCAGCATTTCTCTATCTTTGCTCTCACCAAAGGCACCTAACAGCCTGTTGTCCAAGGCAAGGTATGGCTGGGAAATCTGATTAAAAGCCATTTTATAAAAAAAGGAGAAGTTTGACATGCAGGAGAGAGAAAACTGTACTGTGCCTAGGAGTAAAAAGCAAAACCATCTTTGTGCCTGGAGCAGAATTTTAGCTCTGGGCTCCCATGTGCAAAACAAGCACTGTAACCAGGCCAGGATTTTTTGACTCGGTCATTTCTCCTCCTCCTCCCCTGTTCTCATCACCATTTGAACAAACAGATCCTCCTACCCCAAAAGTCACTTTATGGCACAGCAGGCCAGAAATCAGAAGGAAAAAAAAATAAAATCAGAATTATTTCAAAACTGGGATCCTGTCTCCCCTGTGCCAGCCTTGCATTTATTCAATTCTGACACCTAGTGGGCATCAGCACCCGTGGGAAGTAGGAGCAGAAGTGCCCAGCCACACTCATACACAGCCTTAGCAGTAATGCTGATGCTTGGCTTTAGCTACGGACACATTCTGTCGTGAGGGAGGTGCTCCATCCGTAGCACAGCTGTGTCTCCTTAAATCCTCCCAAGCCTCCCCGTTGAACTCGGACTTGCAGATATACTGACAACTGCACATTTTATGGTAGAGTCACAACTGGAAAATGTTCAGGTCCTGCTCCCAGCATCTCACCACTCTGAATCAGGACATGGGCTTGGCAATTAAGGCCTATCCTTCATTCCAGAGAGATCATCCAGGGGTCAGTCCGGTTTGTCACCCACCTGAGATTAGGTTGCTGACAGTACAGTGTATGCCAGGAAATCTTCACATTCCTTCAGGATGAGCAATAACCTTCTTCCTAGCATGGGCTAGGCTCCATCCAACTTTCACTCAAGATGATCTCTGCCCTTTGAGAAATTTCTTCAACTAGTTCTCCGTTGCACTGAACCACTCTTAGTTGCTGGTAATTCTACCCATTCCCAGCTAGCCCAAGTGAACAGAATTGCTCTGGGGCTACCAACGCACCAGCATGCTTCCCATGGTGGCACAAACCACACCAGCATCAAGCACTATATGCAGCAATTATCACTGAGTATCTATGGCGTGATGGCAAAGAGAGGGTCTGGGATACAAAATGCTGTGACACCCTGGAGTCCAAATACAGCCATGTTTCCCAAGTGTTGACTGAAGGGCAAGAAGGGAACTGAGGCCCATTTCTCTGCAACACCACTGTATGGTAGTGTCCTTCATCCATACCACACCATGGGAATTCCTGCTGAGACCCTGTCAGCATAAAAAATGTTGGGGTATGCAAAAAAAAAAAAAAGAGAACACACATCTAAAAGGACTGATTCTGCCATAAATGCAGGTTTTACTACTTTTTCATGGAGAGTGAAAAGTCAGCAGTTTCCCTCCTTCCACAGGGACAAACTGAGGTGCCGGAGGTCTGCATAGGACACGCTCGCTGTGTGCAGGGACAGATCTCCTGACACTGCCCCAGCTGCAGCAGAGAGCTGTGGTTGCTCCTACTCATCCCCCAAATTATTGCACGACTCCAAATCAACATAAGTCCTCACTTCTCTCCTCATCCTACACCTACTGCAGATGCTCTGCATTGAAAGGGTGGCTATGTTTCTACCTTCCGCTGAGGCAAGACTCAAATGAACTGCCACAAAGTCCCTATAAGGAGCAAGCCCCAATCTAATACCCCAAGGTTTTGCTGTCTTCCCTTCAGACTTAGCTCCTTTTTTTGCTGTCTCAGAGTTTCTGAACAACCTCAAAGAGGAGAATTTCTACTCTGCACATTCCTTCTACTGCAAGTACTGTCTCTAAGCAGTGCAGGGAAAGCTCCCTCCCCGTCCCTGCTGCTGCATAAATCTTCAGTCTCCAAGCAAAATCCAACAACAAAACCAGTGGTCCACTTGTATAGAGCCTGCCACCTCCTCGGTGTACTTTGCCTCTTGCTATCTGCAACATTCCCCCTTTCTAATGCCAATGTCCCTTGTACAACATAGAAGAAAGGTGGTATCTTACCTAAGGAACCCCTGGTTCTCACTTAGCAAAGCTACTGTAACTAATAGCTTGGGGAGGGTGGCCATGGAGAACACAGCATGCAAATGGACAACAAGTCAAAGTATTTCTTGGTGCAGGAGTGCAAAAAGTGCTTGATGGTAAAGTTTTCCATTTCAGCTTACTCCCTCCAAGGGAGGCAGTTTTGGAGCCTGTCAGTGTACTTGGAGGCTGGGACTCCACAAATGTGAGGATGTGGCTGAACGTGAACAGAAGCAGGACCCCAGTGTGATTTCAGGCTTCAGTCAGAGTGAGAAGATTTGCTCTTGGATGCGGTTGTGGTATTTCAGACCAAACTCTCAGACACGGGAGTTGGAAGGGAACATCCGTAGCAACTATCATTGGTATGCTGGAGCAACAAGTGCTCAAGTCAGCGATTTAAGACCACGAAAGACCTGAGTAATGTGGATGAAGAAAATATTACTCCCTAGTGCCAGATAAACATCTGCACAACAGATGCCACATCAGCTTCTAGGTATGAAGTTATGTGCATACATGCAGCAAGGAGCTTAAAGTACCTGTAATCCATTTTGCACGGGGGGGGGGGTGTGTGTGTGTGTTTTTTTTCAGAGAAGTGAATATATAATTAGCATATAGGTATCCCATGTATACTGGAGAGGGCTGGCCTTTCACTGATTTCATTACATCTATCAAAAGGAGATGTTGCAGCCCATGCATGTGCTACAATGGTGCCTGCAGACAAGCTCCTGCTCTCAATCAGCAAAATATGACTGCTTTTAGGCCAAGAGAAGTGTCTGTTGGGAACTGAGAAAAGCAAGAGTACAATAGGGAAGACTACAAGCACAGCTGAAGCTGGCTCGTGTCAATTCACCTCATCCCTTCCAGAAGACAGTCAGGTCTTAGAAGAACAGGCCAGGAAGTTCTGCTCACCCATGACTTTGCCTAGGACGGGATGGCATACATCTCTACATGAGAAGGCAAAGGCCACCACCAGTTGAGCTTGGGAGTTTCAGAAAGCAGCTAAGGTCTTTCTTTCCACCAGCTTTTAAGTGAAGAGTCATGGTTCTACCTAAAATCAGCACAAAGGTGTGAAGTCACCCCTGTTAGGAAAAAGATGCTCAGCAGAAATTACTCGACTGCAGCAGAGAAACAGATTATGCAAGGACTCTGGAGCTGTATGTTCACAATGAACAAAGGGGTGATGTTCCCAGTCCTGTTGATGCAAGCAAAGTAAAACCACCATGAGAAAGGAAAACAGTCCTTCCTCTGTTGGAACTCTACACCTTATCAGCACCTTTTGCCCCCTTCTACTCCCTGCTGCTGCTACGGGTAACAATTGAGGGCTCCTGTGACTATGTGTTGTCACACTTACGAGATAGAAATCCCTACAAATCAGGTAACTTTGCTATCATCAGTAAGGAAAATTAACTGAGAGTCAAACCGGATGGCAGAGTTGCTTTAGAGAGAAAAATCAGTTCATCTTGAAAGGAAGGACAGTTGTATAGCTGATAAGGAGCCAACGATCAATTCTGCAGCTCCCATGACCGTCACTTACCGAGAAAGACGGCTGAGTACCAGGAACTGCAGCAGCAAAACTGCAAACCAAGCCAGTGTGTCGTGTGGTGGGAGTGAACAGGGATGGAAATAGATCTTAAAACCCAGCTGATATTTCTTCCTAAAGAAGCCAGTTTTATTATGTCCACATGTTTTAAAGATTTCTTTGGTACTAAATGGCACTGTTGTATTCCACCAGATATCCAATTAATTGCACTGTTTCTGTCTCAGAAGACTCACCTGTTATTTTGATCCAGTTTGGCACAAATCCATCATGAGCATGATAGAAAACACCTATCCAGATCTCCAGTGCTCAGGCAACGGGCTCCTCCTGCAGAGGCCTCTTCCCCCCCATACCAGACAAACGGTGCTGAAAACAGGGAAGGAAAGACATCGAGAAAGACAGGGAGAAAAACACCTTTGGTTCCAGACCTGCAAAGTCCTCACCTGCTTTCTTTCCATTGCAGCCAGGAGCAGTAGAAAGCCATGCTTCACAGAGTGCTTAGTAAGAGGAAAACTCTCGCACTGGGATCTCACCTCACCATCAGGTAACATGCCGGGAATCACTTCGCCCAAAGAGGTTGACCGCAACAAGAGTCCATCCGGTGCACAGTTTGAAGCAGGGTCTGCAACTCAGTCAGGAGAGATTCCCTGCACTGCAGGGCTGCTCAGTCCTTATAATCCTGCTGATCCAGGTGCCTGCACGACCAACCTAGCATATAGGTGAACTTTTGCTGTTATCCCAACTGCGTGCAAAACACCTCTTCAGTACCTTCACTATGTACATGACAGTTTCTGTAGGAACAGTTTCTGTTGCCTATTTACAGATGCCTCGCACACATCCAGCAGTGTCACATCTGCAGTAGGTGAACTAGGTGTACGTACAAGCACAGCCCTAATACCAGCCTACACCATAAACAAAGAGCAAACTTGGTGGGTAAAGCCTTAAAAAACAAACAAGAAAACCCCCAAAATGCACAGTAACCTTTCCCTTCCCAGAGGGCTGCAGGGTGGGCTCTGTTGCCAAGAGAGAAAGGGACAAAACTGAAACGACCTGTTTCCCAGAAGAGGAACATATCCAAAGGTCTGTGCTAACCGGCCTAGTTCCCAAAGCCATTAGTACCTGACAATCACTGTCATTAAGCTTCCCTCAGCTCTCCACATTTGTGATCAAGTACCCATTAAAGCTAGATTGCTGGTGGGCTAAAACTCAAGCCTTCAGATCTGTAGCAAGACACCTTTTCCACAGCTGTTGCACCCCAGAGAAAAAGGAATTAAGTGCCTTTATTAGTTTGAATGAATCAATAATTAGCTACAAGCATTACAGAAAATTACAAGCAACCAGAGAGCAACGCAGAACAACGCAGAACAAACAGATGGAATAATGATCCTTTAATAGCATCATTATGAGATGGTACAACACATACTGGACACAGTTAGCCAGGTGTCTGAGACAGTCCTCCCAGTGAGCTCTAACACATCAGAAGGCGGCTATCAACTAACAAGGGCCCACATTTAGCACCTCATGAGCTCATCCGATGGCCATTTGATGTTACAGCAGGAAGTCAGTTTAGGGAAAGACTGTCACTTCATTACAGAATAGTTTTTCATGAAAAAGGAAAGGAAATGGCATCAGGTTCTTTCTTCTTTCTGCTTAGTTGCTGGCTGGGGTTAAACCAGGACTGGATCTTCCAATCTTGATTCTTCTCATTCTCCACTCTACTTCAAAAAAAGGGTGGGGGGAGAAATGTCATAGGCCAAAATTTGTCTTGTACTTCATAGAACTAACCAAACATCCATGGCCTCGGAAAAAAAATGTGTTCAGCTTCACTGAGTTGCTTATTAATTTGTTTAGCATCAGAATCGCACCATGAGGAATCTGTAAAAAGAAACTTGTGTATGCAAAACACTTCAAGTGTGCACAAATGTCATGTCAGTTGCTAATTAGTGTTAAAAAAAAAATAAAAGAACCAGACTGCTAGAAAAATTAACAACAGTGAAGTAAGTAACCCGGGACACCAATCAGCACATATTGTAAAGTCTCAAAAGCAGAGATGGTTGAGGCTATAAGCTGATGTATGGTCTTCTGAGAAATACATCCGAATTAAGAGCTACAATATGCAGAAGAAATTTGAGATATGTTTTTCTAAGGGAACATGTGCCTGCTTCTACAGCAGTCTGTAGCCTACACTGTTATCTTCAGCAAGTTTGTCACCATGGCAACCTGAAATTTTTCTGTAAGGCAATTTCGTTAG
>JANZLQ010000001.1:11698902-11724217 GCA_026212715.1 Elanus axillaris
GTACGGCAAGTTCGTTAGTAAAATTTTAGGGGTAGATTTGTGCCAGAACGGAGTGTCCACACATGGGGTAGTGATAGATGTAGTGACCTTCTGAGAGCAGCTTGTCCAGGAGCGCCTGGGTCCTGCCCAGCCCTGGAGATGGGGGATGGAGGCCAAAGAACCAGCCGCTACACTCATCAGTGGGGACAAAGTGACAAGACAGAAATGGGAACAAGTGGGAATATGGGAAATTCCAGGAAGTTTCAGGAAAAGTCTTCCCCCAAGAGTGTTCCGGCACTGAACCTAGAGCCCAGAGGATGAGGGATATATATCCCAGAATATTCAAACCTCAGCTACACAGACTCACGAACCTGGCCCTGCTTTGAGCTGGGGCTGGGCTTCCAGAGGTCCTTCCCAACCTGCACAATTCTTTGAGAAGCTCATTTCTAGTGCTTGCAAAGTATAACAGTGAGTACTAGGCTGGAAGACAGCCGAGAGCCCTTTCTATTGCTCCAGTGAAGAAGTCCTCTTGGCTTTTCCCAGGAATTAGATTAAGGGGCTTGCAATCAGGCCTTAAAGACACAGTAAAGTCTAAGGAATCATCCAAGCTCTGCATCCTCCAGAAGCAGGAATAATTGCCTCAGTGCAGCAGTGGGTCTAATCCTTCAAAACAGATCCAGAAAAGGTGGACAAAGGGCAAGGCAAAAATCAGTGCCATTCAGAACAACAACAAGAGATTGTCACAGCAATTCTCCTCTCTGCTGTAACACCTCTGCTTCATCCCTGCACCACGATCTGACCTGAGCATCAGGAAAGGTCCTGCCTGGGTCTGTTTCAATTGCAGTTCTTCACCTCTGAACTGATGAAAGTATGCTGTCTTCTCTGCTACAGCATATCACAGATGCCAGGTGACACCAAGGACTGAGCTATCACAGACAGACTCCAAGGCAGGAGCAATATAATGGTAGCCTGTCATTTCCCCCATGTTGCCTGAGCAATAAATTGCTCTAGCTCTCATTCTCAAAGCTGATTTGCTACGGAGCTCATGCTCTGTGCAACAGATCCCATTCTGCAGGGATTTTCCTTCCCTCTGATGCTTCACTTTTTTCCCCAGAAAGTAATAAGCTGCTTTCTGGGAACTGTAGAAAGCAGGGTGGATGAACAGAGAGGAAAAAACAAAGACAGAATATACGAAGTCATGAGAATACAAAACTGGAACTAAAATCAAGCAGCTTCTTAATGAGGACACTGGAGGTAAAAGCTCTTCTTTCCACGGCCCAAGAGCTTTATGCACCCTGCTCCATTATTATTTTTATAGAAGACAGACAAACAAGCATCCATTTCACTCTGAAGGTTGGATCCTGGATTTCTTCCATGTGAGAATAGGCCCAATGTTGCCAGTTGTTCTTCCACTGAAAAAAAAACCCCTAATATTCAAGGATGCCGGTCTATTAACTTCTGCTTCTGCAAGGCTGCTAATCAGCTTGTAACAACTGCCATCACCACGTTCCTACCATCAGTGAGCTATGCCAGGTGACAACTCAGCCAGAGAGTCATTTTAGGAAAAATGTAGAAAACTCGAGGAGGAAATCAAAGCCCCCTGGCTTGATACAGAAGGAATCTGATTGTCTGTTAAAAAGCACTTTCCTTGTGCGATTAACGACAGTAAGAAAAGATCAGCATTCACAATCTACATGTATATTGCAAGCAAAGGCAGGAGCTTTCTTCTTAATTTTCCTGTTCAAGGAAATGAAGCATTGCTGGTGAGACTCCAGACATAAGTCACAGGTCGGACTCCACCCTGCACAAAAAAAACCTGCCTTAGGCAGTTGATTTTGGAAGAGCAGAGCTTGGGGCCCTTTTCTTTTGCTGTCTGGGGTCCAAGGTGTTAAGTGAGTTTGAGCCATTTTTTAGGCTCCCCTTCGCAATTCACAGCCACAAACACCATGAAGCAGATTCCAGCTTAATGGAACCCATAATTCCTCACATGTGTGCACACTCTAAAAGCCTTTCATATTGTGTGTGTGCTAAACAGCATCCCTTCAGAGCAGGAGTCCCTCTTCCCCAAGAGTTTCAACAGGGGATTGACTGCATCACTAACTTGTCTTTTGCAGACACTGTGGCAACTGACAGCTCCAACAAGCTCTGCACATACCTGGCAGGCCAAGCTAACTAATGACCTTAACACTTGTTGCAGGCTAAGGCTGTTAACCAGTGATCAGCTGTTGTAGAGCAGCTGGCTCTCATGCTGTCACTCGCTCATGTGCCTGAGCTATTTGTTGGAAAGACTGGTCCACAGCATGACATGTGAAGTTTACAATCTCCCCAGTTCTGGAGATGCACTAGGAAATAAATCCAGAAAATCTGATTAGGACTTGTCACTGAAGTAAGCTCATTAATCATTGATGTCGTTCTTTCATATGCAGTTTGCTAACTCCTGCAGGCACCAGCAGACCAGTGGGTCTGACGACTGCAGACTTGAAAAAAGCTCTTCATTATATAACAATTGCACTGATTTTTTTTCCTCTTGAATATTTAGCACATTCTAATAAATAAAAAGAGCCACAAAGCACCTCTGAGATCATTTAGCCTAGCTTCTTGCATAGAGTCAGGCACAGGATTCCCCTGAAATAGTTCCTGTAGCCAAAAAAGATGAGAAGATCTAGTTCAGAAAATGTAAAATCCAGCAAGAGAAACCCTGTCAGCCACTTGCCTTAGTAATTTCTGCAGCAGTCAGTTACCCATACTGTTGCATAGAAAAAAAAGAATCACATTTGATTTCTTACCTGAACTTGTCTAGCTTTGCCTGTCAAAAACAGGTTCTTTGAGTAAGAGACGAAAGTCTTCTATTATTAACTTGCTGTTTCCCCAGCCTCCCCGAAAATACTCTCAACTAAGCTAAGCCAGCTGAGCTACTGCCATCTTAAAACACAGCACATACTTCCCATGCCCCACCAAACACTGCCATCACAGTATGGCTTGTAATAACGCCAGCCATGATCACACAGGTGCCAAAACACAGCAAAAAAAAGCTGTGAATAACTTTCCCTGGCCTTAAACACATGAAATAATTCGGATAGGTGTGGTTCCAAATTAAATCCACAGATTAAACCCTCTAATTCTGGATACAAGTGAAATTGAGAAGTAAGACTTCTCTCCAGACTTTACAGCTAATAATAAGTCAAATTGACAAAAACCAAGAGAAACAAGGAGATTTGAGGGGTTTTGAAATTCTCCCTTAATCTCCTGATGTATCTGCCTCTGAGATGTCCGAAATCTAGGACACTGGTATGAAACACAGCTCCATAAATGACACTTTCTATCTATCTTCAAGAACAAGCAGAAAGTATAAAATCTCCAACTGCACAGGATTTCAAGAACCATACATTTCTCTCCATTCATTTCATGTTCTCTTTCAAGATTTTACAGCTTACTTCTGGTTTAGAGATCTGTTAGACATTAGATAGAGGAACACAAAATATGTATGATTACTGCTTAATGGGGATAGCTCCTCTTGAGAGCCAAAGAACTAATTTAAGATACTTGACATTTTCCAAATGCAAACAAAACAATGTCTCCCCATTTCAAGCACAAAGATCTCCTTCCCCACAACTCTTCTGGAAGATCAGTTGAAGAAAGTTCAACTCTAATTCACCCAGCCAGACTGAGATAGTTTGGTTCTCAGAAGCCAACAATGGTCAGGCATTTACAAAATATGTCCCTCTCTTCGCTGGAACAGAAAGTCAACCTTCAGGCTACTCTTCAGTAAGCCTCAGACTTTCCACACCATCTCCTTGGATTAAAGGTACCCAGAAGGACACAGAGTGCACACCAGAATGCAATATGCTCAAGGAAGTTGAAAGAGATTTAGAAAAGTTAGACTCCTATAAGAGGAAAGGTAGTGATTAAAACAGTCTATCACCTTTATTGGCTCATGGATAAACTAAAATAGCATATGGATTTAATGAAATCATTTTTACAAACACAGACCTGGCCTAGCAGAATGACTGGGTTTTCCTTTCATATCTAGTTTCTAGGAGAGTAGGGGGCATGTCTCCTTCAGCACATATAGGTTTAACACGGATATGCTTATGAGTAACATGTGTTAGGTTTTGGTGAATCATCGGTGCTAAATTACAACTAAAACTGCCTCGTTACCAATGCAGCAGGCCTGAATTGAGCTCCATGTACATGGAGCGTTCAGTTCTGGCACTCTCTACAGGGACAGAGACCTGCTAATGATATGTACCCAAGCGAGCATGCAAAACCTTTTTCATCACAAGGACATAGTGCTAAGTAATTTCCTCTTCCTTTCCCAACTACTTTAAAAGTGTTTAGCATGCCAGAGAATGATCTCCATTCTGTGTTGCTAAAACTCTTTCAAAACCACTTCCCTTTAGATTAACTCTGTAAGACAGCAGGTAAAATATCAGCAGCAATTAAAGCTGCTCCCACATAGAGCTTCAGAAGAGGGTCAGCAAAGGTGGTTTGTGTAGGACAGGCCTTGCCAGCTCCAATGAATCATGAGTCCCTTTCATTATCATTCCCATGAACTGGGCTCCAAACATCTCCTTCACAGCTTCTCTGCAACAAACACTTGCCCTGGGTAAACTGCATCTTGGTTCTCCCAGATACCTTACTACCACATTCATTTTTTTTGTTTGCTGAACTGTGCAGCCTTGGGGCCCTGTTGCATTAGATTCAGCACAAAGACATGGCAGTTCCTCCAAGAGTTAGCAGTATAAACAGACTCAACAAGCCTTGGCTGGGAGGAGAGCACCAACACAAAGATGGCAGGTGACTTGCTGAAGGACTGGGGCACCCAACAACTCACCTGTGTCTTTGCCAATACACATCCAGAGCATGTTCTGGATCCCACAGCCAAGTCATATACCCCTGCTAAGGGCAACCGGGTTGGATAAGATCCAAAGCATCCACGAAACATTAGACAGAAACATGTCTTTCCCAGCCAAGAGAGACGGAGGCAAAAAGGCAGAACTGTAGCTCAAGGCTTGGGCCCTATGCTAAACTCTGGCCAGCAGACTGATTTTCTTGCACACCGTTCACACTGCCTGCACACCAGGACACTGGTGTTTGTGTGAGTGTATGGAATGGACTACTCAAGAGTGAGTGAAAGCTGTGAGCTCTGTAGTTGGGATGTCTTCCTAAGAGTGAAGCAACAAGACGAAAATCAAAAACATCTTCTGCTGCCTTGACAACTGGTCAGGCCCCTGTTCTATGAGCCCTTCCATAGGCACCAGAGTTTGCCACCCCATCAACGTTTGTCGATGGTGCTCATAGTGCTGTTTGTGTCACTGAATTTCCCCATATGCAAGTCCTACAAATGCTGGAGTAAAATGGCTTTTAATACACCCACAGCCAAGAATCACATTCCCAAAGAGGTTCTTTATCCTGAGCAGTCATTTTCCCATCCCGCCACAAAACCTGCAGACCTAGGGTGCATAAAAGCTACACTTTGAATTGTACTCACCCAAACCATATTATTCAATCTTGTCAGAGCTGAAATAGCTGGGTTTCTGCCAGTCTCCACGGCTGCCACCTCTTCCCCTTAAAGAGAAGGCTTCAGGAGCCAATACACCTTTTAAAAAAGGGACATGGAGACATACATGAATGTTATACGCTTTCAAACATGTGCCCATTCAGCACAACATCAAGACAACCTCAAGGATGCATGCAAGTACTGGTTATGCGAGCACAAATCTGGCAATCCAGAAAATGCATATACCTCAGCATTGCCCTACTTTGCAGCCCAACACCCTCATCACTTCCTCAATGAGATACCCCTCTGCAAAGGAAAACGCAGCTGGCCATGACATGAGCGAACTGCTGGTCTTCTGTATTTTCTCCTCCCTCAGGCAGATGACCTTCAGATGGTCCAAACAGATGATTCAAAAGGCAAACATGTGCCAGGACAGTCCAGCATGGCAGAAACGGCTTACCTTCTCTGCGACTGCTGCCCCGCCTGTTGGGGTTCATTATCGGCATATGGATCATCTGTAAATTAAAGATGTTTCTTTAAAAAGCTCATCTGTCAAGAAGTCTGCCTCTCCTTCATTTCCTCAGGTACTACGTGATCACTGAAGTAATTCCAAACTTCATTATTAATTTCTCTGAAAACAAGATTACTGCTGATACTATTGCAAAGCAGTGCTGTTGCTAAGGAAGTCTGCAGTTGCAGGTAGGCTCTCAGGTCAACCTCTTTCATACTTCATACTTTACCTGACCTTCCTGTAGTGCAGATACAGCCAGGAGAGCAGAGCCTGGAGAGCAGAGTTAGTCAGTTGCAGTTCACACAGGGCACCCCTGACTCATTTATCTTGAATTACTCTTTTAAAAGCTCTCTATACTCTTCTTTTGTTGGTCTCTATCCAACTATTATGATCCCAGCCTCAGCCAATCACAATTCCTTGTCATATTGAAATGCCACCAGCACTACAGGAGCTACACCAACACCATCCACCACAGCTACACTACAGCATCTCAGCTAGGCTGAGAACCCTTGAAGCGAGTTACAGCTGTAGAGCAAGAGGTACAGTGCACTTGCTGCAGCCCTATGCAGAAAGAAATACTTGCCTTTTCATGTGCAATAATTCCCTTTAGCATTTATTCCTTATTAACATTGCAGGAAATACATTCCCCAGCAGGAATATTGGCAGCAGTACTGAATTTTAAGTGATGGTTAAAGAAGACTTGCAGGAAGATGTCTGCTTGTAAAAGCAAGTGTTTGTATTATACTGAGTGCCCTATTAAACAAGACTTATGCTTAACCCACAGAGGACAGACTGAACATCCAAGACTATGTTACATATTTCAGTACTTCACATGCAGTCTTTCTGCTTTGCAAATCAAGACTTCCTGCAGTGCATTCACTAGCTAGCTCTGAATAGAGATTCTGAACAACAGCAACAACAAAATATTACAAGCTAATTTGGCAATTCAAACCAAGGGAAAGTGACACAGAAACCTATTTCCTTCAAGTTATTCATTGAGTCACTTGCACTTTCCAAAAATAAAAGCTGTCCATATTCTCTGGCACCTTGCTTGTGAAACTATCTTTGTTCCCTGCATATAAAGCTCAAGCACAACACCCACTGGTAGATCTGTGTTTTAAGTGCAGGCACCCAGGTTCAAGTGTCGTCAGTTCATGGAAAAAGTGGACACTGGCATGAACTGAAAACAGCTAGCAGGAATTCACAGGTTGGGTTGGCATTTAATCTCACCTTAAAAAACAAATAAGAGCTTAAAAAGGGAACACAAATCTCAGTAGAGCAAGTGTTCTTCAACTATACCATGATTACATGCTCAGCTGAGCTGGGTTTGGTAACAGAGCCAGAGCCATTGGTATTTGTTTCTGTCTATAAGATGTGTCAATCACTGTTCTCCAGGCAGATACTCTACATGTCAACGACGAAAGAGTGTTGGAGTTGGTGGATGTGCCAGACTGCCGCAGAGATTTACACTCTCCCCAGGCATCCATCAAGGAAGGTCAAACCTCTCAGCTGATGAAAAGTAAAGCATTACAGGAGAAAGCTGGATTTCAAACCACATTTGGTTTTCTGATCAAAACCTCCAACTGCAACAGGAGTTGCAGTTCACACATATACACCTGACCTCCTTAAAAGAGGGTGAGCAGAATTTTTGCTCCCCCAGGCAGTAAAAATTGGTTTTCCCCTTCCTTACCTCCTCACTGCTCATCGATTCGGAGCTGGATGTGCCACGGTGGCACTGCACGATAATGTTTGAGATCAGCTCACCAGAGACTTCCACAACACTTCTGCAGAATGCGGTTGACTGTAACAGATCAAAGAGCAAATCTCATAGAGCGAGCTATTGTGCAAACCCTCTCATAGGAGTTTCACAGGGAGGTATTATTGTGTGCAATAACATAAGTTATTGCATATTAGCTGTATGAAGTCTTGACCCTGCTAGAGGCAGAAGAAAATCTCCAAGTCCTTTTCATGGCTCCAGCACCGCCAATCACAAACAGAAGAGCTGTGCAGGGCTATGCTGATGGCAGCTCCAGGTCTAGAAGTTAAGCTACCTTTAAAGAAGCTGTCTCTACAGTTTGACAGAAGCTCCAGCAAAACCTGTCACCCAAGTCTGGAAAACAGAAATCCTCACACTATCTTTCATACCGTATTGCCCCAAGAAGAAAAGAAGATGGATGGTGTCTATTTAGGATACAGCGATAACTTCCCAGCAGCCAGCTCTTGTGTCTTTAAAGAAAACCTAGCAACGACCATCAATTCCATGTTGTTCCATCTACTTGCACACACAAGCTGCTTAACTCAAGAGTAGCAATACTTGAAAAGATGTTTACCCTCCTCTTCATGGGGTAACCTACCTCCTGAGGTAGTAGCATGACTCATAAGCTATGAGGAAAGCCTTTGGGCCATCTGTTCAGTGCCTTCCCAGAATCCCTCCTCTTCCCTAAAGACTGCCCAGGAAGGACAGATAAGTTTGGCAGCCATTCACAGAGGAAAAAAAGAGGTGAGAAGAGCTCAGCTTGAAGCAGTGCAAAGAAGCAGAGATAATCCCTGCGGAATTTTGACGCAGAGTATGCCATCACTGTAGAGAGGACTCAAGAGCTAGCTATTCCACATGCTTTGTAAGATTTGTGCAAGCAGTTAGGACACAACCACTCAGAAGCTTGCAATGGGAGCCATGTTTTGACAAAAATAATTGTGCATGGAGAAGTCCAGATTCAAAAATTATGTATTTACACCAAAGCTGATCATCTTAGAATCAGAGCAAAGCAAGAGCTATATGTATCAAGAGCCTGATCCATGTTTATTTCAGGCTGAAAAGAGATATGAAAATCTGAAAAAGATTAGCACTGTCAGCAAGAGTGGGAATCTGCACTGCATAAGAAGATAAGCCTTTATATGGTGCCTAGATGCATGATAGACAAAAGCAGGTCAAATGTCAGGATTTCTACCCTCTTATCTTAGAAAAGAACTCATACCTTCATTCCAGGATTTGGCCCCAAAGCACACAGGCACTTTTACTACATGCTGCTTCAAGACACGCATCCTCTTTTCAGCTCACAGCAGTTCCTTTATTCCCCACTGACCAAGCAGAAGAGGTTCCCAGCACTGAACCTTCCCACCTAACACCCACTCTATGCTGCAGGTTGTATTGGCTTGGGTTTGGTTTTGTTTTCAGAAAGCCAGTCATTCTTCATTCTTCAGCACTAATAGTGTTTCAACTTGCACCAAGGGCAGGGGGTTTACTTTTGCCTCAGAGGCACTTACCACAAAAGGCCCAATTTTGAAGTCGCATGTGAACGGGTCTCTCCCTGAGGCTTTTGTGCACACAGTTTCACGAATGCTAAACTGCAGGTCTAGCCTATAGGCATCACTGTTCCACCAGTCAACCTGGTAAAAGGAAGGTCAACACAATATATAATTAGTGCCTGCCATTCTTCCATGCCCACTACATGGCAACCTTGCTTCTTTGTCAAGCAGAAGCAAGACATAAGGGCATTATGGGTCAGTGCCCAATTTAGAACAGATTACTGTGTGTGAGAAAGGCTATTTTATTGTGCTCAGGAGTTATTCTCTTAGGCAGATTTGGTAACAGCAACACAGGACAGCTTTCCATAGGGGTTTCACTTAAAATCTCATAGCCACTGCAGGATCCTCCTACTGCGGAGAGTCAGTTGGGGGGTGCTGTAGCTGTCAAAGGTAGATAAGTATAGCATTACCCCTGCATGCTACCCCCTCTTCTGTAGGAACCCGGGACCTAACAGGTCTACTTTGTATATCTAGACTGCTGGGAAGTCTATTCCAAACACATGACTTGGAAAGTAAAACACAAAACTGCAAGCAATTGAATTAATGCCATTTCTAGAGTTGCTCCCTGTCAGCTCCAACCTCCAAAACAACAACAACAAAAACCCAACAAAAAACAAATCCCCACTGCTTTCAAGTACTATATTTTTTTTTTCCCCAAATGAGATCAACCCAAAAGTCATCCTGTCATTCATTCCTGCAGAAGGATTGATACATAGCATCTACAGAAACAGAATAATTCTGAGGATGTTCAGGAACATGGACATGCTAACTTTAAATTAGGAAGTTTTAACTCCTTGACTCTGGGAATCCAATATCATTCTTAGCAACACAAATTAAGACAGATATGGGTTTCCTGCCTGCATTGAGACATTAGCAGATTTAAACCAGAATTAATGTGTAGACAGACAACATAAATATATGTTGGAGAAAGAATCCTGAACGTGTTTGTGGTGACACATAATTAGCAGTGTGGACATTCAGCTGAGACCTTCAGACGAACCAGGTTACTTTATGGCCAAAGCAAAGCAGTTAGATGGAAGGATTTAAAAACACCAGTTTTACACAAAATCTTACAAGACATCCCTCAAAGATTTCTATTCTAGGGGTAGAAAATTTGACCTCTTAAAGTATTTTTAATGACAAACCAACATACAAACAATATTTAGGTTCCTAAAGCCATCACTTCAGATAATGCCCCAAACCCACCCTCTTCCAAGCAGCATCAGAAAACTCCAACTAAGTCTAGGTTTCCAGGGTTGGGTGAAAAAGAGCTTTCCATCACGGCAAAGCGTATTTCAGGTAAAGGTTCTCCATTGTCTGTGCACTTACTCTTGTGACATGGCTCCTGACAACACCGTACAGGTTTGTCCCCCATGACTGAGAATTGATCCTTGCAATGGAAGCATTGAGAGCCTCTTCTGTGACAGGGAGTTCATAGTCGTACACTGGAAACCCTGAGACAGAGGCACAGTTCCATTAGAAGTTCCCCACGGTCTTGTAATTTTCCTCCCTAAACCACTGTAAGAAAGAGGACTTGGCTGCATTCTGAGCAACTTACCTGAACATGAGAAAACACTCAGTGTGAGGAAAAAAATTAAGATCCTCATAGTGTGCCTTGCAAAATCCTCTGGTCTTTTTCCCTTTCTAAGCAAGGATTTGCCGTGCATATTCCTCTGTCTTTATATAAATGCAGCCTTGATCCTACACCTGACCTTCCTGTGTCCAAGCTCTGCTACAAACATTGCACTTTAAACAGAACTGATCTGAGAGTAAATATTTGCTGTCAGCTTTTCTCCATTTAGCAGTAGTTCTCTGATAAGAGATGGGCTGCACTGCCTTTTTCCCAGGACTGCAACTAAAAGGGAGCACTGAATTCCTGGTATTTCCACAGCCAAAGGCACAATCTAGTTTTCTTGCTCACTTTAACTATTAGTTATCCCTTTAAAGCTGGTGACTTGACTCCTTAGCACTGGACCCATCACCTTTGTTTCTCAGGAGCAACTGACAGCACTTAGAAGCTGTTGGGGACGATTCCACAGCATGGAATGGGAATCCACCCATGTCGACCTGTTCAACACCACCACCCTGCAGGCCAAAGCATCCAACAGAAGCCTCCCAGGCTCACAGCAGACCCTTGGGACACTCCAGGTCTGTTTGCCATGCAAGCTCCTGGGATCTTTGGTGTTTGGTATGTACCAGAAGATCTCCCACGTTGCTTTGACTCATGCCAAGCCTGAGTCCAGCTAACAAAACAAGCAAGTGGCCGTGGACATTTGGTTTCCCCTGTCAGATCCCCCTGACGCTCAGGCTTCAGTTTCAGCACAGAAATTAATGGGCTTTTTGAAAAATTATGGCCTGACTTCAGTATTGAAAACACCCTAAAGGAATTACAGGGAGGAGCTAGACATGACACCTCAGCACTTAGCTAACTGGAGCTACTTGCTAGTCTTGGTTTCCAGATACAGGCAACGTATCTTATCACTCTACCACAACCACCCCACAACAGAGCCACTTTTAGTAAAGCTCAGAGATACACCTGGGTTTTAAGTGCTTAAAAGCTGCCCATGGGAGTTGGGAGGGAAAATTGCCTTCAAACAAGCTCACCCATTGCTGACTGTTCACAAGGCAGAGATGTGTCTAACCGTATCATTTTGAAGATCCCGTGTGTGAAATTCCTCCATTAACCTTCAAATTAGAGTTCTACTTGAATTATGTGGCACAGGGTCATTCTGAGAACTTCCCAAATGACAACCACTCAGGGAAAGACATGGGAGCATGCAAAGTACCAGGGCTTAGATTTAATAAGGAAGAGGATAAAATTGGTTCTGGTTGTTAGGCTGTCAGATTGCAGGACAGCAGCCCATCACAAGGTTGCACACTGGGGTTCACACTGACTCTTCAGGTGACAGATGGAGTCAGGTAAGCATCATTCGCATTGCAATTACTTTAAGGCAAAGACCCATAAAGGCAATGCACTTCTAAGACACAAGAGAAACAACTGCCTTGATGGTCACTGGATTCATTCCCCACTGTTGGTACGAGATATTAGAAAAAGAACCTGCTGAGCCATGGTACACCCCAGGAAAGACTTTGTGTGCCAGTTAGAGCTGCGCACAAACACAGAGGCTGTGCTAGGAACAAGCTGTGCCTTGGGGGGACAAGCAGACACGGCGCCAAACAGGAACCTCGCCAGGGCCACATTACTGGCTAGCGTCACACCATGTGTGTGCCATCGCACCCAAGCACTGCTTTGAGAGGGGTGGATGTGGGTGCGTATTCCAAAAAAGGAGTGGGCATTTTTGACCAGCCAACTTGGATTTCAGCATTGGGAACACGATCAAAACCGCCGATTGAAACTTTGCCCAGTCAAAAGCCAGAGCCTCTTCTGCACATCCATTCTCCTTGTTCACTGCAGCTGAAGACACTCTCTCCCTGCTCTTGGACATGTTCATCTGTAGCAGGGTCTGCCCTTCCTGCTTCCCAGTTCTCCTTAACCACTGTCTATGCCATGGGGAGGCCACTAATATTCTTCTGTGGCTACAGCCATGCCAGAGGACCACAATGCACAGGATTTAAACTGAGCTGGAGATTCTCAAGAAAAGAGTCTGTTGTGCTATGCCTAACTTTTCTGCAACCAGAGCCAAGACCACGCTGCCTCAGATCAAGGAAACCTTCTGATACACTACTTGACCTACTTCTACAGCGGTTTCTCTGCAATCAATGGTGCTGCTGCTGCAGTAACAAAACACAAGAAACAAGACTGTTCCAACCACCTGAATGGAAAGAACTTGGCATTCGGAGCCCCGAGGTCCTTATTGCCTTCCAGCATGCTTCACCACCAACTTGCTGCGGTAGTTTGGGTAACATACAGCTTTTGACTTCATACCTAGAAAGGGAACCATCTGCCTCTTGCATGCTGGGACCGGTTAATATTCTACCAGAACCTGAATATGTAAAACTGCTTCCTAACTGCTGAGCCACAGCGCTGTAGCCAGTCCAACAGTAATTTTAACTATTGAACCAGCTGCAGAGTTTAAAGATTTTCCTCTTAGACTAGCTACCAGGAAATGGCAATCCTGCCAGCAGGATTGTAGTAATGTTGAGTGGGGCTTGAAAAGAAAATGGTTTAATGACATGAAAGTTCCCCTGCAGAGCTCTGGCTTTGCTTTGCAGCATCCAGAGAACAGAGGTGTTTGCTACTCCACCTCTGAATCCTGGCTCATTAAGTCTGTAATGAAGTTGGTAAATATTTCTCCTATCTCTCCACAGATACATTATACACTCTAGCAGATTCATGTTACAGCAAAATTGGTTTCATCCACTGTCCGCATCAGAGGCGTGTTTGGGTTGACAGTGCTCAACCCAAACAGAGACAGGAGCTGGGGAAGAGGTAGAAACTAGGGGTGGGCAGGATAGGAAAGGAGAGAAGGGAGACTTCTGTGGCAAGAACAGGCTCGGGCATGTGCTAGTGGGAGAAAAGGCAAGTCTGAGCAGGGTGCAGCATTGTGCCCACTCACAGGTGATGCATCTCCACAGACACCACCTGTCTACTGCTAATGGGCCACCGCAACCAACAGTTGGACAACTTCCAACAGAAGGACAGTTTATTTCTGTGTGGGGCAGGGGGTTGAAAAAAGCATGCTTGGGAAACCTCTGCTTTCAGTAGATTTAAGCAGTGGAACCAATTCTACATTTTCAGACTCAAAGTGTCCCCAGTTCTCGGTTTCTGAGGAGGTCTGAGGTTTTCACCAAGTTCTTTGGACTGGAGACTGTGACTAAAGTGTCAGGTTAAGAAAAGCCACTAAATTTGTGAAGAGCGGCTGGAATTCAACCTGCAATTCAATACTTTGCAGAAGGCCTCCAATTTCAAATTACCAAACCCAAGAGACTCTTCAGTTACTGGCATATTCAAACCAGAAAGTTGTTGTTTTATCTGTGCTAAGGAAACAACAGGCATGGCCACACAGACCAAGGACAACATGTTCTTGAAAGACCAAAGCATCCTTCCCTTCCTCTAGAGAGAAGCTCCTGGCATTTGTTGATAAGGACCCAGCCATGAATTACTAGGTACTACAAGCCATGGTGGTGAGCAGCGCTGTGGCACATGGAGAAGTGATGAAAGATGAAGCCTTTGCCTCAGACCAAAACCAGGGCGGAACAAAATGGAGAAGGTGTGAAAAATGAGACAGTAAGTGTTTCTGACATGTTGCCTGCTGCCCTACTGCCACTGCCTTCCACATCCCCGGCAATTATGCAGGCTTTCACAGGTAGTCTGCAGCTCTACGAAGGCTTCTGGTTGCAGCAGCAGCAATGGAGCTTACAATGTCTTTGATCAGGATAACATTTTTTTCCCCCCTAATTAACCAGACTGAAGAAGTTTGAGACGACTTTTAGAGAGGGCTTGCAGAGCAGATAGAAAAGCATATGGACACATACATATACATCATTTTAGAAAGGACAAATGTTATAGTTGAACACCCAACAATATAAAACCTCTTGAAACTTGAGGGGGGCCAAGATGGAGAAGGACTCTTCACAATATAAGGACTAAACTTAGACTATACTACCATAAAGTTCCAGATGCCAAGCACCTTGGGGCAGAGGGAGGAGGTTGTATCCAATTTAATGTGCACAGCAAACAGATATGCACTATTTAAGAAAAGAGGAAATTAAAGAGCTTCTGTTAGATGACTATTTTCAGACCAATTTCATTCCCAGCAATCAAGTCAGCTCTGTTCCCAGACAACTGGGAGAACAACAATTTCTCTTTGAGTGAAATTTTGATAATTACAAGATGCATTTTAATTTAAAATGTAAATCGTCCAGCATCATCACGTGCCTGTATGCTGAAAACAGTCTAAACAGCATCCCAGGCACCGAGGAACTATTCCTGATCCCTTGTTTCCTGGACATTCAGAAGAAAGAAGAAAGTTAATGATATCCCTTTGGATAAAAGAAAAACAGACTAAATTCAAAGCAGCATGTTCTCCCCCCCACCCCAGCTTTTGCAATATGGCATTGGCAAAACCAAAAGGCTCCCTGAAAGTTCTCCATGGGTAACTTCTTCATCACACATGCAGAAGACTGTTGTGTTGACATCAGCTGACAGAGGTAGAAGAAAGGCTTCTAGATTTTGCTCAGACTAACAGAGGCTTTGAGAACTGATCCATAGTTCATAGACACCAACAGAAACTCAGCTTTGATTCCCGTCAGATTTTGCCTGCATGTCCCTTGATAAACTAACAGATGATCATACAGCCAGTACAGACACTGTCTGTGGGGTGCTGAACATTCTCCAGCCCTCGACCACCTGGGAAGGAGAGTAAGTCTTTGTTATTCCAATTTCTCCAATTGCTCTCACACTCTCATAAGACGGTACCCTCTGCCACACTGGCTGCATTTCTCAACCCCACATAGAGCTTTCCACTGTAAAGCACTGGAAGATTTGGTGGTCAAAAGGAGAGTAAAGTGAAGACAAGTGAATATAGTGACGCCTCAGCTTCTCATACCTACAGTATTAAGGATGAAACCAGATGCATTTCATAAGTCTGGAGTTTATACCATGGAAGTTTCACAGTCTGCAAGGTTTGCCATTGCTCCAGAACTCACTGAGTTGTCCTATGTCCAGACTGAAAAGCACTGGAACCTACGTCTTAACAGTAATTTTACAAAGATTAAAGGAACTATTTCAGTAAGTGTGTAAAGGCAGCGCCTAACTCCTTTAGCACTGCACTTCTGAGGTACACCATACATGCTGGTCCCATGAACGCAACTAAAACCCACACAGTTTCTACTGCTGTTGCTGGAACTGGACTTTGAGCGTGAAGCAACAGAAAGCACACATTACAGCAAACAAAACCTAAGTAACTCACGCTGCATGACTGTTCTGAAATGTCACAGGCTGCAGCAGAATCTCAGAGGTCTCACTTCATTACTTTGTGCCTTTGAAACTTTAAATATTTATATTTCCTGTGCCTGCCAGGTCAGCAGTAATAGCTCTTATGGGGTCACGGGCACAACTTTGTAGCTGATGCAAGGCAAACATTACCTCCAGATCCAAAGACTGTTACCTGAAAAGCCAAAGAGCGCTTTTTTATTATTATTTTTTTCAAGCTTTGCTGACTGTACTGATAATTTTCAAGGTTTTCTCCCTATCCCTACGGCACATTCTCAGATAGTTCAGCTGTTAGATTCTTTTGCATTCTTAGTGAAAGCTACTTGCAACCACTGGTCAAACCAAGCCCTGGTAAAACTTGAAATCGTTGATGAAACCAGGCAAAACATTCACCTCCCACTTCTGAAGCCATCGACAGCCAAGTGCAGCCACCAGTGCCATACCCTGTCCCTTGTGAGCCTCATGCTGCCATTTATTGAAAGCAGCTTGCACTGCTGAAGTAGGCTCAGCCTTTCTGGTATTCAGTCACTTTACCAGCATTTCCTTTTAATGCTATTTCAACTTTAGCCCTCTGCATCGCTATAAATCAACACACAAAGGGTTGTTTCTGGCTGCGAGTCATGAGAAGGTGTGTATGCAGAGGAACATGATTTATGAATTTTTAGCATGAATTAATTAAAAAAAGTATTTATTCAAGTTACTATCTTTCTCTCCATCAAAATATTTAGAATATTTTTGTAATTTCCCAGAGGCATTAAGATCCATAACCAGAAAAATCAGAAGTCCAAATTTCTGGGATTCTTAAATGCCAAAGCTGTCATTTTCACCTCTGGTTTTTACAGTCTCTGAGCAGTTACACAAGGTTTTAGACATTAGATAAAAAAGCCACTGATGGTGAGCTCAAGTTTTAAATCAGCATATATTTTAGATAATTACTTTAGTCGTGAGCAGCAAACCCAAGAATTAGCCAAACGGGCTATTCCAGGCACTGTTTTGTCTCATGTCCTGCACAGCAGCAGCTGGGCATTTAGCAAGGGATTAAAGTCTCAGGATATACATGAAACCACAAAGACTTTCAGATGCTCAAAGGGACCAGTCTGGTGCCTAAGGTTGTACAGAGGTGAGCTCAATATAATGAAGCAAAGAAAAACCCAAGAAATCACTTCTGGTCCTGGTTCAACAGATGGTGCATAGCCACAGTTTCTGTAAAAAATCCACCACCAAAACAGGGATGCAGGGAGCCCTTTTGCTCATTAGGGACACTCCTAGGAACAGCTCACTTGTGATCGCAAAACTGAGGCAGAGGCATTGGCTGCAGAAAAGAACAAATAAATGCAAATAGTAGAAGAAGAATTTGAAGAAAACATACAAGGACAGAGCATCATAGCATGCCATTCCCTTGGTGAGTGCACACCACACAACAGAGGCCCCCTGCAAACCCACCTCTTGAGGGGAAGCCCTCAAACATAAAAATCAAGTATCCAACCTTCCTCCTCCACATATGCACATACCTTCGTGCAACCACTGAGCACAAGCACAGTGGACATAACTCAGGAACAGCTTGGTAGCTCCTTCTACACTGTCTGACCTACTCTGGATCCCATCACCAAGCCTTGTCCTAATCAGCCCTTTCCCCCAGCATTGAGAATAAGACGGACCCTGCTCTCCCAGATTAGATGTGGCATGAGCACCTGTGTCCTCTCTGTGGAAAAGATACAGCAAAGTGGTGTATTTTTTTTAAGTAAGACTCATTTAACTACTTGGAGCAAATAGTTTTGAATTCATTCAAAGGCTGTGCTTGGGCACCTGACAAATGCTTAAACGAAACAGTCTAAAAGGGACTTCTTTTGCACATCTGCTGACACTTTTTTCCCTATGAATTGCTGAGGGCCACACAGGTAAATCAACTCTGATTCCAAGCACACTGCTCTCAGAAGAGGTATTATCAGCCCTACCTTATTATTCAAGCCAGACTACCTAAGATCACATTTTATGACCAACAGAATTAAAGCCCAAATGCTAGGAGAAGGCCTCTCCTCTCTCAGACACACCCCAAACCCAGACTCCTCAGGAGACAGCCCATGGCTGGTCATGTTCTCCTTACAAAGGTGAATCCCAAGCAGTCAAAAATTTACTTTTCATTTTTACATTATGTTTTCTTCACCAGGAGCATGCCTCAGCTCTGGGAAGTCTTGTTCATTAAGGGATTCCCTCTTGCCGTCAATATACTCCAGTCCCACCTGCCATTTTATATCTGCACTACAGCCTCCTTCTTCCTGACTACCCATTACTGAGATAGTTAGCCCAGTGGGCAGCAAGTGCCCTGGCTGCTAGCCCACTGGCAACTGGAGCACAGAGCGCTAATCCTGTGCACTACCTGTGCAAAAGTGACAAGATACAGAGCACTGTGTGATGCAGACAGACCACAGTGCTGGCTAGCTGCTTCCCACATGTCATGTCCTCCTTTTTGGTAGACTCCCTGGACCACCTTGCCCCAGTGGGTGTTGGTCCTTTCTGTGACAAGGATAACGGTGCTTCTTGGTTTCAGCTACAGGAGAAGCTTCAGCTACTCGGCAAGTACAGCAAAAGAAAGCAAGACGAGATATTCTAGAGTCCAAATAAGCAGCAGTGACTACCTGCACCCACAAAGAAGAAAGAAATGGTACGAAGAAGAGCTGGTGGACCTCTTCAGCATCTCTTATTATAGATTTATAGAGCAAATCAGCTCCAGGACCGCAGCAGAAAAGGCCTGAGCAGGAAAGCCATGGGGTGACTACCGCAGCCCTCTACACTATCAATCTGCCTTAATTCTGTCAGTATCATTCAAGCAAGAGCCATCCAAACTAGACATAGGCTGATGTCCTGGGGAGGGGGCACAGATCAGGCTTTCTGTGAGCCCAGGCAACAGGTTCACAGCAATGGGACCACTCCTGATAAACACCTGTGCCCCATGGCCCACCTGGAGACCCAGAGTAGATCCTGGTTGATCATAGCCAGTAGGCACTTTGATCTATCACTTCTCTTCTGAGGCAGAGACTTGGCAGCACTGTCTTAACTTCTTGTAGTTCTACTGTTTTCATCACCTCCCCTTGTATGTGCACGTAAAACCCCACCTCCTGTGGCAGCACCACAGGAACAGGAGTTGAATCTGAGCTCCCTATCGTGCAACACAGCTTTTGTGCCCAGTCTGCAAAAGCTAACTGATTGTCCCTGGTTCACAGAGTTACTGCAACACTTCTTCCTCCATTTACACTTGGAGGAAACCCCTGAAATCCTTGGTTTGATTTCACAATAAACTCACAAAAGTTTATCTGCGTCTATCAGCATCTTCAAGCATCATTCACCACCCTCTTCAACTCTGCTTCCAGCCAAACTGAGCAACCATTTCCAAGTGAATTCTCTGTTTCCTCACCTGCAGTCTCTTCCTAGGTATAAAATTATTTTATCAAGTTTGTTTAAATGTGCAGCTTGCTGTTCCAAATCATAACTTGCTGTACTGGGTTTGGCTGGGATGGAGTTAGTCTTTTTCATAGCAGCTGGCATAGTGCTGCGTTTCAGATTACTGACCCAAAGTGTTGGCAACACATGGATGGTTCAGCTATTGCCGAGCGGTGCTTGCACAGCGTCAAGAACTTCTCTGCTTCTTATGCTGCACCCCCAGCAAGTGGCTGGGGGTGGGCAAGAGACTGTGAAGGCACACAGCCAGGGCAGCTGACTCAAACTGACCAAAGGGATGTTCCATGCCATATGATGATACCATGCTCAGCAATAAAACTGGGGGGAGTTTTTCCAAAGTACCATTGCTCAGGGACTGCCCAGGCTGGTGTTGAGTGCTTTTGCATCCCTGTTTTTCTTTTTTTTTGTTTTTCTTACCCTTCACTTATTAAACTGTCTTTATCTCACCCTGGAAGGTTTTATTTGCTTGCTTTTTGCCCTTCCCATTCTCTCCCTCATCCCACTGGACCAGGGTGAACAAGTGACTGGGTGGGAGCTTAGCTGCCAGCTGGGGTCAACCTGCTACAGTCACATTCATTACAATCCATCACCTACTGTGTGACATTGCCTCTGTTCCTACCATTTAGCAGACAAACCTGATTGCAATAGCCAGCTCTGAGAAAAAAAAAACCAACCAAAAAACAATTACTTTTCCTGATGTACCGAGCACATGAACAAATATCCTAAGGGCATTCACACTACCAAAATGCAATCACATGGTGCTGGAGTGAAAGCACAAAGATGTACATTAACATGGATGAGCCAACTCCAACAGTGACCTGAGTGGTGCTCCTGAAGCATTTTCTGCAGTATTAAGTACTCCCTGATTCAACAGACTAGTAGTGTTAGCACTCCTCTGCCTCTTGAGGTTTCAGTGCCTGGAACAGCATCAAAGTCATCACTGACACCAAGTGATTCTTCGCATTCGAGTATTTGTGCATCAAACCCCAGAAAGCCGAAAGATTGTAGAAAATTATAGAAAGGGTGAAGGCTGTTGTCATCAGATTTGTGGATTTTATAGTTCATGTTTAAGTCTCGCTGACCATTTTAAAAGGGCTTACAGCAAACTTCTGTGCTTTTTCTTGCTTTTCAGTGGAGATTCCCAAACCACAAGAGACAAGGCCTTAAGGGAAACGTGCTGTCACAGGTCTTGGAGCAAAAGCTATCCAAAGCAACTAATTCTATACAAGTACAGTTCCATCAAGGTAGGAACACTTCTTGTGTTCAAGTTTTGCTGAAGATGACATTTGTGTGAATCGGCTATGTAGTGTTCTCAATCTAAGCCCATCAGCAAGTATTTACAGAGACTAAGTTTTACGGTTACACTCCAGCATAAGCACCAAAACCCCACCAGCACACATATACAAGCCAAGAACAAAACACTGCACAAACATCCTGAATACTTCACAGCTCAAATTCTACACTGATACACAAAACAAAAACAAAACAAAAAAAATTCTAATATCCAAACAAAACCTCTTAGAAATAATGTCTATTTGCTCGCTTTTTTTGTGAGCAGAAAAGGAAAGATTACGTTTCTGAATGAGTTATTCATTACAAATTAGCCCTTTCTTTTAGCAACTGGGTGCACTCCAGCCAAAATGCGGCATGCTGTAGAAACCAAGAAATACTTCACCTCCAGCAGTTCTGCTGCACTCAACACAGCCATGTGGTTACAACCTCATTCTGCGTTTTTGTTCCTACTGAAATTATCCTCTATTTAGGAATCTGAGATTTTACAGAAAGCAAATTTATTGCAATCAAGGTTTAATTATGGCCCATGATTAATTTCTACATTACACAAACCTTTTTTCACAATAGCTGCATACCAGCCACCAGCCTATGCAAGTAGAATGCTTTCAACCTTCACTTACTCATATATCCTTGCTTGAGCCAATATTTTTAACTGTATGTCATTGTAGTGTCTCCCAGACCAAGCCCACATTGCAGATAAAACACATTTTTCAGCTATTTACCATGAAGAGCAATCTACATCTTTTAAGCAAATACCTCTTTAAAAAAAAGGCATTTTATATGATCTTGTTAATATTCCTTTTCACAAGAAAGATTTCCTGATAGCAGAAAACTCGTATCATAAATTAACAGGATTATTAGATTTACATATTTCTTAGATGACAGTTTTACAATGTTGTTATTAGAAATACATTAACATCCTACACAAAAAAAATAATAGGAATGGCATAAAGCAAGAGCTACTACCCACTTATACTGGGGCTGCAGGAAAATAACTCAACACAAAGTTGCCTTGAGACAGTATCATATCAATGTTTTAAATCAAATTAATAATGGAAAAGCAGGAGACAGCCAGGGGCAAAAACATGTAAGCCACCTTCTCTGTGAGGAAATACAGACTGGCTAATTTACAACACCCAGGCACTGCTCTCGTGCCGAGATTCCGATGGCAGGCTCCAGCAGCACACACGGCCCTCCTGACCAAGAGGCACAGCCAGAGGCGTTGCCTGCTCCTCTGGCAGTCTTGAATATCAGCAGTGGTCCATGATGCATCCTCCTGTCCCTCTGCTTCTCCAGCCCGTCAGGGCCCTCACACCTGGAGACAGATGTAGGACATTTCTGCAGGAAAACAACTTGTACCACAAGATGTGGAAGGCATCCATCAGGTTAGGGGAGACCTAGCAGGAAGGGTATATCCTGAAGGATATCTGAAGGAACATCATTGTGCTTGACATGTAGGTACCCGTGCAAGCTTAAAATCAGCTGCCTCAATTTCCAGGACAGCCCAGTCTTGACCAGCATCCACCTGTGGATAGAGGACTGCTAGGAGGTTTTGCTGGGACCCAGGGTGACAGGACTGGCTGTCTAAACCACAACCTGCATACACGTAGTACCCCCTCGCATACCTACAACAGTCTAGTGTCATCCTGAAACCAGACAAACCCTCACACGTCAACAGAGAAGAGCAAACAACATTCAGCTCCTTTCAGGATGTCTAAGCTGTGCTTGTTTAAGAATGTGCCCCAATTTTAAGGTCTGCTAATGTCCAGCAGTAACAGCTGCCAAAAATGCCTACCTCATTCTGTTCAAGATGCACAGAAAGGGCCAATTAGCAGGCAGCTTTGGGAGCCAAACTTTCCAACCCTTTCCTGAGGCCAGGGACACATCCAGATCAGCTGGTGCCATGCAAAGAAGGGCTTTCCAAGGTGCATGGCCCATGCATTTCAGCTCTGTGCTGGCTCCAGGCCAGAGCAGCTTCCACCAAGGAAGAGGCTGTGACAAACCCTCCATCTGTCTGCAACCACCTCCATCTGCAGAGAAGAGGTGGCACAGGCCTAGAGAAATCAGGCACTTGACTATCCTGACACTAAATCCATGCATCCCCAATTTAGATTATCGTGTAATGGAAGTAAAAAGCAGGACAGATCCATCACCTCTTAGGGTACAGCAGCAAAGCCAGGCAAATGCATACTGCCTAAAAAAAGCTTAAATAGATGTGCGTAAGCATGTGGGTAAGGGCCTTTTAATTCACAGCTCTCACTGCTGTACTGAACTGACCATGGCCCAGGAGCTAGCCAGCCACCACGACAGTGTATTTAATGTTGAATAATTCACTGACAACAAAGCAGTCATTTCACCTGGCAGGAACCTTTTGGGGAGCACTTTCCTTGGGAAGCAACCCCCATTCCACCAAAGGGATTGACCCAAATCAGTAGTTTTCTTGGGGAAAACAAACACACACTTAAGAAACCCTTGCAAGACTGAATTACTTACGGTCCTTTCAGAACAGGCATTCTAGCTCTTACTTCTCCAAGTGTGTTTCCAGGTGTAGGTTCAGACTTAAAGCCCCAGGCCCCCTGCAAACATAAGCTGGCTGCTGTCTTCTTCACATCTCTGAAGTCCTGCTTCCAGTCATGAGAGCAAAACCAGTCTGTTCTCAGCAAGAGACCAGATCCCTGTTCCCACAAGATGCTCTTTTAAGCAACATCCAGGATTCTCTGCTGTGCATATAGCATTTTTCATGCTTGCTCTGAACAGTCTTTGGACAATAGAGCACAACCTGGCTCAGATCTGGTGTCAGCAAACCCCACACTGGTAGAGAAAGAAGCAGCAGCTGTTTTGCAGTAATGTCCAAGACGGACTAGAAGGTTCCCCTATCTCTGGTCTCATTTTCTTTGATTTCTGACTGTGGCTTATGCAGGGGCTGGGGTTCTTGAATTGTGGGGACCAGAACCGGACACAGGTGCTGCCTGACAAGTGCTAAGTAGAGAGGGACAGTCATGCATCTGTCCCTGCTAGTATTATCCCTGCAGATGCAGCCCAGGATATGATTTGCCCGCTGTTGCAGCAGTGCACTGCTGACTCCCATTCAGCTTGCTGTTCACCAGGACCCCCAGGTGCCCTTCAGCAAGGCCACCCAGATCCTAGCCTGTACTGGGCTCTTCTGTTATACCAGACTTTGCACTTGTCTTTGTTCAACTTCATACCATTCTTGCTAGCTCACTCTTTCAGCCTGCCCAGGTCTCTCTGTAAGATGGCTCTCCCTTCTGCCATGTTCACCTCACCACCCAGTTTGGTGGCATCAGCAGACTTGGTGAAAGTGCTTTCAATCCCATCATCCATGATGTTGAATGGCATGGGGCCCAGTATCGATCCCTAGGGACCCCACTTGTGACAGGCTGCCAGCCTGAGTAAAAAACATTGATTATCACCCTCTGAGTGTGACCTCTTAGCCAATTTCCTACCCATCTCACAGACCACCCATCCAATCTGTTCCTTGCCATTTTGTCCAGAAGGCTGTGAGAAACAGCATTAAACACTTTGATGAACCCCAGGTAAACAACATCCGCTGCTCCCCCCATGCCAACAGATGTTATGTTGTACAAAGTGATCAGGGTAGTCTGGCACGGTTTGCCCTTGGCAAATCCACGCTGGCTTTTCCCAGTCACCTGCTTCATTTGGTTAGTAACAGTTTCTAGGAGGACTTGTTCAGTTACTTTCCCAGGGACTGAAGTAAGACTAACAGGCCCTTCTTGTAGTTGGGTATGACATTTGCCCTCTTCCAGGCATCAGGGACATTCCCTGATCTCCACCACTTTTCAAATATTATAGATAGTGGCCTTGCAACAATGTCAGCCACTTCTCTTAAAACTCTGGGGTGAATTCTGTCCAGGCCCATAGATTTATGTGAGTTGAGCCCTTGCAAGAGCCCACAGACCAGCCCTTCCTCCACTACTGGTGGGTCAACACACATGTTATCACAGCTACTTGGTCTTGTGATTTGCATTCCAGCTACGCTGGTGAAGACAGAGGCAAAGAAGACATTGGGAATGTCTGCCTTGTCAGCATTATTAGTGACTAGCTTCACTACTGTGTTTAGTAATGGGTCTATGTCTTTCCCGTGTTTCTGCTTACTGCTCGTGTATCTGAAGAACCCCCTCTTGTACTTGACATCTTTGGCCAATTTTCTAGCTGAGCCTTAGCCTTCCTGACTGCATCTCTGCATGCCCTAGCAAGGTTCTTGTAGTCCTCAATAGCTATTTGGCTGCATCTTCACAGCCAGTATGCTTTTTTTTTTTTTTTTTTTCTTTTAAGCATACCCTAAACTCATTTTTAAGGCAGGGTGGTCTCTTGTTCTTCCTTCTTCCTTTCCCTT
>JANZLQ010000001.1:11724317-11737410 GCA_026212715.1 Elanus axillaris
CTAAACTCATTGTTAAGGCAGGGTGGTCTCTTGTTCTGCCTTCTTCCTTTCCCTTTGTAGGGGATGGACTGTTCCTGTGCTTTCAGGAGGCTGTTCCTGAATAAATCCCAGCATTCACAAGCTCATTTACCCTCCGTGGATGCTTCCCATGGAATCCCTTACAACTGGGCTCTGAGCATATTGACGTTGGCTCTTCTAAAATCCAGAGTATTTATCCTACTACTGATCTTCAGTGTGTTCAGCAAGATCTTATACTCCACAATGTTGTGGTCAGTGTATCCAAGGATAATGTTGGTAGTTATGTTGTCAAGTAAGTCTTCTTGATTTGGGAGCAATAAATCTAGCAATGCACTGTTCCTAGTCAGCATGTCCAGCATCTGTAGCAGGACGCAGTCCTCAATGCATTCCAGGAACCTGATGGATGGCTTGTACACAGCTGTATTGTTTTCCCAACAAATGACCAAGTAACTGAAGTCACCTGCAAAGACCAGGTTCTGTTGGCCCATATAGAAAAAGAAGTAGGGGACAGTAGTCTGTGCTTTTTTACCAGTTGTAGCGGTCTCTCTGTGACATCCCAGATCTTGGCTCCTGACAAGCAGCAAACTTCCCTTGACTGTATATCAGGCCAGCAGATGGGTTCCTCAGTACCTCTCAGCAGATAATCACCCACTAATAGCACTCGATGCTTCTTCCTTTTGCAGCTTTTAATATGTGCTGCTGGTGCAGTTTCTCTCTGTGAATCTTGCTCATTGGTTTTGTCCACTGCCAAGGCTTTGTATCTGTTGCTGGTTGGTATATACGAAGAAGGGGAGTGAAGCGATATCCTGGTCCCACAGGTCACCACACATGGCACCTTCTTCTCCAAGGTGCTGTCTTTTTGCTGTTGAAGATCTTTGCCTGGTGGTCCTTGGATGTCAGTGAAGAAAGGGCCCTAGTATTTCTCCTTGCAAAGCCTTGAGTAATACTCTGTTTCTTGTTCACCCTCCCTAATACAGCATAGCCTGCTAATTTCCTTCTGCAGCTCTTCTACCCATTGCCTGAGTGACCCTACCAGAGCACACCTTGCACAGATGGAGCTTCCACCCTCCTCCACCCAGGAGGCCAGGTGGAGTCTCTGCAGCCCTCCACCTGGGCAGCAGCTTCCCGGAGAGAAAGCTCTGTCTGGGTGGCCACCTCCACTCACCCCAGGCTATCCTGGCCAGGTAGCTGATTCCTGGCTGCTGCAGAGCACAGCCCTCACCTGGTCTCTACCACCATGCTTTCAACAACATTAAAGCACTGCCTAATAAGCCTTTCTAATTCCCTGGAGACCTTAAGCTTCTGGGTAGGCTTGTACAGCCACCAGCTAGCTGGGGTGCCCATCGACACCTGCAGAAGAACCTGCCACATAAGGAAAGACTGAAGGAGTTAGATCTTTTCTCCTTGGAGAAGAGAAGGCTCTGGGGGATATACATCATCACAGTACTTAAAGGGTAGCTGCAAAGAGGATGCAGGTCTTCACAAGGAGCCACATGGAGAAGACAAGGGGCAAAGGGTACAACTTGTACTGGGAGAGGTTTCATCTCTGTGCTCCTGCCCTGGGGAGCTGGGGTGGCCACTGCTCAGAGGGAGGTCATGTCTCCTGAGAATTGTCCATGGCTGGTGGAGGGATGGGCAGGAGATGAAATAGTTATTCTCAGCAATGAACATCTAGGAAATACACAGGGAATAGCAGGAATAAAACTCCAGGACTTCCTTCTCCACTGCCAGCATTCCCTTGCTCAGCACCCCAACCCATCTGCCCCTGTGTGGAGAAGGCCATTCTCCTAAAATACACTGCCAGCTTTCTCATCTGCAGTGCTGAGACCCGGGCCAGATGGAGAAAGATTCTCTTGCATCTGTGAAGAAGACAGGACATTCAGAACAGGGACTGACCCTTCTGGAGGATCCTTCTGCTATGAACTGCCTTTGTTCCTCTCCATCTCTGCACATAGCACATGGGACAAAACAAAGGCAGGACCAGGGCCTGTGTGCCTCAGGGCCCAAGTTTTGCACCATTTCATTTCCAGAAAGAAAAGACACGCAGATAAGGTGAAGAAGTTGGACTGTTTATTTGCAGAAGGCCAAGTGGAGGGATGAGCTGGGACTGGTTGAAGGGGACAGGCTGCCCCATGGGTAGGGAGAGGCCAGGAGCCACCCAGCCTTCCATGCACACTCATCAGCTGTACCCACGGCCAGCTCTGCACAGAGCTCTAGCAGCACAGAAAGCTGGTGCATGGGAGAGAAGGTCTTCTCCTCCTCCATGTCCTCCAGAGCTGTTCTTAGAGCACTGCTAGTCTGAATCTGGAAGAAGACTTTCTCTCTGTAGCTCTTAGAAGGAATAGAGTTTGAGACAGAGAAGCTGATGTCTTTTGTCACGCCCTGAAGGGCTGGGAGAGAGAGGATGAGAGCCGAGGTCAGACCCCGGATCTGCAGGGATCCCAGGAACACCTCCTGCCAGGGCCACCCCACCCAGCTCTTCCCATGGCCCGGAGGGAGCAGGGGCCAACGGGATCAGCCGGAAGGTGCTGGCCACGAACGCCACGTGCCCCTGGAAGCTCTTTCCGCTCTGCCCACGCTGCCCCTCGTCCACGCAGGGAGCAGAGCTCTGCCCAGCTGGGGCAGGGACCGCAGCTCCCGGCCCAGGCTCTTTCCTCCTCCCCGCCACTCCCCACTGACACCCACCCACCCTGCTGCCCGCACTCACTGCTGTAGATGACCTGGAGCTTCTGCTGCCGACCCGTCATGTGCCGCCCGGCGAGCCCTAGGAGCGCACAGCCCGTCACAGATCCGGCTGGCCCCAGCAGCACTCCTCCCCTTGGCAGGGCTGAGCCTGGGGTCTTCCCAGAGCATGACGCCCAAGGGCAGGGGTGGGAGAGGGCGGCAGGGAGCCCCGTGGGTGCCCTGGCCCCGCATCGGGTAGTCAGGGCTCCACAGCCACAGGGCCAATTCCTGCGGCCGGTGCAGCGGCTGGGGCCAAGCTGCAGTGGGGCAGGGAGGGACCCCGGGGGGGTTGTGGCTCACCAAGGAACCTGACGGCTGCCTCTCGCATGGATGCCTGTGGGGTCTGCAGGTACAGCAGCGACTGCCGCACGTACTCATCCACTCTGCTGCTGTACTGTCAGCTGGAGAGAGCACAAGGGGATGGAGGGAAGGGTTGGTGCAGACTCTGCTCCCGGGCCGGGAGCTCCCTGCACCCTGCCTTTCCTGCCAGGACACCCCCAACACCCAGCCAGCAGCTGGCCGGTGCTGGGGTTTGGAGGGAGCAGGGGCCTGGGTGCTCCCTGGGGAGCCGCGGTGCCAGGCAGGGCCACACTCTGGGGTTTTCAGTTTTCAGAACATGGTCCAAAGTTACATTCACCATTTCACAAGAGAACAGATCACTAGAGCTACTGGCAAGTACACTGCAGGTTTTATATATGAAAGGAATCGACCAAAAGCACAATTTTCACATTCAAAGCATACAAATGACATAAGAAAAAATAATTTATAGAAAGGAAACTTATCACAATAATTTGTGATGCAAGCTAACTGCCACAGAAGTCACTGAAAGCCTGAGTCCTTTATACACTTTTTAACAGGAAAACACAAGTATTTCTGTATGTAAATAAGTAACGCTGCTATTGGTAGTGCTATACCCCCCAGATTCATGTAACGCACATAAAAGTTAGGTCATGTGAAGCAGTAAGAAAAAAAGCAGTAACCTTTCTGATTTCGCCTCATCACAGTTTTCCCTGTAAAACCATTCCATTTTCAGCTACAAAGACAAGCAGAGCAGCAGCTCCAGTAAATGACACATGCATGTGTGGGCCTCCTCTGTCGGTAAGCTGCACATCTATCAGCTGCATCCTAACGTAGAAACATTCCCCACGTACAACAGCACCTCATATCCTTGTACTGAAGCAAACACCAAAACACACAAAACCAGTCTTGTCTTCCCCATGTTGGACCAACATGTTTTCACAGCAGACAAGGACTGGAACATGCTCTTGTGCACAGATGCAGGTCTGCACACAGGCTTTGGTTTCTAGCTAGGCAGCAGGTATCTGTATTTGCACTGGTCAAGATGACTCACCTGGGGAGTGTTCTGCTTCAGCAGAAATTCCCTCTTCACCTACCTAACTACTCATCTGGTGACTTCACATGGCACCCATGTAAGCACCCATATGTTCTGCCTGACAGACCACAGATGAACTGCAAGTCATTGTAAAGTGTATGGACTATGATAGCCATTTCCCAGCAAAAGTTAAATGCCTAAACCTTCAAAATCAAACATCTTGGGAGGTCGTTCCTAGCCACGGGGGATGGAGATGGATACAATGCTTTGCAAGGTAAATAAATGCCATTTGTAGTGGTTTCCCTTCAGTTGGTAGTGCACCCAGTTATACCACACAAAATTTAGCTGCTATTTTGGACAGAATGCAGAAAAAGCAACCTCACCATAGCAAGCATCACAATATTTAAAGCTGGCAACAATCTCTTCTCCGTTTCAAAATGCAAACATCTGCAAACAGATGTTTGAAAAAGTTGAATGAATTGCAATGCTCCCAGTATACAAATTATCACTAAAGAAAGAAGCAATGATTGCACACAAGGCCTTTGGAAACACTTTTAAGATGAATTAAGTTTCTCCCATGCGGGGTTGTAATAGCTGAGCTTCAGCATTGCTGCACAGTTCCAGGTAGAGTGGAAAGAAGTCCACACTGTTCATGCAGCGTCTGAGATGTGGGTGCAGGGTCGGACCAAAGGCTGTCTTTCCTCCAGGGGATGATGCTGAAATACATCATATACTGGCACGCCAGCACTACAGACCTCAGCAGGTCTAACAGACAGACCATGCAATTAACAAGCTCGATCTGGCTACTACACGAAGGAAAGGGAAAGGAGACTGATTCATTAAGACAAGCAATTAGTGGCTAAAGGAAACCCATGAACAGGCCCCTTTGAGTGAAATTGAAAAGCAAAGTGATTTTGGCAGCAGCAGCAGATCTGTTGGAATTAGGAGTGCTTTTTAACAGCAGCTGACAAGGTCTAATTGCTGCCATTGAACATCAGGGGAGATGAGGAAAAAGGAGAGCTTGGGTTACACAGGAGTCCTGCCAGGAGATAAACAGTCATCTTAATGTCTTACCATCATCTTGCAACAAGCAGAAAGGGCTGTTTTATCAAAAACATAAAAACTGAAAAAAATCCTAGTAACTCCTGCTGAGACACTGACACTCTGGTGGATCAGTTACCCCTTGCTCGGTGGTTACTGCCAGTTCAGAGAAATTACTCTTGATGAATCAGTACCTGTGTGAGCAAAAGAAAAAGATTTAGTATAGAGCTCCTAGCCCACCTCAACATTTTGCTTTCATCCTCGTGATATCAGCTTAGAAAGTTGGATGTCTTTTGCAGCACTTGGGATCAAGGAGTTCTTTGCAGCACCCAGCCAGAACATGGTGTCCCGGCGGAGTAGCAGAGATAACTGGTTGTCAGGAAGTGAAAGCAAAAGAGACACCTGCATGCAAAGTACCTGGAATGGCCAATCCGGCATCTCATATTGAAGATGGTCAGCACAGATACAAGTACTCCCTTTCAGATGAGATGGCATAATGCACACATCTGCATCCTGTGAGACACTAACCTCTCTGTTCACACCATGACGTTAGTACTGTGGACTGCCAAGGCTCAGCTTCAGAGTCAGGACAGCTCACAGGCAAAACAGTTTGATCGCAGCCAGGATGCCATCTAGACAGTTTACCAGGCATAAACTGGAAAGGGACTCCATCTTTTCAAGGCACTTATTATCTATAAGGAGAGGTCATTTCCACAAGCTCCATCATATTTAGGTATCTTCTTTCCCAGGTTGGCTAACCATAATTCATTCACTCCTTTCTACAGATTATTTGTTAAGACTTCCAGTTCCTTGTCACTGTTCTGAACACTCTCCAGACACTCCATCGTCTTCCTGGAAGCTTAATGCTAACACTGGATGCTGTACCCAATACAGGATTCACCGCAATATAAGCAGCAGGAAGATTATTTCATACATCTCACAGACAACAAAACACAAGGTATTTAATATTCCATTTCAGACACTTTTCTGCAGAACTGCTGCCTGATCAGATTTTCCACCATTTTGTGCCTGTGTAGCCAGTAATTCCCAGGTAACTATAAAATCTGCATTTGTTCTTACTGAACTGCAACATATTTTTCAGCCAAACTGCAGCTACCTTTGATCAGAGCCAGCACTGTTTTGAGTGGAGTTGGCCTAGATGACCTCCAGAGTTCCATTATTCTACAGCCTATTTTCTAAGTGACTTGGAGTTTACTGCATCCAAGAAAATGCCCACAAACTGGTGATCCTTGTAGATTTTATTAGGTGGTTGCAAGACATTCATAACTAAACTGAACTTTAGGTCAAGTGAATATGAAGTTGTCCCTGAAAAATAGTGACACAACTGATTCAGGAACATTTGGCACAAGTATAAGATACCTTGCAGAAGAACCCTCTATGGGACAAGGAGCCAGGCTCTAATGTTCAGGCTGATCAAGTTGTTCCAGATTACCCTTGTCAACAACTACACTTCTTAACCTCCTTTCTTTAAAGACAACAGTGTTCTCTGCATCATCAATATTCTGTCCAGCTTTCACATTCCACTGGAACCTGTGGCTCCAACCCAGTTCTTTGCAGAACTCGATGGAAAAGGACACAAGGCTCATGAACAGATGCTGAACTGCAGCTCTGGAGACTTTGGGTTAACTCTTCACTCTGCAGTTTATCATATAGGACACAGGAAGGCTATAGTGATCTGCCATAATGCCCCACTTTGACAGTGGGAAAATAAACTATCTTCCTACCCACAATTCTGTCTTTTCTATTTGTGTTTTTGTTCCTCAGAGTTAAAATGAACCAAATGTAAAGGACCCAGCACAGCAGCTCCTATTTTCCAGGGGGCCTCCAGCACAAAGACAACTAAAATAACCTTGGGTTATTCACAGTTTTTCAAAGCTGTGGGAGCAAACCAAGATATTTTAAACCATGCCAAGAATGGAAAACTGTATTTTTTAGGAAAAAAAAATGAGGAACAGAATTTAGCTCTTATTTCTTTTCCAATATTAGACAACATCAATACAAGCATCAATAATTAATACTAACTCTTCTTTCAGAGACATACTGATTTAACATCCCAAATGCTGATAACTTATTCAAGTCAGAGAATGGGTTTAAAGAAAGCTTACCCTGCTCACGTAGCTGTTCTTGGATTTCAGATATGTTCATTTGATTTTGCTGGAAATCTCTTTCAGAAGGCCTTTCAAATCAGAGAGCTTAAAAATTTAAAAAAAAATTGTTTATGTAAAGTCAATCTAACTCATTCCAACAGATCGCAGCTTGGGATGAAGGGAAAGGAAAAGAAAAAAACAAGCAAGCAGTAGTAAGTACCTTGAAATACCCTAGAACATACATACCCTAGAAAATACTGTACAACGTATCTGACCTCCTGCCTTCCTGGCTACCCTGTCGACACCAGCCACTACTTCAAAAACTATAACTGACTGCTTTTTGTATTCAGTATTCACACTGTGGTGGCAAATGAAGCAGTGTTAATAATGCTTTTCACAGGAAGGCAATACTAATAAGTAATACGAGTAACGAGTAATTGCCTCTCCAAATATTACACCATATGCAACAGTGCTTGAAAGAACACTCCCAATTACAGTTTTCATCAATGCAATTAATGCAGTGAGCCTTAATGCACATGTGTTTCACCTAGTTAACAAGCAGGTATCATGACAGCTACAAGCTCCCAACTATAATGCATCTCCTTATGCTTCTTCAAAGCAGAGGCTGCAGATCAGTGGAGTTTTGTGGAGCATTCATTCCAACACACAGAGTTGCCTTCAAACCTTCCCTGTGCCATAACTGAAGTCCATTCTTCCTCAGGACATCCACATCAAGTTTAAAGAAAAGTTTACCCCATGATCAAGGCTTATGCCTAGGATGCAGTTGCATCCTCAGACTTGTTTTTAGGACATCATCTGAAGTAAGAGCCAGTGAAATATCCCTGGAGTGCCTTGCTCTCAAGGGCATTACTCCTAAGCAGTGACCTCAGTATATTTCTATCACTAAAGCTGAAGGCATGAATAGACAGCTTGCTGTGAGGTATTCTCTCACAGAATAAGAGGCACAATTTGGGTATTACTTTTCAGTACAGAATTAAGGTTATTGTATTTCCTTTCAGTTTAACAAGAAGCATCACTAGACACATACTTGGTCACTCACAATTTCCATTTCAGTCTTGAAAGCAAGTTATCATTCTATAATCTACATTATTTGACAGCAATCAAAATAAGTATTCTGAAGTATATGTGGGCCTTTTCACCCTTGGACTTCTAAAGTCTGTTCTTCATACCAAAGCAATGCCCCACTTCAGAGGCAAAATACATAGAATCCTATGATTCTACGTAATTCAATCAAGCCTCAAAAAAATACCTGTTGTGAAGGTCTTTTCAGTATCACAGTCATAAAAAGTGTACTTGTATGACAATTCTTAATGATGTGCTCTCTAGTAGGTTGGTAGCTTTGTATTGCTTCAACACAGAATGTTTCTGTGAATCAGATGAGAATTGGTCATTTTAATTGTAATTAAAGGTCTTCCTATCCTCCAATATGTACGGAGCATCCTTTATTTACCTAGCAGGTGTTGCCTGTGCTATCTGAAGAACCACCAGGCTTGCCACAATGTATGTGAACTGCTACTTCATTTTATAAGCAGAGGTTAAACCACAACAACAACAAAGTAGGACTAATTACTCACGCCTTCAGCACCAGAAGCTAAACTTGACAGAACATGTGTTTGAGAACAGTATGCTCTAAGCGTGTAATGCCCCTTCTTCCTATCAGTGTTTCATGGGCCTGTTACACAGCATAATATTGCAGCTCTATAAGATAAAAGTTATTTTTACTTCTATTCCATCCACTAAGGAATACTGAGAAACACTTCTTCAGTGCTAAGCAAGTAACTTTCCACTTATTTTTTCCAACAAAATCTGAAGCTACATATGGAATCAAAGATGCAAAAGGAGCACGTTAAAAAAAGCCCAATTAAAATGGGGTCCTGGCGATAGTAACAAAGACTGCACATGACTCTCAGTGATGCTCGTTTTCCTTGGGGACCACCACTTGCTTTACCAGACAGAAGCGCATCCCTCAGAGCAGTCTGAAACACAAGTACCTTTGCATCCAGTTGTCTAAATCGATGCACCATCCTGAAAACAGAAAGAAGACAGAGAAGAAAGGGTGGAGCCCAGGTATTAGAGAAGCTTTGGCTAACTGCCCTCCCCCCTTTGCAAAACTGGGCAGAACTGCTTTGCAGAAGTCTCTCTGGAGCCAAGAGATCTAGTCCTCATCTTCGGCCAAAGAGCAGATTCTAGTCTGAAGTTGTCAGAAGGCTGCTCTCTTTGCATGTAGTCAGAGGGCAGTTACAGATTATCTGCAGATGCCCCTGCTTGGGAACACCAGTGTTTCATCTTTCCAAGAGGGCAGGGCTGCAGGTGGTTTAGCATTGTTTTTATTACAAGTATATTAACAGACATATGAATTACTGTTAGTGCCGCGCTACTCCATTTTCCCTGTCAACACTCCTGCTTCCAGCATAAACGCTATTTTTTTTGTATTTTTTTGGCTTTTTATCCAATGCTGAGTGCATCTGGGTAGTCTTAACACAAACATTTACTTGTGGACAGCAATGTCTACAGCAGGGGCATAGGGGCATGGAAGAGTCTGGTCTTTCCTATCAATTCTTATCAGCTCTTCCCTTACATTTGATTTAAGGAAGTACTAACACTGCTGGAAGTTAGCTACAAAATTACGCCATCATACAAAGCAGGTTAGTGTTGCTGTTTTCTAGCTTTCTTTATATTTCCCTTTCCTCGTATACTATTACGCTGAAAACACTGAGACAGATCCCAAAGATAAAGTGTCATGATCTGGCAGTCAAAGAACAGTCCAAGTCACCAACCTTCAAATACAATCATTCTAAATAGCATCTTCCCTTCTTCAGAGGTCTTTCGTACTTATGCTATGAAGTACAGACCTCTGTATAGATGATGCCATGGGAATGCTTGATATTCCAGGTCTAACTCTAAATATTCTCTGCTAACTGCATAATGTTACAAAACTAGTCAGCTATACAACTGCTTTCCATGGCGAGACCTCAAAACACTATAGGAAGACAACATTTTCTCCTCTGGTGGTAAAATAGAAAGACTCAAGTAACAGAAAGGTAAAATAATTTGAGAAATACTGTGACAGACATTTGTAACAAGTGTGTTTAATATATCTACCCAGCTGTGTGCATAGCATGCCATTATAACCCTTGCAGTGTTGCCATTAGCATTCTACCAGACCAATCAATTTTTTCTGAAGACAGTCTGCAGCAGCTGACAAACCCCCCACCATTTTACTTAAAAAGAAAATGCACATTTATGCTGAGTTTATTTATCTACTCATACGTTTGTAAACATTTAGAGCTGCTGAAAACTTGCCTTCACTACAAATATTTAACAGAAAGTTAAGAGAGTGAAGACAAAGAAGGGCAGACTTACTCTTCTGATGAATCATTTGCTTTGGTATTGATTTTGACAAGGTAATTCTCCTTCATGACAGCCTCCCATGCCAGAATTTCATTGTCCTCATTTTTTGAGCCTGGAAAATGAATGTGAAGAAAAACAACACTAGATTCAGTTAATTTGTCTTTCCAATGCTAAGATGCAAAAAGGCTGGGTTAGTGCTTGCACTCAGAGGCTAATGATTCCTTTCTCTGCACCCAGAGCATTCACAGCCCCACCTTCCATCTGTGACACAGCTCTGATAAATGTGACATTAATGCATTTTACTGTGTGCTCCTGGCAACCACAGTTGGTTAAAAAAAGAAAATATGAACAAAAAACCCCTAAAAAGCTCCAAAACTCTTTCTGGAATTTTTTGAGCCTTGGTTAACACGAGTGCTTTGTGAAATGGCAGCTCTTCAACAGGCATAGGACATTCCAGAAAGTTCCTATTGGTTTGAGCTTTCCATTTGTTTCTACATTATCCCATATTGAATCATTAAGAGTAACACATGTTAAGAACCATGTTTTATGACTTATCATTGAACTAAAACTTTTGAAAATGATGAAACATTGTCTTCTTTAAAAAGCATCTCCTGTTGATGCTATAAATTAAAGAGTAACACAGAGCAAACCACTCTGAGGCATCAGAGTTCTTGAGGATAATACTTCTGCGTTTTATCCTGTTCCAACAGGACAGCACAAACCACATGAGTTTTAATAAAAAAAAAGTTAGCTGAGACAAAAGAAGCCCACAGCTGGCAAATGACTGAAGTCCCATTTCCTCCACCCGGTGCTCCTCTGACCTCACACAGCCTCAGTTGTTCTCCAACATACCAACAAGTGTTTAAGCACCCAAATCCCAACCATTTCTATAAGAGTTAAGAGGGGAAGCCAGGATTTTGCAATAGTCAATACATTAGTGTGCCTTCTCCATGCAGTTCTCAGTTCCTGTCAGCAGCTCAACCACAATGATATTCTGGCTCTAGTTAATTCTTCCATTTGCTTTTAGAACTGCAACATCAACTGTGCATCACTTGGGCAGAAATATCTGCCGTTAAACAACCTTCCCAGCAAGGAAACCAAACAGTGATTTGGACAGCCAAAACAATTTAGTTGGTGTTAAGGAATTTTATACCCCAAAGCAGGCATCTTTCTGCTGAACTAGTAACAAATCCAGCCTGTGCTGCAGGGCAACAGCCAGGTTGCTGATGGATGGGAGTAAGACTGTCAATTAACTCAAGTTATCCTCTCTCATCTGCTTCTGAATGGCACTTAAAAAAAGAGAAAACACTCCATTTGTTGAGGGGAAAAGCTTGTTAAAACAATTCATATCTGTGCCTTCTGACAGAGTAAATAAGGGGAAAATAGCTAGAGAACTGACTTGGCCACTGCTGCATTTTTGAGGCAGTTTGCCCATTTGGCCATGTCCAGAGGGTCAGGAGACTCTCTATTCTCTTTCAGTCACTCACCAGCAGGCAGAAGAGCCTCTGAAGATGATTGTCCTCTACTAGGCTGCCATAGCAGCTACTAGCTGTATTAGCTGGGAGATTGTAACTGAAGGACAAAAAGAAATGCAATTCCAGAAGGTAGAGTGGCAAGCAGAGACTAAAACCACCTCTTGTACTAGTTACCTAAACTAAAAAAAACCCCTAGACCAGGGGCTTTGATTTGAATCTTACTGAAGAGATTTCCAGCAATACAGTGGATTTGCATTTGACAGAGAACATGAATGAGCTGCTCCTCTTTTCCACTACAACCACCTTCTCCATGGTCTACATTACCCTTGAAAATTTCCCACCAAAATACTAGCTGTCTGGTTTAAGCACACCATGCCATGGAAAAGTTGCAATGCACCTGCACCAGAGCTGACTTTTAGGCCGTAAGGAATAATCCAACTCACAACAAACAGATGGCTCTTTACTTTCTTTCTTACAGCAGCATTTGAAACATTTCCTCATCACCATGAATATGTAGGCAAAGATGACGAAAGGGAAGGGGATAGTCAAGCGACTGCAGTATTCTTGGACTAAGAAGTAACGCTGGAACTTCCACACCTGATCGTTGTTCTCTTGTACTGATCCAACAGTGTAACTAACAGGTAAAGAAACAGAAAATACGTACAGTGTTAGTTACTCAAAGATCTCCATCAGAGCCAAGTAACACTGTTTCTCTTTATTATACCAGGGTATGTTTTTGTAAAGTCATCCTAGAGCTGTTACTTTTTACTGATTAGGAGATTATTGAGTTTGTCCTCCATTTTAGAGAAATATTTGAAAATGGGGAGAACTAAGACAGTATAAAAAATACCACCCTGAAGTTACAAATAAACTGGAAAAATGAGGAAGAGGGAGAAAATACTCCACATACCTTCACTACCTTAGCTCTAGGCAATTTTCTTCTAGCCTAGACACATGGGAACAGGATGCTTCTTTGCAAGATACTGTCTCATTAATTCATCAGCTAACTTCTTTCTACGCGG
>JANZLQ010000001.1:11747325-11781047 GCA_026212715.1 Elanus axillaris
GGCGTTGGACTGGATGATCTCCAAAGGTCCCTCCTGGCCTGAATTGCCCTATGATTAACTGACTTGCTTTGCTTCTGCTAATGAGAAGCCAGTTAATTACCTGAATGAGATGAAACCACAGCCTATTAAAGGGAAAAAGAACAGACACAGTATAATCTTCCAGTTCTTAGTATCTCTTGAAATCTCTCCATACCACTGCTTGGAAAGGAAATTCTGCAGGGAAGAAGAAAATATCTTATTTGTTCTAACAGCAACAAAATAATCTAGGAATGCTATTAGAGGACATTTGATGCAGTAAAAAAAATCCCAAAACTTTGAGATTTCAATCAAAATAACTGGGATTCCTGTTTCAACAATACAGAAAGCTTTCTGTATCAGTAACAGCATGCTGGTTCCTTAGTTCAGCCATCCTCTAGTCTAGATGATGAGGAGTTCAAGTCCTCGTCAGCCTCATGTTGACCTGATTTATAAGGCACTTTACGCTGGGCAGTACATCCATACTGTGCATACACAGGAGCTGTGCCAAGGGAGAAGTCACTTCAGGCAGTCTTTATCATCCAGCTCATCATGATTTGCAGGTTTAAATCAAGTCTTCCCCTCCTGACTTAACATTTGTGGGCAAATCAGCCAGTTCCTGTTTCAAGAAGAGGAGCCACACACCCTGTCCCCCACCAGCACAGTCAGTGCTCTCTTGGATGCATTTCACAGCCCCGCATTCGCTGGCTCTGTAAGCATGTTGCAGGACACAGCTATGCCGCCACCCTGCAAAGCTCCGTGTTCACAGGGCTCGGAAGCCTTGCCTGGAGGCTCTCACTTCCATGAGGACAGTGTCTGAGCATTACCCTTTCACAGCCTGTTCACACTGATATAGCATTTTCACAGCAAGAATATTCATTTTTTTTAAGCTACCCAGATCTCAAGAGTTACAGTATTCTGTGCACCTCGTTTTCACTGATATTACCTGCACACCTGGCTGTGCAATGAACTGCTGGTCTCTAGCTTCCACTGCTAGTTCCAGACAATTGCTCCCTCCCCAGGCTTCACAGGAATAGGTCAGCAGCTGCTCAGCTAGATCCTCATCATTGCTGTAGCACTCCGTGAACAGCTCTGGAGGAAAGAAGCAGCCCCACACTGAGCTCCAACTTCAGACTCAATCTCCCACCAAATTGGGTGCAATTGTATTCAGTGACTTCCAAAGTATAATACTTGTACTATTAAAGCATGCAGACACAAGAACTCTTTCCACATTTTCAGCATGGTAAAATACGTGCATTGCTTTACAATCCCACTTGCATGTATTAAGCTTTCCTACAGAATTCATGTCTGGATGGAAAACTGTAATACTAACTCAGCTCACACAGAGATGGCATTAAGCTGAGTTCTGCACTAATAAATTGAGTAAAAAAATATGAACTTCTCCTACTCAAACAACTCAGTATATCTGCTTGTTTCATCTTCATTCTTTTAGCATTGATCTAATGACTTATAGTCAGTCTCAGTAGTCCCATATTAAGAGTAGTGTTGAACAACAAGGGCAGAATCTGATGCTTTTTCACTGGGAAATGCATTGCAAACATAGTTGATATAGAAGAGCCATGAGCATCTTATTCTGCCTGTAGATTTTTGTCACTAACAATGCACATAGAATGAAAAATTATTTCTCTTTCCAGCTCTGGATGTTTCCCACTCGAAGGCAGTTCTGTTGGGGTATCTGTGACAGAGCATAACTGCCCTGAAGAGCGATCCAGCCTCTTATAAAGCACACCAGCCTTCACTAGAAGCTCTTCTCTCTAAGAGTGCATTTTCCCAGGCATTTCACAAACAGATGTGTTACCGTAACTGTGAAGATGCAATACTTTTGGCTGGTGTTGCCACATACATTGCAATATGGAGAAAGATCTTGATAGATAGACTTCAATGGGACATGTTCACTTCTCAGTGTCCTGCTCAGTAGTCAGGCCTGAGGGATGTAGAAACTTTTAAGAAAGCCTATTTAAACTGTCTTTACCGTGTGAAGTAGGAGATACTTTCTGGTAAGAAGCAAGGTATTTTCAGCGTGGCCTTGTGCCACTCCTTAGCAGCTAGTGAAATAGCTTTGGTGATATACACACAAATAAAAATAAGGCTCAAGTTCAACAGGTCAATCTAGTCTCTATTAGCCCCAGAAAAGGAACAAACATGATCTGCTTTTAGGAGCAATAAAACAATAGCCATCTGTGGAGATTTTTAAGATTTAGCTAGAAGAAGCCGTGACTGAACTCATTTAGTCCTGGTGGTAATACCACCTCAATGAGAAGACTGGATCAGAGGCCTCCAGAAGCCCTTTCCAGCAACATTTCTATGGTTTCCTATTCAACCTGCAGGGCTATTACACTTTACCTGTCACTTAATCTGACTTGGTGGTGACAGCAAATTGCTGGGCAGCAATGCAGTTAGAGATCCACTGTTTTCTGTGCCAGGCAAGAGAAGAAGGCCATAACCCATAATAGAGCCCCAGAGGTAACACTGTGTTGTAACTCCTTCCAAGTTCAGAAACCAAGGTCCTGCACCACAGAGTGCACCACAGATAACCTTGACTTTGTAAGTCGTGGGTGCTACAAATTAATCCCTGCTCTGGTATCTACCAACTGTGCTGGCTTTCATTTGCATGTTTCTCTGAATAATTTGCAGAATAACTAGACACTGAGGAAACATCAGTGTTGCTGCTCCAGAAAATGGAAGTCCTAAAAAAAAAAAATAAAATCCCCCTGTTCTCCTTCTACCCATTACCCTCATTAAACAAGAAACTATTAGTCACTCCAGCCCATGAGAGGCAGAGCTCAATTCTGAACCACTCACAATCCCTGCAAATGGAGAAACTGAAGGTCATACAAAAGAAAAAAGAAAAACCCAAGCTAGATCTGCATTCTCAATAAGTAACAGTATTGCTTGTCATCTTAGAATAAGGAAAGGTATGTGATTTTGCAGTTCAGAATTTGGGAATTCAATCCGCTTTTTAGTCACAATTTATTCTCACTCCCCAAAAGTACTCCTGCAAATTTGAAGGATGGCTTTTCTCAAACCAAATATTACCAGCACTCATGCAGAAAGCTTCTCTCACTCTATATTCTCCTTCCTATTTCTGAGCACCTTTCTTTTTCAGCCTTGCCATTAGAGCTAGGTAGCTTTTCTTCCCAACAAATGGAATTATCTACTCCCCAAAAATCCCACAACACCCACTTTTGAAAGCAAGCTGTTCAGACAGGACACACAGTTTCTACTGGGAACAGATGGTGTGGAAGAGATTTCTAAGCAGTAAAAACACATTTTGACATTAAAGGGAAGCATTTAACACTGGATATCTAGTTTTCTAAATAAAACTTTCTTTCTACTTCCTTTTGAGATGTCATTTCTCTTCTTTAAAATTCAGGCTGGATTTCTGGGCAGCATTTCAGGCAAATTGAATGAATTATCTTGCCTTGCATTTTGTGGAACAAACCCAGCAGGCTTATCAGTTTTGCTTTGCACAAAATAAAAACATCACTATGCAATCATTTGTGCACACCAGACCTGGAGACCATTAAAACAAGTAATGTTCCAAGAAAGGAAACAATTTACTGATCTCTCACCCCTCCCATTAAATTTCTAAAGGACTTAAAGAAGGCACTTACCTACTGCTCTTGTCTCATACTCATTAGCAAGTTCCTCAGACTCACCAGCGGCGTTTATATCATTCTTCACCTTTGCCATGCTTTTCAGGAGCTTACTGGCCCCGAGGGCTGCCAAAGTGCAACCTCTGGTCTATGGAGAGAGAGTTAAATCATGCAAAGCCCTCTGCAAAGGGAACATGATACATCCTTTAAAATTATCCCCCCTTTTTTGTAGCTGCTCAGTTCCTAGTCAGGACTGGCAAATGAAGATCCAGTTCCACAAAACAAATTGTAGCCACCAGTGTACTGGTTTGATAACAACTTTGTGACCAGTCTGAAAAGTTCTTTTGTTTAATAGTTATATATCAGCTTTGCATCTCTGGCTGAAGATTCACCAAAGAGGGTCTGCTCTGCCATGAGCTACACTACCATTTTCACTGTCCACCAGTCTGGACCAGTTGGGTGTACCCAGTACATTCCATTCAAATGGAATTTATATGTACAGGGAAAAAGCACTCAGTTTCAGATGTGAAGACCAATGTGAACAGAAGCATCCATTAGCTTTGCTTGCATTAGCCTCACATTTACAGCCTGCGAATTATGTATTTGATACAATCATCACTAAATATACTATCTAATTAAAATTAGAAATGGATTTCAATCAAATACCTGGGATCAGAACACATCCATATTGTGGAACGGGTGGGAACTCAGCATCCAAGCTTGAACACAGATGAGAACACACAACTATAGGTACATGTTAGTTTGGACTGCTGACTCACACGTGACATTAGGAAAGTATGAAATCCACACCCAAACACAAAACTGGTAATATTAAACCTACTTACTGAATCGCCTAGCAATTATCTCTTGTGGTTTTCTGTTTGAGATGGATCCAGAGCCTTCAAAGGCCCACAAACCAAAGACAAGGAACACCAATGTACTGTTTGCAGAGAGGAATAAAGGAGAATTCAACTTACTTGCTCCCAAATGACTTTAGACAACTCTTTCTTGTTCTGAAGAACTGACCAAATAAACAGAGCTTGCAATGGGTGCCTTGTGATAGGACACTCATCCTGAAAGAAATAGCAACAACTTCTCAGACCTGAGCTCACCAAACTGTTTTCAACTAGAATAAAGCCTAGCCTGCCACTCTCCTGTTTTCATATTTTCTTTCATTTACAGCCAGCCTACCTATCCTCTTTGTCAGCTACCTGGCACTTGTCAAGCACTACTGTAAGTTAGGTTATATTTTATATTTACATTAAAGCCTTATATTTTCCTATTTGATTTGGAAGAATCAGCCTCCCTGTTTTTCCTGAAGTTGGCATTAAAGGACATTTGGGTCACAGTCACTTTCTGCCTTAACCCGTGCAGTTCAGATAGCCTCATTCACAGCTTGACTTTGTGTTTAGAGAAAACAGATTAACATCCTCTAAAAGGAATACTGACTTTATACCAATATGCCTTTTGTGTTTAAGCAAGACCCTGAACTTCACAAAGAGGAATTTCTATACTGCCATCTTTGCATTAGAGCAATTAGCACTGGGGATGGTAAGCCATCACGAAATGACTCTTAAGCAACAAAACTTTTAAGAAACACAAGCTTTGGTGGAAACTCTCAAAGCTAACCAGAATTTTTAAACCAAGCTTCCCCTGAATGTCATGTGTTGTATTGCATCTCTGAAGTCTACAACTGATTTCAGATGTTTCCTATCTGATGCCTGAGCTCCAGTTTTGAAATTCAGATCTGGATCTGATGTTTGAACCTACTGTGCTGTGATAACTATGTCTGGTTCTACCTGACAATGAAATAAAGTCCAGAAGATGCTTGACACCCTCGCAACAAGCAAGGTTTAAGACACAAGAGTCTGTACCAAAATATAAGAGTCCAAATTCCTCATGCCAGCTAGCACCCCTGTACCAGACTCTCAATTTATATTGGTATAAATTACAAGCATAACTATAGCATTGATTGCTCTAATAGAAAATATTTTAACTCACACCCAAACAAACTCACCCATTTTTCTTGTAGTTAAATGACCCTTACATGCATTTGTAAAATAGGGCAATACATTAATCGTAAAACAAGGCTGAGACTGTTAAAGCAAATCCTGCTATACCAGAAACAAAACTTAATTTTTGTTTTTTCCTTTCAGGGGACACACAATGGAATCAAACTGTTCAACACTTACTGAAAGAGGTATCTCCATCTCATCCTTGCTATTTTTATCATCTCTTTTAAGACCTCTTCGGAAGTCTTCAACCATCTTCCACACAAATGTGAGGAGTGCATCATTGTAGGAGTTCTTTGCAATCTGCAGGTTCTTGAACACCAGGCTGCTGAAGTTGTTTGTGTACAGCTCTCTAAGGACCTCTGTGGTAAGGAACTTCCTCAGATTCAAGCCATTTTCCAGGAAGAGACGGACAAACTTGGGCCTGTCTTTCACTAGGGCTGTGAACATGACATCCTGTAGGTCAGCAGACTAGGAAGAAAAGCAAATATTAGGGAACACATGAGACATATAAAGCTTACAAAAGGGCCTGACACATGTGGCTAACTGCCACATTTTCATCAGAATAATTGTTTTCTGTATGCAGTTGCCTTTGTTGGATGGCCTAGACTACTTCTGGCAGAGGCAGATAACTTTTGCAATTAGTGATGTCAGTGCAAGGAGGAATAGACACTCTTACAGATCATCACAGAGATTGGGGTACAGAGATAGTGGCTGCTGTTACAGTGTCTCTCTTCCCACTGCTCCCCTGCCCCATGTCACTGTACTCAGACAGAAGTGGTCTGTACCTCCCAGTTTCGGTCATTGGTGAAGATCTCATCACTGGCCAGTTCCAGCTGGTTCCACTCCAGCAGCAGCTTCAGCTGCCCGTTCCAGTTATCTCTGTCATGTTCATTGGTGCTGAAAGCTGCATAGAAGAAACAATCCTCTAGGTAAAACACCAGAGACAGAAGAGCTTCTTGGCATAGTTATTCACTTCTGCTTTTCACACTACCTGACAAGACCCCCAGCAAGTGTCCTTCCCCAGACTCATGTGCATATTCCTGACTGAGTTTTAGAGGATGCTGGAGGCTTACAGACCTATTTATGGTCCAACATAGGCCACAAATAAGATGCTAGGAGCATATCAACAACCAAAATCAGCACATTTCCTTCAGGCTCCTCAGTGTCCTGCATCCTCTACACAAAACAAATTCTGCAGGATTCCCAATGGGGCCCTACACAAGAAGTATCATGATGAGCTGTAACATTCATAAGATTTCTCTATGCACAGACAGGGAGATGAGGTCAGCCCAGCAACTTTCACTGAGTACCAGTTCTGCTCTGCTGGAGTAGTAGAGAGCCCAGGTCTGAGTTACAGTAGCAAGTCACTGGGATTTGAAAGAGTTAGGAAGCAGCCCTGCACATTGACTATTAAGTGGATACTTCTCTCCCTGCTGAATGCCAGTCAAACCTCTTCAATCCACATATATAACAAAAGATACTTGATTTTACATTGCAGGATGCAGTATAATCCACTTCCGCAGTATAACCAGAAAAGATCCTTTGCTTGGCTTCCTGACTCCCTATTGTGTTGCATATTTGTGTGCTGCTACTCAGAGACGCTCAGGCTGGATTGATGGGCTGAGGCCAATTGTATGAAGTTCAACAAGGCCAAATGCCGGGTCCTGCACTTCCGTAACAACAACCCCATGCAACGCTACAGGCTTGGGGAAGAGTGGCTGGAAAGCTGCCCAGCAGAAAAGGACCTGGGGGTGCTGGTTGACAACCGACTGGATAGGAGCCAGCAGTGTGCCCAGGTGGCCAAGAAGGCCAACAGCATCCTGGCCTGTATCAGAAACTCTGTGGCCAGCAGGAGCAGGGAGGTGATTGTTCCCCTGTACTCGGCACTGGTGAGGCCGCACCTCGAGTGCTGGGTTCAGTTTTGGGCCCCTCACTACAGGAAAGACACGGAGTTGCTGGAGTGTGTCCAGAGAAGGGCAACCAAGCTGCTGAGGGGCCTGGAGCACAAGTCTTCTGAGGAGCGGCTGAGGGAACTGGGGCTGTTTAGTCTGGAGAAAAGGAGGCTGAGGGGGGACCTTATCGCTCTCTACAACTACTGGAAAGGAGGTTGTAGTGGGGTAGAGGTCAGTCTCTTCTTGCAAGTAACAAGCAATAGGACAAGAGGAAACAGCCCCAAGTTGCACCAGGGGAGATATTTAGATTAGATATTAGGAAAAATTCTTCACTGAAGGGGTCATCAAGCATTGGAACAGGCTGCCCAGGGAAGCGGTTGAGTCACCATACCTGGAGGTATTTAAAAGACATGGTGCTTAGGGACATAGCTTAGTGGGACTTGGCAGTGTTAACAGTTGGACTGGATGATCTTAAAGGTCTTTTCCAATATATGATCGTATTGCAGCCTGAGTAATTGGCACAGTGCAGTTGTCCCCAACTTTTGATGTTGTTTAAATCTCATTGATTTAGTGTTGTATGAAAGTAGGATGCCTGCAAAGGTACCTGCACTCAATTCAGGCACAGGTTTTAATTTGACCACTTAGAACCAGCACCTATAGAAAGCCAGTGCTCATCAAAAGCTTAGAAGAACAAGTGGGTGTTACGAGGGAACAGAAACGCTGTCTCTCAAAGAATGGCCAAGAGCACAGCATCTCAAACAGAGCTGGCATTATTGTTCCACAGAGAGAAAAGCCTATTCCAAATGCAAGGCTCCCTGCAGAAAAAGAAGAAAGGAAGGCTGTACACCCTCTGCAAAACATAAAAACAAAACAAACAGTTAGATTCTCACCTCAGATCTCCCAAGACAACAGTGAGCTAGCTTGTATGCCATGTGAGAATCATGTAATACTGTTCCTCAGGTACAAAGCTAAAAATCTGGTACATGGTCTGGCCATTTGGTTACATTTCATGTGGACTTCACAGGTACCTGAGCTTCTAAGCACCATACCACCTTCCACAGAGCCCCACCACAGGTACTGGGTATTCTTAGCCTAGAGGAATAACAACAAAAAAAACCCTTTCCTTTGAAACCAAATGGTGTACAATCTCTTCACGTCTCTTCATCTCCCATCATCATCTCTCCTTCAAATTTCAACTTGGAAATACTGATCCAAAAGTGACTTCTCAAAACATGCGCCATTGAGAGCTACAGTTATGCTGGCCTAAGCCCTCCACATGGGAACTCTTCTCAGCTGCAGGTAAGTGTCAGGCTGTACACACTTGCTCAAGGTTTCAGACAGTGGATCTGCCTGAGACCAATTTATTTTCTCTTTCAGCACTGCAGAAAGGTGTTAGGGTGTTTCTCAAATTGAAGCTGCAGAAGAAAATAGAGCATGCTCCTGCTTTGATGTTTGTAATCTCCTTTGCGTCAGTAACTCTAGCACTTTCCATCTTCAGAGCAAGGACAGAAGTCTGTCAAGGTTTGGGCCAGAGTCAGGAAGAGACTTCATAGCAAACTTACTGAAATGGCTCATAACAACAAAACACGAGAAGCAACTGGCCTCTGAAGAGGCCACCGGTCAGGTCATGCCCTGCTTCAGAAGGGTCTGTGGAAGGAGTAAGCATCTGTTCCTTTAAGGGTATCTGCTCAAGGGCCTTTCAGTGCAAAAAGGGTTAAGAAAAGGCAGAACACATAACCAAGAACATGCAGAGAGGAAAACGTGACTGACAGACAATAAGGGAGGGAGTGATGAGACCCAAACCTGGTCAACCACACTAACTGATAAAGGTATGTGGAATGTGGCAATGTTTATTCCAGTGAGGTTATCTGATGGGGTGAGCTTGCCTAATGGGATACTAAGCAGAAGAGGGAAGCCGTACACAAAATATACAGAGGCTCAAACCTGGCAAGCAAGCATCATGGAGACAAAGACAAGAAAAAACACCTTGTCAGTCACAGTAATTGATGGGTTAAGGAGAAAATTCATGCAAACTGGGACTGATAAGGATGCAAATCTGAGGTCCAAGGATGCTGGAGGGGGGCTGGTAGAACCCTGCCAGCTGAGGAGAGGGCAAGGCAGACAGGGAGGAACAAAGGAGGAACAGGCAAAAAGGGATATAAAAGGGGCCCTCTGCATGTGAAATGGGGCCTGTGGGCTTCTCTGGCTGAGCCCTGTGCCTCATCACTGCAGTGTCTCCTATCTTCTCAATCACTTATTTCTTAACTATGTGGGCAGGGATGCTGGGCAGACAGAGGAGCTGTGCCAGTGCTTGAGGGATCTGCAAATGTGTGTGCCTGCACTAGTGACCTCCCATCTCCCTGCTGGCCCAACAGGAAGGGCTCCATTAAAGGAACACAAAGCACTAGAAGTTTGCCAAGAGCAGTCAAACTACCATTTCTGCTCATTACTTTTCTAAGACCATTTCAGAGCCAGCGGAGCCTTGTGCTGGGTACCTGTGAAGTGAGGTCCATGGAACCACCTGTGAATCATTTAGGGACTTGGCTAGCATCACTCTTTCACTGACAGATGCAAGGCCAAACACAGTGGTTCTGGCTTTAGAGTCTGGCTATACAGTCTGGTCAAATACAGTCTGGCTTTACCTTCCCTAAGTATGGGACCACCTGTTGTCCGTCTGTAGGCCTGCCTGGCTTTTCACAGACCCTCCAAACACCAAATGAGTCCAGGGTCCTGCAGGTAATGGACCCCTTCTCTGCATGACTCTGACTTCAGAGTAGATCAAAAAGTTCCAGTTAAAAGAGAAGTCCTCCATCAAAAGACTGGCAGCTCTTGTACTGCATTTCCAAACAGGGCAAGCTACAAGACAACAGCTGACCTTGGTGTTGGGGTTATGACAGGTTTCACCCAGCATCCCAAATATTTAGGATCCCTCCTTCCCTCCCCAGGCAGGACATGAGCTTTGCACATTTAACCTAGTGCAAGGATGGTTTCCAGGCATGAGTTTGAAGCAGAGAAGCAATTATCAAAGCGCTAGCAGTTCCTCTTCTACAAAGACATGCTGCCCGAGGAACTTAGATGGCTACAGCCACAAAACAGTCATCCTGCCCTTGTGAAGTGCTAACTTTGGTAACAACCAAGATGATGGCTGAAAGCGTATTGTCACTAAAAACACCAGATTGTTTGAAACAAAGCAAAACCACAGACATCCCCCACTCTGCCATATCACTTATTTAACTGAATAAGATTGGCAACTGTGCATTGGGAGACATATTTCCTAATAACCCAAAAAGCAGTTCTTATAATTTCCTACAATTGTGTAAGATGTGTAAAGATGTTTTTAAAACTGTAATTCAAGATAAAATTTCCACAGGGGGAAATGCATTTTGGTACAGATCTATGCAACTTATTTATTGACAGAGTTTTACTTCACTTGTTGATTTGTTTAATAAGTTAACACCAGAAAAGCGACTACGGACATAACTGTACCGAAAGAAAATTAAAAGGAAACAAGGGCATTAAATTATTCATTCAGAACACTAAAGGATTTCAAATTTGCCTCAGTGCTTTTGTAAATAATTGATAAGAACGAACGTGCTGCAAACAAACTGAAAAAAAGCAAGAGTGCAAAGGAACCCTGAAAACCTTGGATTTATTTTTTAAATTTAAGTTCTGTACAGCTGCATTGATACCACAGCATTTAGCTGATATTTGTGAGCAAAGCTCATTAAATCCATGAGTGTTAGAAATAACACAACAATCATACATACTTTAAAAGATGTGACACAGCTGCAGTCTATGCAACAGGCAAATGCAGTTCATTTTCTATTGCATATCCAACACATTAAATATATAGGAAGACATTTTTAAAGCACAGTCTAGTGCATTAAAGCATACCTTTCTTAAACTAGCACATTTTGAGAGTAATAATCATTAGATAAACACCAGAATAATCCTGTAAAGTATAAGACTAATACTATGACTTCCACAGCACTTGAAGGATCATATTCCAAGGAAATCTTCAGCTTGGAGGTGACTAAAATAAAAAGTGACAAAAAAACCCCTACTTCTAAAGATACTTTAATAAATAGGATTTTAAAAACTTGTCTCCAACTGAAAAAGCAATACCAGCTTCCATTCTCAGAAAGCTTTCAGATAAATCTAACCACTATTTGCATTAACATAATTCTAGTAACTGGCTTTATGTGAAATCTCTCAAAAAGAAAAGGACATTGCCAAACTTCAGATGCACAGCTACCTCAATTTCAGCATATGAAAAGTATATACTTGTACATATAGAAAAATCAATGCCTAATCACGTACCACTGTGATTAGCACTTACCAAAGTCTCCAGAATATGCCACAGCAATCCTACTGAAATCATTACTCAAAGAGGAAGGTTTTGATATACTTCAGCTTGCAAAGCCCCACCTTTTTTATCTGTGTCATGCTTTCCTTTTAAGGGAGGACACGGACGACAAGATAATACACAGGAGCAGTGGCAGGATTACTTACCAATTAATAATGAAGGCAGGCATAATTGCAGCAGGGCACAGGAAATAACAGTTGCAGGTTATTTGTAAGAGAACAGGAATGCTTCTGTCCCACCTGCTGCCAACATACTGCAGAAACTGGTAACAATACTGCTGCTAATTTATGCAATCAACTGCACTACTAAAAAGCCAAAGTGTAAGAAAATGCTTGTGGGAATAAATAATTACATTTTAATATATCAGAAGATAATGAAACAGTTCTAAACCCAACACCTATTAATCTAATTTACTATAAGGTTGTTGAAACACTGGTGAGTACAACAGAGGATTTTGCAATAACTAATATTTTGACCCAACAAAAATCTTACTCTCAGTTCCTTAATTTTTTGTTTGACACTCAGTGTAAAGTAATCTGGTTTTCTTCTACCTTTAACTTGAAGCTATTCACTTCAGCAAGAGTAACTTCTGTTGCTGTGATATTCACAGTGACTCCTTGGAGAGCCAGATTATTCCCAGTCCACACTCCTTGCAGAAAGCAGAGCTATCTGGTGTGCTGCTGGAGAACCTTCTACATCCTTTTAATCATCTTCTTTGGACGGATGTCACCATCCCACCAGAGCTCAAGCACTCCCCCACAATCCTATTTTACTGTGCACTGCAGTGGATGAGCATGCAGGGAGAAAATACATCCCTCTCTGGAGGGCAGAAGCTTCTAATCCATAAGCAATCCTGGAGCAGCAGTGGGAAAGAACAAAGGCCATACTGTTCAAAAGGCCCAAGACAAAACAAGTATGTGTTGTAATTAAAGACCTGCTGTTGAAAACACAACCATTAAAATCAAGCTGAGGTGTTCTGAGTTTCTGTTGATGGTCAAAAGCTCACAGTGCTATTTCCTGGTAATCAGGGGTGTTTCTCAACTGTTGAAGTGCATTCTGAAGCGTGATCCCAGAACATCCAGATTAAAGAACCTGGTGCCATGCACTGGGCTCCCTCTGCTCACCCAGCTCCAGGCTTTTCTGCCCTTGGAAACCAAATGGAGGAAATGATGCACATAGGAATCTGTTCCCAGCATGCAGTCAGTGGGCTAGGATGCATAAATGGATAACCATCAAAAAAGCTCAGCAAAAGTACTTCTGTAGCTTTTGCAAGAGCAGGAGTGAGAAGTCTCAGATGCAATTTTCTCTCCAGTCACTGTGAGGCAGGTACTACTACTCTGCAAGGACCTGCAGCGTGAAGAGGCTAATCAATTCAGACAAGTTATTCTGCCAAGAAGAGGCACTGGCAGAAGAGGGAACAGAGCTGGATTTTTCCAGACTACAGCCTGGCCTCAGAGCAATCTTTCCTGCTATGATGGAGATACCTTTACCTTAAATCTCATGTTACCTTGGTATATACACATCTGCATTTGCATGAGCTTTCACTTAGGGGCTTAACTTTACACTGCAGCATCTAACAGCTCTGTGTCTGCCCTACAATATATACTGCACACTAGCAATTAATGACTTCCGAACAGGCAACTGCCGTGCACTTCATTGCTCCAATTTCTTTCCTTCTTGGCTTGGTTATCCAATTGGTTAAACTACAAAATAAGTAGCAAATTGACTGAAGAAGCTTAAACATTAAATGTTACTATGATCACAAAATAATAACCACACAAAACTAAGTCTTAACTAAAGCCATAACACCTCTATTTTCATACACATCTCTCCACTTCCCCTTGTCATGTCAGAGCTATTATCACACGAAGCTTACCTTAAGCTGATAGTAAAAAGTGGTTAAGAGTTTGAACTATTGGAGGCTATTGAAGTCTGCATTTTGTTTGCTGTGCACTGATGAACTGATGCAAAAAGTTTTATTTCATTTCCTCAACCCAGACCAAACTATATAGGATGCAGGTTCACTGTACATAAGAGAATCTTTTCCTAGAACAGCATATGCCAGGGACCTTTTATTTAAGTCAGGAGGGACTGTCATCCTGCCCGCCTTTACCACATGTGTGTTCAGCCCAATGATGTAACTCATCCAAGTGATACTACTCCTAAGAAACATACAGAAACGTATCAAATACTTGCAGCTAATCCTGAGAGTGAGCTAAATCAATTCTGTACACCTTCTGTCATCATACTGCACAAGAACAGAGTTTTCAGGGGCAGACAGTAGCAATATGGTCATGCATCGACATTGCTGAAGTACTGAACGTGAATCTTTATTACAGTTTATACCTGCAGTAGGTCCTTTAGTCACTGTCCTGTGAAACCAGTCTGGCTGGTAACTCTCAAGAAGAGAAACTGAGTACATAAATGAGGAGGTCAATCATCCCTTTAAAAAAGTAGCTGCAGAGTTGGGGAAAAAACCCTTCTGCCTGGTCCTATTACACATAGGAAACCTGGAAAGCAGACAGATTTTTGGGGTCACTTTATGGTTCTCCAGTGTACCAAATCCCCCCATACCTCAAGTAAGAAATTGGACACCTCAAGCATAAGTCAGAGATGCTCTCTGAACATGTCAGGAAGTTTTTAGTCTACCTGGGCAATGATCAATATTTTCCAAAGACAAGAGCTCTTCCACTGGCAATAATTCACACTTCCCAGCATTCTTGGTCGGAGAATACACATGCAAGTATTCCAAACCTACAGTAATTATACCAAATGATAGCAAATACACTAATATTTACTGTATTCCAGCAAAATCAGCTCTGTCTGTACTGGAGAGATTTCAGTGAGAGACTGGCAAACTGCACAGAATTTGCTGTCTTCCTTAATTCACAGAAAGTATGTAACTCTAGTTTCGGCCTAAATGGAGGTGAATATTTGTGAACAGTAGAAAAGGTATTACTATGGATCCTGGCCAAAGAGCTATGTTTCTATGATCAATGAAGTAAGTGCCCTCATCCTCAGGATTCAGACCACCAGTGTCATTATCTATGAAGGAATCAAAATACAGCAAGCACTTGGATTAGTAAGAAATGGAAATTCACATAGATATGAAAGCATTTTCCATGCTACTGAGCAGACACTATAAGGAAGAAAGATGCTTCTGCACACGAATAAACCTTATGATCCTTTAAAAAAAAAAGTATAAAGCAAGAGAGCAGATTTAAGGCAAATGGTACCTCAGGAGCAACAGGGATTTCTGAACCCTGCAGCCTCCATTGTACAGAAAGACAGGTACCATGGGATTCATTTCAGCGGTTGGCAGTAAATCACTTTCTAGCCCAGGACTTCTGAGAGCTTAAAGGGGGCTTTTTATTGGTGAAGGCAGAATTGACAGTGCACCCATGAAGTTAAGCAATATATTAAATCTCTCATAAAGTTTGGGGTTTGTTTGCTTCTTTGTTTGATTTAATTAAGTTAGTCTCACTTCACCACACGAAGCAAAATTTTTAATGACAAGGTGACTGTTATGGGCTGACAGCATTAAAATCACCACTACTGGCCACTAAATCCTTTTTTAGGAAGAAGGTTGTTTCTGCTAAGCTTTGAGCCACACATTATTAGCAGAGTGTTTAAAGACAATGTCTTACTGGAGGTTTGTATACAGGGTTTCACAACAGAGCCACCACAGAATTCAATGGCTGAAAGTATTCTTGGGTCACCTGTTCCCACCTGAAACTCAGAGAAGAGCCCAAGCAAAAATACAGATGGGTTCTGCAGCACTACCGAAGCATGATGGATCAAATGGGCCAAAAAAGGTGAAATACATATTCGTTGAGTGCTAATCACCATCCTTCCTAAATTCTCCCCATGGATCACCAGAGAGAACAATATGCCAAATACTGTCGTAGAACAGCCAGGGTACTTACTAATTACAGAAGCTAAACTGAAGTGTTACATGGAGATTCACAAAGAACATTTCTATCACAGAAATCTCTCTGGATTTATTTTGCTTTGGCCACAAGCTGTTAACACCACTCCTGTTTCTGAGCAGGAAATAGTGATGCAGCTGCCCATAGAAATTCATTTACTGTGTGTGTATGACCTGGCTTCTGTACTCCCTTCTATTGTTTGTTGTAACAACCCACTTTTTCCCCTTTTTATCCAAACTGTAGAAACTCACCTTGAACAGGTGTAACAGCTTGTGTGGCTCCGTATCCTTTCCATGTTGTGATTTTGGATTCATAACCACTGGGGAGAACAAAACTGTTTCATCATGCTTCCAGCTTAGATAATGCATTTCTCAACAACATCAGGAGGGTGAGAAAGCAATGAAAATTTTTAATGGGAACGATGATGTAATACTTTAGCACTTCTCATCCTCAAAAGCACCTTGAACATAATTAGCATTAACACAACAAACCTGGGGAGAAATAATTATCTGCTATTTCAACTCCATGCCCTGTGTGTCTCTACCTCACCTGGTTCCTTAAATGCCCAGGTGTTCTCAGCAAGAGCGAGAAGTTCCCTGTTTATGTCTTTTACATTTCCAAGCTCTGGCTAAGGAAAACATCTGGAGCTGCTACACAGATGGCAGTTCAAGACTATAGCACCAGGGACCCCACAAAAGCACTGAGATAAAGCAGAGCAAACCTTCAACTCAAGCAAAAGTACAAGGATAGATTCTCCACCCCCGCCCACCCCACCCCCTCCCTTTTTTGGGGGGCAAAGAAAGAGAGAGATCTGACTCCTGTTTCTCTGTATGTGGACTACTAGGATGCACCTACCACCCACTACAATAAGTCTCTTTCAGATAATGCAGGCAACTTGTTGGCTTAACTTGCCGGTTATATTAAAGCTCAGTAAAACGAAGAGCTGCAGAAGGTATTCTTCACTGCAAGAAAGGTCAACAAAACTATTCAAACTACACCAGAGCCCTACCTGAAGCATAGGTGTGATAAGTCCCCTTAACAGAACAACTTTGGCAACGAAAACACAGATAGCAGAACTTCTTTGGGGTTTGGGTCTTTAAGAATCTTGGAAAAGCCTAAAGACCACTTCTCTGTGGAGACAACTGCTCAAGAGACATGGTTCTGTGAACAGGCAACATTTTTTGGTTACTAATTTCTTTCTGTATTCAGGAAGGCAGGTGCACCTCTGCATATAAATGAAGTTTCATAAACAATATCCAGCTCCAGTGATTCTTACTCATTTTTGAATGGCAAAACCTTGTAGAATGGCATATTTCCAGCTGGCTGCTCAAGTCACAAGGATTTAATATTAATTACTGAAAGCAATTTTGTTATTTTTAGCCATTTGCCTTTCCAAGGTATGTAACAATATTCCATCAAGTCTGCAATGACACACTAAAGAGAACATAGCCTAGTGCAATATGGCAGTATTTTGGCAATTACAGATGTTTGAACTGTTCAAAAAGGGATTACTGACAGAGTCCAAATCTATTGGACAACTCTTACTAGTCTGTGTGTTCAGCTAGTCTCACTTAAAGATGACAGTCTCCTAGACCAATGTAGGCGTGACCTCGCAAAGATACGGCGACCTAGCTTTATGGGGCCTTGAAAGCTGGGTTACAACAGAGCAGAAAGCTGTGGTCCTACCCTCTCTTATCACCTATCCTGCTGTTTCACAAGCATTTTAAATCCTTTTTAACAATTTAGATTCCCAAATGCAGGCTCTTGTATTTACTTTGAGAGTGCATTGCATTTGGAGAACAATGGGTGAAATCATTCTGATATGCATGTTAGACCAGAAAGCTTTAAAAGTGCATTTTGGTGTGAAATATTAATAGGTATGAAGAGAACATTGTCAAATTCTTTCTGTAAAAGCCTTAAAAATAAAAGAAATCCACCAAAAATAATTATGTCATTTTCAGCTTATGAATGTTCAGAGTGAGTAGCAATTGTGCACTTCAGGCTTTTATGCACTTAATTTGATGGAAATGTTCTGAGAAAGTGTTCATCAAGCTTCAAAAATGAGGAGAGGAGAGAGCAGAAGAGAGGGAAGAGGAGATGAAAAGCTTAGGATACTTTAGATCAGCTAAAAAATAGAAAAAAGAAGGAAGCCCCTAGCCTCAAACACACCAGTCAATTGAAGAGTCACTCCCACCAGTTTCAGTGCAGTAGGCTCACAAGCTCAGCTTTGCTACAGATACATGGATTTCTCTGAATTTGACTAGGACCAAAATAAACACATGCATTAACCCAGAATAATCCAGCTGATGACTATCACAGCGAAGTCTACTGCATTCACCTGGCAGTTCTTTAAGATACGGACTCAGCAATGAAAGCTTTCAAAATGAAAAAAAATTTAAAAAGATTTAAAAAATTGAAAGTAGTAATAAATTCTCTTCACATTTGCATCAAAACTAAACTTAATTAAAATCACCTTCTTTAAAAGGAAACACACATACATCAATAATAAAGTATATTTGAATATACCCAGAATGTTTGAGAAAAATAATCAAGTTAATTTATTTTTTAAGGCTCATTATAACATTATTGCAAGATTCAGAAAATTATCCTTAGGAATAACTGGTATCACTCACTATTGTAAAGTTCATAACCAAGACATGCTAAACAATATCGTTTTCTATTTTTTTGGGGGGGGTTAATACATAATATTCATATGCCTATTTTGCATGCACTGAGATCATAGGCATAAATCAAAGCCATATGGCACAAAGACAAGTGGTAACACTGAAGAAAAAGCTTTCACAAATTTTAATTTAATCAAAAGAAACTGCTCCAGTGAAGAAGTACATCTGTTTTTACAGAGACAAATTACTAAATTATGCTGTCAAATTGATCTAATCATATTCAGTTGAAATGAACATATGCTTGTGACTATTTCAGTCTCCATTCTCTGGAAACTGGATGTAACAAGCAAAACTTATCTATTGAAATTTCACACCCCTATGTGGATAATAGTATCTGTCAGCAGTAGACATGTGATTATTCCCCCACCTGCCCCCACCAAGGTACACTTAATCAAAGATCCACACACGGTATTTTAGGTAAAATGCCTTTAATCCGTGGAAATCATAGAACCAGAGTCAAGTAAGTGGGAGGGCACCTCTACAGGTCCAGGTAAATCAGAACTGAACTACACATGGCCCATTATCTCAAAAAACATAAAGCCCACAACCTTTCAAGACCCTTTTTCTAGTGTTTGACCACTCTCAAGTTGATTTTTTCTTCTTGCTCTACTAGCTACTTGCGATATCCTTTGTTCCAACTTGTGTCCATTGCCCTATTCCTGCACATCTCTGAGAAGTCTGGATCCACTTTCTCTACACCCTCCCACGTTAGACAGTTGCAGATACCATTAAGATCCCCCAGCACCCTCTCATCTCAACCTCTCCTCATGCATTGCATGCTCCAGCCCCAGCCACCTTGGTGGCCTCTGCTTTGACTCACTGCAATACATCCAGGTCTTTATTGGACTGATGAGCCTCTAACTTGACACAGTGCTCCAGATGTGATCTCAGAAATGCTGAATAAAGAGGAAGAATCACTTCACTGGCCCTGCTGGCCATACTCTTGTCAATACAGCCCAGGACGTCGTTGGCCTCTTTTGCTGCCAGGGAACGCTGCCGACCCATATTCAACATATTGGCCCACAGAACCTTTCACCTCCAGCTCACCTCACCTCACCTGCAGCTAAGGACATTTTTATTAACCTAGGACAGGATTTACCAGGGAGGGGACCAAAAGCATGTAGTCAGGCGATTACATACCCCTAATTAACCTATGTACAAACTTGGCAACTTTTAGGAACATGCTGCCTATTACTAATCCCGACCCGGTGACAGGTGGACCAGAGGTAACTTGTCCAAGTCCGTTGCTTTCTGTTTCTGTTTTGCTGCTGCTGCAGAACAAAAAAGGACAGCAATCATCAATCCCATGGAGGTAATATGAAAAGAGTGCCAGGAGAATGGTTCAGCTGGGAGGCATGGTTGGAAATGCAGGTCCTCCAGAATGAGAAATTTAGGCTGCACCAACTTCGTGAAAACTGCACTTCTGGTAGCAGATACTGTACTATTGCTCCAACAGCACAGAACAGATGTGGGCACAGGCAAAATTCACTTACCAGTCTGCAGTGCCTTTTGGAAATAGCCCAGGTGCAAATGCAGCTATTGTAAAAGGGTGGGACTGTCAAAGACACTGATATTTCTTATCCATTTTTCCGCAGTTCAGCCAGCCTGGAGGAAACGTAACTTGCATCCTTCTCAAGCTCTTCTGTATAACAACACAATTTCATGGTACATTTTGTGGGAAGCTGTAACTTGCCCCAAGCTGCTCTAGGATTCCAATAATCAGAGAGACAACACAAGTGAGAAGCTGGATTTATAGTTAACCTGAGGGTGATATGCATAGGAGAGGGAGAACAACATTAGGATCTCTGAGGCAGAGAAACTGATTTCTTAGATGCTGGCAGACACCTGTCAAGGCTGTCCATGTAAGCACAGACAGCAGCCACTTCTGCACTGCAACAGCCTGACCACAGCATCCTATACTCTGCCTGTCCCATTTCCTTACAGAGTCCTCATGAAACTTCCCAGTATGTAGTCCGAGTACACACAGTAAACGTGCGTCTTTTAAGGTACTCTGTAGTAATAAGAGCACATTGCATGTTGACACCTCACTTGCCAGTGGCTCTATTAACAACATGGTGACTCCTGAGCAGACCTGATGAATGAAAAAAATGAAAAAAAATCAGATTAACTCTCTGCTCATCAGCCTGCCGAGCCCTGCATGTTTCACAATGAAAACCAGGGAAGGGATGACTTGACAAACCACTCTTCACACTTGCTTTGGGTTAGTCAGCTCCTGTTCTGGCAAGTGCCATATCTTGTATGTACAGTGGCCTTTTGCTTAATGAATTGGACTTCAGAGCTACAAGCATCTCCAGTCAGCTGTGTCATTCACCCCAGATCACTTTGAACAACTTGTTTTCTAAAAACAATGTAGTGATGAGAGGCCAAGGCCACCTTGTAATAGAAAAGCTGGATTCAATCAAACTTGCTGAAATAGGAAGAAGTGAAAGGTAGTTTCAGGGAATACAGAGAAGACAAACAGAATACAAGATCCCTTGCCAAGTCCACAGGAAAAAAAAAAAAAAAATAGCCATACTCCAAGCTTGATGTGGGCAAACCTGACTGAATTATCCAGTTTGAGTGGTCTTTACACAGAAGACCCAACTCCTCGAGCCCTCTAAAATGCTTTCCATTACTTAGCATATTGTTCTCTGCACAGCTGCTGCTGGAAAGTCAGTTTGAGAAAAGTAGGAGGATGGGAGGAAACTGCTTCCAAGAAATTTAGCTCGGGTCAAAGTCAGCAAGAACTGCCCACCAAGACGGGAATGTTCAAAAAAGTTTTGAGCTAAAAAGAGTCTTAAAATAAGAAGCACTAAAGGCAACATTAATAGACAGAGCTAGTAGCTCTGACAAGAATTTCAGCACACAGGGAGAGGCAAGGAGGAAGAGATACAGTCAATGGAAAAAAATCCCCTGGAGGCTGAGGTCAGACTGATTAAGACACTGTTTCAGTCAATATCCGCTGAAAACCATAGTTGAAAGCAAACAAACACTAAATATACTTTCTGAATCTTACAAGGAAAAGACTCTCATGGAAAATGTATGAAGAAGCTTCCAAGTAATTATGGATTAGCAAAGGTATATTTCTTTCATTGACCATTATTTTAATTATTCATCAGCTGCCGCTGTCAAGCCTATGTGCTTAAAAACACTAAGCAGTTTGTTCTTTATAGATGTAATTTATAAATTTGATTTGATGTCCATCATGCAGCACTATAATGAAAGATAAGTGTTTTAGAGTAAACCATGAATTTGATCCACTCATACATTTCATTGTTTTCCCAAGACCATAAGGAACTTGGTGTCTGGGGAGGTAGGTGGCTTTGACAGACTTTAAGGGGAAGAACAGTCGAAGTCTAAGGACAGGCACAAAGATGAAGTGCACGACCTGTCTGTAGCTACACTTCTGGAGAGCTGCTTCTGTGGACACTGCTGCTTCTGAGATGTCCCCTGGACTTCACATGCAGGAGTGGAGAAGAATACAACTTTCACCAAAATCTGAGTCTCTAGCTGCACTCACAATGAGCAGCAAAATGGGGCCCTGAAACACCCCCCCCCCCCCTTACTCTCCCTCGTCTGAACAGATACAATCGATTCTGACAATAAATGACTCTCTAGAACGCACTGGCATCGCATACAGAGGACACGTTTCTGTTAGGGTTTGTAATTTCTCCAAGTCTACTCACACTTACCTTTCTTCCAGTATGCCTTCAACAAGTCCACAGTAGAAAGCATTCCCTCATTCTTTCTCTATGTTATATGCACAAGCTTCAAGATGACTCAGAATCCCAGGACTGGAAGCTTCCTATCAAGGACAGCAAGTAAGGTTAAGCATGCTATAGTCTGGTGTTCTATTTATTCAGTGCTATATCTACCCTGGCCCAACAGTAACCTGCTGTGAATCTAGGAACAGCTCTCTGGCTTCTGTGCTCCCATCAACCTTGGTCCCAGCTGGAAGCGTTCCCTGAAGAAAGCTGTTTCACAATACAGCCACCATACTGAAGAAGGCATCATCTTAGGACGATCAAAAGGGCTGAAAAAAGACAAATATCCCCACAGCTGAAAAAAGCCAGTCACTTGTCAGCTATGTTCTCAGAGGCAATGCAGTTCCCTTCGATTCTCTCCTGACGTTTCTTATCATTATAATTACTTCTACAAGTGGAACAGACTTTTAACAGAAAAGGTTGACCACCCTCAAAGTTGAAGAGAAGCCGATGTGCCTTCAAGCCAAGGATCTGGGCCACCTGACTGACTACAGAGGTCTGGGGGCAGCAGTCAGGGGCATGGGGACCCAGGTGATGTTCTTCTCAGTCCTGCTGTTGAGGAGAAAGGGCATAAAGAAGGGGACACTGATATGCAGGTTGTGGACATGGTATTGGCTGGTATTGGTTTTGGTTTCTATGACCACAGGACACTATATACATATCAGCATCTGCATGGGAGATGGGATCCACCACTAAGTGGGGCAAATAGTATTTTTGCTGATAGGTTAGGGGAATTGGTAAAGACAGCTTTAAACTGGGAATGACCAGGGAGGGAGAGCTTTACCAGCAGCCCTGTGAGGCAGTGATGGGCAGGGTTGATGAGCAAAGGCAAAAAAAAAAATATTAAAAAATGAGCAAGCATGGTCAGTCACACCAATTGATAAAAGCATATAAGAGTGTAAGAATATTTATGCCAGCAAGGTTATCTGAATGGGGACCACGTCGACTGAGAAATCAAGGGAAAAAGGGGGAAACCTGAAACAAGATATACAGACACAGACCTGACAAACCCACGATGGAGTCAATGACAAGAAACAAACCTCACCAGTCCCACTAATTGATGGGCTGGCCAGGAACCATAGGCACTGCTTCCAGCAAGATCAGCATGAGGCAGGAATAATGTGTGTCCCAAAAGACAGCTACTGGGGGGGGGCAGTGTGAGCAAGGAGAGTCAGAAAACTGGTGGAGAGGAACAGGCTGTGAATAAAAACAAAACATGGGGGAAAGAATGCTGCTGGGATTAACCTTCCTGCTTGCAGTACCAACCATTAAGACCTTTAGGCCTGTCCTTGGCCTGCCTGAGGGCAGACTTGGCCTGTAGGCAAATAAGCCCTTTGACTTAGTTACCTTCCAGGCCATTAAACCGACAGTAAGTCTGTGAACTAAAAAATACTTTAAAATGTAGATAGGACAGGGCTGAATTTCTCTGGGCAGAGAGGTATTTTAAGAGGGTGCAGAAATTGCTGTGCTTCCTAATGCAGAGCAAATATCAAGAACTCTGAAATTATATAATACAGGATCTGGACTAACGCAAGACAACCATTTCTGAATAAGATTATTAAAATGGACCCTTTTTACAATTGCAAAACTTTCAAGATTGCTAAATTTTCCAGGGTTCAATGGATTCCTGCCACTACACCCAGGTGTCTCACCCTCCCATTGCCCTGTGGGCACGCAAGGCCAAATCTCTTCTTTGGCTGTTTCACTGCAGTTACCACCAAACACCCCAGCTTTGTGAATCTCACTGCCACTACACAGTTTGAACATCCAGTTCTACATTGATTAAAGTCTGAGGTCCTCAAAGTGGTTATGGAGTCTTTGTCTGGTTCATGCTAAGAGCTGTGTGCTGTGAAGACTCTTTAAAGATAAAGCGTATATAGTTGGGCATCATAGATTATTTTGGAAAGCCTAGGTCAGGCAGCCATTCCACACGGATCCTATGGCAAACAGAGCTTTATAGCAACCCTCTGCAAAATGCTGAATTAAGGACAAAACATCCCGGTATGTTGCACAGAAAAATAATCTGAGCACATAAAACAGCAGGATGGCTCCATTTATGCAACCTCCAAAGGTAACTGAGAGTATCACAAAATCTGCTAGCTGTATGAAAGTGCAGGAACCACCTAGTCTTTCACAGGAGTGTCCTGATCCACCAAGCCTAGCAGTGCCTAGTGACACTTACTTACCCCTGCTACAGGACAAAGGTGATCACAAACAAGCAAAACCTTCTGTCCAGTCTCATAATGGAGAATCTCCAAAGGAGTGAAGAACCACCCAGCTGCAGCAATGAATGTCTGTCACCTTTTTTTCCTCCGTCCCTCCATTTATCTACTTGCTTGCCACTGATGCTGCGGGCTCCAAGAGGAAGGGAGTAATTGTGCTAGTTGCTCGTTCCTCCCTGTTTGCAAAGTGGAAACTGCAGCAGAAGTTAAGATGACATCAAGTCAAACTTACCCCTGAATCAAACACTTGCACATATGAACTCTTCTACTTCTCTGAGTAGTGCCAAGTCTTGGAGTGAAGAATAATAGCAGTAATTTTTCAAAGATTTGCAAGTCTTCAAGCTATTGGCACCGTAGCATTTTTTGGTCTCAGACTCTCAGCAGAACATACCTACTCCAAAGACATGGCCCTGTCATGAACAACTGCAATTATTGCTAATTAACAGGGCTTTAGGAATCACAGAAAAAGAAAGGCTGCAAGTACACTGACAGACAAGGATCATTGAGACATTCCACACAGAGCTGTGGAAGGAATTGAGAAGGGTAAGAAATATTGTTAAAATATAAAAAGGATATTGAAGACAACTCCAAATACCTAGATTATAAATGCATATACCATCTGCTAGCAATTTTTTCATCTCAAAGAGTCTCAATCAAGTCAGCATCATTCAGCTTTTGACACTGCAAGTGGCAGTATTAGAAAGATCTGTTCTAAACTTCCACATCATCTTCAACTCTCCAGCTTCTCCAGTCTACCAGATGGCTGAAACCACAAAAATAAAGCATGTGTTTGGAGCTGCCGCTCCCTAATTTGTGAGAGAATACATTCTTGATCAATTGAAGAAATAATGAAAACATTTATGATTTTCAGCTTCTCTGAAACTGCAGAGAAAGGTTTTCACTCTAACAACTTGTATCATCTAGCCTGGAATCTGCAACCAGCAACATTTTAAAAGTAATTTGAAGCTGAAAGAGTACTTTTGGGGAAAGTGTCTCAAATATCAGACAGATCTATTAAAACAGCTCTTGACAGACTAATCTATAAGCTCTTCTTTTTTGGTGTGATATTTGTATCGATTTTTAAAATAGCATTCCCATTACTACACATTAAGAGCATGGATAAGCATCTCTCTGAGAGTATTTAGTATTACAACAGGACAAAGAGAGAACATGAGGGCAGTAATTTTCCATCACATAGAAGGTGAGGTTAAATGGTGAAAGGACCGGTTTAACACTTGGTATCTGAAAATCAAGTCCACCTTGAAAATAAGTTTTCAGCACAGCAGCAGCTGTGCTGACCTTTTTTGTTACCTAAATCCACTACATGCTACTCTGCTCCCTTCCCAGCGGTCAGCTCCAACATCCCTCTTGCTGTACTGCCTCTCCCACTGTCAGTCATGGAAATTCCCTAATGCATCCAATTGTCACAATTTTAGGGGCAATGGAGGAAAACCAGGAGCGAGTGTACATACACATGGGGCTGAATCAGCATGAATGCAGGAAAAGAGACATCCTGGTGGAAGAGAAATGGGAGACGCAGGCATTTCTCTTCATAGGAGTTTGGATTACCAGGGCCAGAAAGACCAGGTACTCCTCTCACAGAGCCCATAAGCTGCTCTACAGACTTGTCCCAGTCACCAGAACTGTAAGGCTGACCAAATTCCCAACAGCACCATTGCTGCAGCCAAAATAAATGCATCCTATTGCATCAAATCCTGCTGTTCTCTAGCCCAGAGATTTCTTGAGCTCAGCAGGCTTGTGTATGCATTAGCCTCACAGTAGACACACACTTGTCTCCACCAGTTGCCAGAGTTGTGTAAGGATGAGTTAGTTACCTTACTTATCCTGGATTCCAGATATTTTTGTGTGATAGAGATAACTGGCAAAACCAGTCCAGTTAATATGACAAAATTGAAGAACTCAACCTTTGAAGTGCTAGTTCAGAAACATTTGCCTAAGTTTTGCAACAAGATGAAACATATCAATAAAAACCATTCACGTCAGCTCTGCTACCACTCTCACTCTAGGAAGTCACTTCAGTTATTAACTACTCCTCTCTATCAAGTAACAAAACACCGAGTCCACTGCAGCCTCTGTCTCAGTGCTCTCTCCCCTCTGTACCTTTACAGTCTTGTACAAACATGAGGTATAAGCAAGGGAGTTGCATAAGTGACAGCGACACGTTAACAACATTGGGAGAGTGCTTAAGGTTTCATGGGACTAGACTCCACTTTTGAAGAAGACTGAGTAGACAAAGCAAGAGCTGCTAGTCAGAGACGCACTTCAAATACAACTTCTGTCTGAATGCTGTCGGATGGCAAGGAGGAGATGCTGCTAGCAGAAATATGCATGACTAGTATGGATAAGCTACTGAAATGTCAAGGTTCCCCTCTCAAAAACCAGTGTTCAAGTTATTATGTCACTTGTACAGGCTTTCCTCAATACACATGCATCTAGAGCTCATTTTCAAACAAGGCTTCATAACTATAAGCTTGGATGATCTTAACATAAAACTCACAGACTTACAGATGTTCCTGGATATCAGCACATTAGATAACAGGAGGTTGTTCACAGGGGTACAACACATCTCAAACTCATTCAAGTCTTTGGTCTTTCAACTACCAGAAATGGGGCACACCAGAATCGCATGCAGAACCTGAACCTGACATCCACTATCACCATTTATTGTGCACCATCTTAATGGGGAGGTGCAGTCATGGGCTATTATCCATTCAGACTGATAAACTATTGGAAGGAAGGGATTACCTAAGCACAAAAAGAGAAAGAGCTGATGACAGTTTCTGCATGACATCTGTTTCCACACTCAGTCACCTTGAATAGTCATGGTCTTACAAGCAAACAGCAAATAACAACTGTAAGAAGGATCTGAAGGGCATAAAAAAGCAGTTTAATGAAGCCTTTTGATGGATTTTTCAAAACCGAAAAACAGCCTAGGGAAAGTGTAAGGGGCATGCCTGAAAGAATAGGGGAAAAAAGTGCAATCTGCCAGACCACAAGGGATTTCCTCTATGGAAAGATGGCTACTGAAAGATGGACGACCTGGCAATTATGGAGATCTACAGGAGGCTTCTGGCAGACACTTCTGCAGAGAAGTCCATGCAGGTCTCTAGAGGAGGAATGCTGCTTTATCCAGGCAATTATGTCACAAGACTGCCTCTGAAACCTGAAAGCAGAAAACAACCCAACTGCTTCGGACAGACAAAAAGCTGTCTTTTTCCTAGTTTTGCTATGGATGACACAAAGGCAACACTCAACTACATGCTTATAAAGGGAAGAAATACTTGCTCCAAAGGGGTCTCCATGAAAAGTGTTCCCTCCTTTTGTCAGAAGATGCCACAGTACCATACAGTTTACATTTGTATGTGCACAACCAGGTACCAGGTGGAGGGGTACAAGGTGGAAAACATGGAGAAGACGCTTGCCTGGCTATAGGGAAGACTACCCAATACATCCAAACCAAGCATGTCTCTGAGCATGAGAAAGTGAAATTAAAGACTTGAACCATGCCTGAAGCTACTCTACAGTAGTTTGCTGTTCATGCCATCAAATGTTAAGCTTCCCAGAGTGAGAAAGGACATACATTCATGGTGCTAATTACAAAACCTCATATTCTAAGTGCCTCAAACTCCCTTACTTCAGAAAGGTGCCTGCTGACCATCATGCTGGTAACAGCAGCATTGCCATGAATCCCCTAAGACTAGAGATTCATTTGAAGGGCCAAGAGTTTCTCCCTTTGCTGGTAGTACAGGAGTAACCCTAAAAACTGGAGCCCAAGAAACCTCAGCCATGTAAAACCTGTGGCAAAACAGCTGAACCTGTGACAGGTCAGGTGCCACAACTTTGGATGCAAAAGAACTGAGCTAGAGATCCATGGTGGGACTGCATAGATTATTGTTTGGTTTAAATATTGAATTAATCTAAAACATCCAAAGAGATTTCAAACTAGAAAAATCAGGTGTTATCAAAGCATGATCTAGAACTGTTGCCTGATCAACTGGAGGAGACAGAGTGAGTTGAAATAGAAAGAGGGTTTGCAGAGAAGTCTCTCTCCTGACTCACAGAGGGGTTTACCACCTCTCCAACCCCAGCATTCTGAGTAATAACAAATTCCACAGCTTTCCGAATCTTTCAAAAATGTCTTGTGGTGTTGGAGGCCTGGGTGGATGCCTTTGAAGCCCCTGGCCTTCCCTCCTGAAGCCTTCCCACCCCAAGGGAAGGAAGCCCTGCATCCACTCCCTCTGTGCTCTGGAAGCTCCTCTCCCTCATGTGTACCATAGCTCCATCCTGGAGAGCCACACCACCTCTCCAGGGGGCTGGGACAGGAGAGCCTTCCTCTCTGATGTCCAAACAAAACCAGCAAATGATACAACACAGAGCCACAAAACGTGCAAACAGAATTGATGTTTCCATCACACAGACTGAGAGGTGGGAATACACCTTGGGGGCCTGCGTAAGTGCAGCAGAAGATAGGCTGGGAAGAGAGACGCCAGCTCCCAGACACACTTAAGCGATGTGCAGCAACTGCATCAAGGACAGAGCTGCCTGGCTTTTTTAGGCTACCACCTAAAATGCAGGATATCATGAAAGCCCAGAGCTGCTAAATCAGAAGACTCCCGTCAGTAGGAAAGATATCTTGGCTCGCTTTCACATGACAAATCTGAATTCAAGTCCAGCTGTTTGGTACAGAACCGTAAAGGTTTAGAACAACAATTCCCTGCTCCTTGGGCTCCCAAGGATGGTCTGTAGGACTTCACACTATCTGGAAACAACAGCAGATGATTTGTAGAGTGCACCACAGCCATGCAGTTTGGAGCTCGCACCTCGCAACCCAGGGCACACAAGCTCGCCAGCCAGGCATGGAACAGAATAGCTGTGCTGCACCAGGTCCGGGCCACCCAGGGACAGCATGCTGTGCACACGCCTTTCCACCATCGCTATCCATTACACCGACTGCAAGTCAACATTTTAGCACCAGGATGAAAAAAGCTGAGTACTGAAAAGTACTCTCCCAGCTGAGCATGAAGCACCAACCTGTGCAAGTACCACAAAAACACCTAAGGAGGTAGTATTGCCCACCGGGCCTTGGCTACTCCTGCTCCTACAAGCCTGCTGTCTCCCAGGCACTGTCCTATGTGCAGTCCCTTCCCTTTCCCCTCAGACAACATCTGCTCATGTCCTGCAATTGGTTTTTCAAAGTCCCCTCTTAGAGAACTAGAAAAGAGTAACAAGAATGGACCTAACTTGCTCCAACTTCTCCTGGGTGGCAAATACCCTTGAATACCAAGCTGGAGACAGCCAGCCAGCTTCACACACAGATAGCCTGCCTTGCACAGCTCCAGCACCTCCCACCTTGTTCCTGCACAGTTTAGCAACCAATAATACTAGCTCTGCTGCACGCAGCTGCAGTGGCTGCATCACCTCAGAGCCTGCACTGGGTCCGACTAGGACAGAGTTAATTTTCTTCATAGCAGTCCATATGCTGCTGTCTTTTGAATTTGTGACTGTAACAGCGTCAACAACACACCAGTGTTTTGGGTATTGCTGAGCAGTGCTTGCACAGTGCCAAGGCTTTCTTCTTCTTCAACTCTGCCCCTCAGTGAGGAGGCTGGACATGCACAAGAAACTGGAAGGTGACACAAACAGTATAACTGACATGAATTCACCAAAGGGATAGTCCATGCCACATCGCATTATGCTCAGCCAAGAAAAAGAAGGGGAATTTTTTGCTCTTCCTATTTTGTTCCCCATTCTGTGGGACAGGGGGCAAAAGGAGGGAGTGTGCATCTGCCAAGTGCTTAGATGCCTACCGGGGTTAAGCCACAGAGAGCCTCATTGGGCTCCCAGGTCTTCCACCCTCTCTGAAGACGCTACCTAGCATCTAAGTGTGCATCAGCCCACATCCAGTGGTGTTATGTGGCATGTGCTGGTTGCAAGGGGAAGAACCATGACCTTCTTCAGAATTTGAAGTGCAGAGACCTCCTGATAGAGCTCAGAAATGCTCTGAGATTTTTCAGCTAATCTTTCCATTAGGGCCGTTACATAAGCCCCCAAAACTTAGGGTCAGAGGAATATCAATTTGCTTTCTAAATGGATTCTGTGCCCTTAAGGCTACAGAACATAATGGAAAAAAAGAAAAAAAAAACCTCAAACAGGTCATATACTGGAAAGGTGATAAAACCCACACCATTAAAGCAGAGATTTAAAGGCAGTGACATTATTCTACAGATCTGATTCTGCTACAAAATATCCAAGGCTGTTAGGGAAGTTCAGGTTAGCCCTTCCAACCCTGTCAAAGAAGATGGTTTGTATGGGCTTTGCCAAGAGGAGAAAAGAGTTTAAAAAAAAAAATTAAAAAGGGAAGACCATTCCACTGTTTCCACAATTATTCTTACAGAGCCATAGGAAATAAGTAGAGCAGCTGAACGATGCGTGCAGGAAACTTCTTGCTGTGCAAGCTCACTGCCATGCAGAACTCAAGGCTGCTGTCTTTTGCAAGACACTTCTTATATCCATTATTTGGACTGTGCTACACCTCTCCCAGGCCTGGAGAGGAAAACAGAACAGAAAAGGGAGCTGTCCCATCCCATATCATACCCATTAAAAGCCTGAGTTTCTTTCTGCAAAGTACTTCCAGCAGAGGCTATATAGCAATACATGGAATATCCTGCATGTATAGCAAGACTTGTGAACAAAAGACCTTTTCCTGCCCCCTGCCTCACTACTCAGCTGCATTCCCACAGTGCTTACAGCCATGTAGAAGTCTGCTCCAGCTGCAGAGGAGCCCTACATCTGTCCTTAGAACCCTATGGCCAACAGTTGGATATATCAGAGAGAAAAACACCACCAATGTAAAAGAAAAGGCATAAATGGCTTCTAGAAGGAGCAATTGAGTGTCATGAGACAGAGCTACACTGGAACAAAAAGCGATCTTATTTAGGTAAATTTTTTTCAGCAAGTTTGAAGCTATTTCTCAGCAGAGCAGCGCTAAAAAAAGGAAGTCGCAGTTTGTCCTTGCTGCTTCCACACAAACTGCTTTTGTGACTAAGAGCCAAAACTGTTTTCAAATATCAGTATTTAAAACCTACACAATTCTATCAACCTTATAAACCAACATGCAGAGAAAAACAAGGTTTCAGTGTCCTTTCTTTAAACAGGAATCTCCTCTCTAAATACCATTTTGACTTCCAAGATCCAGTCTCCTTTCTGCCACTAGATGTCCCACAAGTAAGAGGAGAAGCCGGATGGGGAGCACTGCGAGTATGGATACTTAGCAAACATTATCTACAGCAGTAACAGCTATGCAGGGAAACATGCTGCTGTGTTTACATTACCTGAATAATTAGCGGCTCAGACACTGCACTAACGGTATAGATAGAGAATACATAATGTATTATGTACTTGTTCTTGCTGTGTAAATCCTCACATACATATTGCTGGAGATCGTCAAACTGATCTTCCCAAACATGCAGCAAACTCCAGTGACCCACTCTGCTTAAAAACATAGCCTGTTGGGGGGTTTGGTTGGTTGGTTTGTTGTTGGGTTTTTTGTGTGTGTGTTTTTGGGTTTTTGTTTGTGTTTTTTGGGGGTTGGTTTGTGGTTTTTTTAAAGCCTTGTATCTCTACTGAATGTAATGCATATATACCTTCAAGGAGCTATCCTACAGGAACATCCGAATGGCTGAATAGTAAGATAATTGCAAGCTGGATTTTCAGTCCAGCTGTACTATAAATTAAAAAAAAATAAAAAATGAAAGAGTGGAGAAACAGTCTCTGGCACAGATGTCTACAATTACCTTTGGTACAGCCGAGGGCTGGGCCCAGGCAGAGCTCCAGGGAAAGAGGACAATGCTGTCCAGGCCCAAGACTGCATACTGGGCTGTCCTAATGGGGCAGGCTGGATGCTTGTGACTTCTGGCAAGAGGTTCCCACCCTACCTGCAGATCTGCAGCTGTGGAGTAGACACGGTGCCCTGGGCACTGGTAAGGATCAGCAAGACGTCCCCACTGCTGCTGAGGAACTGCTGGTTTGCTCCAACCGCAAGAAATGGCCCCTCCATTGGTAGCTTTATCCTTTTCCATTGCCAGCTCTACTGGTTGTGTCTTAGTAAAGTCAACATCCAGGGTTAGTGGAAGGTTTGCAGAGAGACACAAACGGTCCACACAGTCCTTCATAATCATTTTGTTACCCCCCGAGTCCCTGTTTTACCCATCAGCCTTAGTCACAGTGACTGGTTACTTTCTCATGTGCCCCAAGTCCCTCTATAGCAGTCCTTTTGCCCCTGAACTTCCTCAGCGTCTACAGAGTTTTTGTGTAAAGCAGAAAGTTTTGAGGTTGCTCTACGGGCTTTGCAGTCACAGGCAGCAGAGGGAACCCCTGTTCTGTCCTGCCTGAGCCCTCTCCCTCACTTTTCAGGCTGGCAGCACCTGGAGCTCCAACATCAGCATTGCTTTCATGTAGACCAAGGGCAGCTCAGGCTATCTGCCCTGCAACCCCCTGGAGCCCCCCACCATTCTGTCCTGCAGAGCCTTGCTCCTGCCAGCTGAGCCCAGGGACAGAGTTCAGCAACAGCAGGAGCAACCAGCCAGATCCTGCTTTCACTCCAGACCCCTAGAAGAGAAGGAACACCTTCCTTGACCTGCTGGCAGGCCTGTTGACTTGCTTTGCTGCAAGGGCACATTGCTGGCTCCTGGTCAGCTTGTTGTCCAGCAGGAGCCCTAGGTCCTACTCTACAAAGCTGCTCTCCAACCAGTCAGCCCCCAGTGAGTACTGCTGCACTGCTTTATTCCTCCCCAGGGGCAGTACTTTGCACTTCCCTTTGTGGAACTTCAAGATTCCTCTCTGCCCAATTCTTCAGCCGGTCAAGCTCCCTCTGAATGGCAGCAAACCCAACTAGTATACCAGACATTCCTCACAGGTTTTTTATTGTCTGTGCATGGTGCTCAGGAAATGCTATGTCCCATCATCTAGGTTATAAATGACTAGCATAAGACTCACCCCAGTCACTTTCTTGTCCTTCATGTGTCTGGAAATGGTTTCCAGAATTAGTTCCACCACCTTCCCAGGAACTGAGGTGAAGCAGATCAGCCTGTACTCCTGTCGTGGTTTAACGCCAGTGAGCAACTAACACCACTCAGCTGCTCACCCCTCCCCCCCCCCAAGTGGGATGGGGGAGAAAATCAGGGGAAAAAAAAAGTAAA
>JANZLQ010000001.1:11781147-11799204 GCA_026212715.1 Elanus axillaris
GCCTCACCATGGTCTTCCCCACGGGCTGCAGGGGAATCTCTGCTCCAGCGCCTGGAGCATCTCCTCCCCCTCCTTCTACACTGGCCTTGGTGTCTGCAGAGTTGTTTCTCTTACATGTTCTCACTCCCCGGCTGCCGTTTCTCTCCTGTTTCCTACCTTTTTTTCCCTCCTCAAAATGTTATCACGGAGGAGTTACCACTATCACTGATTGGCTCAGCCTTGGCTGGCGGCGGGTCCATCTTAGAGCCGGCTGGTATTGGCTCTGTCCGACAAAGGGGAAGCTTCCAGCAGCTTCTCACAGAAGCCGCCCCTGTAACCCCCCCTGCTACCAAAACTTTGCCACAGAAACCCAGTACAGCTCCCTAACCCAATCCTCCTCCAGTAAGGGTGCTTTCCTTGGTGAGGAATGGCAGTGCCCCTGTTCAGGCAAGAAGCTTTTCAACCCCAGCCCGGCTAGCATCCCAGAGGCCTCTGTGTATCTTTCAGTGGACCCCAGGGGCCACACACAAGAGAAAGGACAGACAAGACAGTCCATGTGACAGCAGAAAGCTCATTCCCAACTCAATCCACAAAAGGCCAGAAACTGCTGAAGGTTGACTTGAACCAGTCAGCCTGTTATAAGGCAACAGCATTATGTCCCACCACTTGCACAGCCCTGCATGCAACGGGTATTTTCAGCTACAAGGGGTGCGTGATTTAAGTCCAATGTAGACACCAAACATTTGACAACCAGAGAAACAAAACCTATTTTTATTTCACAGAACAGTATCCTGATTTTGCTTCAGTCACCATTCATGTCACAACATGCAAAATGCATAAATAAAACAAGGAAGGAAATACTTTATTCATGAGCACAAAGCCCAGCTGAGTTCTGAGAAAGCTTACTGTTGCTTTTAAGGTGTCTCATCTCAAGGCATTGAGCTGTGCAGTACATCATATGGAAAGTGTCAGAAGTTCCCAGCCTAATAAACTAGGCAGAAGGTACACAGTCAACCACCAGTGTTTGAGAAGAGGCTTCTGTGATCTATTATCAGGCTGGAATTTTGTCTCAGCTCTATTTTGTGTATTCTAGCTGTTTGATCCAATTATATAAGATGACCAGCTAAGGATTAGATGAGAAGGTAGCAAGCTTTGGGCCAGGACTCAGCTGACAGACACCAAATTACATAGTACAATTCACTCGGTAAACCTGGATTTATTTCTGCAACAATTACCTTCAGCTAAGAGTCCTAGCCATAGGACATAAACAACTGAAAAGTATCTTCAGCTGAGGAGCTTTGCCTGCAGAAGACTATCTCCTGTCAAAATACAGTTAATCTCAGACTTCATTTAATTAGGGTTCCGACCTATGTAAGCAACAGAAAAGGCTGCCTGTTATATTTTGTCCTTGCTTTTCCAAGTGACACTGAGAATGTTGCTTAAATGTGGAAAGTCAGAAACTAGGACTTCATTGCCTAATCAATATTTATCTGTGACAACATTTCCAATTCTTACAAGCTTGGGGAGCAGCAAGTTTTCCAGGTAGCATCAAGCATACAGAAAAATCAATGAAGATACCACTGGAAGGAAGAGGATGGCTAAGTGCAGAACCACAAAAATCAGCACGCTAGACACTAGCAGGACCCAGATGGTACCAATAGACCTTAAATCCCCTGAGCAGCCTCACCAGAGGCCTCTACCTGCAGTCCTGCCCAGGGGCTCCCTTTCAGCTCAGTGCTAGGCACCCAGTCTTAGCCTGAGGTATATTGGTGATGGCCCCATCTCTCAGGTAACCCCTTGGACCCATGCCGAAACCTGGCCTACAGCCCCAACTCCTGCTGCTCCTGACTGAACCCCTGGATGGATCCTGGCCCTGGTCCACTCCCTCACGTTGTCCGGGGCTTTCCGTAGACCCTTTTACCCACACCCAGCTCTGCTGCTGCATCCCCATGGGCCTGTGTCCCACTCATGAGGGCAGTGCCTGTGCCAGTGTCCCTCCCAGCTCATCCTGTAACACAGAGGAGCCCTGACACCAACCACCTACAGAGGACATAAACAAATCCACTTGGAGAGGAAAAGGTTTCTAAGTGCCAAAACCCCTAAAACCCCACCATTTCCACTTTGTTAATAGCCAGTGCTGGCTACAGTCATGGTGGTGTTTCAGGCATTCAGTGGTTGTCCCACTGGCTGGATTGCATGACACACTGGCAGCTGTATTTAACAGGCTAAGTCTGTCTTGACTGTCCAAGAGTTCCACAGACACAGTTCATTAGCACAACACCCGTGGAGACAGCCCTCAAGGAAGTTAGGCTTCCACAGGAGAGGAGAGAGGTTTCACTTCCTAGCAGCACTAACAGAAGCCCCCCAAGCATTAGTTTCTTCTACACTCCCTCTAAAAGGTTTTGGTATCTCACCACCTCCTCTTCCTGATACTCCTGCTCTTTGGAGAGCCACAGCAATTCTCACTGGGACTCAAGCTGGATGCAGGATTTGGCCACATTTCACCCTCCCAGCTCCCATAACTCTGCTTGCTGCTGGCACCACTCAAGAGACTGCAGCAGCTTCCTGCAGGCTGGCACACAACCCTGTTCACTCACTGTTACAGAAATGTCCCTCCTGAGAGTCTGCACGGGCAACATCAATCACTGCCTTTTGAAACACCTTTGCTTATGGTTCAGACATGACTATTTAATTTTGCCATGTACATGCTTTTTCTTGCCTGGTAGGCAGCCAATTAATTTCATCCAGAATCTACTGCATTTGCACAACCCATGCCTGATGTGACTTCCAAGTGCAAGTGCACTTCTGTCACCTCTAACACTAAACCCCTCCACTCCTCCCCCCAAGGGCAGAGGAAGGGAAGAAAGCGGTTGGTGTGACTACATGAGCAGTACTGCATCAAGTGGGGTGGGGAAGTGTAGTGGGACACTCCTGCTCACAGACTATCCCAGCCCCCAAGAGAAAGGCACAGCAGGACGGGGAAGGTCACTTTGCATTTGCTGTTCCAAAGCCAGTGCGCATCTATGGCAGCCAGGCACAAACCCAACCCCAGGAGCCTGTTGATTCAAATTCCCCCTGTGCCCACAGGGGCAAGTAACAGGAGACTCGCCAGCTGCTGCAGATTCAACACCATGCTGCAGTACAGCTCCTTATTTGCTATAAAGAAACGGGCTGGGTTTGTTTGCAGACTATGTGGCAGCATATGTAAGTACTAGATCAGTGCTTTACAGACAGATTAAAACGAGTGTATTTGGTCATAAGAAGAGATTGAATACATATTTCTGTCTCTTGCCTAGGTACTTGCCACCTCTGCAAGCTGAACAAAGAAGCAGGAAATGAATATTTTGATAAATATTCTAAAGGTTGTACCAACACAACCTGATGGAAAACATTGAAATAGGAAAAGAATAGGTACTTTACATTGTTGCTTCCTTATGAATTAGGACAATAAGAGGACCACAAATTTGCTGGTTGAGCTCTTTTGAATAGTGTTATTTAAATTAAGTGCTTTATTTACAGTTCCAAAAGCTTGATGGTTTTACATACATTTAACTCTCCCCACATGCATACACTTCATATTTTAACAAATAACTACTTTCTTCAATGGATTATTTTCCCCCCAAAGATAGCGCTGTGTGTCAGGAAAGGTCACGGGTTTGGCAGCCCTTAAGCTTAATTCAGTTTAATCTGCAAGCCCCAACCAAACCTTATTTTTCTGATTTGTTCAATATCTGATTTGGCTGAAGGTGGAGCTATTTGGGTACATATGCTAACTCGTCTGTGAAGCAGATGGCATTTTTCTTCCCCAGCTAAGACAAAAGGCATTCCCCTTCCCAGAACAGTAAATGCAAACCCTTTCACGCTGCCACCCTCTGGCAAAAAATGCGTTTGCAATATTAAGGATAGCTATTTTTGTCCTGTAGCAAGCACATTCAGTCCTAAAAGAATAGTGTCAATTTTTTCCTAGTTATGGAAAATTTTCTCAAAAAAGTGCTGTAAGCTGAGGAGAAGATCCAGTAAGTTTGACCAAAATAGAAAGAAGAGGGCTGTTCCCCTCCACCCAAGGTACATGTTTCTTGTATTACTTTTGTGAAGCTCAACATACAGTGATCTATACAGAAGCAACATACATTTATAAGAGGATGTCTAAGGCCAACACTCTTAGAATGTATGTTTTGCAAGCTCAGAATTTGCAGAAAAAAATGGTCAAAGCAGAAAATTCATACAGTGAGGGGTTTGCTTTGGGCTTGTCTGACCAGAGCCAGATACAGCATGTGTAGATATGACTGACCCTGTCTACAGGGTCTCTGTCCTGCACAAGAATGAGAAGCAACTCAGTTGGCACCTCCTTGAATTTGCTATAAACTCTGGCACTTGCATGGTTACCTAAAGCAACTGGACTAAAATGAGATCCTGTGGCTAGGTTTTCTATAAAGCCAGCTACAGCAAAGATACATTACGCAATATTACACCATCCCTCTCTACTGCTCCACTTGCTTTTAAGAAACCAAAACATGAATTTAAATAAATGAACCAGCAGTGGAGCTAGCAGCTGACAAGAATGACACTGCATAGACATTATGTCAGCAGAAAAACAGTCTTTTCCTCCCACCTGAAGAGACACTAGGGGAAAATAGAGCTTCCTATGAAACCAATTACAGTGAGCCCCTTCAGATGAGAGCTCCCATGTTCAGTCCCAGTCAATCACTAGCCCTACCATGCTGCATCATGTCTAGCACAGTGGCATGCCCGTATTTTAGAGCTGTATGCTCAGCTGCCCCACCTAGAAGCACTCCCAGAAAGCTGTCTAAGGGTAAGCAGAGCAGAAGAGAAGGAAACAAGCTAAACGCAGAGCAATTCATTTGCCCTAAAATGAGGAAGTCCACAGCTTTGCCAAAGTAGCTCCACAGAAACTGCAGGAGACATCAGTTCAGAAAGCTCCAGCTTCCATCTCAACATCACATATTTTGTGAGGGGAGATAGCCCACTGCATGTCCCGCCGCAGCCACAAAAACCTTACAGCCACTTCAGCCTCCTCCCAAGCCTGTTACCCACCAAGGAAAACACAAAGCTTGCAGCAACTGCTAGAAGTCCCTCTCTTTCAGCTCAGAAGGTATTCCAGAGAGGTTTCAGGAAGCCTGCCCAGTGGGTCAGGTACAGAAAGCAGTTAGGTTTCACAACTTGCTTTCCCTTCTAGATATTGGCAGCTCGCACACTTGCAAGGGCCACAGAGATTCATATTTCTTAACACTATGTGGACTTCCTGAAGAGCTGCACAAAAGCAGTCATGCTGAACTAGGAGTGGCAATGAAAAACACACCCTCTGTGTGGGGAAAAAGGCAACATAACAGACATACAGATACCAAAAAAGCATGGTTTTTTTTTTTCTGAAACTCAGGCTGAAGCAAGGTTTAGCTTTGTCCAATAGGCAATTGCAGCTTGAGCAATAAATGCTCTGCGTCCTACAGAGCTATTATTCAGTCCCTTCAGTTCTCCCAGTTTACCCTGCAAGAAAGTGCTTCTTGAAACACCAGGCCTTACAGTCATATATAAGGCTTTGAAAACCCTACAAGTTCCTTTCTAAGCTAGTCTAACAAGTGTCCTGATAGAGATGTTTTTCCAAAGCACAAAAAGCTGGCAACTGCCTCCCACCTGCACTTCTTTAACATGAGGGAATTTGCATGCATGTAGAGCAGTGATAGCAATAACTAAGCAGGGAAAAAAATACATGGAAAGAAGCTTAATAATAATCATGTCTTTATGTTTAGTGCTCCCCTTTGAATCTAAAGCTAGACACTTTCCAGCCCACTTCCACTTCTGAAGGGCAAAAGGGATTTCTGCAGAGCTTTCTTGTTCCATGTGGTGAGGTATTTTCAGCTTGTTAATTTTTTTATTTCCTCTGCCCTGGAGGAGGAAGAAAATTTAAGTATACACAGCTATATTATTTTCTGAGGAGTATTTTAAAAATCCAATGGTAATATGATGTTATCAGAGGACAAAATAGAAACCAGATGCCAGTCGCACCTACTTCCTTTGAAACTGATGTTATGGCTACTCGCATTAGGAGCCTAATAGTCCGAGATAAAAATGCAACCAGACCTCAGAGCCAGAAGCCTACACCCAACATTATGGGCTGCTTCAGTCACAGAGTAGGGTGAACGTACCCTACATAATCAGAGGCAAAGCCACTTTCATCCACCCATCATGAGATACCATTGAATTGGGTCTCTCCGAATCACTGTTTCCTGGCCAGCTTGGGAGGAATTAAGCAGGCATACAGTTATTTTCTGAGAGACTTCAGGCATCTCAATCTCAAAGATGGACCATACTCAAGCAACATAGTGTTTCTGATTCTAAAAATAAGGCTTTCTTTCCAGAGGGAATGCTCTCACACATACCTGGGCACAGAGCTCCTCTGACAAAGGAAGCCTTGCACAATCAGCACAAAATAATCCAGAGCCCCAATCAGCTGAGCTAGTAACTGCACACAAAATGTATGCCATTCAAGACTGAAGCCAGCAACAAATTTAAGCTCAAACATATGAACCTGCACACAGGTTCCCTGACAGTAGCCCAAGGTAAGCTTGCAAATATCTCCTGGAATTATAAGGACAAGGCAGACAGTAAAATTAGCTGTCATTATTGCATTCTTTCCACTTTTTTAATTCTTTTTCCATAGATAACCCAGAAATATGTGGATGTATATTCTGACTTAAATGCAAACAAGCTATGTCTGCCTTCTTACTTGCATCCAAGACAAATCTCATTTTTCAGGATTTGAGCTACCATCTCATGCCAGTTTCCATTTACCTGGATTAGATCCACCACATCCAAAGCCCACAGGGGTCTGTAATGATATATGTACCCTAGTACCTACAGAAAAGCAATCTGGGCATTAAGGATTATCAGAGTTAGTAACTTCAAGAAGTTGCTTCATGTTTTCCCATGTCTTGGTATCTATGCCCAGCTGCATGCCACAGACATATGAACCTCAATTCTAACACGTTATCCCATTAGCTTGCCATGAGGCATTTTAGCAATTCAAGTCCTATTTCATTCATACTTTAAGCCCCATTACAGGTATGGAATACAGAAAGTACATTCCACTGTGGAGCCTTCATGTTAAGAAATCTGGCAGGCACTGCTGTAATGAAAATAGATTTACTCCAGGACTATATCCAGACAATACTCTCTGCTACGGGCCTCAGCCACAAAATGTAAACAGAGCCTCCATCAGCAAATGAGAAAATTGACTAGTGCCATGACTGTACAGTGAGAATTGTAAGAGTGGTTACCTTAGTGCCATAAACCAAATAATCTTCAACAGACAACTGCAAGCACACACTGAGACCTCATTAAAAGCTCCAACACCTGCTAGGCTTTAAGTAAAAGGTAGTAAGTAACCCAGGAGAACAGGAAGAACAAACATGCACAAATCTAGATTATGTGGTCCAAATGGTTTATGCAACAGTATTGTGTAGTGACTGCCTTCTCATTAACTCTTGGGTCTCACACTGCCAAAATTCAGGAGCAGTCTGTTGGCATTCCCCTCCTGAACCTTGGTAAGCTGCATGAACAGGCTGACAAAGAGCAACTCCAGGAGCCTGGACCAATTTAAAGCCACAAGATGTATAATTTACAAAGCCAGAGTCACACTGACAGCAATGTGTGCCTCCACTTCTGCACAGGTCTGGTGCAACAGAAGCAATTCACATTCTCCTTGGGGGAGAACAGAAGTCCAGAAGCATGCCACCAAATCTCAGTGCAGAGTCTGGTTATTCCCCTAGCTTCTAGCTCATGTATGAACCTGCTTGCAAATACAGTTTTCATCCTATGATTGCATGCACTAGATAAAGCTAGGGGACTATTCAGGGAATCTGGACCCCTATGCTTACAGTACACAGTATCAACTTGCAAATTTAGTTACATTCAAGAGCTAAGACCTTAATTTGGCATTTAAGTCTGCTGCATTTGCTTTGGTAGTTTTCCTATTATTGTTGTAAATAGCATCTGTGCTCCTACATAATTAAGAGCAGCATAATGCCTACTGAGTGTTTCTAATTTGCTAGGCTGCTTTTTCATGCACATGAAAAAAATGTAACCAGACATTAGCAAGCAAGAGGCAGAACACCACACACACACTGCTGGTGCTAGCAATCATTAGTTTCTGCTATGAGCAAAGACCTGAAATAATTAGCGAAGTGCTTCACTGTTAAACTGTGAAGTACCTGCCGTAACCTCAACTCAAATTACACTTCGTGTCTTACACATTTCCAGTGCAGTATCGAGAAGCGACCAACCAGTTGGTTCAAAATACTAAGTTTCAACACACACCCCCTTGTCTCCACCAAAATAGTCTGTGAAGCAAGAGCCAGTTCAGAAAAACATGTACATGAAAGTGTGTATTTTCTCCATATATTTTTGAGGAAAATTGCTTAAATCATGGGATTTCTTTGCACTGAAAGATGAGTCCATCCTCCTATGCTATGAGACCACGAGTGTGATCTAGTTTTGAGACCGATACACAGAGAGGCACCATTGATAACAAAGCGAGCTACAGACAGATGACCCATGGATGTCAGATGTCCCATCTGTCCCCTTTTGCCCCACACAAAGGTCTCCCTGGCACTGTCTAGTTTCTAATGCTGGTCCAGCCACTGTAGCAATTCCTGCTTCCTCAAATTAAAGAAAAAATTAACAGATTCAGCCTCCCAGTCCTGGGGCTGCTCCTTCCTTTCTGGTGGCTATGCCAGTTCCACACCCCCCTACCCCAAGTACTCCACTCATACAAACTCTCCCAGGATGCAATGTCTCTCTTATTCTCCTTCCTGCTTGAACCTCTTTAGTAAGTCATTCCCTTTTATGAGAATCCCTTCTTTCTTTCACTCAGTTTTGTCCACCTCTTCTCCCTTCCCCCCCCCCTTTTTTTTACTGCCAGAAAAAAAAAAAAAAGTTTTCACCTAGAGTTAAGTCTTCACAAGTGCAGCTGCATTTAACTAAGGATTTAGAATTCTGCAAGACGCCGTGGGTTGCTGTGGACAGCACACCAAACCAAGCCTTAAAAAAAGCTAGAAGCAGGATGCTGACAATACTATAAATTCACAACCACACACACACAGACTGTATATACACACTGCCTCAAATAAGTCATAGGTACTAGCTAATATAGCTGATGTTTGATGAGGCAGTGAGGTTTTCTGTTAAGTCTAGGAAAGCAGCTACTGCTGTGTGTTTTATCTTTTGGCAAATGTTCATTCCCTTCAGTATCAAGCATGCCTCTTTTTAACTTCCCTGATAACAAGTACATTGTTTACAGCAAACACTTGCACAGAATAATTTAGCTTCCATCTGAGGTCAGATTCTGGTAGATGCTTATTAGCACAACTGAAAACAGCTGAAGAGATGTACAACAGGTAATTTTGGCTCTATTTTTTTCTGGTGTGAAGCAATACAGAACTATATAGATTCTTAGATGCAAGGTTTCATGTTGCTCCCTATGAAAGTGAGTTTTACCTGTAAAATATTAAGCAAATTGACTGCTCAAACGCTTCCAGCTTCATTTGTTTTACCAAGGAAACAGATCTTCCAAGAAATGAAAGAAACCTGGCACCAGTCTTCTAATTAGCAGAGCTGTTTTGGGAAAACCTGGCTCTTATGGCCTTGCACAGCAGCCTGACAAGTAGCTCCTGTCCTGAGATGGAAACCTAGAATTCACCAAAAGAGGAACCCCAGGGGGGGCTGGACAAGATGACCTCTAGAGATCCCTACCAGCCTCAACAAGTCTGTGATAGCTCATGGATGGCGATAAAGACACTTTAATAGGTGAAGCAAACACCACATGTTCAAGGAAAGCAGAACAAGGAATTTATTCACTACTCCCTATCAGCACACAGATGTTTAACCACTACCTGGGAGCAAGACTTCAGCACATGTACCTTACTTGGCAAGGCAAATGCCATAACCACAAACATCCCTCCCACTGCTTTAGATTTTCTTGCTAAGCACAATATCATACAGCATGGAATATCCCTTTGGTGGGTTCAGGTCAGATGTCCCCAGCTGTGTCCTCTCCCAGTTTCTCACCCAACCCTGCCTACTTGCTGGCAGGAGCAGAGTGAGAAAAAGAAATCTTCGATATTGTGCAAGCACAGCTCAGCAATAGCCAAAACACCGCTGTCTTATCAACACTACATTGGTCACAAATCCAAAACACAGCACCACACAGGCTGCTGTGGAGAAAATTAACTCCATCCCATCCAGACCCAGTACAGCAAGACAGGAATAAATACCTTCCTTTTATATCCTTTATGATTTTTTTTTAACAAAGACTGTCTAGTGTCACTATTATTTTTGTATTTAATCCCTGAGCTTTCCAAATGAGTATTGGCACCACAGGCTCTGAAAAAATTCAAGCCCCTCCCCAAAATTTTCAAAAATCATTAAATAGCACAAATTTTTCAAGATCACTGCAGTTGCAATAATGATTCCCCTGCATGTCAGTGCTTTTGTGCTGTACCTTTGGCCATTAGCCCGTTCCTAAAGAATTAACACAGCAGTAAGTACCAGCAGTAACCACCTTCCTCACTTGGTGGAGGTCCATTAACATCAAAAGGATGAGCATTTAGTTCAGTCCTCAGTTGCCCTGAGCAGCCCCTACCTGGGACCTCTGGCCCACAGGCCAGGATCTCCACTCAAACCAGGGCACATAGTCCTGGCCTGAGTTACAGCAAAGGTATGTGCTTGTCTCCAGCATGTCCTGGACAAACCTCTTGGACCCACATTATCTCTTCAACTCCAGCCTTGATTCTCACCCCATCTCCTGCTGCTCAGAGCTTGACCCAGTTCATGCCCTCACCTTGTCTGAGACTGTCCGTGGACCCAGTTTTAGTAGGTAATACCCTGCCGCGTTCAGCGGCTGCAGGGCCACAGCCTGGGGGCGAGGGCACTGCCTCGCTGGGGTCCCCATGGTTCCCAGCTCATCCCCTGCTCTCACTCCTCACTGACACAAGTTTTTCAGCCTCACCATGCTTCAGCGAGAGTTTCTTTAGTTTAAGCTGCCATTTAGTACAGAGGAATTGCCTCAGCCCAACCCTAAATTAAACCCTTGTATTTGCTAAAGGCAGTCATGCTTGGACTAAAGCATGACTAAAGCAGCATTTCCATCTGAGAAACCCTGGTCCCTGCTGCCACTCTCTCCACGCGTGTTCATAGGCTGATGGGGCCAAAAGCTCAGAATTGCCTCTTAAGACACACTTCCCAGGAAGTGCTTTAGCTCCTGGAAGGAACACAGGCTGAGGCTGCATTAGCACATCTTCATGGGACAATCTTACAGGATGAACTGCTGAACTCTAGCTCAGTGATCGATCTTGTCTGACAGCCACTATGGTGCAACAAGCCACTTAAATCCCCAGGGCAGTGCTCCTTCTGGCTAGGGTCAGCTCTCGGGCAACCTGCCAGCCTAACAGGGATTTGCCTTAATATCTTCCCATCCCACAAATGTGATGGTTGTGAAGCAAGAGGGGATGTGCCAGGGATGGCTCCAACAGATTCAGTGCAGAGCTTGTCAAAGTACATCTGACAGAAGGCAACAAAAGGCGGCCTTTCAATCACTAGCGTGAAATAGAGCCCACTTCAATGTGATTTCTTCTGCCACCCTCAAATCTTATTATAATAGCTCTTTAACTATAAACCCAACTATACACCCTTCCTTTTCTGGCAGGCTGAATTATCCTCTGCACCACAGACCAAATCTAAGCAAAATTAAATTCTGTTAGAGTAAAAGTAGCCATGAAACTATCCTCTTCCAGCAAACAGTATCACCATTCAATACGTCCATTACAGTTCTGAGAACAGCCTTGTCTATGGATGAACATGCATTTCTGTAGCCCTCCTGTCTTTAACAAATGTATGAAGGCATGCACATTTGAAACAAGGCCACCACACAGCACTCACCCCTGGGAAGAGGATGAAAGGACAAACAGCATGTGATAGATGTTACTCATGTCACCTAACACATTGCTGGGATGGTGCTGGGTTACTGCAGCAGCAAGCACAGCCCAGGAATGCATGAAACAAGCAGGTTTGACATTTTGCTTTTCATTTCCTTCCCACACTGCAGAAAAGACATTGGGATCTTCAGGACTTGAATATCTCCCTGCAGCAGAATGTGACAAAATCAGGTACTTTGCTGGCCAAGCAATTACAAGGATCCCCCAAAGTGAAATTGTATCTTCAGCCACTGCATTCAGTCACTCAGCATGCATGACACCAAATGTTCAACTAGCTAATTAGGCCTCAATCTTTCACATTACAGGGAAAACAATCCCCCTCCCCTGCCAAGCTAACAAGCTTCATCAGCCAAACATGCCTGAACTCTTAATTATGGTTTGAAAGTGCTGAGGGCACAGGTTTAGATAACCCTCTTCAGGCTCTGAAGTGATGGCATACCTTTTTTCACCATTAAGTGTCTACATTTACAAACAAATGCAGTGCAGAGCTTTGGAGCCTGCTGTTTTAAGCCTTTCACTGTAGTCAAACAGATGAATCAAAGGGTATTAGCGCCTTGGTTTAACAAAGCTGGACTACAAACCAGCTGACAACGCTGCTGTCAGCAGACTCATCATACTTAAGAGTGGAGGAAGCATGGCTATTTTTGTAGACTACAGCAGCATGCTACAGATAGGCTTGAGTGACGACTGAAGAAAGATAAAAAGAGGATTGCAGCTTAGGGGAAACTGCTACTCCAGCTAGAGTGCAGCCTGGTTCTCCATCATGAAAACACAGCTCTGTCCCAAAGATGTTATATTTGCATGGATGATGTTGTGTCTACTTTGGAAACACTAAGAGTTGAGACCCCCTGTTTTAACACATTCCAGGAATAAATGCAGCTTGCAAAAAAGATAGTTTTAAGCCCAGATTTGTTAACAGCTGTGTGTGTCTGTAGAAATGGGAATTTTAAACCTGCACTGTTCTGCTGTCCTTCCAGAGAGCTTCCACCACAGGGCAAGACACAGCACACTTCAATGGCACCTCAGAAGTCCAGGCCTCTCCAGGTGCATCAAATCTGCTCTTTGATTTTTACCCTGATTTTCTGCTACCTTGCAAATCACTGACATCCTCCTCGTAACATGCTCAGTAGCTTAGACTCAACCTAAAAAAGTACTTGCACTTTTCCAGCATCATGAGGCTTCCTACACTATTTACCCCATGGAAGTTAAAAGGCAGAAGACACTCCCAGCAGAAGATGGTTTTTCAGTCTGGAAAGGAGGGCTGTTAGGCTCAGAGCTATTCAACGTTGCCATCTCTGTCAGCGGACCACATCTTCAGAGCCTGTGTCTGCTCTGAGGTAGTAGCAAAGCCCAGCACATTCTGGGCAGCTGTTTGCTCACACACCATCACACCCAAGTGATACGCAGCCACCAAGAAGGCATGAATTCCTCATGCGGATCAGTCTGTTCTTGTTCTTACCTTGTTTACTTCACAGAGTTGCCATTGTCTTTGTTTTCTGTCACTGAGTCCCTGCTATTTTAACCAGTCTTTTCAATGGTTTTGGTAAACTGTCACATGTCTGCCTTGAACAGGAGCAAGTCATCATCACTTATGCCAACATGCCTACCACTTGAATTAAGAACTTGCCAATGAAGCACTGTCAGAAGCCTCTTTGGAAATTTCTTATGTTTTCCTCTCCATGGAGATCAATCTAAGCTTTCTGGTCCAGAACAATAATTCCCACCTAGAAAGATGCTTACCTTCTAGATCCCAAATCCTGAATCAAGGCTGTTTAACTAGTTCTGAAAGAGAGCTAACCCCTTTGTGTCTTCACCTGGACTGTCTCCAGAATCCCCTTGCAATGTAACACTTGAGTAGATTCTCCCAGATAGGCTTCCTTTGCTTCCTTTATCTTCTGCCTTCCTTGGAAATAAAATTACATTTTTCTTTGTAAATCCCAGGAACACCAAATGAAAGTCACAACAAATCTGTATGAGAAACCACTTGAATTTCTTTATAATCATCTATTTTATTCTTAGCTTTTTGGAGGACATGCTCAAGAGATTGCTAGTTGTTTCACCAGATGCACACCACCCTGGACAAACAGCTCAGCTTTATCTAGCTGGCAGTAGGGTTTCCCTTCTCAAAGTTCCCCAAGACTAAAATATCCATGCTTCATTACTGCGTGGTTTCATGATGCTGTAGCCTTCCAGCTGCTTAGGATTCACACTCCAAGAAAAGCACTCACAGGGGCACTGGCTGAGAGAACTTCCCTTACAGACAGCCCAGAGATTTTTGGACAGTCTGTAATAAGCCACAAGAGTCATGCTCCTTAGAGCTGCAAATGTACAGCTCTAAGTGAAGCACATTACTAGATCCTGGTCCTATTTAAACTGCCTCTGTAGGCAAGAGTAGAAACATTTCAAGTCCCTTCCACTCAGCGTGTTTAAGCTTTCTGCTTTAACTACTAAGCATTTATACTCATTAAGAGATGGGAATCATGCACAAATGCAGAACAGCAAGTTCCTGAACATTTCAGCTATGAGCTCAAGAAGTAGCTCACATGAAAGAGCAAGACCAACAAGCAGAGAGCCCAGCAAGCTAGAGGCGAGTTTCACATTTCATCACTCACATAGTCACTAAAAAAAAACTGATGGAAGACAACACAGCAGACCAGTGCCACGGCTCTACAAAATGCCACTGACTTAGACACACCTGCACAGTGCAAGTAAAATATAAAAATCCCTGACCAACCTATCTCTCCTCCTAAAAAAAGAATAGGAAACTAATGAGGAAAGGAGTTTACCACCATCTTACAAACCAGAGCCACCCAGAAAAGAGTAGTACCAGGCAGTGGGACAAGCAGTACGTCCCACCATGTTTTAGCTACTACTGTTCTTCCTTACAGCCAAGCCCTCTGTTGCCTTTGCCTGCAAGATATCAAATCTGTCAACTGTGAGTCCAGCTTGCACAGTGATTATTCAGAGTTGTTATATCAAAAGCAGTTATTTTGCTTAGCCAGAGTTAGGCACGCTACTGCAATGTGCCAAAGTAGAATAAAAAGTTTGGTATAGTTGTCATACCCATGTGCTCTGGCTCAAGTAAGGAGTTAAACTCAGTCTCTCCTCCTATAGAAAGATACGTTAAGACTAACAGTTCATTCACATTTACAGAAAAAAAACCCACCTTATATCCTAGGAACCAAGTTAACTGACAGGCTACAATAGATCCAGCTAAGCTATCGCCTGTGCTGAAATACAACAAACTCCATTGGGTATGATCAGTGCTGAGCAGTGGCTAAATAGCTGGGCAGTGCTAAATGGAGTAGTTGTTTTGGTTTTTTTTTTTTTTTCTATAGCCAGAGTCACACTGAATACTGTACTCCCTATCTGCATGCTAAAGGACTGTGTTCAATGTATACCAGGGAAAGAAGGTACACAACTGTGGTTTGGTTTTTTTTTTTTTTTTTTTTTTTTTTTTCAGCTGTACCCTGCAGCTCTAACCTAAGAGCCAAACTAGCATCTGCTTTTCATGTCTAAAAGCAGATTAAAAGTCTCCTCTTCACTCTGGCTTGGGCATAGCATTACTCAAGAGTTCACTCCCCCTGCCTCCTTTATTACCTATTAGTGCATGTAAAAGAAAAAATACTCAGCTTGATCATCATTATTTGTAACAATTCAGGCTCATAAAAGACGAAGCAGGGGACTTATGCTTGCCTGGATACAGTGGTTAAGTGATATAGTACTGAGCCCTACTGCACTGGTTTTGGCTGGGGTAGAGTTAATTTTCTTCACAGTAGCTAGTATGGGACTGTGTTTTGGATTTATGCTGAAAGCAGTGTTGATAACACAGGGATGTTTTAGTTATTGCTGAGCAGTGCTTATACAGAGCCAAAGCCTTTTCTGCCTCTCACCCCACCCCACCAGTGAGTGGGCTGGGGGTGCACAAGAAGTTGGGAAGGGACACAGCTGGGACAGCTGACCCCAACTGACCCAAGGGATATTCCAGACCATATGTGGTAGGTTGACCCTGGCCAGGTGCCCACCAAAGCCAGTCTATAACTCCCCCTCCTCAGCTGGACGGGGGAGAAAATATAACAACAGGCTCCTGGGTCAAGATAAGGACAGTTTAATAAAGTGAAAGCAAAGGTCACACAGGAAAGCAAAGAAAAACAAATGATGTTATTCTCTACTTCCCATTAGCAGGCAATGCCTGGCCACTTCCTGGGAAGCAGGGCTTCAGCACACTTAGTGGTTGCTCCAGAAGACAAAAACATCCCCTCTTCTGTCTCCCTTTACTTAGCTTTTATATCTGAGCTGACATCATATGGTATGGAATATCTGGTTAGTTTAGGTCAGCTGTCTCAGTTATGTCCCCTCCCAAGATCTTGCCCAGCCCCAGCCTGCCCTTGAGGGGGGCAAAAATATTGGAGAGACAGCCTTGATGCTGTGCCAGCCCTGCTCAGCAGTAGCCAAAACACTGGTGTGTTATCAACACCTTTCTAGCTACCAGTACAGAATACAGCACTACAGAATGCTATGGGGAGAATTAACTCTATCTCAGCCAGACCCAATACACCATATGACATCATGCTCAGCATATAAAGCTGGGGGAAGAAGGAAGGGGAGGATGTTCAGAGTGATGCCATTTCTCTTCCCAAGTCACCGGTACATGTGATGGAGCCATGCTATCCTGGAGATGGCTGAACACCTGCCTGGCCATGGGAAGTTGTGAATGAATTCCTTGTTTTGCTTTGCTTGCGTGCACAGCTTTTGCTTTACCTATTAAACTGTCTTTACCTCAACATATGAGTTTTTTCACTTTTACTCTTCCAATTCTCTCCCTTACGTCACCAGAGGGGAGTGAGCGAGAGGCTGTGTGAGGCTTAGTTACCAGCTGGGGTTAAACTACAACACCTACTCAGAACACATCTGACACAGAACTTGAAATATTTCTTAGTACTGAACTCCAAACCAGACTGTGCCAGTGTTGTCAAAATCCTCCCAAGCCAGTTGGCCCTTCGTAGAAGTTAGTCTCTAGGTTTAGCACAGGGACAAGAAGTCAAGCTGGTAAGGAATTTCAGATAGTGGGCCACAGAAGCACCTCGTCTAACTTGGCCCCGACATTGTTAGAACAAGATCTGGTCAAATACCAAATGCATGTTTAAATCCTCAAGCAACACTGTGCTAGAAGGTGAGAGCTAGGCAGACAGGGTTAGTCAGTGCCCTTACCTCTGCAGCCTGGGGTGTGAGCTCCCCATCCACTTCCCTTTGCTTTACAATATGCTGAGTTTGAGGTCAGAATGCTTATACACATTGAGATGAGAATATTCAGACCTCATCATAGCAGGCTTCCTCCTGCAACACACAGCACTCACCCTGCAGTTTCTCATTTTAGCTGTTAACCAAGATAGGTTTCCTGTTACGAGAAAACATAAGCAAAATCCTCAAAGACTATATAGTCACAACAGACTGTAAGGGTTCACAAACTTGTGGCCACAAGTTTAAGTGAACAACACATACGGACTTAAATAAAGGCACAAAATAATCAAATAATTATATCCCAGAGAAGGGGATACAGTTTAATACTGTTTGTGCTGTTGAACAATGAAAACCTCAGCCTTCCCTGTTGATCTTGATGATTCTGATTTAAAATCCACTTAAATAAATACCATTCTAATGAGACTACTGGGCAGACTGTATGAGGTTTGGTCAATACTTGCAACTTCTATTTAAATAAAATGCTCATAGCCAGTTTACAAACAGCTTGTTTGAGCCAATTCATTGATATGCCTGTTATCACACTGTCAGTTAAGCTATGTTGGTATTTAAAAAAAAAAATAATTGGCAGTCATTTGACAGGTAGTACAATGGAGCAGCTTCCCTTGTTCGGTTTATACTGCTCTTTGCACAGTTATGGGCATGTATCACTGTAGTGGGCTGACCATGGCTGAATGCCAGGTGCCCACCAAAGCCATTCCATCACTCCCCCCTCCTAGCTGGACAGGGGAGAGAAAAAAAATATAACAAAGGGCTTGTGGATCGAGATAAGGACAGGAGAGATCATTCACTAATCACCATCATGGGCAAA
>JANZLQ010000001.1:11799304-11812593 GCA_026212715.1 Elanus axillaris
CTGCAGGGGAATCTCTGCTCCAGCGCCTGGAGCATCTCCTCCCCCTCCTTCTGCACTGACCTTGGTGTCTGCAGAGTAGTTTCTCTTATATGTTCTCACTCCCCGGCTGCCGTTTCTCCCTGTTCCCCAACTTTTTTTCCCTTCTCAAAATGTTATCATAGAGGCATTACCACTATCGCTGATAGGCTCAGTCTTGGCTGGCGGCGGGTCCATCTTAGAGCTGGCTGGTATTGGCTCTGTTGGACTAAGGGGAAGCTTCCAGCACCTTCTCACAGAAGCCACCCCTGTAACCCCCCCACCCCACCCCCACTACCAAAACCTTGCCACAGAAACCCAATACAATCACTAATGGAGTAAAAGCTCAGAGCCTACCAAACAATACCAGTGAGATGGTTCTGCTTCAGAAGGTCTTGCTTCAAATCCCTGGCCCAGCATGTGGTCCAACTCAGAAGTACAGTAACTGCATGCTATGCAGTTCAATTAGAGGGCAGCTACTTTTGCTGACAAATCCTATAGAGCAGCTCAGAAATTCTATGTATTTTTTATTTTTAGAAATCACATCTCTAGATACATAGCTTAAGATAATGCTTTTCGTTAAAGGATCTATTTTGAGCTCATCTTTCTCATTCTCAGGTAAAGAAAAAAAAACACATTCCAGAACCCTGCTTGAGCTGCATTAACCTCAAATTTTGAACTGCTTCAGATCATTATTTTTCCACAGGCCTGTCATCAACAAAGAGTTATCATCAAGATTTTTGTTTTCTGCTAGCCTGAAAAAAGCCCTGCTCAGTTGAACTAGATTGTCAATGCTTCCCAAGAAGGTTTAAACTAATTATTTTTGAAGGAAAGTAGAAACAAGCAACAAAACTACCATATTTTAGTGTCAAATACACACACACATCCTGCTTCAAACCCAACTCACCTCCAGGGAGCAAATCCCTGCGAATGTAACAAGACCTAGTTTTCAAATTCACTCAATCAGCAGCTTCTGTTCTGAGCTCATAAAACAGAAACGGTTTGGGGGCAAAATAGATACCCAAGCTCTCTTTTAGTAATTCAATGATTTCTGAATAACAGACTCATCAGTTGGGTGCCATATGAATTGCAAATGACTGGAGGACAGCAAGAGAGGGAACAATATAAAGCCTAGCTAACCGTTTCAAAGGTGTACAGCTTCAATTCACATTGAAGGCTTATAAAAATTGTTTCATTTAGTTGCACATGACCTATTTGGAATACTTCATTTTAATATTTGGGACCAGAAATGAAATGGCATCACAGCCAATAGAGACACCCTTATCCCAAATATAAAGGGGGCTCTTCAGATGCTCAAAACGAAGTTTATTTTCTGTATTTTATATCAAGCAAAAGCAGCAATTACAGCGCAAGCAAGGCCAGGTTGTTCTCTCTGGGCCAATCTCCCATAGGATGAGCTGATACAAGGCTATTCCCTAGCTGCCAAAGGAGCTCTGGGCCAAATCAGTACCCTCTGCATTTCTTGAAAAATGATCATGCAGTAAAAAATTTCATACCACAAAGTACCACGAAAGTTACACTTTGAAGTGCAATCTCCCTGCTGCAGAGATGCAGACAGACAAATCAGTAGCGAGCGTCACAGAGCACACACTAGGAAGTATTGAGACACACAGAGAGACAAAGACCCAACTCTGAAAGGTGCTCTTTACCCTGCACATAGGTAACTGTATGCAAACACGGATGTGGAAGAGTCATTACAGACCACAGCAAAACATCTGTCTGGGCAACAACCAGGGAGGACTCGTAGAAGCAATATCTCCACTGCAAATACAGCAGGTAAGGATAGGTCTAGGACACCCATAAGAATCAGGCTACCCAGCTTCTCTCATTGCTACTAAGAGTCCACCTGGAGCTTCATCTTCCCTGATTATTTCACTGTGAAGCAACTACACAGTTCCCAAGGGTTAGATATTTAAAGGCATGCCATATTGGACCACCATCATCTTCCTAAAAGGATATGGTAGGAGCTTTTAGATACTAGTAAAAGCAATCAAGCCAGGTGGGCAACTTTGCAACTGCACCACATGCCATGTGGAAGACTTCTGAGAAGAATTTCACAAGGTCAGAAAGGTACAATTCTACAGTTGCATACTATTACACTGATACAAACTACAAGAACCAGAAACCACAACTCACAATTCAGAGTAGTACAGGTGAAAGAAACCCAGCTTAATAGGTTCACTCCAACACTAACAAATATCTGCAAACTATGTGGGAAGTTTATTGAAATAACCTGTATACATGAGTTGAGAAAGCTTGATACTTGTATTGGAGGCAGGGGGTTGAATCATGATGAGCAGCAGGATGCAAGGATCAAAATGAGCACAAGCGTAAAGCCAACAGCTGTTTCTTTCTTGCTCCTCTCATCTTTATTTTTATTTCCATGACAGAAGATTGAGATCATACTGTAAACAAAGGATTAAGACTGCTAGCAAGGAGCACCATAGGCTGCAGACTTGTTTAAGGACAGCTGACCAGAATAGTCAAGTCCCTGCAATGACACTCATCTCTGAAGGGATTACTTTTCATAGCACAGTATTTACTACAGCCAGTATGTTGTGGGAGGGATGCTATTTAAATGAAGTCTTCAGTTTCTAGAGGGAACAGACAAATGATTATTTGGAAAATGCTATCTACCCCCTCTTCCCAGCAGTTTCATCTCCATGTGAAAACTCCCTTTTTCATCAACTTAAGCCCACCACTAAGACTTCTTGACACTGCAGCTGAATGGATCGTCTCATGTTAAATAGCTGCTATTTTCTCCACTCCTACACAAACTGACATAATCACAGCACAGAAAGCAGTCAGAGAATCTACAACTGTCCCACCACTGGCAGAATATCCAGTCCACAAAAGACAGAGATGACTTCTCAGATAGAATTATATAGAACTACAGGTGCAAGGTGCTTGTGCCAGTAGAAGCTCAAAGTGCTCTTCACCTTACAGATGCCACTTTAAAGTCACTTACTGTATCCATCCATAGTTAATTGTGGCCAGTGAAGATGCCAGTGAGTGTAAAGGAGCCTTCTTAGCAGCATTTTGCACTCTTCGGACTCCTACTGACTTAGCATCAGTGGTAGAAGAGGAGTAAAGTATCAGATGTGGAGATTAGTAGTTTATTCAGGTATTAGGGGAAAGCCTCATGTTTTCTTATTGTTGGTAAGGGGAAAAAAAGATGAAAAAAGAAAAATTGTTTCCCCATAGTTTCTGAAGGGGGAGTGGGGAGAAGGTGGTTTTGTTTTATGTTTCTTACTATGCTAATCTATTTTTAATAGGCAATAAATTAATCTTCCCCAAGTCAAGTTTGTTTTGCCCATGACTGTAAACGGCGAGTCATCTCCCTATCCTTATCTTGACCCACAAGCTCTTTTCACCTTGTTTCCTCCCCTGTCATGCTGAGACACAGGAGACAGAGTGGCTTGGTGGGCACCTGGTGGCCAGCCAAGGTTAATCCACCTCAGGTGAAAATGATGTTCTAGCTAGAAATGGAGAAAGCAGATATTTTGCTTGATGAACAGCTCAGAAGAAAGCTGCTCTCCCCAGGGAAGAAGGCTTGCTAAAGGCCTGAAAAAGTAAGATGTGCCAGAAGCAACTGCCAGTCTGGGGTTTTATTCTGGACTCTGCCTGGTAGAGGAGCAGTGATACTGCATACATACAACTGAGCACAAAAAGTAGCTGGTATATTGGCTTATCAGTGAAATGTGCGTTGCCCCTACATCAAAAGCTGGAGAGGGACATTTTACAAGGGCATGTAGTGGTAGGACAAGGGGTAACAGCTTTAAACTGAAGAAGGTAGATTTAGATTAGATGTAAGGAAGAAGTTCTTTGCTGTGAGGGTGGTGAGACACTGGCACAGGTTGCCCAGGGAAGTTGTGGATGCCCCATCCCTGCAAGTGTTCAAACCCAGGTTGGATGGTGCTTTGAGCAACATGGTCTAGTGGAAGGTGTCCCTGCCCATGGCAGGGGGGCTGGAACAAGATGATCTTTAAGGTCCTTTCCAACCCAAACCATTCTATGATCTGTAAGGGATTATTTGCTCTTGTCCTCAAAGGGGAGCACACCGCAGAAGGGAATAGTTTGGCCAAACATAAAAAAGCAGCTACTTCCCCAGCCTTGGGGAAGTACTCGCCTATGTTAGCAGCTCAGCATCCTACAAGAATCAGTTAATCTCTTCCGCAAAACTTGTACAAGAGATGCTGGCTTAGCACACTGCAGAGGCTGCTCTGTGCCAATGACAACAGACAAGCTGTGCATGTGTATCCTGGGGCAGAATCCCAGAGACCAGGAAACACAAATTTCCAGAAGAAAAAGACTAAAATGAAAGTGTAAAATTACTTAAGCCTCACTGTCTCATTTCCAACAACAGACAAAATCAGGGTACAGGGAAAATGGAAAACAGTCAGTAGCTGGCCTGACAAGGGTAAAAGGCAGAAAATAGTGACCATACTAACAAGGATCCCTTGCTATAGTCTACCCTGCTCCAAAGACAGCTATGTGCAGCTGCCAGAACAATGAGCATGGGACTTGCATGTCATTATCTGCCTGGTGCCTGAGCTGTAAATAAAAAAAACTATAAAAATAGCAGTACAACTACATGAAGGCTTATGAAGAATTATACTAGTTGCATGTTTGCAGAAAAGTGATGCAGCTGTCTGGCCAAGTTTCAGCAAAGCCATTGCCCTCGCTGTGCAGCATGTCAAAGCAATTGCATGTGTTTGTGATGAGCTCTTTGTCCTCTTCACAGCCAGTTTCACTCTTTGTGCATAGCCGTGAACCAAAGCCCACATACAAATTTAGTTCAGGATAAAAATGTGTTTGCCTGCATGGTTTAAACATACTTAATTTCATCATGTTTAGTTCCATTGGAAACAGACAGATGTCCAGTCACTTCGGTTTTGCTAAATTTGGGAATATATGGCAAAAGTAGCATTTGTGCATTAGCACAAGCACAAAACTGGAGATTTATTGTTCCTAGTACAACTTTCATTTGCACAAGATGTGCCACAGAAATCCAGGAGGATGAAAATAATCTTAATTCTAGGAACTATGCTGCTCAGAAAGCCTTTCCCAGGCAACTTAAAATCAGCCATCACATAGTGCTTGCTGCAAAAGGTCTTGCCAAGCAGGTACCTCTCCTCTTTGCAACTTAATTCATCAGCCATGGATCTCTGGGACTGTAATTTCCTCTGCAATCACCAGGGCAGCAAGGGCAAGCACTTCTGTTTCAATGACTAGCATTTAGACACAGCCTACAGTTTTTAGTTGTCCCTACAAGGCAGTGGCCCAATACTTCTAAAAGCACCTTAAAAAGAAATGCAAATCCTGTGATGAACTAGAGGTTCTGTCTTTCCTATTTTCTGTAATACCTTTTGTGTTGCACTGAATAAAACTGTCTGATAACGTGTCCTCTGAAGAACCTTGCTGATCTCATTGCCACTGCTGGACTGCTCATGTTCTTTCTTCTCTCAGGTACAGGGAGGCACAGGACTGCAGCATGGGACCCTATTAATATATAAGCAAACAGGAGATGACAGTATATAACTGCATAAGAAGAAATAAGGATCACACCTGGCTCCACATCTGCACCAAGTGACATCCTGCCAAAGAGATGCTGAAAAAGAAAGTACACAGGAAAACAGGTGATCTTGTGACCAGAAACACAGTAAAATAGGGCAGATACGCAAAGCATGTTAACAGCAGGGGAGTCACATAGTAAGTTGTGAGTAAACATCCTGGAGCAAAAACACTGCACCACAAACACCACCTTTAAATCTTGGTCCAAGGTTAGAGTTAGCAATGCATAAGTTATTATGCTTCCAAATTTCCATCTGCAACCAACTGGATGCTGCACTGGTCAGCACACTCAACCATTACTACCTTTTAATCCACATCATCTCTATGTAACAGTTTCCAGTACTACAAAGCCACATGTTTTTTTTGTTTTGTTTTTTTTTTTTTTTTTTTACAGTAAAGGATTCAAGACATTTTCTGTTGCCCCTTTGGGGTCACGACCTGTTTATGAAAGTAATTCATAGAAAGGTGATCTCCAGAGGTACTTTGTCCTTTTAGGGTAAAATCAATTTTCAGAAGTGCCCTGGCAAAGCTATCATGTAAGCTAACAGAAGGAAAGTATTACATAAAGAGTCACTACTCCTGTGTGCACAGGAGAGGCTCTAATACTTAATTGAACCTATATCCTTTCAGCAGTGGGTTTACTGACCAGTCCTTTTTTTAAACCAACATACACCTCCTTTTTTAACCAACATACACTAAGCACCTTGAAGCACACATTGGTACCAAAATACTCCTACTAAAAGTCCTTCAACCTGTTTATCAGTATGCCTGATTTATTTCTGCACTAGCAAATTTTTTATTTTGGAAGGATGATGAGGATCATTAGATACCTCACTGCAACCAGCCAGTGTCATTTCCAGAATACTGACCAGATGATGAAGTAGCATTACTACAGGAGACCTTAAACACAGGAAAATGAAAATATTGGATAGCTGTGAAAGACCACTGTCATTAAAGGGCTTCGTGTTCCTGTGTGAAGAACATCTGTAAACGCTTTTAAAATATGCTTACATTCCATAAATCACTGCCCCACAATAATACACACACATTAGATTCATAACAGCGTAATTACACGGCAATTACCATAGAAGAGTAATTAAGGGGAAACCCAGTGTGCCACCCAGCACAGCTTCTTTGAAATGGACTAAGTATACATGGAAAATATAATTAAGCAACAGAAGGTGAGTTGCTTCCTGATAATTACATTACTGGCTGTATTTTCAAATAGGTCACTTCTAAAACATCAGACTAGTTCAGGGGAACTGAACTCATTCAGGATTTTGATGTCCATGTGAATCCTGCTGCACAGTGTTTGTAGCAGTGGGGGCCCAGGTGGTCATGGACTTACCTATCAATCTCATTTGTTAAAGCTTTAATGGCAAGAAGTAGGTTTTGCCCCTTGGCAGACTTCTGGGCAGCTGCCTAATTTCTATAATGGATGAACACAGACTTCAGCCAGAAGCAGGACTTGTTCTGTGTTTCCGAAGAAAACATTCGGCTCAGGAGAGCTGAACAGTAAATGCAAATTTTCAACTGAAGCAAAAGCTTGCAAAGGGGAGCTGTAGCTAGCTACATTTCTATATATCTTGGTGGAGATCTGCTAAATAAAATGGCCTGAAAAGTAAGCCACAGACAAGGTGAACAGCTGCCAATAACATATCTAACCCACCAGCAGTTAGATGAGAGGGGAAGTCATAGGAAAGGGTGTGCAGTGCTCAGTGCCACTCAGTAGCCCCTGGAGCCAAAGACAGAGTTTACGCACACACAGCTCAAGCTGCAAAGATCTGTTAGCTGGGGACACAAAACCAGCATAGGAACCACAGCTGAGCTCTCCCACACTGGCATCGCAGGCACTGAAGAATTCAAGGACTCCATTTCGGACAGCTCATTTAAATGCCTCAGACTCCAAGCATGAGCCTAGAGGTGGGGGAATGCAGTAATGAACCCGATTTCTCAGGTCACTTCTATTACAGAGGCATTTTAACCTCTTTGGAGAAGCTGCAGCAACTGGTGAACTTCAAAGCTGAACTTACAGCCTTATGCTGTTATGGCTAGAGAGGGTTGGCTGCTATTTTTATGTGTTCCTGGAAAAAGCCATCTCTTCACAAACAAGTTCAGCTAGAGGAATCATTGTATATTCAGTCTTTGTTCCCTCAAAGGATACAGCTCCTAGAATCCTCCCTAAGAAAAGCTATAGCAAAGTACAGATGCATGAACTTGGATTTATCCTTCCCCAGGCTGTCAGAGGCAATAACCTATCAAATGCTAGTTGTTCCCATCACTGTTACCACCTAATAGGTCACAGATGGCACAAACAATTACTGCATCCTAAATTTTGTGCCCATTCACACCGCTGATTTTTTTTTTTTACATTAATCTCCAAGGCTGCAAAACCCAGCCTCTCTCAGAATCACCTTTTCACCTTCTCACCATCTGCTTTTTGAGACCTCATGGGCAAGTAAATGCAAGTCCCATTCTCAGCTGCAACTCACAGGATCGCATAAAATTTCAAATTCCTGCAGTACAAAATGTACCTCCTTACTACTGATACCTCTAGAAGAGGCAGTACTCCACTCTGTCCTAGCCAGCATTATCAGGACCACTGCAAAGAACATGTTTTGGAGGTCTATATCCTTGGCCTCAGTCTACCTACCATAAAGCCTCATTCATCACAATCATTTTTTAGTTTTTAGTTTTTTAAATCAGCCAAGTCTACTGATGTCCATTATGATCTGCATCCTCCGCTCAGCCTACTCATTTGCTTTTCATGGCATCATAGAAATACAAAGCCACAAGAGACATCATGAACATCCAATCCAGACTTACCTGATACACTGACTCCCCAAAACTCATCAAGCAAGCTGATTTATTCCCTATTTCTTATTTGGTACCTCTTTGCTAGCAAGGATACTCTATTGTCTTAAAAATCAATTATAAGCCTATTTATTTCAGGCCTTTGCAACTTGAAGAGTCACTTCTCATCTGGCCTCCAAAAGTTTTTGCATGCCAGTTCGGCCAAAAAGGGACATTTGTTGCATGCTAAATAAATAGAAAAAGGGGCAAGAGAGGAGGTCACAGTCCAGATTTCAGTACAGAACCTGTCATACACAGACTTATACACAGACTTTTCTGTACAAAAAGCCCAGATAAAACCAAAAATCTGATTATGTAGATTATTCTCTCACGTCACACTTTGATACTCTTATGCATTTTAAGGCTTCTAACATGCCTTTCAGAGAGCAGGGCTTTCATGAGTCCCTCAAGGGAGAGCTAGGAAGGAAAAAAAAAAGTGGATTTATTCTATCATTCAGAAAGCCACCACAACCACAGCAGGAAGCTGGGGGAGCCTGGCATTCTGCCAGAAGGCAAAGCAGAAAGCAAGCTGTTCTACTTTTAAGCCAGCCACATTGAAATTAAGCCTACAATTTCAGTATGTTGAAAGCTGCTCTTATAGCTGAGTTGCTATACTCTTAGAGACCTACTATACACAGGCTCCAAGAGGCGAGAAGAGAGTAGTTTGTGTGGGCTCATTCATTGTGTCTACCGCCTGCCCAGAGGAATCATGATAAACAGCAAGTTTTTCTGAAAATAGAGCTGATCCATCAACAAGGGAAAAATATAAAGCTGCAGCTAGACTACAGAACAGCACCCTCTCATTTTGATCCTGCAGAGCCCTGTATATGTGCTCCTCACTGTTCTCCGGCCGGCAGCTTTGCAGGTCTGGAGTCAAGCTCCCAGGACTAGCTCTTAGACTATTCTTGGGTCTTACTAGATGATTAGTAGACTGGGGGACAGATGAAAAGCCAGGACCCTTCTTCCAAAATATGACAGCAGCTTCACAAACATGGCAGAGTTCAAGAGCCCAGTACTTCTGACTTCTAAACACCAGCCTTGTCTTTCTCCAGTCCTCAGTAAAAATGAGGAAAACAGGAATAGCCAGCAAGGTTTAGCCCTTTCCTATTAACAGCTTTAGCAGTACTTGGCTGGCAGAACAAAATAATTCCAAGGCACACTAAATTCTGAAAATCCTTAGAAGAAAGTTTTGTGTTCTTTCTAGTGAGTCACTGGTCTGTTACCATTGCCAAAGGAAAGAAAGGGTAAGCAAGGCACTGCAGTTACCCAGGACTACCAAAACAGTTGTGGGTTTGGTAACCAAGGGTAGGTACAGCTGGACTGGAGGTGCTGCAGTCACAGCTGCTCTGCAGCACAGCAGGAAAATGGCCCTGTCCCACTGACCACCCTCTTCAAGCAATCACTCGACCCCAACCCTATTACCAGCCTCACAGATCTCAGATAAAAGTAATGTCTTTGTGCTAAGATGCTGGCTGGGGCCCAGGACCCCACATTAAGTACATACTTCAACCACCATGGAAAAGCCGAGCAAGCCATTTGCATTCAACCTTCTTCTAGTTCAAAGGAGGGGACTACTCTCTTACTGAAAGGTAAGAGCCATTAACAATCATAGGGGACTGATTGCATATATAGCAGCAGCACTTCTGACAAAATGGGACTGCAGACTAGCTATTGCACTGCATTACCTTAGAAGGTATAAACAGTGTTTTCCCCGTGATTGTTTACTTTTGTACAAACTTTCAACTCCCTCCAAGCCTTCACAGCTGCAGTCAAGTCGCTTGCAGCAGTTCAAAGTGACATATTGAGACCGAACACTTTTACTCAATGCATTTAAGTTCCTGATTTATTTACCTCAAGCTGCCTAAAATATGTAGAGTTCAATCTGAATGCGTTAGACTTGGCTAAAAGCCACAGTGTTGTCCATTGAGTCCAGGAGTGCTATAGAAAGTAAATGTCATACTATTGTCTCCAGGTTTCTGCTAATCTCTTCTTACAAAAAAAGTTAACAAAGTAAGAAAAAAAGAAATTGTATGTGCCAATTACTTTCATACTCTGAAATGGCATAACTCTTGGCTGCACTAAGGATTAAAACAAGTATTGCCAGTGACAGGTTAGAGCACAGTTACACAACCAAAATAAGAATATAGTGAAATAGAAGTATCATGCCTACAGTATTCTCACATGCTTGATTATTGTTCTTTGCTTCCTGCATTACATCAAGAAGATTTCAGGGTGTCTGCCCATTTCAAAGTCCCTTGTTTGTTAAAGGCTCATATTTTAAGTGTGATTTTGCACTGATTTCACTCGCTTCCTCCTTGCCCCCCTTACCTTTTTCCTTTGATTGTTATTCCAGAAAGAAAAAGGAGTGTAATCCCTGCCTTTTCACTGAGTGTTTTCAGTCTTTAAACTCCTTGCTCCTCCCCTCTATTCAGACCTTGCTCCGCAGAGCTCACCCACACAGAGATTCAAGCATCAGTCTCTTTGCTTCTTTTTTCTCATCTTCCCACGCTGTGGGCTGCTATTGCATTTAGCCAGCTAACTCCACCTCTCCTCTTCTCACTCTCTTTCCTCTTTAGATTCACTTCAAGGCCAACTTCCCTTCCTTGCTGCTGGGCTGACACAGCTGGTAGTGTAAAAAAGCAGGGGGAGGGCAGCAGAGCAGGGAGCTTTTATTCAGCAATGCTTCCTTAACCAAGCAGCTGCTTTGAAGCCCCGAGGTCCAATTTCAAGTGCTGAAGTTGCTAGTAATAAAAAACAGCTAAATATAACACTGCTTTCAAATGGCAGCTTTGAGATAGGAGACTCTACCATTAAAGCTCTTTGTCCAAAACACGATCAGAATCTGTAAATACATAAGCTGCACCAGCTTCCAAGTGCAAGCTAATAAGCACTTGCTACAACACATATTCAAGCTACACTCCTTGGCCCACAAGGTCTCACCCCACCTTTCCCTGTTGTATGCCAAGCCATATGTAAAGTGCTCCTGCTCAGATCTGCCACCCCACACATAACTAACTACTCACTTGCAGACAGTACCTGGGTCTGCAAGAGGGAGAGAGGCATGTCAGGCAGCACTGACGGCTTTGCTCACAAAAGCCTGCTGAATGTTCTGCAAAGCACATACACCCTCCTGAAGGCTAACATGGTGTGATTTCAGCTCCAATCCTCTGAGTGTGATTTCTACCACATTCATAGTAACCTCAATCAATATTATTGGATTTACAGTTCATAATCTCAGCACAAATGTTGCCGTCAGCGAGGCAGTGCTGCAGTAACATTTCCTGGTATTCTTTCAGTAGCGCTGCAGATCATTTAATGTTTTATCATGCTTTTCCTCTGTGTTTTCTAGTACCATTTGGCAGTTAACGAAGGGAAATTAAAAAAATCCAAACCCACTTCACAATGTATGACTAAAGATTTCATCAGAAGCCACTTGTTTCACAGGAAACTACAACACCTGTCACTGGACAACAATGTCACAACAAAATAGCTAAACAGAAAAAAGGCCTTGAGGAACATCAAATTACATCAATGCTCCAGAGACCATAGGTTAAATTGACGTGAGAAGGAATGAAGAGCCTTGGCAAGCAAAGCTTCCATTCTGTGCATAAAAAATGTTGTTGATCATCAATGGACCTTGACAGTTTGTTTAGGTATGTAACACTTCCCTGTAGTAAAGCTTGAAAAGCACTGGTAAAAAAAGCTGTTGAGAGGAAATAGTATGAGTGGCACAAGCTGAAAACCATACCAGTGCTACTATCATTGCACTACCAAGACTTACAGGTTACTGGAAGATATTACATTTTCAAACAGAAACCTCTAAGCAACCTCACCTCAGGTGATTTTTGCATCCATAGTTTGGGAAATATGGAGATAAAGCAGAGAAGGTTGGCTGTTTTGCAATGCTAGATACAAAGGTGGTACATCAAGGGTCATTTGGCTTTTCACAGGATGACTGCAACCACTCTCTTCAGTGACCACACATGAAGCTGACTTATCAGCAAAGGAAGACCTTTGCTGCTATGTCTTCCTGAAGCATGACCATGTTCACTACCAACTGTGTGCTTAACATGAGCAGGAGCTGCTGGTACTCAACCTCTTCAGACAAAGTTTCAGAGTGGGGCCTCCCAGGAACACAAGATTATCCAAAAGTTTGAGTCAGTGAAGATATGAGCTGGTAGAGAACAACTTCTATAACAGTACAGTTTTGTGAGTGCCATGACAGATACGGTTTTGATGGGGGAAAGAAACAGAGGTACTCGCATGCCCTAAAGGTTTTTTAAAGCCTAATCTCTGTTTTCCCCAGGTTTGTGATTTCTCAGGTGCGATATACTGGAGTTAGGTCACAGGCCCAAGTTGTGGTAACTTGTCAGGTAAAGTTCTTTCCCTGAAGACCTGGCTGATAGTCTCATGAACTGCATCTCTGCACTGCAAAGAAAGATTGACTGCCAGGTCTTAGACATCTACACCAACTCATACTTCCAAATCACTAGAGACAAAATAACCTACTGAGAACAAGAAATAGGAATAGCAAGTCTAAAAATAGCAATCTTTGAGTTTAGAGTTTTGGACAAATAGTATTTTCCACCCATTTATTTAGCCAGCACAAGTTCTCACCCTCTCCAGTATCTGAATTTACAGTTCCTTGTGGCCATTTATTCATCTAGCACTCATCCTCCCTACTGTCCTTTACCTAGCTATTTCTTTGTAAAACAAATGCATTTTGCCCCCTGTATTGGGTCTGGCTGCGATGGAATTAATTCTCCCCATAGCAGCCCTCATAGTGCTGTGTTCTGCATTGGTAGCTGGAAAGGTGTTGATAACAC
>JANZLQ010000001.1:11818533-11833984 GCA_026212715.1 Elanus axillaris
TGAGTGAGTGAGTGAGTGAGTGAGTGAGTGAGTGAGTGAGTGAGTGAGTGAGTGAGTGAGTGAGTGAGTGAGTGAGTGAGTCCCCTCACTGTTATCCCTATGCCCACTACAGCAGCATGGACCATTTCAGCCTCATTTACACCCTTGTGAGAAATGAGACACAGCTGGGGCAGAGCCTGTGTCTTCACAGCTGTGTTAACCCAAATAGCTGCACCTGAAGAATCCTTCCAATTGCACAAATAGCCATCATGTTCATTATGACTCCAGCAGGGAAGTATCAAGAGATAATGAGAACTTAATGAGCACAGCACCCACTACCACCATTGCAAAGACACCTAGGGTAACCTTGGGCTGATTATTTCATTTGAGCCTCTAGTCCTTAGCCATAAAATAGTCTAGCAGCACTGATGTATGAGCTTTGTGAGAGCAAAACAGATCAGTGCTCAGTGCCCAAATTCCATCAAAAAAAAATATAATTCTCCCTTTCAGATCTAATCTGCTCTTAACACAACAACTTCCTAGCTTAATTTTTTGACATTTTGGTTTCCAAGAAGAGTACATGAAGAGATATCCTTGGGATTATACTGAGCTATGGTAATAACTTTTATTTATTAAATTCCCAATAAGCAGCCCTGCTGCAAGTTTCTCTTTATAGCTGTTCAAATTAAACACGTATGACCTGTTGCTTCTATAGTCAGTATCAGTGTTACCTCTTCGCAGAGAAATACAATGGAGAACAACAACATTCTCTCTTCCACAGTCAAATAATTTTTAATCACATTAGCCACAGGACCCCTATTGGTAATCTTTCCTCTGGGCCCTCCCAGTTCTTAAGGCAGAGTCTGATCGAGAATTCAATTAATGTGCCCCCCTAAGGATAACACATTCAATCACAGTAAGTGAGGAAAAGCATGCTCAGATGAAAAAGAAATTGCATCCCCAAACTTCCAGTAGAAAGCCTTTGTCCCAGTAGGCAGAATACCATTAGTCTCATGAAGTAAGGAAAGGCTTTGGGTCTTTGCCTTGTCAACAAAAAAAAGCTGGTTTTGCAGGGCTTTGTTGTTGCTGAGTTTTTCCCCTCTTAGGATGACCAGCCATTTTAATCCAGGGAAGCCCAAAGGAATTCTCAGGGTCAAACCTTCAGAAGATCAGGTCTATTGCGCTGATTTGGTTTTCACCATCTGTACAGCTAACAGTTGAAAATATGTAAATCCTATAAGGCACCACTTCTGCTGCTCAGGTTGCCAGTCCCTAAAACATTATCCACTTAGCACAAAACAAGCATGGATTAAATTCCAACCCTTTTTGAAGGGCACATAAATGTATTCTCAAAGGAAAACTGTATTCAGGCTAATTTCCTAGTTGGAATTTTCTACTGTAGTAAGACATAGAGCTCAGCTTCACTGCATCATCTTCAAACAGAAAATTGTATCCAAGTTACAAGCACTGTGAGAGTTGGCATCCACCAAGAGCAGATGACGAGACCTAGTTACGTAGACCTTGAACAAAAACAACCGTTAGCTCACTCATGCAGGGGTGAGTGCCCAACTAGAGCAGATGAGCGTTCATGGAGACGGATGCCACACAGTAACAGAAGAAATTAAACTGGCCTTAACTAATTCAGATTGCACAGGCACAACACCAGAGAAGTGCTAAGACTCTTGCAGCTGAAGCTGATGGCTGGTTTGCATTCTCATTTGGAGGAAGGCATTGGCAAGGGCTGCCCACCTGTGAGGAACACAATGACAGCATGCCTTGCAGCCAGGGGACACATCCAATTCCAGACACAGGTAGCTGTGCTCAGGTTGTCATGGCCTCCTGAACAATACTTGAACGACCCCACACTGACATGGCACATTTTGCAAGGACTGCAGAAAGGTCACTCTTTGGAGCTGACCTTCACTGACGAATTTGCAACCTACCTTCTTCTCTCACTCCCCACACATGTTCAAAAACAACTCAAAGAAAGAACAAATCTGCAGCTCTTAACAGATTTGCTCTTCATATCACACAGCCTTCTCTCTTGGTTTCCACTAGAGCAGAAGGCATTCTGCAACTCAAGAGGAGTAAGGCTTTAATAACATACATTTAAAATACGTTTTCCACATATCCTGTCACACCAAGCTAAAATATGCAGGCGCTGGGTAGGAACACAGCTTCCCAAACCATCCTGCTGTCAGCAGCTTGAATGCTGCATAAACACACCCAGGGACAACTGCTGAGTCACAGCAGCAGCATCTCCCAGCCGCAAAGGACTATCCAAGGTTTGAGAAATCTGGATTTCTGAACAGAAACCACTGCCGTTGCTGTCAGTTAGCAGCAAAACAAAACACAGCATTGAGGAAAAAAAAAAATGAAAACAAAGCTAAACTGTTGGCTCTGTTGGGTAACTTTTCTAGTCTTCCCAGCTTGTGATAGTGGCAGATGGCCCAGTCTGTAAATTAGCAGCTACCAGATGGGCCCCCCTAAGTAGATTACTGCAGTAAATTGAATTGTTCATGGATTTGGTATTAAAATGTCCTTCACTGTCTGGGTACTGTTTGGCCACAGAGCTGCAAATTCCAGTTGACTGCAATGAAGGCCAAAACCCCAAGCATTCATATTGGGCAGCTACTTCTGCAACATGTGCTGACTATGGAGGTATGTCCCCACTCACCAGTCAGGTAGGCATACAGTAGATATTCAGCTCTGCCAGCGATAGGTAAGCAGTGAGAACAATGAGAGGACTTAATTCTGGCTGTGGATGACAAATACAGAAAACTTTCCAGTGAGTAGCTGGGGAAGGACACCCTGACCTAGGGAAATACCTGTTGCGTTGACACAACTCTTTCAGCACAAAGTACTCATCATTGTGGCTGCAAATATCAATGGAGAAGGAGTTCAGCTTATCAGATACTTCAGTGCAATTCCTTTGCCTCTCTCCTTCTTCCTTCTATACCTTCCCCCTCTTTTTCAACAATTTTATCCCCAGCTCTTCTGCTGAAGTTGCTTATGAATTGCATTTACAGAGTTTGGGCCCTTTTCTGTGTGTTTTGCTGTTGACCTTCTGTGTAGTAAGCACCCTGTGGCAATATGTGCTACCTTGTTAGTCAGGATGAACTTTGGCCCCTGAAAGGCTAACGCCCCTTTATTTTCTACTACTAACCAGGATTTCTACTTCTGTGCCAACATCTCAAAGGTGATGGAATTACTGGGAAGAAAAAAAAGTCAATATGTTATTTTCCTCCATTTCATGACTGAGGCTGATAGCCAACATTTTCTAGCTTGGTTGTTATCCTTCCAGACTTCTGCTCAAGTAAGAGGAAATTGTCTCAGCAGTAGTGAGCTGGAAGCTAGAGATTGACATTTATTGAAGTGAAATACTCCACATTCCTTACATTTCTTAATAAAACCACAAGCATTTCCATCTTCCTAGAGCTTCTTTGGCATGTCCTGGCATGATATCCTCTAAGTCTCAGACCCAAAAGCCTTTGCATATATTTTAGTTTGTGTCAAAGACTGGCAAATCATGACATAATCCTCCCAATGGCACTCTGCAACTGCAAAGGCTATAAAGTCACAACAGAAGACTGAGAAGCAAAAAGAAATTACTCACATTTCTGTAAGAGTACTGTCACATGATGTTTTATATTTCTAGTATATTGATAGCTGGCAAAACAAACCAAGCCACCTTCCTTCTAAAGCTCAGATAATTAAATCATTTGTCAGCCTGAAAGCTCAGGTTTCCTCATGTTACATTGCTGACAACAACCAAATGGGCAATGGAGGCTTGTTCCATCTCCCCTTCTCCTCCAGAGAATCTTTTGAGACAAAAAGATTTTCACCTACCAGGAAGTACAATGACCTTCTCAAGTCAAAGCTAACTGCCAGAGTCTTTAACTCTTGACCAGGATTTGAAAAAGAGAAAAATTTCTCCCATTATTTCAAAGGAACTGCAATTTAGATCTTCTACCATAGCTGTAAGATGTATTATTGTTCCCAATTATTATTAAATTCTCTCAAACATCTCCACATGCTGACCTTGGCCCTTAAACCAACACTTAGTGATCAAAACCTAATCCTCAAAACCCATGGAAAGACCATCAATGGGTGGCCATCAATGTTTGTGATAATGTACTTTTTATCTTAGTACCTTTGAATACATTTAGTATTGAGCCAAGCAGCATCCAAAAAACACTGTTGTGTTATAAAGCAGTACTGCTGAATCTTCTGATTTTCTGCTCTAAGTGAGGCAACAAGGTCATTTCTGAACAAAGTTTTTACAAGGGAATGAATGTGTGGTTTAAAGGGCTTCGTGCTGCAGCTGACGAGACTGTTAAAATTCAGTGAGCTGTAACTATTACACACAAGCTAACACATAACTATTACTCTCCAAAAAAGCGTATGTTGCACCAATATCAGTCCAAAGAAACCACAGGCTGCGAGGCCTGCTACATCAAGAGCTGAAGCAAGTAAACCTTCATCTCAAGGGACCACTGAGAACTACAAACAGCTGTCTCCCTCTTCTTCACTTTCATGACTCCTCTTCCCTAGCAAGTATTTTCTTTCTCAGTGCAGATATGGATAGTTCCCAGCTGGTGTACAATTCACCTTTGCGTGAAGCAGGCTCTGTTCTCTCCCTCGCACCTTGCATTCAGTGGAGACAGTTGCAGAAACTGGACCTCAGTGAACAACACATATTGTAACCCAGCTGAGGGAGCTGCAGAAGTGTTGGTGCAATGGGGATTGGGTTCTAGCCCTAGCTGACTTCATGGGCACAAGACAGTGCATATTTTTTTTCTCTGGTCTGTAGGAGTCATTTATCATTCTGTATCTTTAGTCCAAGAAATCTAAATTTCATGTATTTTAAATCTGACTTCAGCAGGAAGAGCACAGCACTTCACCCAGAGTCTGCACATCTGGCACGTCACATTTTCCCCAGAGAACTAATTGTTTTCTTTACTATCCCACCAAATGGAGTCCTCCCCTGAGAACCAATGCAGATATTCCTACTGGAATGAAAAACAATCTGGCATTTTTCAGGATAAGGTTTATTGCTGTAGCTTCATTTCCTGTTGGTCATTCTCCCTTCTCCAGCTTTCCTCTGCTGAATCTCAGTTTGTCTTCAGATTTTACCCATGACCTGGTCTGACCTGCCTTCTAACCTCTGTCTCTCGAACTGCTTTATAGTCATGTCCTCCTGCTCAAAAACCTCAGACCTCTTGGCAGTGAAGCATACAAATTTGCATTTAACAAACTAAATAGCAGGAACAGAAGTCCATGTTACAGGAAGTCTGTCTCTGCTGCTTGGGGCCCTGTCCACCATCCTCATACAGATGAGTTTCTGCCTGCATTTCTCCTCCAGCTACACCTTGTCTTTCTGTTGCCTTCCATACCATCAATGCCTTTTCCATGGAAGCCTGAACTGATTTTTCTAGTTACTTCTTCTGCCAGTCAAGTGGCTTATTAGTGTGCTCTTACCAACCAGCTCACCTGCCCTGGAGCCACATAGGGCAAGCAGTAAGGGGACGTGTTCCAGTCCCTCCTCATTGACACGGAATTCTGTTTTTTCAAGAAGTAACTGAAATGAGGTGAAAATAAATTGTTGTTCAAAAAGGAAAGTCTGCCCTTTAAACCTAATCTGCTCACTGCAATGCCAGTTATCCTACCTCACTACTAGCAACTACCTATTCTCTCCTCACCCTTCCCAGACACCAAAATCACAGTATGCCCTTTCTAGCTGTTTACAGAGTCATGAATACCTCCTGATTCAAGACCTTCCTGAAGAGATCAAAGCAAAAACTTGCTGATAAGACTGTAGTCCAACCTGAGCACTCAGTTTAGTCTCATTTTAGGATCTTCCCCCCATTTGCCATCCATTCCACTTCTTTAATGGGATGGTAGCTTCACTTTTGCACCTCCCATTCCTCGTTCATGTTTCAGATCCTGGCTAGCCTGTCTTGAGAGCAAGGACAATACTTTTATTCTTCTGTTCCCTGTCATATTCTTGGCAAAACCCTTTCTCTCTGCATGCTGCACCATACAGTACTATGGGACTTTAGCCCTTCAGCTGACTCAAAAGATTTGCTTGGATAGTTCAGGTCCCTAGAAATATTTTCACTGGAAATCCACAAAAGCAATCTTTTATGCCCATTCCCAGGATCCACAGATTTACACTGGAAAGTTGTACTTCACTTTTTCTTGCACTTTGAAATGCTGAATTGTAAGAGCAGAAGTTATAGAGACAAAATCGTCTCAGCTTAGAGCATGGCTAAGAAATTTGCTCACAGAATGACCTTTACACTTGATTGCCGCAGCCTTTCGTGTTCTCCCAGCTGCAATGCACATTGTAGGTCCCATATTACCTTACGGAAGCTGTGTAGCCTAGCTATCCTCCTTTTTAGATGGCAGCAGTGATCTAATATATTCCTTCCCCTATCCGCTATCTCCACCACACTCCTCCTTCGCTATCTTACATACTTCTCTTTTTAAAGGGTAATACCCACATCAGCCTGGAAAAGTCAAAGCTGGGGATACTGCAAGCAGATAAATTTAGGTAGTAGCAAACAGCATCTCCTCTCCCACTATGCATGTAGAGAGCTACCCAGCAAACACTTCTGCCCTAGTTTTGTCGTGACGTGAACAGTACCAAGGGATTCTCAAATTGTACCAAGAAGGTACACATGGAAGTATTGTCTTCTTTATACTTCATCTCCTGTGGCAGGTGCTAAGTGTTGGAAAGAAGACTTCAGCTTTTGCTAGCTTCTGTGCGTATTCTTTCCCTCTGAGTAAAAGCAACATTTTTGTACCACACAAATAAGGAAACATTTAACATTTTTTTAAATTCCTTTTATCAACTTCAAGCTAGCAAGCTATCAACACTTACAATAAGCCTAAATGACTACTCAAGAATCTATGTATTTTCACCAATTTATCAAATTTCTGCATTGATCCAGTTATTCAACTGCCAACAGGCCCTCAACGCCTCCACCTGCCTCATCGCCAGTCAGGTCAAACACATGAACAGCTTCTGGACTGTTATTATGCCAGCCAGTGGAGGCTGTACAGACTCATGTAGTTAATATACTTGACTGATAAACTGCATTGCCAGAGCACGTTACACAAGTACACTTAGGAAGCCACATACTTTGCACAGACAGGTAATGAGATAAAAATAGCCTAAACATTGGGACTATGAACTGTAACACCAGGGTCACCTTAACCTGAATTGTTCGTGGCTCAGCACCTTCTTTGAACTCCATCCAGAGAGCCTGAGCTATAACAAAAAACCTTCTGTAATGCAGTGGCAGTCAGCAGTACTATGCGTTCAGCAAGTGCCTTCCTTCCTTCAATGCAGATCATGACAGTTTGATATGTCACTTTAACTCCTGTCGGTTTGTATAGGTTCCCTTACGCAGTCTGAACTGACAATGAAAGGCTTTTTCCTCTTCCCAGGCCTCAAGCTCAAACTACTTCAAACTCAGGACAAACATTTTTATTTGCTTATACTTGATATAACACTGGTTGAAGCCACTGATGCCTGTGAGACGGGAAGCTCGCCAGCTGCAGGCAGTCTAATTGCACACAATGTCCTAACCTTTGGCGCAGCTTTGTCCAATATGGCATTAGTGTCACTTGCATTCTGTGAATGCTGGAGCTTATGCAGAATTATGCGTAAGCTAATGCAGAATTGATCACATTTACATATTAAGTATTCATCAACCCACATTAACTAGGACTACTTAGCTATCAGAGTATTTGAAAGTAAACTACAATAACCAAGTTGCTTATTCTTTTCCTGCACAGTGTACAAACTGCTTGATGCTATTATCTAATGCCAAAAAAAGAGAAAATGTACATCAGTACATTTCCCTTCTGCAGAGGGAAGGCACAAAACATGAGTTACGAAAAGTTATTATTAAGTTTGTTGTGCTCCATACTAAGCACTCCGCCTAAATAGCTCAACTGTTCAGTTACACTTCAGCCCAGTTTAGTGCACTTTTTTTTTTTTTTAAACAGTGAAGCAATCAAGACTTGAATAAGGCCTGGTCTCACGCTGAACTGATTCCCAGAGCAGAACTATTAACTTCACTCTTGGGTCAGGCATGAATTTGGCTCTGTTCTATGATATGGCACTTGGAGCTGTGTCTCAGCCTCCAAGGGCAGATGTTTAAACACTCTCTACCAGTGATATATACACACCAGTGCAGAAAGAGGTCTTTGCAGGCAAAAGAAAAGGAAGCTGCTGTGGAAGAATACTGGCAAGTACAAGCCCACACAAAGAGGTGATGGTAATGGATCATCATGTAAGCAGAACAGAGTATGGTTCTGTCTTGCTGTCAATAAACTATGATTGTGAGAAAACTGATATGCTTAAGATGGCTCAATACATTTTCCCAGCTGCAGATCATTTTGAGACCTTTGAGTATAGAAGCCTTAGTCATTCAGCTTTGCACTTCAAAAATTATTACTGATAATTGAGAAACACTTACTTAAAATTTTTATTCTGTTCACCAAAGTGACATTTTCATGTCAGCTTTCCCTTTTGAGAATGAAGTTTTCCACATTGGCTTTCCCTCAGACTACAACTCTACAAGTAAGAGTCAAAAATTTGAGTTAAGATCCTTGGAGACTGAGAGCGGAGCAAGTGCAAATCCTTAGCCATGAATACATGGCAAGTCCTGCTCAGAGCAAGAAGTACCTCTACAAAGCAGTTCTGGAGCTTAGTTCTCAGCTGGCTCACAGGGAAGCGTGCCTTTATGTGAGGATCAGAGAGTTTTAGACAGGAGGCTAGGCCTTTAAAAACTTCAAGATAACAGTCCTGCCGTTAAATCAATACTTCCAAGCCTGATATACTGATAGGCACTTCTGCCAAGAAAACTATTCAAACAAAGTACTGCAAGGGACTCAAATGTTAACCCTTGAGGAATGATGCACACGCTTCGGGGTTCGTATTTCATTTAGTCACAACTTTCCCATTTTTTCAAGTAACCCTGCCAGGTTAGCCATATAGGGCAAAGCTGCACAGCCAGGATTACAAAAGGGTACTAAAGGTTTACGCTGGTAAGTCCAAGTAGGGTAAACTTACTACACCAGCTCACGTGTTCCAGGAAAAGTGCTGCCATTGGGGTAAAACACACACTGACTTCAGCCAGCAAACTCTGCCCCAGGGACAGAAGAAGGGTCTTGAGGCTGATGATCTGGCTGGAAGGAGCAAGTAGCCTTTAGTTAGTGACTAGTTTTATTGCCACCCACTAAACAGTTTTTATTCTTATGCCGTGTCCAGTTTAACTTCTGTGCAGGCTTAGACAAAAGCTCAGATTGAAATACCAACTCAGTCCCCTTCTAGTAGAAAATATTCTTTCCACACTGTTGTCTTCCAGCCTACAAATAGTTAAGATCCAATTTTATTAGGTTGCCATTACCACCTGAAGTGCTGGAGAGCCAGCTCCATTGTCAGCTAAGCAAACAATTACTTTGCTTCCTCCAAATATTGGGGGAAGGTTCAGGCAGTGCGCTGTTGCAGCATACACCATTTTCTTCCATAGCACTTAAAAGCTGAAGAAGTTCTGCAGGAACAAAATGGGACAAACCTCTGACTAAATTTCCAGTTCCAAACAAAAAAAGAGCAAAAGCACACAAAAGCACACAAAAGTGTGGAATAGTACAGAAGAATATTTTTTTCCTTTCAATGCATCTGATAAGATTTGGACAAATAAAAGTTTAAAACCGCTATCTGTTTCTGGAGGCATTCAATTGTCTGTAATATCAAACATTCAATATCATAAAGCTAACAAGTTACTTAAGCTCTCAGGCATTTATAACCAGATTTTTAATTCAGACTTGGTAATAGTTACAAAACATCAGCTGTTACTACAAGCCTGCTCCTTTAGATTGACTGATAACCAAACAGTTGCCCTTTAGACATATATATATTCTTCTGTTGATAAGTGACAGCATGCAAGAGAGGAGCACTTGATATGTGCCCTAACTCCTCCTGCTTTGCACAACTCCTCCTCCTTTGCCCAAATGGCTTTGCACAACTTGTGCATTGCACAAATGAAAGGGTCAGCAGTCTCCAGAAGCTTTGACAGGACAGATCTTGGAACCTACTGTATATCTGCTTTCACTTAAAGCTTTAACTTCTCTTGGAAAACAAAAGTATGAATTGTCTGATGTTTCCTGCCCCAGGCTCCTCCACACACATCTTAACTGTGAGTCAGCAAGGGAACATTTCATAGCTTCCTCATCAGAGGAAATAAACATTGCTGCTGTTCTTCTGCAGGCTTATACAGTCCCGCTCTGTTTAGCTGAGGGTTAAACAGGGCAAATAATGGTAGCTATCTAGAGGCTATATTAAGATGTTTCTCTTCTGCAGAAGACAGCTAAAGTTTGGATTTATATTTAGTGACATTCTGTTTTTCATTAAAACCCAAATGAGTCTTAGTTTTCTTCTGTCAGATTGGGTAAGAAATACTCATTGCTTCTTACAGGCAAAGTAGTCGTGCTGCCAGATTTAAGCTTTTCTTGATCTTCTCAGGGAATGAATTATACTGAGGAACTACTCAAACTCCTCTGAAACTACAATTTCCTTGAGTGGCAAGCAGCTCAATTCTATAAAAAGTACCAGTATAAAGACAAATGTATTTGATGAAGGCTCCTGCTGATGTCAACATGAGACACCAGCAAGGCTCAGGGGTAAAAACCTGCATGTGCAACTAGAAATAAAGCCAGTTTGATGTGGGATGAGTGTAAAAAAGTATGAAATACTGCCAGCTCCTGAGTCCTGTTTGCATCATTTTAGTTTTCCACATAAGGCATTGACATGCTTCATTTCAAAGTGATTTATAGCAGCATTAAAGATTTTTCACTGCATTGTTTTGTTTGGAGCTCTTCATTATCAGGGTAGACACAACATGCTTTTTGTGGATTGACAGACATCTGCCTGCATTTAGGATATGGAAATGGAGATGTTTGGGAACACACCTTTGCATGCTAGCAAGTTTCTTCTGGTCTTGAAGGAAAGAAACATCATGAGGAGTAACATCAAGTAGATAAATGAAGGTTAGGAGTCTTATTTCTCAGGCTGACCATCAGAGCAATGGCTTAGCAGATCATGTTTTGTCTGGAGTCAAGGACCCATCAGTACAGACATAACATAAAAGGTCTGCCTGTGACAGGGCTTATTAGTTCTGTGCTGCCAGCTGACCTTTTAGCTGTAAAGTCATCTGCAGCTCCAGTTCTCCTTGGTAAAATAAGACTGATTCGCTGTTCATTCTCACAAACATTTAAGGTAGCACATAGTCTTCAGTCTATGTAAAAACCAAAATAAATCTGTCAAAAAGTGATGCTTTACAGCCCAGCAACCTGGCAGCAGGGTTTGCAGACTTTTGTGAACATTTCAGTGACACCCATTGCAAATGGAGATGTTAGCATTGGAGTATCTCAGGTTCACGAACCACATTTTGAGAGATTCGATGTCATAAAACTCTGGCACTGCGGGGTAGGTTTTAGCTGAACTGCTGTGGTTTTATGAATCACAGTGCTGCCTCACCAACCAAGAACTCAAGTCAACCTCAGCTTCCCGAAGGGTTGTCTAGAATGCCATTTAGCATATTTAATAAAAGAAAAATATACCCTCAGGGGTACTGAGCAACTCTTAATAACACCCAGTGACAGTAAATGAGTGGCATTATAGAGTTTTTAGTAAAGGACCTCAACTAATGGCTTTAACCACAGTAGACGGAGGCTGCTAGGAGCTGGATTTGAGGGCAACCTGATATTGCAATTTTAATTGATTCTCCAACTGCTAAGGCAGCCTAAGCACTGAGTGATAAACACTCTGAACACAGACAGCTGAGTCAGTGTTTACAGTTCCCTGTATGAGAAGCAAAAAGGACACACAGCAAATCATCCTTATTTTGACCATTCAGGAATGATTCAAAACCATCCTAAACCTAAACCTAAACTTAACAAGTCCAATGTGTTTCTTAAACTTCAGCTTCAGGTAGAAGAGCTTCTGTTGATAATCTGTCAGGGCCCTGAGGATACTAATGGGCCCTAATTGCTGTGTGCAGGGGGTATCTACCTGCACCCCTGCCCATGGCCCAGGGGCTCCACCTTAGCTCATCTTTGGGTGCCCAGTCCTGGCTTGAGCTACATGGTAGGTGCACCTTTCTCCAGCATGCAGGTAGCTTGTCTCCAGCACTGTCTCTGGCCCCATCTGCTCCTGACCCCCTGGTTGGACTCCATCTCTGGTCCATCACCTCACCTTGCCTTGGGCTTTTGCCTGACCCTGTTCCAGGCCTCAGGTCTGCTGCAGTGTTCAGTCCCTGCGGGACTGCTCCCTGTTGGTTAAGAGCACTGCTCATGCTGGGGTTCACCTGGGTTTCCAGCTTGTTCTCGCTATAGCCCAGGGTTTTTTTTCTGGCAAGGGAACTCTAGCACATTTCCACTGATAGCACACTCACACACCAGCATCATTTGACCTCATGACAACGCTACACAAACCTATGCCTACCTTCTTCATTTTCCATAATGGGTTTCAACACTTCTAATTTCACTTTTAGTTTTCTGCTATAATTAGCCAATCTAGTTTGAAACACTCTTGGGCATGACCTTCAGTGACCAGGAAGTCACAAATAGTAACATTGCACCTTGTGAAAAGAACAAGTAACTTCTTCCATTCAGTAAAACAGCAATGAATGTTACTGGTGCTTAAAAGAAAAAATCAATTTTCTTGATATGCCGGTACTGAAAGCTGCTCTAGAAGGGCAGCATGTCACTGAGGCAATGCTTTATCTTAAGGCCTTCCCCTAAGTCAGTCAGTCAAATGTCACTGAGAAACTGAAAAAAAGTCTGCAGAAGGCACATACAGACAGGGTGCTAAAACCAGAATTAAGATGGAAGAATCAAGTTTTGCTTATTCACAAATGCTACTCAGGCTCAATCCTTCATTCTCCTCATTTCTCACTTTCTCTCCTCCCTCCTCCTTTGCTGATCCCTGAAGGGCATTATCAGACTCCGAATAGCTCTCAATAGCATAAACCATCATATCAACTGAGCTGCAGCTGCCACTTGCAGGCTAGCGTGGGTGCATTCCAGCAGTAGCAACGTAGCCAGATCCACACCAAGAGCTCCAACTGCAGGAAAGGGGTACAGCTTCTTCAGACACAACTTTCTGCAGAAAGATGCTTGAAAAAACAGCCGAAAGATTCATGTCCTGGCCCTGTGGCAGTGGCAACAAACAGGGAGGCTCTATATGACCATAAAGCCAAAAAAATCCATCTGGGCATAAGTTCATATTTATTAGCATACCCAGTCAACAATCATATTTTAATTCCCTGATGGCTAGCAGGCTGCTGCATCTCACCAATGCATAAGCAGGCTTTCTACTGCTATTATAAAACAAATTACCTCATGCACGAATGGCCTTAATATCAGTTCACGCTCCAAGCTGTTCTACTGTGCTGACATATGTACACCCTGTTCACCCTGCACTGCAAAAGGCACATTTGCTTCAGAAACTACTGATCAGATAAAGCAGTAAATGGATGAAAAAATAACATGCACAACATTAGCACTGATATATTTCCCATTATTCCACTCCCTTTGCCATGGGAACCCCTTTTTTGCTGCTCAGCATAAATACAGGGTTACTGCACAAGCAATAGGGCTTCAACATCTCTCTCTCTCCTCTTCCATCCCACTCTCACATAGCATGTGTTCCTCTACCTGTCACGGTTGCGTAGCTTTCCCCATTAAGACAGTTAAATCTAAAGGAATAAATTTTGACCTGAGCAGTACTGGACACCTCAACTAGTAAATAATCATGTCATAGAAGCATTGACTACTGAAAAGAGAATATTATAAATAGAAATATTCCCTATAAGCGGCTTGTGACTAAGCTCACTTTTGAGCTAATAACTTCCCATGGAGATAAACTCTGCAGGAAAGCTCACAGAGCTATAAATACTCAGAATTCATTAACAGATCTTTTTGTGCAAAGATTCTTTTCCGGCTGTGCATCATGACACTGGTGCACCCAACCCATTCTCTTTTGAAAAGCTGCAATTGTTTAACCTCCAGATCCGGCTGCTCTCAGAAATCCACAGGAAGAAAACATTGGGGCAGTTTTGAATATTAAGACCTTCTACTACTGCCAAAAGCAAAAAACAACAACAAAAAAGAAAAATACTACAAAGAACATACACTATGTCATGAGCATGTCTAAAGTTTCATACTCTTCATAAGTTTTAACGTTTTGCTAATCTACCACTGGTTTCAAAGAAAAAAGAATATATTTTGAGAACCTATGATTTTATTCTGTGGGTACTGAGGTAACAGGAATTGTGGATTTATACTCAATTCCTGTATCTACTGCCTGCCCAGATTTGTTTCCCAGCACTGCTCTGCTGAAGTGTACAAATGCTGACCGATGGGGATCACTGGAGCAGCAGATCCTACATTGAGATAATTTTGCTTCCGTGTGGTTACCCAGCATCAGAGTTGCACACCAACATTTTACTTTTTGAAAGGCACTTGTGAATCACAGGATTATTTGCATCAAAATAATCTCTCACTTGAAGGTGTTCTCTTGCATCCACATAGTGATGCTCCCTTGAGCAAAAGTTTAGCTTATGCTAGCTAGGCCAGCTTAAATCCTTTTAATTCTTTTATGTAGGCATGACCCACAAGAGCCTAGGATTTATTTTCTTATGTTGCAAACCAAAAGCAGAGCAGGACACTATCTTTTCACCTAGCTGTCTAACCACTGTTCAAAGTCACATCTCCTACTGGAGAGCTACATCTAGCAGTATTTTTTGTTCATATTATTTCTTTAATTCACTTAACTTACTGAAGGTTGGCACTGACACCAAGTACTGTTGCTCCTGTTGCCATGTAGGTGTTGGGCCTACTGCGCAGGGATGTAGTATAATATTAATGAGCACTTTATCATTCAACTATAAAATCAGGAGATTTGCGGCTTCTTGCCAGGAGGGCAAATTCTTCTCTTGCTTCACCCCTAAGAATAATGCTAGTAGAAGGGGAAGGCAAGAGCTAAACACAGAGTTCAGCTATGTAAGCCAAACTACAACTGAGTCTTATGGCATCCTAATATTTGCCCTTTTGCTGCACTGCAAAATGTTTTCTACAGCTGTCTGCTCCAGACAAGATGAGCAGCTGCGGCTTGGCCATTTTCTCAGCTCAAAGAAACAACCTCGACTCCGTCTTGTCCCAGACTGTTTCTAGTCAGTTGGGCTTTGTACTGGGTTTCTGTGGCAAGGTTTTGGTAGCGCTGGGGGGTAGGTGAGGGTGGGTATGGGTTACAGGGGTGGCTTCTGTGAGAAGCTGCTGGAAGCTTCCCCCAAGTCCAACAGAGCCAATATCAGCCGGCTCTAAGATGGACCCGCCGCCAGCCAAGGCTGAGCCAATCAGTGATAGTGGTAACACCTCTGTGATAACATTTTTA
>JANZLQ010000001.1:11834084-11866036 GCA_026212715.1 Elanus axillaris
CTTTGTTATATTTTCTCTCCCCTGTCCAGCTGAGGAGAGGGGAGTGATAGAATGGCTTTGGTGGGCACCTGGCATCCAGCCAGGGTCAATCCATCACAGGATTTTTCCAGCCAGCTCCATTTGTGACTTCCAAATTATAGTTCAGAAATGCCAGTGCCACAGAATTTTAATTTGATGACTTGAGTTTGGTAAGGCAGCACTTTAGTACAGTCTACTAGAACCTAAACATAAGGACAGACTTCCAGGTATCAGGCTAATTTTCAGGCATCTTCACTCCTACTAAATGGGACATGTGCCATAACATGAGTTTTAAGATGTGAATACTGAGAGTGTAAATGCATGAGCCAGTCCCAAGGCTGACAGCCAGGAGCATACTGAAATGCTGCAGAAGAGTAAATCACAGCTAGGAGAGTCAGCAGCACTCTGTAAGCCACTGTTTTGTTGAGCTATTACTCACCAAGAAAGAGCATAATTATTCTTCCAGGCTTTCATGTAGTGAAGGCCAGATTTCTTCAACCTCATCTAATGGCTCATGTCTGTAATGCGACACAAATACACAGACTACCAGACCTCTGTAAGGCCTCTCTCTACCTTTCATATATGTAAATGATTTCAGGATTGTAGGTGCTGAGTACTGCCCATGTTTGCATATTGTACAACAGAGAACTCACAAGGTACCATTTACTCTTTACTCTTGCTTCGATTTGCAGAGGACTGACTATCTACTCATTTCACTTCAAAGTGCCTTCCTGCTGCTGTCACAATTTTCCTCATTGTCCCCAAGGGGGTTGCACATGGCATGTTGCTCTGCTCCAGTAGCTGTTACAGACCCATGGCTGCTTCGCTGTTGGTTGGGGCTCCTGTGCAACAGCTTCTTCACCTTGCACACCCTGCTGTGGTTTGTACGCTCCTGCCATTGCCCAGGTTTGTAGCATTTGTGCATGAGGCAGGTACCTTGGCAGCTACGTTCCTGAAATTGGCCACAGCTTGTCCTCCAGCCTCTAACCTGCCCTGTCATTTTTTAAAACAACCAGCTTTTCCTCCTCCAGGAAAAAAAGGCTGTGCAAACAATCTGCTCTTGGAACAGCCAGTTTTCAACACTACTCGCTACTCTGGATCGGCTCTACAAAATTACCTTAGGCTCACGTGCGTCTTCATGTCACCTATAATTATATTTATATTCATTTTATATCCTCTACTCATCAGCATCCAATTGGTGGTATAACACACAAGATTATCCTGATGTTGTCTTCCGGTAATTCTTTCAGCAAATACTTCTTAAGTAATTACTGCAAGTTTGAAAGCGCTACAATTTAATTTGGACTACACAATCGCTCCTCATATGATATACTGTTTTGTTTGCATTATTCTACCTGCTCAGCACAGGAACTGCAGTTCAAAAACCAGTGGGGGACAGTAGAAAGTTGCTTGTCTCAGCTTCTAAAGATGGGGGTTTTTTTCTAAAATCTGATCAAGTGCAGTTATGGGCACTTTCTAGGCCACCTGCAGCACCAGGTCATTTTCAGAAGCATGTCAAAGTATACATTTAACAAATGTCCTGCTTTTGGCTTCGGGTAAAGCTTGTGGTTAAATTCCTACTCACTGGTTCAGAACTACGACAGTAGTGAGTTAGCCCAGCTGACTTGTACTTACAACATCCCACTTCGTTGTCTATTCTTTTTGGCCCTTGGCTGAAGTTATTAAAGTGTCTTTACTTGAATAATGGTTTTACTAAAAATTACTACCACTTCCAGCAGCTCTTAAGCTCAGAGACAGTGCCTAACTCCAGTTATTGGCAAGCTTTTGGTGTTAAATTCAGTTTGTCTATGCCTTTCAGACACTCAAGATTTCACTTCTCAAATCATACTTGGCACGAAGGATAAGAGGATTTTACAGATATTTCTCACTGAAGGTCTAAGTTCAACAGAAGGCCCAATTCTATCCATCTCTAATCAGGCTATTCAAAACTATCTTTCAGGAGTAAGAAACAGTAATTTGAATTATCTTTTTTACAGTATGAATTTAATGAAAGTCCAAAATGTTCCCACTCATTGCATTATAGGAAACTTCATTTACATTCCATTTAGCTGAATCATAACTAAGCCTTACACCCACACTGGGCATGCAGCCTACACAATTTACATGTGTGTTGGTAAAAGGTGAAAAAAGCTTTGCCAGACAAGTTTCCTAATTCATTTCTCATAATCTTTTCCCCAAGCATCCAGTTTTCACTGTGGCATGCTAAAGGTAAAGGCTAGAATTACATCTCACAAAGACTCAGGTTAATGCAGTCAAATGTGGCTTTTTTATTAAGTTTCTCTGGGAAAATAAGCATCTTTACCCACTACAGTTTTTCAACCAAGTATGGAAACACTTTGCAAAAATGGTCATCTAACTCTGCATGCATTTGAACATTTAATTCTTCTCCAGTGACAATCATTCCAATAGGGCAATGACTACTTATCTGCAGTCTTCCTACCCAATTTGAGTACCTGAAATGGTTAGCTGTGATTCACAGCTCTGCGCACAGTATCTCAGCTCCAATATTAAAGAAGCAATTGTTGTCTCCAAATCCTATGCAGCAAAAGGCCCTCAAACATCCTACAAAAATAGTTGTCTGACAGCACAAGTAAAATCAAGAGGCTTAGGTCATTTATTTCTGGCCTCTGTCTAAAATCCATCAATGCCTAACACGCTAGACTTAGGAGATGAAGGTCTCAGTAAGATGTAAGAATGAATTTTATCTGCACTGTTTGCTGTACAAGTAACCAAAACTGCTGGCTTTGACAACTGCTAGATAACCAAGACAGAAGTGAACTCACTGGGAAGTCTTGAACAATGTCCTTTTCCAGCTAGGAATCTGAGGATATGAAAATCCATAACGTATGGCGATCCCACCCAAAGCAGACATTTCGGCAAGTTACCCGCTTCGCATTCGCATCTGCTGCTGGCTGAGTAAGCATTTCCAGAGCTCTGTCCACACTAATTCAATGCCATAGTCTTCGTCTTAACCAAAACCCTCCTCTCCATATTATCACCTCTACCTGCAGACTCCTCACAGCCTAGAAAAAGTCTTTCTATATGCCTTGAATAAATATACATGGAGACCAGCCAACTGGATTGTTGAATGAACAGATAGTAATTGAGGTGAGCCAGTTTTGAGATGTACCAGTTCCAGTACAGTCTAACAGAAACCTTTAAAGGTACCTCTGGAGATTTTATTCATACTGTTACCTCACAGAAATAGTGATTCCAATTTGCGCACCTTGAGCATCCCTTAACTTAGTTTGGAAAATGACGGTTCTTGAAAACATGTATCAGGAAGGATTTAAATCTTTCAATTTTTGAGCTCAGTCATGCAAAGTCTGAAGCATATATATGGAGAAATTTGTCAGGAAAATAGGCTGGATTTCTACAGACTCTCTAGGATCTGTTTATGAAACTGGATAGAAACAGGTGCTCGTCACACATTACATTGCACCTGATTCTTAAATCACAACAGGTCAAACTTCCCTTTTTCCTTACAAGTTTAGCAACACCCCTAAGGAAACAGAAGCATGACCTAAACCAAAGGCAGGATACCTCTGTGTCACATCAAATGAGAAAATAAAGCAACCTACAGTTTATGGCTCCTAAAAGTATCCTCCATCTTCCCAAGTTAACAACAATTGCACTAAATAGCTGCAAGAGTCAGCTGTCAACTATGGTTTAAGACTGAGCAAGTATTTTATCTTCTACAGTGGCTTTCACTCTTTACTGTTAATTATCTGCCTGCCTTTTATTTTTCCCCCAATAGCATTAAGTTTTCCAATAGCATCTTCCCCCTCAGCTGTGCAACAAGGCTTTCCGCACGCAGGTCTGGAAAGCCCTTTCAGTCAGGGCTTGGTCTCTGGACCACTTACTGTTTACAAGCTACTGATGCCTCGTGGAGAGGTTACTAAAGGCCATCTGCCTAAAGAATTCTTGTTTATATTCCTCCTGCTTTATCCTTAGGAAAAACAGTTGCATAAAGGCAGAGGTATTTAAGGCTTGACCCATCCTCCCTCATCTTGCTGGAAGCTATAATCTGTCTGTGCTATCTCAACTGATATTTGTCTAACCGATTATGTCGTCCAAACAAGGGATTATGATTCTGTTTTGGGGAGTAAGCAGCACGAACAGAGGACGTCTGAAGGGACAAGCTTTTTTTTGTTCCAAGTAAGATTCCTTGAACAAAAGGGAGAGAGAAGAAATGCATCTTGCATAAAGGGCAATTGTTTCCCAATGGAACATTTCATGTTTTTCCATTAAGCATGAGCTGCTTTGGCTGTTACGGAATATTTTATTAACAGGTCTGTTAATGCAATGCCCAGCTCCAGCACTGACTGCATGAGGAAAACAAAGCCAGCACAAGCTATCCTTTTGTCTTTTGAATTTCTCCTTTCACACACAGAGGATGAATCAGAATATTACCTTTTAGCTTTTATGGATATTGGATCAATATTCCTGTGTCCCTTGCATAAAAAACAATTCCTCATATTAACTTCTCAATTTCTTCATGCAAATACAGGATGCAATGTGCCAGACTTGACTTCCTGGGCATTGACCCAAGGAATACATTTTGGTCCATGATATAACCTTTGTCACACAACTTTAAAGTCTTTAGAAGACCAGACAGAATCAGGGAAACACCTGCACAAAATGTCTCACAGGATAATTAAGATGCAAGATAAACAAGCTTTGGACATTTTACCTGAGGGTCTGGCCAACTGAAGAGAGCTATCATCATCCATGGCATGTTTTAAACCATTCAGTACGAGCAAGGACAAGCTGTGCTATTCAGATAGCCAAGAACACCAAGTAACTTTTGGGCTGCACAACCCAAGCATGTAGTCTGCCGCCACAACTATTTGCAGTGCACCAGGCTTCTGAGGACAGTAAGCAGGATCATACACCTCTGCCTGAGGACCAGCTTTCTCTTCCTGTAAAGTGGGAAGGATAGCAAACATGCTAGTCATCTGTAAAATCATGTGACATTTGTTGTATCTTACAAGACAGAGGTAGAAGGCATCACAGGAAAAAAGCAGTTTCAATGCAAACTGAATGGCAGCAGCTAGCAGCGCAGACGAGCCGTGGAACATTGCTCCAAAATGTTGTGGGTAACAGAAGTTTACAGATGTTCAGAAAAGACTGTGGACAAAATCACAAAAGATAACTGAAACATGAAGGGCTACTAAATACAGACCCACACATCAGGTTCAGGAAGCCTCACCTGCCACAGATAACTGGAGGTTAGGAACATGACAATCATAGGTTAATTTGGGGCAGAAGGGAGGCCACCTGGTCCAAGGACCCTCACTCCTTGCCTAAGACCAGGCTCATTTCAAAGACAGATCAGATTGCTCAGGACTTTATCTGGTTTGGATTCTGAGTATCTCCAAGGATGGAAATTTCACAGCCTCTCTCAGAAACCTGTTTGTGGCTGTGATCACTCTCTTTACAAGTAACTTGTTTCTTCTTCCTATCCTTATACTCATCTTTATAATGTTCAGCTGGCCAATGTCATATTGAGCTGTACAACTATTCATTTAACCAGTGGGCCATGCCTATGTTCTTAACTATAGGTATTTCTAAGGTACTACACTATTTTAGTGAGGCACCTCTGTTTCCTTCCAGGAAGGAGATAATATGGGCTGTAGTTAATTCAGATTTGACTTAAGTAATAATGCCAGAAGATTCCATGCTGGAGCCTTTTAATGCCCTGTGTATACTGGCAAAGTATTCGGAATACTTGCTGTAGGAATCAGTGAAACAAGAGCCTTTGGACTCTTTAAAAAATCTGTTCAGTAAGTTAGGTGGTGCAAGTTAGCCTGACAAGCTAAAGTGGAATTCTTACTTATAAAAGCATTTCTCTCAAGGTTCATATTACATAATAGCTGATACCATAAGTATTAGAGAATAAAAGCTATGTTTTAGAAGTAATGATTTTTTGCCTTGAATGTTAATTAGTCCTATTATAGACACTGTAGCTCCAAGCTACAAGTAGAGTCTGTCTCTACCAGAAGTTCAATGCAAACTCACAATTTCTCTCTGGAGTCAGCTGCTGGAATTGCTACTCCATTGCTTGGGGCATCATCACAACCTCCAAAGTATCAGCTATGGCTACAAAAGCTATTTTTCATTGTTTTTCAATCTACAACTAAGGGTCAGAGGGGAGAGTACCCAAGAGGCCATTTCTCAGCTCTGCAAATGGACTGATTTAGGTTTATTTAAGGGCCCACTCTGATTCTATGAGGGACAAAACCCATTTCAGGTTTAACCTTGCTGAAACTAAAGTACTTTTGGTACATGGTATAGGTACTAAAAGGGATTATGCCTCATTTCTCTTGAGAACTTAGGCTGGTACATTACATGTGGTGACATGCTAGTGACCGAGTCTGTCCCATACACAACCTGATAGGTTCACAGACTGGCACATTCTGCAGAACAGAAGTGCCCATTTAGCTTATCCAGTGAGAGAGGGAAGGAAACTTTCCAATGTATTATATTTTAGAGCGTGAAGAAGCACAGCCACTCCAGAAAACTTATCAACAGAGAAAGAAAATTAACAATGCTGTTTGGTTAGATATATTTTTAAGTTCCTTCTGAGCCCAAAATTACACAGTTGGAATGCAAGAAAATAATTTGAGAGAAGTATTTGATCCCAATTTTAGATGACAACAGCATGCTTAGAGAGGTTGGATTCCTTACCATTTTTATAGCATCAGGATCCCATAATTTTTTGTTCAGGATGGACACGTTATTTAACAGGACTGTGCCTTGCTGCTCATGTCAAGGACAAAGGCAGAATGCTAGTAGCACAATGCAAAGCAAATGAGGCATAATTCCTGCAATAAATTTTTGTACAATCCACAGATTGCATCTACTTTCCACCAAGGAATTACAAAGCTTTTCTTTTACAATACTGGGCTGCAACAAATTTAAGGCTCACCGTAACAAGCTTGAATAATTAATTTCTTGTATGCATTTCTCATAGGATGTTGCTAGACTCAGACACACAGTGCACTATATTCCAGTTAGAAGGCCGAAACATGAAAATCATGGCAAGCTATTGCCCAAATCCATTGCATTAGCCACAGTTGATACCTATATTTAGGTAAAATCAGCCTAATCACAGTGGAACCAGTGGTGCTATTACTGTTAGATAGCCCCCTCTTGCTTTATCTGTTCTTGGGGTTTTTTTTCTGTTTTTTAATCAATTGGTAGCACACTGATCTCAAAGCGGCTGCACAATTTTTTGTTGCCCTCAGCTAGGTACACACTTCATAAGCTGTGTAACCTCAGAGCTGAGCTGACAGTGCTTTTGCTTCCAAGAAGCCACTTGGGATATTAAGCTTCCTGTACTAATGCAGCCAGCACCCAGCTCAACTCTAGAGCTGCTTCTTACCTGCACAGCGTATGCAACACAGACATGGACCACAGACCTTGATTCTTTCTGCACAAGCAGGCATTCACATTCATTTTTCAGAGTCACAAATAATTTGTCTCCCAAAGCATCGGTGGTACTGTAATTAAAATGACAAGGGCAGTAGCACTGCTGTCCCCAAACCAAATTTCTAGCATGTTTGAGCTGTACTATTGGAAAACTGAGCAAGCCATTTACACTGGAGATTAAAGACATTGCAGCTGTGGAGACAAGCATACAAAAGGGCATATTTGCCTGGCGATTTGAGATTCCGCCTTGTGCAGAGCACCCAGCATCAGCATAATCCATCTAAACACAGTTAAGTGATTGAGCTCTCCACTGAAAGTGTCAACTCTCCACCACAAAGTATTAACTCAGTGCCTGAAAATCTGACCAAATGAATCACCAATCCACTGCTACACCACTGTATTTCCTCTTTTTTAGACTCTCCCGCGTTCTTGATTTCACAGGATTTGTCTAATAAGCTTGTGTCATGCTTCAGTCTCACAGAATTGCAACAGAATAATTCATATTCAGCCAGATCCAACCTTCCAGATAAAGTTAATGCCAAGGAAATATAAAGGTTTCTTTAGCAAACAGTTTCTGTTGAAGGGTCTTGGCTCTTATTAAGGCTTAGATCAGTTCTTGCTTTTTAAGAGCCAATTAATTTTATTTTAGAACAAATGCTTTCTTCTTCTTTGAGCTCAAACAGCCATACAACAGACAGGAAACAGTGGAGCAGAGGCCAGTGTTAGTACTTTGTGAAGATAATTTGGACACCATAGTTGATAATATTGTGGAAAGATACAGTAATAGGTTTGACCAAGTGCAGTGCAAGGAGTGAAATGAAAGGCATTCACTCATTTGTAATACAGGCACTAGATTGCCCGCATGGTTACTGGGCCATGACTTCCCAGCACATTTGATGAAGCCAGATTTATAGGGAAAGGCAATGTCTTAACACTATATCTAATTAGTTGGAAAAGAGGCATGTAAAACTTTTGCCTCTGCAGGGAGGCAGGGAGTCTGGGAGCCTGCAGGGAACATCAAGAGACAGGTTGGCAAAGCACAGGGAGAAACTTGCTTGGCCTTGTGCTGCACCATATGCTCAGCCTCCCAGAATAACAAAAAATCAGCTGTTCCTTTTTAGCCAGTAGTGTTCCCTCAGGCCACATTTCATATGTCACTACAACCAACTTTCCTACAGGAAAAGAGGTGGTCTTGTGTAATTGCAGATACCGGGCTTTGTACAGCAGCCTAGCATTATGCAACATTATTAGAAATCTCACAGGCTGGCTACAATAAATCAAGCACTTAAATTATCACAAGATTCAATTTGGCAGTTACACTAGATGCAGCTGAAAAGAGCAGATATGATTCTGCTTTTCCACACCAAATGTCACAGTCAGTCAGGAATACAGAGGAAGTCCTTAGTGAATTCTCAGGACTGAAAAATATTAGTTCTGCTCCCAAGGCAAACCTGCTCCAGCTCCATGGACCTGAAATTGTAATATGAAGTTCATGTAAACAGTTTACCTTGTCCCTGTTTCCTAGTAGCACTTAAAATGCAGCAGGGAAAACTGGGGCAGAGACAGTGTATCTTCTTTTAAATAATTTCTTAGACAAAGGATGAGCAGTAGATTGGAAGATAAGCAAATTATCTGGCTGCAACAGCTTTGAGTGGGAATCCCTCCTAGAGCTTAGAGAAGGGAAGGAAATCCACTATGAGCAATTACCAAGCTGTGAGGCTGTCCCTCTGTTATTCCCAAGATACTCTGAATCTTGTTTACTGTAATGGCAAAACCCCCTCATCTGTCCTAAATACCAGTAGTATACAGCAAATGTTGGCGACGACCTAGGGTTTATTATGGGAAATACTCTTCTATTACTTGGTTAGAGGCCATTAAGTTCTATTTCCTGTAACACCAGCAAAAAAATACTTCTATTAGCAGAGCTGATTGAAGCCGTTTCCTGGGAAAGAGAGAACATGAAAAGTCTGATTTTGAAGTGGTTACAACAACAGATATAAAAATAAATGTATTATGCACAACTGCCAGAAATTAATCGTTAATGATCTACATTTTAGCTGTGTTTTTCTGCAGATACACCTACAAGGGTAGTTATTCAACATTTTCATAATCTGTATAGTATTAACAGAGGTACTAACACAACTGAAATGGCCGTTTCCTACAACTTTAGTCCAAAGAATTTAACTAGCTGAAGACTTCCTGACATGACCAATTGAAAGCATGACCACCTGAACCACTATTCATAATTCTTTGTCTGATGGACCAAGTCTTTCTTGCTCTTACTTGATGTTTATTCCAGACTAACATAAACCTATTCCAGAAATAGTCACTTTTAAAGACTAAACTTTCAGAAGCAGAGTCATTCCAAATAGCTTACAATTAGTAAAGAAATAAATAAGTAGTTTACACTGACTTAGCAGAAATATAACAACAAACGTCTTGTAAGAATGAGCAGTCTTCCAGCCTTTTCTGCAACAGTAGTCACTAATTTGCTGCTGAGCTGGCTTTTTGATGCTTCACTAATGCATATATACCAGCTATACATTTAGTAGTTACTATAGAAGAGATAGAAAAAGCTAATGTTTTCTTGCAGTCAAGTGAAGGCTTTACTCACTAAAGAAATGCAACACTCATATTGAAGCTCATCTGCAAATAACTTGTCCTACAAATACATTTCAATCAAAGTCAAATGTTAAAGCCTCTTTTTTTTTTCTTCATTGCGATTCCATCACGTCTATCCTTAGCTTTATCAGCTTATTTAGCTTAATTACTCTAAGGCAAAATAGGGCTCAAACTCCTGGAGTATATGAAAGTAGTGGAACAGACTTGCCAGATACTGACATAAAATGTTTGCACTCTGCACAGCTACCACAGGACACCAGGCAAGACAGAATTATCCTGGCAGTGTCACAGCCAGGACTGAGACCCACCCTGATGTCAGGTGAATTCACGCACTGCTAGGGCACCATGCTTGCAGAGGCGGTTCTGATCCACCACATGGACATAGCCAGGTTACAAGCTGCCCGCCTTGCTTCGACAGGCCTCGTGTTCTGCTCTGGCTGCTTTACTCTATATTAAATCATATTTTCTCCCTCGCCTACTTCTCCTGCTTGTTGCTCCCTTAATGTTAACACACGTAATCCTTGCACCTTCCAGACTCACACTTGGGCCTTCTTGAAGTCCCAGGTTTTACTCTTCTCCAAGAAGAATCTTCGTGCTGACAGCATGCTGCATCCTGACATCACTTCAGTACTCAGGTAGCCCTCAGGATCGAGGGAGCAGGGGTGCAAAGTTCACATCCTGCTTCCTAAAACATGCTTTGCAAAGTCGTCGGCATCTTCACCTTTGAAAGAAATTGTCACCTTGTCCACAATTTCATTATTTTTCTTCCTACCATGATATATGTGTATATGATTGTATCACAGCAGTAGCATTAGGGGAGTTGGAAAACTCAGTGTTGTTATGAAGAGCTAACAGCAACGTCCCACAAGCTCACAGGATCCTCTCCCATCTAGAAGGTAACAGGAAGGAGTGGGCAGAAAAATTTCTTTGTGATGATGGCTCACACTGAACAAATTGTTTTTTGGGTATGTTGTCTTTCCAAGTCCATAAACTGAGGCTGCGCCTCCTTGCAGCTTCCCAGGGATATAATGCTGAGATTCATGAGTTATAAGAAAGTGGCGGTATTTACAATAATCAGTCATATTAAATAAAAGCATGACACCTGGATAGATCTGCTTTTTAAGCACCAATCAGTAACATCAAAACAAACTGATGTTTGTAGTATGCCAGTATTTCCATATGAAGATTGACAATATATTCTTTTTAATTAAGTCTCAAGAGAAAAGATGATAAGCAACTCCAAGCGCAGCTGAAGAGCAGCACTGTTTATTTTGCTTCTAAAAATCATCATCCATCATGTTGCTCCTCCATGTAAAAGCATTATGCTTAGCCATATCTAAAGTCATAAAATCCTTAATGGAATCAGCACAAAATGCATTGTGCCTTTGGAGAGAATTCCTTTTTCAGTCTAATCTGTGTGGCTTGGTTATGCTTAAATTTAAGTTTCAATAACACATTTATATGATTTTGCCCTATGTATTTGAAACTAGCTGCAAAATACCATGCCCAGAACTTTGTAAAGCTCATTGACTTCAAACAATAAAGAAACCTTATTACCTAGAAACTAAATTAGTGTTGCTTTTCCCTAACCAATACTAGCTTTGTGAGGGAGTAGCAGTCTGTAATAGTTCAGTCCACTATTTACAGAGCTCAGAGAAGACATCAATGATACAACATGTCTGCTATGTAATATATTCTTAGAAACCTGCTGCTGCCACCACAACTACTACTATGAGAATATTCCTTTCATGTACATGCAGCACTTAACACCGACGGTTTGTCTTAGCCTGACCTGAAAACCAGCAAATGAAGCTGAACATTAAGGGGAGTTGGTGTGAAAAAGTAAAAGAAAATATGGGCTGAGTTGACTTACAAAATTAACTGCGCTTTGGCATAATGGCATTTCCCTTCCCCACATCAGCTATAAACTCATCAGTCAGGGTGGGATAATGCAAATTTGGAAGAAGGGCTCTCCCAATGTGAGGGTCACATAACAAACATATGCCTGATGAGATAAAAATATTAAGTGACTTATCTCTGCCTCAAGCTTCTGATGTGATGGCTAAAGCTTACCTATTGCCACAGTGCTCAGAGCAGTATTATGATGCTGCCTTTTAAAAATTAGATGCAGCCATAAGAAACTAGACAGCAGTAGACTCAGGGAACCATGATGCATTTTATTTCCTACATTTGAACCATCATTACCAAAATTATGTAGTAGTTTCCATCATTTATTGAAGACAAGAATCTTACTGGTTTTGCCAGAAGCTCATTTCACTTTCCTTCTGAAGTTTTTTTTTTTTTTTGCATTTCCCACATGTTCTAGCCTTTTAGTCATTTAATTTCTCAGAAAGCAGCTTGCATCTTTTCTGATGATGTAACAAGTCTGTGGTTGTTGTATTTGCTGGGATAGTATATGGCAAGCTTCTCATCTGCCTGTGGAAGTAAAAGCCCCACTGAGAATAGAGGTTAAATCCTCATGACAACCATATGGTTGTAGGAAATGAATTAGTAGTATCTGAAGAGCAGTGAAGAGATTTCACAGGCAGGGTTGTCAGCTGTGATGATCCCATTCAGAGAGGAGTCACTGATTCTGAGACAATTAAAAGACAATACTCAAGATTTCAGAGGAAAATGGCCAGATAAGACAGAATTTTGTGCTTCCACTCTGAAGTCCCCCAAAACTCAGTCCATTTCATTCAAAAGTGTCTTTTTACTGCAATCAAAAATGTCTGAGTGAAATTGTGACTAAATAACTGTAACTAAATAACTGAAGCTGGCATGTCCATTGCCAACAAAGATTGTTACAAATGGGTATTGCCAAAATCCAGAAGAAAAAGGCAATTGCAGTTGGACAGACTGGCCCACCAATGTGGATAACAGATGTGCTCTTAAAACACAGTCATTTCTCAGAAAGTTTTGAGTGCTTGAATACATCCTTAGTAGTTTTACTTTCTAATCCATCTTAAAAAGGGAAGGAAACTAGTCATGTGGTTATGAGACAGGCCTGCCAGCCAGACTTAAGATATGTTGACTACCATCATAGCATTCCCATACGGTAGATTAGACTCCCTGCTCACATCTCTCAAGTATGTTTACGGACAATAAAGCTGTTTCCTGATTTCAAAGAATAAACATTACTTCACTTAATATGAGTAAATTCCTGGCTCTCACTGAAGCCAGGGAAGACTTCTACTTGCGATACTCTCTATTTATTGATTATTTAGAAGTGAACTTCTGGAGTGCCCCCAGCCAAGAAAGTCTCTCCTGCCGAAAAAGCACAGCTGCAATGCAAGTCAGCTCTTCCAGCACATGGCTGTTATTAACATTTCAGGGAACACAACAGCAGTCAAAACTCAAGCTAAAATGCAAACTAGGCACCTTAAAGAGAATAGAAGCAAGTGAGAGGGTCAGAGGCCAAAGGAATGTATGGGTGAACATAAAATAATAGAGATGTCATCATTCACTAGTGAAGTCAGCTGGCATCTCACATAAAAGATACCTAGTGTTGAGCTTATGTATGGAAATTGATAGAAAATTTAAATGGAAACATATACAGACTAGACTATGCTGGAGCACTGATGAGTGTTGGCTGCAGAAAAGATTACGTGATAAGCTTTTCAGCTCACCATGTCATTTCATTCAGGTCACACTACTATGTTCCTATGCTTGCACTCCACTATGCTAATAAATAAATTGTATTCAGGGTTACTTTCTCTGCACTAAAGTACTAGTTTTCTTTTTGTGTAAGGATAGTGGAGTGGTTTTGCTTGAACAGTGAAACAAATTTCAAGTATGGCATAAAAGCTGATCAGCTAATTATTCCCAGCACACAGTGTCCAGTTCCGTCTTTCAATTTGATGATTCAACAAACCATACCAAACCTGGGTGATGTCATTATTTATGCTACTAAATGTGTAGAAGTTTGTGCTTTACTGCTTCCCTAGATAATGATCTACCCAAGGGGGAAATCTGGTGCCAATCAGATCTCTAATGTTTAAGATGCAATAATGCAGCACCTCTAAGTTTTTGTCATGAGTTCTGCAAAGGGCACAGGCACAAAATAGCCTGGGCCTCATGGGAGCATCTTTGCAGCGTCTGCAGTAGGCCATGAAGCAGTTTCGGCTGTCACACCCCAAGGTTGGGCAACAAACCATGGACAGAGCACATTGAAATTTTGCTTATAGATTCTGTGGGGGTAAGAAACCCAGTTACATCAAAGGAATGTCATACCCAGGTTTCTATCTGCTACATTGCAGGTCATGCCCCCCCCATTAGGAATTACGATGCAGCCCCATTGTGCTCTCGCAGCGTGGCAGATGGCTTCTTATGAAGTGCTGGATAGCAAGTTCTCTGTAAGAGCTATGGTTATGAACCATTACAAGCTTTCCTTCCCTCTTTGTGAACAGCTTTTTAAGATTCCGCTTGGCAAGTGTTAATCATACACTGTATGAATTTCCACAGGTTTGATGCGAGCAACTGCTCTGGGCCATAGGCTTGTTATCCATCATATGTCTACAGCACCATTGCCTCCTGCTCCATTATACTGTGCCAAATGCCATTGCTCAGTCCAAACACAACACTGTCATGCAAAGCAACATGGACTACACTGGGTTTTTGCCCTGGAAAGGTTTTGCCCAGCAGCCACCTTCTGAATTTCACATACTACAACTCCAGTCAGGGCTTATTAGAGTCTGTGAGAGGCAGAAACTAAGACCTGAATAGGACGGCTGCCTTCACTAGCTGCAGCAGGGCATCAAAGAAACAGACACAAGGCGCAGAGAAACATATTGGTGAAGTCTGGTGTTTGCTCTCACACCTAAAAAACACTTCTTCATGCACCAGATTGGAGAAGATTGACATCAACAGCAGAATTGGGAAGGAAAAGGGTGAGACAGTGAGTTGCACAGTTATGAGAATACACCCATGTTTCTCTACACTCTCATTTCAAACGTACCACATGTATACTTTAATCTTGAGTATTAGAATTTTTCTGAACTCTCCTTCTGTTTCATTTCTAAGTTTTAAGTCCAAGAACACTTATATTAGTACAAGGCGATCTGGACTTACAGCTGTCATTCAGACTAATCTGTTCAAGCGTTTCATAGCTCCTATACTATTTTCACAACTTCAGCCACCTTTGTATTTCATGCATCAACTTAGAAACATACCAAACTCACTATAATCTTGGACAGGGATACTTTTTATTTTTTCAGTGATATAACCTCAAAAAGCCTTCAAGTCTGTTGGATATAGGATCAATAACTACCAAACAATCTGGGCAGATTGCACCCATGTTAAAGATGAAGTGTTAGAACATCTTGGAGTCAGTGTCTTGAAAAATTAACCTGGCATTTGTCTAGCTGTCTAGACAGCTGGGACAAAAAAAAACACAACTCCCCCCGCCCAAAAACAAGATTAGCCATTTGCATACATAATCCTCCATCTCCTTTTTGCATTTAGCCTTCCTATGTGAGCTAATAATGCCCAAGGTGCTGGATAAATTTTACCTCATTATCACACTACTTTCTCACTTTGGGGGTTCAACTTTCATAACTGCAAGCATAATGAGGCCTCTAACATCACTTTAGTACAGTTAAAGTACTTAGGAGCTGCAATAAGGGCTCAGTGGCTCAGTCTGGTCTGTGTATCAGAGACAGGGTGGTGACAGGGATATGCAACTAGATCTATCAATTACTGATTAGGTTTCTGCTCACTTAACGTCATGCTCATTTAGAAATCACTTAAAGCTTCAGCTGGTGCATGGAGGACCTACATCATCTTACAATGTAAAGCTAAGTTGATTAATTCCTGGCAAACTTCAGCAAACGTTTTGCAGCATTCTTATATTCATGTCACTCTCTTGCAAGGCTGTGTTATTATTACATTATCACACTTTTTGTCAGAGCAATGGGTGGCTGATTGCATTTAAGAACATCACTTTACTGCATTCATACACCCAGCTCAGATCATAATTATTTAGCTGTCCCAGTCAAAATGAACAAGGAGCTAGAAGCCCAGTTCTTAAAGAGACTTGAGAAAAAGCAAGTATGTTTCTCGGACACCACCTAATTAAACTCCTATAGAGATATTCATGTACAGCATACTGTTTCCTCAGGAACCTTTTTTTAGAAACAGGTTATTAAACTGAGGCACACTCTCTGTAAATGCTGATTACTGTTTCTTCTCAGAACTTTGCTGTTACCTGGACAGTGTTAGAACTGTGCTGAGCCTGCTGCCTTCTTCAAGCCTGGTATCGGGCAGTCTCACTAAATTAGATGCAGTGTTTGGTTAAGCACAAAACCCACACAACACTTTCTACATTCAAGGAGTGTTACTTAGATAAGGATCACATTAGGGTACCTTCTAGAAGCAGCTCCATAATCTGGATAGTAGGATCCAGACAGGTGTGCTCTGAAGCTGCAGTGCATGTCAAGGAATGCAGTCAGCTACTGTCCTTGTGGTACAGGGGAATCCTTGCTCTTTATGACTAAACTGTAGTACTCACACTAAATCACATTTAGAGAGCTGTGGTAAGGTGTGGCAGCTTTACAGAAACTGGGTATGAGTTTGGAAAGGCACCTGTAGTGGATACAAGTACCAAGAAGCATTACATCTCTGGAAGCATTCAAAAGGACAGATTTTTCTCTACAAATACTAGGCCATCCAACAAATGGAAAAGATGAGTCATACTGACCTCCTACCCAGCATATTAAATTTGTTCAGTCAGAGACTGAAAGCTCATTTATTTTATCCATTTACCCCTCCAGCTGACAAGGTCAGTCAAATGTCACTGTATGCTTAATCAGACAGAATGAATTTATCAGAGTGCTAGAGACTAAGGGTATATTTTTTACATAGTGCATACTTTTCTCTTTGGATGCGGTTAGAGTTCTGTTTTCAGAAAATTAGTAAGTCCTCCTAACTAGTGATGGCAAACTACATGTTGCCAAGTTTTAAACAGGCATGGCTGTCCATTCACTTGACCAGCCCAAGTTATTCAGCATCCAACCTAACACTGAGACTAAGAAATAGTCATTATCTTCTTATAACCCCTTAGAAGTGCTCAACAGTATTTCACTGCAACACTAACCACCTTGCCAGATCACAGAAAAGGTTAGTTCAGTCTAACAGCCTATTTCGGTACGACCAAAAGAAGTCACCTAGCTGAGAACATAAAAAGAATCAAATCATGACGCCCCCAGCCACAACTAGCTTCAGCTCAGATACGGTTTTCTGTATTTAGTAACTCACCTAAGAAGCCCCAACTTAAAAAAAAATAAAAATAAAAGAAGATCTATAGCTTCACTTATCATTCTGAGCTCTTTCCACTCCTGCCATCAGATACCACATGCAGTATTCAAATGCACATGTACTATGGATTTATGCAAAGTAGCATAATATTGTGTTCAATTCCCTTTTTGTGCTTGGCTGCCACAGAGCTCATGTTTCCATAGAACAAACCAAAAGCTCATTTCAGAATGCTAAATCATCTGAAGAGAGCTCATTACACATGAAAACTAAGAACAGGTAAACCCAGGAAGTGACCCCACTGAATTGCTTCTGCTGTTTTCCTGTCTAGGCAGCATGGCTGCAACCTTAGTGGCTCAGTCCTCACTTCCCTGGACTCAGACAAGTGATATGGAACAAGCTGAAATAAAAAATGGTGACAAACTTCACTGACAACAGTAAGCTCTTCACCAAACCCACTGAAAATTAACTACGCTAGCTTCTTGGTTTACATGTGCCATAAAGATTTAACAGGAAAGAGCACCAAGCCAGATCTGAAAAAAAACCAGAATAATCCTTGCAATGGAATGGATTTTTGCCAGTGCTGTTGTGCCAGGCTCTTACCAGGGAGCACCAACTAGTCCAAATGGCAACGAGGCAGGTCAAGCTGGGAAGTCAAGCCACAGGTCAGGGTGGGTCCCAATGAAAGTAACCAGCATCAGACAAAGCCTAGTGACCACCAGGCAGGTCCTTAGTGACAAGACAGGTACAAGCTCAAGCAAGAAAGTCAGTACATATGCTGGGATCAAGGTGAGAAGGACCCATGGCCAGGCACGGGCCTTGGCACAGACGTGGCCGAGCTGGAGACCAGCACTCTACCAACGGAGCTCAGGAAGCGAGTGAAGGCCCTGGACTGAGCCCCTCGACTGACCCTGGACTCCGGGGTCCATAGCCAGGGGTGTGGGGGAGAAGGCCCTGGGTGAGACTGCTCAAAGCCACTGAGGACTATCAGTAGCCTCAGGGCCCCGATAGCTCTACCCTGGGCTTTACTAAGATGAAAAGGAGATAGATTGATAAGAAAAGTATGGTTTCATGTTTCACCAGCCAGTTCACTAGTGCCAACATAAACCAATTGCACCTCGCAAGTTCTAACAAAAAAATGGATTTTCTCCGGTTGCTTTGCAGGAAATATGCAACTGGGCTGTAGCAGTACAGCTGCCAGTGCTAAGCAGATAAAATGCAATGCCTGGTTAAAACCAACGAGAACCTTCACTAAGTTTAGGCTGTGTTTAGAGAAAGCATTGTCTGGCAAAGTTTCAGTGTTCTCCAAATCCATTGTTTTTAGGCTTAAAATTGTTTCCTCACAACAGACTTTCTCGAAAGAAAATCTACCCATAAAAAAGCACCTAAGGATGTGGAACTCCTAAATAGCTTCTCCAGTTATTTTATTTCCTTTTTTACCTTTGCGAGGATATTGTACACTAGGCGCTTGCAAGCAGTTTACATGAGACAAGAGAAACTAAACCATTTGCCCCAGAGCAAGAGCTCATGTAAAGTACTGGGATGTTTTCTTTCTTTTTCAGTTGAGAGTTGAAGTCTAAAGTCTAACTCAGAGATAACGATTCACTTGTAAGAGTTCATCATTAGCTTGTCTAGAACTGATCCAGTCAACTTTTAACATATTTTTACAGTATATTCCAATCAGACAAATGCTGAAATGAATAACACCATCAGGACTCTTCAGAAGGCAGACTGCTGACTAGACACCCAGTGAAGCTTATGCTGAGACTTACCATATCAACTGGCACTATGAACTCCAGTGTCTTCTTACTTCAAAAACAGCAGGTTAAAGTGATGGAAAGAGGCTGGCAAGACACAAAAGCTTCTCTTCCATCATATGCATTATGCCAAATTATTGCAAATTTTTAGATGATTAATAAAGTCTGAGTTCTACGACAAACTCATAATTCTATAACATCTTATTGCATCATGGATAAAAGTAGGACTATAAGTTGACCACTACTTTAACACAAGCTATAGTCACAAACTCCCCACAATATCTCTGTTAATCTCAGTTGCCAGATGACCAGTAACCTCTTCTTGGAGAATTCTTTAGGGCCAAAAAGTCCTGCTGAGCCATGTGTATAATGAATTATTCCCCATCTTGCATTTCTTTGGCACCTTTTATATTATACTCATTACAAAGCACAATTTGGCCATTGCTGGAATTATTTTCTTTGCAACGATGCCCTGTTTCTATTGCTGTTACACAGGTACTTAAAAGCAGCTGAGAGAAGCTTAGAGCACTTTTAGCAGGTTTATAGTTAAATTTCTTCTCTCAGGTGCTGCTGATTTACAACACCCAAGTGCCATACAATTTGAATGTTGATCCCTTTGTACATATCCAAGCAAGCATTTCATTAACTATTTCCAGATAAACTGTCCCAGAAGACTGAGGTGAAAGTGGGATGCAAGTCTGTTGGTATCTCCCATTTGGAAAAGACCCAAAAGATTCCTTATGTTGCCCACACCCTTGCCACATGTTTCAATACAGATCAGATATGATTAATGATATTTAACCTGACCATCCCTGCAACCTATACAGTTCAGCAACAAGACAGATGCACTTCTATCCGACAGGCATCTTGAATTTGGCTCGTTACGTTTTTAAACACTTTACAAGTGGTTTCAGTATTCCCTTTTTACATAGAAAAAACCTCTGCTGTCAACCAGTTGTCTAGCAAAAGGAGACAACTCACCTTCCAAAAGCAAATGCTAGCCCAGTGCTCTGTGCCAGTGGCCCCAACAGGCCAGACTCCTTTCCCGGTGCACCTGTGTACCAGGGGATCCATAAGATGTGCAACGCAGTTGAAGGTTCATAACCATTGGAATGCTGCAAGTTCATGTGTGCCATGTTTTGTCCTTACAGGCCCCAAACCAACCCATGTATTTCATAGCTTTCACATCTGTTTTGCTCTGAACACTTCCCAGAAGCACCTAAACACTGAAAGAGAATTTTGGATCAAGTTTCAAAAGTCTCTCCAGAGCAGGTACAGGGTCTCAACCAGAAGGTAGTCATACACACAGCTCTTGGAGTTTCCTGCAGGAAGAGAATGTTGTTGACTGCCTTTTATGGGTCCTGTTACAAAGACAGCCATTAGACAAATGTGATAAATTCTTCTATTTAACTGCCCCATTTCCCACTAAATGCTACACTTCCAAGTTGTTTCTGGTTTTCCTTCTAACATCAGAGGCAGTGGCAATTGCCCTTACTGCTATGCAATAAAAAAATCCCTTTGAAAGATTTCTATGCAGACTGTTTAGAGAAGCAAACAACTCTATTACACCTTTGTTTTGGTTACTGTGATAGGGGAAGCTTTAAGTCACTCTAAGAGTGCTCACTCTTGCCATAGAAGGTTAATTGATTGTTACAGGGGGAAATTTTTCTGCAATGCTGTAAAGCTGTTTTGGTTATGAAGGTGCTTCACTTTACTTTATCCTTCCCAGCTGTTTCTCCATTTTCACTTAGAGGCACACTTCCTCTCAGTATTGTTTTCACAACATTTAAGATGCAGAGTTACCACATGATGCTTTCTGCTTGAGATTAGGCACCCAAGAAAGAACAGGCTGCCATGAGTACTGTAACATTCGATGGATCCCAGCCATAACCCTAGAGAAAATACTAGGTCCTTGACTCTGCCAGGAACATTTGATTTACTCAAAGAATGCAGAACCAGCATGCAATTGTAACCACCACTGAAGCTATGCTCTTCACTGTTTTTCTATCCACTAGCAGACCTTGATACCTTACAGTGATCCCCAGTGACTAACCTGGCTCCTAGAGCAGTAACCCAAAAACCAGTGTGAGTATTTGCAGAATGGTGTGCCCCCTAAGCTTTACAACTCAAGAGGCCACTGATCCTTACCGTGTACACACCCCAGCTAGAATTTTGACCCCTGTCCCCCAAAGGTGGGGGGCTCAGGCCATGAAATCAATTGTTTCCATCCAGATAAATTATTCAGATTGGCATCAGACAACCAAGTTTATGGGCAGGACTGGTACATCCTTGGAGTAAATTCTTAACTGAACTCAGAAGTTTATTTAGATGTGAGAGCCATGAAGCAAAGTTCTTGATATGTGCAATTTAGCTTGGCATTGATAACCAGCATCATGAAGCCCTTGCTTGAGATTCTACCTCTGTGAATTCTAACAGACCATGACTTGCAACTACAGGATTTATACTATTCCTAGAAAACAGTAAGATTCTTGCCCTTTTGAACATGATACTTCTAACAAAAGTATTAGCTTCCAATTAAACTTATTTCCCTTAAAGAACAAAGTACAGAGCTGAAATGAGCTTTTGAGACTTCTGCCAAGTATTTCATGTTAGATAACCATTTGCCATCCAGATATCATGTTCTGCAAGGCAACAGCAATTCCAGGTCTATTTAGCATGCATAGCTCCAGCAGATGTGCACATGTGTTTGTCAGCTGTACGAGGAATGGCTTTCCTATCCCATTTTCCAGGCTAAGAAACAGAACCACTGCTGCAACAGTTTATCTCAGCTTTGAGAATACTCTACCGCAGGTTACACAGAGCTTAACACTACAGGCCCCCCTCCCAAATTGCTCAGGGAATATTTAAGGGTCTACTACACCTTTTTCAAATCAAGTAGTGAATAGATAAAACCACAAATAAGCATTTACAGTTCTCAAGACAGTATACCTGAAGTGCTGGCTACAGGAGACCACAGCAGAATTTTTTCACTTGCTTTATGAAATTTTATGATGGCTGATTTGACTTCAAACCTTTCTGATGCAACCAAGACTTTGCAGCCTTGTCTGAAGCACTGAGGAGTCTGTAGTGGTAGCTATAACCACTTCCCACACAGGTCATCAAAATCAGCCGAGGGCCCAAGGATCATGAGGCAGTCGTATCTGTGACAGCTCAGATGACTGAAAAGGAGCATGTAAGAATCCATGACATACTTTCATCTTACTTCACCCAGCTTACTATTTGGAAAACTAGTGCCAAAACTCCCCTGTTTTTTGACCCTTGAGATCTGGGTCAATAGCAGTCTGTTACATTCTGTACTGAACTAAGGACAAAGAGCAGAGACATGCCTCCATCCTAGGCCCCTGCCTGAAAAATGCAGGTCCATCACATCTATAGTTTCCTCAAGTCGGTTGAGTTCAGGGACACATAAGTCTACATTTTATCTTGCATTTCAAAGTAGTGACACAAGTGGAAACTGTAGACAAAGATGAGGCTCAGCTTTGAGGTTTTTCAGCTTTGTATGCTTTGAAAGCAACCCATTCCATGCCGCAGATATGTGGTAATTTTGCTGCCTTGGGAACACTTCCAGGGACATGACAGTGCCACAGGAGCCATGCAGAAAGTAACAACTTTGCTTTCTTTGAAGGGTGTCACAATTCAGTCTTTTGACTTTAAATTAAGTGTTGTGCTTAAAATACCCAAGACCTCTTTTGAAAGCTGCTGAACCTCACTTGACCTCTCTTTTTAACACACTGTCCACCTTTGGATGTTGGCCAAGGGGACCAGCCCTTCCCTCTCCAGGTGTCAGGAAAGCTAAGGCAAACCTTGCAAATAACTCAAGGGCAGCAGAAGGGATCTAAGCAGCCTCCACAAAGTAGAGGAAATGTTTTCCATCAAAAAAACACATCTGAGCCCATGCATCTGAGTCCTGACACCAATATTCAGCTGATTATTGTGGAAGTTACAGAAACAGTGGCTATGAGCAATGTCCAGCTTTTGGAAGTTTCCCTTTTCACCGTGGAGCTGATGGCAGTGTTTTCAATGGCTAACAGCTCCTTAAGGCCCTGATCCTACTTATTTTTCAAAGTTTTCCATTCCACTTCCAGTGAGTTTGTCTTGCTTTAACATGCAATGCAACCCAAGCACAATATATTCTTTCCCTTCCTAAGCACACTAGCAAGGTCATCTGTATTATTTGCCTTCCTACTAGCAGACAGTAAGACAGCTCCATTTTACACAGGGCTTCTAGGCTGAAGGTTCCATTTCTGGAACCTTCCACAATGGAAGGCTGTGGGGCTAGGACTCAGACCTTCTCAAAAGCTGTATTAATCTTTGGTAACATTAGGCTTTAAAATCTCATCCTCCAGCTTGCTTCAATGGTTGCACACAAGCTAATAAGCAACAAGTAATGCTGCTGAAAGGCTAGAACTGGACATAAAAGAAATTATGCTATTTGAGGAACGGGATGTTAATTATGCATGGAAGGATTCACTGTAACTTCTGAAGTAGTCACTTCCATCCATGTGAAGAAGCACTCTTTACACAGGATTTCTGGCCTTTGCCGGAAACTATGTTGATTGAGTTGGTCTTCGGTGATATAAAATATATACCTCAGATTGTGCACCTTGACTAGGGGCAACCTACCTTCTCCAAACTGCAACATTTCAGAAAACCCTTCCTCACCAGGGCAGGTACCCAGCAGCTCCCAGTTTGAACCCTGTACCAGCTCGTGGTGTTAGCTCCACGCTTCTCAGTAAGCTGGAAGCAAGTGGAGCTGACACAGTTCAGGTCCAGTGAATCTCAAAGGAACCACCACAGGAACTTCAATGCCAGAAGGAGGTTCCTCTAAAACTCATATAATCAGTACCTAATTTAAGCACATGAATATTTGTTCCAGGCGAATTCAAACCTCTTGCTTTTTATAAAGCAGTAGAATCAATAGGTTTTACAGTAGTCTCCCGCTCTCTCTGTTAAAGATGTGTGTACTAAATGGCATATTGAGACAGAGTTCAACTATTAAGGGGGATCAGACACAACATCTTGAGTTGCAGGTTGCATATTCCTAACAGCAAGCACAGCAAGGAAACCTGCTTTTTAAACTGTAAGAGCTAGAGAAACTTTGAAAGTTTAGGACCCGAGGTCCCTTGTGTAGTTTTAATTTACTGACCCAGTAAATTCATGTACTTGTTCATGGAAGGTGACCTGAGACTTGGACAAGTCCAAAGCATTTCTGGATGAAGCTAACCCTATGTAGAAAGCAGGACATTTCTTTACTATGTCGTTTATGTGATTTAGATTTAATGAGTATCATTTAGATACTCTTAGTTCAACAAAAAGTTGCCTTTATGCTAGATGGTTAGTGCTAACAATTCTCCATGTCTGTAATAAATGCTATTCAAATTATTATTGGGTATCAAGTTTCAATTCATTATACTTGTTCCCAAACTCTTTTTTTGCAAATGATGGAAAGTTACACTGGAATGAAAAATCACACCCAGCTTAGTATAAACAAGCCAAAGCTTCATTTTATTCTGTGATAACAGTTCTGTAATGGGTACACAGGAAAGAGATTTTCCAGTTCAGTTTGTACTTAGCAGCAAGCAACTGATGAGCAGGGTCCCATGGTGCCCTTGTGATATTGAATATAAGTCTCGCCACCATAAGCAGCTTGTTCAAAGCTTAGAATGCCAGAGAACATGTTTTTTTTATGTTAATATTATGATACATAGCTGGTGAAGGGCTTTTGAACTGCAATTAATTACTGCAGAGGGAATAGCCTGGCTTTAGCAGCTGGGAACATTTCCAGGACTCCACCATTAAGCCCAGTTTATGAACAGAACTAGGTCAGACAAACCTGGTCAAACTGTAAGCAAAATGTGACGGTGGAAATGTGCCAAGAGCCCTTCCTTATCTCTAGACAAATAGCCCATGGGATTTTATGACATCTTTCTGAGGAAGCTATAGCTACAGAAAGGGGGCATACAAGGTGATGCATACAAGCAGCGAGTACCAGACCCTTTCCAGGGAATTCTTCCCAGGATCTTTCCACAGACCGTGCTGCAGTGCAAGCAGGCCATGGGAGCCCTATCTCTGCCATGACACTCCTTGAGCTGCAAAAATGTGAGTTGTTATCAGTGAGCTGTTAAGCAGCTCAAAGAACTAACACAGACACACAGCAAATCCCACCAGCTTCTGTGGCGAGCATGTCCTAGATGACAGCCCTATGGGGACCCCCTTCCTGACACAGTGCAGTGTTCAGGAATAGGGTCCACTGGGGACGAAGGGCTGACTGTGCTGCTACAGCATGCAAATCATACCATGGGGGAATTTCTCACGTGGGAAAGATGAAGGGCTGGAGTTACTATGCCGGGTAAATATCCCTGATTTTGAAGGGCAAGCTCTGAAGAAAGGCAATTTCAAGTTATGCTGATATCAAATACATACATAGATAAACACCATCAGTAGAACTACTGTCTTTGGTACACAGCCAGACCTGTTTGTAACAAGCAGCAGGGCTGTACTCCAGATGTTGTTGCTGGGAGTCCATAACCATCCTGAGAGCACAGGCATTAAAGTGAGCAATTCTACACACCCATCATGCCTTCCCACAGAATTTGGTGTTGCCTGACAGCACTCTTCTTCGTGGTCTGGCAGCTTGTTGCGCAGCTATAGTCAAGCGCCTGCTACTCCCTTCTCAAGCTACAGTCTACTGCTGGCTATTTTTCTGATGTTAGTATTCACAAGCAGCACATTCCCTGCCACAGCACACAAGTGTCAAGGGCAAAAAGAACAAGATTTCTCATCTGAAATGTAGGGAAGTACTGTGACCAGCCCTGACTACCAGCCTCAGCTTTTTTTTCAAGCTCTTTTGCATCCCTTCACTGATTAGTAACAGTCCTCACAACCCCGAAGAAAATGTTTTGCTTTCTTACCAGACAAATGTTGAGATACATAGTTCTGCAGCTGTATGTTTAAAGTTGCTGTTTAAAATGTGCAATCACCTAGGATCCACATTAGGTGATACTGGGTTAGCCACTTGCACAATGTCATGCTCCTAAAATAAGTCATGTGGGATCTTCACCAGCAAGAGAGCTCATGGTTCTGATTTCTGTCTCGCCTTCAAACGAAAGGGAGTATTTGTGGCAGCACAAAGTCTGTGAAGACTCCTTTGCTACCTTCCTTTTCAGGAGGGTGACAGCGAAGAACAAGGGCAGATCACTACCTCCCTCACACCAGGAATATCCATACTGCTCTTTAGACCTTCAGTAATGGAGCATGCGTAGTATCTCAGCAACAGGTACATCTCACTGTGACAGTCCTGGCATCATGACCATGACAGTTACCTACAGATCCTTAACAGTTACCTACAGATCCTTATAGCATAGCGTCCAGGTCAGAGTTTTGCCAGACCTTGTTGTTTTGACTTTACTATATCAATTTATTATCCTGTTTCTTCATTCCTTATCACTGGATGTTATAGCATTATGTATATAACATGTTACTAAAAATAGAGGTAATTGTTCTAAAAGATTAGTTTGAACTAATCTAGAGTGACCTCTCCGGTGGTTTTTCTGCATTAAATCAAGAGCATGTGTCTGAAAGTTCAAAGGTAACAACTGAGCCTACAATTTTCCATAACTTTTAAAGCCTTGTCAGCATACCACAGCTGAATTGAGATCTGAGCTTAACATGGAATTATGCGGTGAATCAAATATTGATTCTCTGTCAAGAAAGTGACAACAGAAACAAGCTTAAAGACACTTCCAGTGTAATCATATTTAGCCATGATAAGAGCTCAATAAAGTGCTGAGTATCTCGGAACTGGCATATGAAGCTGTCACTGGATTTGCCTTGGTATAAAATTCAGGATGTTAGCTGAGCCTTGACTCAGGGGTACCATATCACATAACCTGCAACTGAATAAGTTTTTTTACTGCATATGATTCAAGTTTCTGCTGAAATGAAGCTGTATAAGGTTTGGATAGCACAGGTAAAACTTAGGACTTAAAGCCACCTTTCATGTGAAGAAGGCACTTATTTTCACTGCAAACATTTTAAGTCCCTGCTTTAAAACTAGAACACAGACCATTATCAGCCTTAGCAAAGCTACAGCACAACTCCAGATCTAAACAAAGTCTTTGGTTTAATGAAGATAATAGTTCTGCAAATCTGTAAATATTGTAAATGGTTTTACAATGAAACTTAGATTAACAAGGAGGCAAAACTTGAGCAGTTGAGGTGATGGTTCATTTTAACATTTCAGAAAATGTCAGGCTCCGAAAATCCAGGTCCCTGGGGCTAGAATCAAGAGGTGACTCTAGGACACCTTTTCCCATATGGTAAACACACACAGTTATTCCTAGTTCATTGCTCTGCAACAGAATGCTAGTATGTAGTTCACTTCTGAGTAGAAGACCCTTAGGTAGGACAATTTGACCTTGCAAAAAATTTGATCTGTGCTCCTACCTCCAGAAATGCAGGTTGCTTTTGCCATGCCACCTTTTTTTTGAGCACATTTGGTACAGAACAGCATTTTCCCAGTTATGACAGGAACACTGAGGAATGAGCTACAGCTTCGACAACGGCTTGTTGTTGCTACTCCATAATTAGTATTGTTTGAACTAGTTGTCATTTCTCCTAGAACAGATTTCACACTCTGTGAATGAGGTTAATTCATTAGTTACATTTGTTTCAAAGCCTCTTGAGCAATCTAATCACTCTGTAATAGTAACTGACTGACCCAAATCTTTACCCAGTAAAATAATAGAATTTCATCCCAGTTTGTTACCAGAGGAAGCTTAACCTATTTAAGTTTTTATACTGACATTTCACTGCAGAGTATAACAATGATAATTCAGGAAAACTTGATGTTTCTGTGTCTGGTTTCCATATGGGTTTGATTTCAGTCTTTATGGCAATGTCAGTATTAGTAGGCACAAAGACACATCTCTTACACTCTATCTCCTGTATTTTTCTAGACACACTCTCCATATTAAACAAAACACTGCTCATACCAACAGTAATCACACAAACAGCCAGGGTTCAAGATTGTGAACAGGCACTGAAACAGTCCAAGTTAAGTGAAATGTTGCTTACAACTAGCAGGTAGACTTCTCTTATAACCTCTTAGATGGTCCAGGAGTCCTTATGCTCTCAGTTTTCTCAGTTAATCCCCTTTCTGCTAGGCCTGCAAATGAGCCCATGTGTCTAGCTGTCTGTGATATTTGAGTGTATTTATATTAAATTCTGGCACAGATCAGGATAGGATGCTTCAACTATTTTTTTCCCCCTCAATCAACATTTCAGCTGCTGCTTTAGTAACTAAAGTGTAGTCCTGCCTAATTCCCATTTCACCAGTCAGGAAAGCATGCTCCACCATGTTGTAACAAGGCTTTAAAGGAAGGTAACAGTGAGTGTTTCAATGAAATGTTTTACTGACACATTTGGGCTCAGTTCCAAAAGGAAAATGTAACTGTCCATATGCCTTCTTAAGTCCAAGTTCATCAATTGCATATCCTCAAAATTTTTTTACTGCACTTTCTGTTGTTAAGCCATGGTGGACAGACTGGGAGTATCATGAAGTGGATAAGCATAGTCATCTGATAGGAGCTAGAGCTGTTTGAGGAGTTGATTCAATGCTCATTTCCAGTTACCGAATACCTTCTAGGAATAAGGTACCAAAATTAGAATGAAACCATCTGATTTAGCTTTCTGTAGTCACGGCAATGAGTGGATTTGCCAGATGGGGAGGAGGAGTAGGAGGCCAGCACAGATGGAACTTTGTTACAGACCTAAGCACAGAATCAACAGCATGGAGCAACGGTGTAGTGGGAAGCTTTACCCTTGGAAAGCTTTCACCCTCAGAAAGGAAAACCAGTGACGAAAGGCTAACCTACACTGGGGCCAGGACCACTCTGTGTGCTTTACTTAAAGCCCATTGGCCCTTCTATACATGTAAAGATTGTCTGAGTTTCATGACCTCCCTAGACTTGGAGACAAGCACCAATTTGAGTGGTCATCTCGCCTTTGACAAAAGCAGATGCAGAAAAGCTATAAAGTGTCCAAGTTAGCTGTGTTCCAGATGAAAGAAAAAATAAATCTAAAGTCGTTAATGCTGACAGTAGTAGTGCCAAAGTCATTCTCTTTGCCAATCCACCTTAAAGGTTGATGGAGCACTTCAGATGCCAGACTCTACAGAACAGAGTCTAATAGCGAAGAGCTATATCCAGCATCGCTCTGTGCATCGCAAGCAGCATTTCAGGCTAATCATCTCAGCTGCAAGCACAGGAAAATACTACTTATTGTTACAGCCTCCTTACATGAGAAATCTAAGCAAGCTGCATCAGTAGCTATGTTTTGCTTTAATTTTACAAAGCTGACACAAAAGCTATTATGTAGTAAAAAATCAGGGTTGCAAAAGCTTCACAGAAGCTCTATGGATCAGAGTATTACAAAAAGGCTTTATATTAACACAGGGTTTTAATGCTCAAAATATTTGTGTGTAGTAGTTGCATTCACTTACAGTTGAGACTACTCTGGGAGTTTTCCTCCACATCTTAGCCTGCCATGAATTTAAGAGCTAGAAGAATACAAAGCATACCACAGCAGTGGAAACAATAAGCCAGCCTCATGTACAACAGAGGCTATTGCCTAACTCTTTGCTCTGCTGCTCACTTAGGCATTTTCTGGAAAGGTAAGTAATGTGAGGTAATGCTTCTGCTCCAGATCAGGATAGAGGGAGGAAAAGGGGAGAATTATAGCTTTCAACTACTAGTTTTCTACATACCATTAGCTTATTCAAACAGTTTAAGGTAAATGAATGCAAAAATCCTCTTACGTTTCACAAGTTCTTATTTTCCTTAATACCCTGAGCGGCACTGACTAGTGGAAGCAGGGACTATATTCTTCCTCGTTTTTTTTGATTTGTCAAAATTTTTTATTTGGTTTTTTTTTAGTTGTTTTGGTTTGGTTTGGGCTTTTTGGGTTTTGCTTGTTTGTTTGTATGTTTCCTGCTAGGACAGAAAATAAAAACAACCTAATAAAACCTAATAAAAAATATACCAATTTCTGTTGAGAAGGAAGAAAGAAGACGACACAGGCATCTAAAACCATATTTGCCCTCTCCCCTTCAATGGTTCAAACGAGCAGAAGACAACTCCTGCAGTAGACAGCAACCAGCACTGAGAAAGCTTTAGTGCCTCAGCTTGAATTAGAGACTTCCTTATCTGATGACTGGAATGGGAAAATTTGCAGTGAGTGAAAATAAGCTCCCTTTGGTAACTGAAACAATCAGCTCACTTTTACTGGTTGCAGCTTCCCCACCTGCAAGGGAACAGGGGATGTCAGCACTGAGACCACCCCACACTGCTGACACCCTGGGGATGTGGTGACAAGCTACCATGTTGTGTCCTCCCTCCCCTCTACTGTATCCCCACCATGTTCCCATCTGCAGATAACATCTTCTGAAGTATTTCTGGTAGAATTCACAGGCACTGACGCAGGGTGGTCGGGCACCAGTGGTCCCTCAGCACCATCTCAGTGCCCTGTACTCATTGCTGACAAAAAGACAGGTCATTTCGTATTCATGTGAGGGTGAAGACTATTTGCTGTTCACTAGCTATGTCTGTTCTTCAAGTAACACATCCAGGAGTATCCAGAACCTCAGTCTCACATTACAGCTTCTTTTGTCACTACTATTGGGTTTTAGTGTGAGCCATCACATCAGGAAGCTTAATGCCCAAGTGTTACTGGGACTATTTAAATATCAGATACTAGTTACTATGTGTATGGCATAAATTGGTAGCAACTGCTTACCTCCAGCATAATAGCTTATGAATTCACTTAGAGGTGATTGATAGAAGCAGCACTACAGCCATTAATTGAAGGATCTCCCTGAAGCCTTCATTCAGGTCTGTCAGGTCACCATCGGTTTACAAGGAAGACCTGCAACAGAGCATCCGTAGATAAGCCAGAGAACAAATGCCTGCTATGACACTAAGTGTTATTGCTTGTGATACAATCAAGCACTGTTTTTTATGATACTCCCATTCTTCCTCTTGCCACCAAGCTGACCAAGCTTTCTTCTCTTAAACTGTTTAGGTTAAGAATTCAGTTACAGTAGCAGAACAGCTATTTCCACCCTGGAGATCACATGACATGCATCACTTACATTTCCAGATCTTCTTAAACAGAAACAAACCAAAGCAGTTTGAATTTTTTAACACAGATCAATGAATTCAGTAAATGCATTATGTTTTCAAAAACCTTTACCTGTTCTGTTCTTAAGACCTATCATTACTGAACAGCCATCACTCAAGACAAAGATTACTCAAAAAGATGGAATATTTTAAAACATGAAAAAGGTGGGCGCAGGTAACAGGAAGTGAATGACTGCACCAAGAAAAGAGCGTAGCTGCTTCTCAGCCATGCCATGCCGGAGCTGTATATCCAAATAATGACATTTCGTTCATTTTTGGGGGAAAAAAATTACTGAAATTATTCTACTCAGTGCTCTGGTATATGTCAGTAGAACAGATGGGTCCACTTTTCCTGAGACTGTCCCTTACCAAGGTGTCCTTGGGCCGAACTGTTTTTATATTGAAGTTTGCTTCACGTTTTACAGCTTTGGAGCTCGAGTCCATAAAATCCTGATCCTAAAACCGGGGTCACCGAGGCGAATGCCTAACTGTGTGTACAGACGCCTTGCAGATGGCTTTAGTAACGCTTGTTCGGGCTAACGACAGCAACGCTGCACCGCGCCGTAGCTTATGCAGAGGAAGGCAGCATCGCCGACTGCCCCAGGGCCCCCCTGGCGCGACGCCGCCGCCCCGGCGCTGCCGGCCCTCGGCC
>JANZLQ010000001.1:11867301-11877317 GCA_026212715.1 Elanus axillaris
CCCGCCGCCGCCGCCCGCCGACCCGCGCGGGGCTCTCGGTGAGGAGGGCAGGGAAGGGGGAAGGCGCCGGAGCGGAGCGGGCGGCGGCGGCGGAGGGGAGCGGCCGCGCCATGAACTACCAGCAGCAGCTGGCCAACTCGGCAGCCATCCGGGCCGAGATCCAGCGCTTCGAGTCGGTGCACCCCAACATCTACTCTATCTACGAGCTGCTGGAGCGGGTGGAGGAGCCGGTGCTGCAGAACCAGATCCGCGAGCATGTCATCGCCATCGAAGGTGAGCCGGCGGCTCCGTCGCGGCCGGGGAGAGGGGCAGGCGGCTGGGTGTCCCGTCCCCCCCCCCAAGCCCCTGGCCCTGCATGCAGGGTATGAGCGGGCTGACTGGGAGCAGCAGCCTGCGCCCTCCTGGCTGCCTTCCCCTCTTCCATCTCCCCGTGGCAGGCTTTTTTTTTTTGGGGGGGGGGGAAGGGGGAGTGTCTCTTGGCGTGGACCCTATCGGTCCCTCTGCGCCGAGTGCCCAGGGTGGCCCCTCGGTGTGGGTGTCCTTCACCGGCAGAGCCGGAGCTGAATTTGTCGAGAGCGGGGCTGGGCAGGGGCACCCGGCGCTGCGGGGAGAAGTTGTTTTGCTTCTTGCCTGCTGCTGGTGTGCGGGCAGAGCAGCGGTCGCATTAGGAGTGAGTCAAGGTGGGAAGGGTGATGCTCGCTTTGCCTGCCAGAAGGGTCAGAGGAAATGAGGGGTTTTTCGGTGCTCCGTGCAGTTCTTGATGGAGGTGTTAAGCAGGGGTTCAGGTTTAGTGGTGGTAGAGTGGGTGAGCAAGATGTATGACTGGATTACAGAGCGGTAGCCTGTCTCTGCAGCAGGGTAAAAACAGGTTTGAAGGCAAGATGGAGATAACAGTCTTCTAAGCTTAGATTTATATGCATCTATCCCCAGAGGAGCCCTACAGAGACTCCTGAACTGCTTAGTATGTGCAAAATAAGGCAAAAAAAAAATTGTCAGTGTTGGGAAGTCTGCAGATATTTTTCTTAACTGTCACTGGAGTTAAAAAAGAGCAAGCTATTGGCCAACATGTATTTTAAGAAGAAATTTTTGAGTTATTTTGCATGACAACTTACTAGGCTTTGTGTTCTGTGCTTTTGCAATTGAAATAGTCTGCCACTATTCTGGAAGGAATTCAGGCTAGCAGAGTATGATGTACAGCAGCTGAAATAGAGAGCTGCTTAAAACCATCTTGTGCTGTTAGCCTATCTTGTCCTTAAATTATATGTAATAAAAAAGTCCTGAGGGAAAAGCTGCTATTGAGATTGTTACTTGAAAGAATGCATTATTCATCTGACTCTTAAGCAATGCAGCTTGAATAGACAGACATCATGTTTAGTACTATTAACATTTTGGGGGGCACCGAGTGTCTTTAGTGTCTTGTATAGCGAGTCATTGAGACTGGCAGTACCTGTCTGTCACTCTATTAAAGAATGTAGTCCATGGCTAAGTCTCTGCATCCAACGAAGTATGTAGCAGAGTTCTGTGCATATTCTCTGTTATTAGTCACTTTATTGAAATTATGGTGTGTGGTTGTCGGCTTCTTGGAGTCTGGGTTGTCCCCTCCTGAGAGTCCTTCCCTTTTGCTCTTCTCTTTCGCTGAAGAGATGGAAACTTATGGATTGTGGGAAGGATGCAGCACAGGCACTGCTGTTCCTTTCTGAGTGCTACTGGTGCTTGGATTTCTGTGGGATAGATCATGCCTTCAGCAGAACATTTTGTTTGTTTGTTTTTTAAGTGGTAATTAATACATGTTTATGTGGTATAAGTATGTTTCTTGAATAAGATGCTTGGGATATGGTGGTGCAGCCAAGTTTGTGTTGAGGTGGGAGGAGGATGTGAAGCACCGTACATAGTTATCTTCATAGCATGTGACTTACATTAGTCTTTTCATGTATTAATGATTTGTGTTACCTAACTGTAGCTCAGTTCGTTTGTCAATCACGAGGACTTTAAAACCAAAATAGCAGCCTGCAAATGTGTTTCAAAAGCAGAGCCGATGAGTAAAATTTTCATAGACAATTTGCTGTCTAACTTACGTTGGACACTGAGTCATGAAACCAGTAGGTCTGATTCATGGGATACTTTTTCTAGATAAATCTATCTATTTTTAAGTCTTTTTTTGTCCTGAGGGCTCTTCAACTAACAAATACTGAAAGTTGCATATACCTAAAAAATAACAACTTGCTCCTTTAGGTTACAACTCTGCCAGGTTTTATTTTTGGTAAGTAAGCCTCCTTCATCTAACTTTTTCTCGCTGATAGCAACTTTTAAATCTTTGTGGCAATGCCATACTGCGTGTAGGAAGAACTTAGAAATAGTCATTTGTTTTGTGGCTGTCGCAGTCCAATTTTGCTGCAGAGCTGAGTGTTGTAATGGTATTCCCCGAATGACAAAACCTTTTGAGTTTGAGGTATTGGGCTTTTTCACTGACAGTGAGGAATCATGATGTGGTTGGCATGTGCCTGGCCTGAGAAGATACTAAGAAACTTTTTGCTGAAATAGTTCCTTCCAGTGGAAGAACTGTACCCTTTAAAGAAAAGAATATAGTCTCGTTAGTTCAGGCTGCTTTAGACTGTAACTGCAACCAACATGTGCTCCTTGAACAGCTCAGATAATGACCTTTCCTGATCAAGAGAGGTTTGACAGATCTGGAGGAGAACATAGTTAGAAGCTAAAGCAATTTCAGACTCATTTCAGTGAAGTAGAGATATTATTACTTATTCTCGGAATTTTCTTTTTAATATAGAGCAGCACTGTCTTCCCAACATTTTTGATTTTTATTGGTCATGTATACCCTCTTTCTTCTTAGGTTTTGAGTTCTATTATAGGAGTGTCTGGACATACTTGTTGGACCAATGACTGTTGAAATAATGTGAAATGAAAACTGGCCTTTCAGCTGCAGCAATTATTTATATTCAAGTACATGAGTTGTATCTAGTCCGAAGAGAGCAACTGCTAAACATTCCTAAATTAGGTCCTAAATTGGCATGTTGCTGGTTTTTGCACAGAAATTTCTTTCCTTGTATTATTCTAAGTTAGATGTGATACTGGGTAAAACAGTTCTCTGTGATACTAGTTCATTAGCTCTTCCTCCCTGGATAAAAATGCTAAAAGTTGGTTACTTTCAGGTTCTTGCATTTCACAGAGTTAAAGTCAACAGTTTAAAAGCCTATACTTCCAATCTATTTTCTTTGTATGAAATTAATACTAAGTAGCCAAACAATTTTAGATGCTGTCACTTAGACTATTAACTGTAGTAAAAACTATCTTCACATGTTATGTAGTTCATGAGCTTAGTTCCACCAGTAGATGCATCGGTACTTGAGCAATATCAAGCAGTTCTTATATCAAGTATGTTGTGTGCTTAGAAATGGAGAGAAGACAACATGGATTAACATCAGCAGTCTTTACATTGCTGGAAATGTCTTGGGGTTTCAAGGTATGATGGTCTTAAAGTGTGCATGTAGATATGTATGGGTGGGTAATAGCTGAATATGTCAGTACCAGTTTCTATCATCCAGACTGAGAGTAGCTTATATTGTTATAAAACTTCAAGAATGATGCAAAATCAAGGAAAGATGGTAAAAAATTTAATTTCTAATCCTTTCTGAAGGGATTTTAAAACAATCTAGCAATGTCAGTGTCATCTTGGTGAATAGTCTATAAAAACACTTTTGCTAGTATACTTATTACTAACAGATTCTAATGCAGCAAGTGTTGAGCATCTGAAATAGTTGCTATCCTTTTATGCACTGGCAAGGCCATAAAAACAGATTCTGCTTCACTGTGGGGTTCAGGCAGATTTTCTTAACTGGGAAATATCTTGAATCCTGTACTAGCAAAACAAAGCCCTAGTGATGAGGCTTAAGGTACCTGTTTCAGTGTGCATTGAGAGTAATTTGAAGATGTTCCCTGGACTCTGTGTGTTTTGGTTTTTTTTATTTACCCTCCCTTTATATAGTAGATCTCATTTTATTTATTTATTTAGTTACTTATTAATCTAAGGGGAGTTGTTTTAATTCTTATGGATGCCATACCAGACATTATTTGATGATGAATTGCTATGTTCCAGCACACTTTGTGATTTCTATTCTAACTTTTCTGTTAAAAAAAATAAATACTGAAAAGTGTGTTGTGAATGCTAGTTTGAGTTTTGAAATTATGATTATTCAGAAACAACCTAAGTCTTGCAGGAAAATATCAAATCTGTACACTTGGAAATTACTTCCTTGGGGCAGTGCAAAGATCCTGATGCACTGGGGGAATGGGTGGCTGGGAGAAAACAGCAGAAGGTATAAACCTTGTTTTATATTTTGTTTTTCCTTCAGTCACTTTTAAAAGTACTGTTTCTTGAAAATTAAGTAATTTAGGATGGAGCAAAAACTCTTGAAGTGCATACACCTTAGAGGCATCTGCCATTAACTGATGTGGGAATCCACTTTGGTGTTACTACCTGTTGTGGCCATTCTTTTCTTGGGGCCCTCTAACTTTGCATCTCCTTAAATGGTGGTATCAAGTATGTTGGGGGGGCAGTGCTATCATAGGACTACATCTTACAGAAGAAGTTATACTCAGTTTGGGGGCTGAGATAGCAATAGTGTTCTAACACTTCTGTTGCTACTGAAGTCTGAGACAAACGAGTTGAAGAACAAATGTACTGTAAAAGCATTATTTTCTGTTGTGAAATATAAGACTACAGCTGGTTTTCCTGCCTAACATACCTCTTCTTTCCTACTTAATGATAGAAACATAGCAGGCACATAAATGATGAATCTTCTTTGGCTCCCTGTTATGGAAGGAGTATCATTATTAGTTGACTTTTCTTGCCAGCTTAGTGATAAGGTGAGGGTGAATCACAGCTGTACACTAGCCTCTTCTTAATCATGTGAGCCTTCCTGCAGCTGTACAAATAGCTCCTGACGAGGGGCAAAGGCTGATTGTAGTATAAGACTTGACAAAGAATTGTATCAAGCTGCAACTTGGAAATTATCATGATAGTCACTCTGAAAACTATTTGAATAGCAGTCACTCCTTTTACTTAGCTATTTTGTTGAAACAGACTTAGGAGATGTAGCATCTGGGGACCTCCATGCAAGTAAATAATTAAGTCAAGTTCTCGAGGAGGGGAGTTGGGGTATATATTGTATTATTTCAGTACATCAAAAGAATGATGGTACAGTTCAGACTTTCAGGCATAAATGACCAAAGCTGGAAAAAACCCAAGTATTGTGTAAGGCAATTGCATCTTGAAACCTTAATAGCAATCACCCTATTCAAGCTTTTGTTATTGTTGTGCCTTTTTGAACTGTGGATCAAACTATATAATTTGAAATGATAGAACTGATTCTCCAAACAGCCATCTTGTTCCAGATTTCTGGAGAGAGGGTAACAATAGAGCATGCTGGGAATGTGGTTTTTTTGTTTGCTGGAGGATTAGATTTGTGTGATTCAGTTGCAGGCAATCTGAACACACTATCTATACGTAGTGCATCAGTGCATCTAGTTGAGTTCTGAGCTTGGATATACACAATAAGTATTGACTTGGGCAATGATCTTTGTCTGTCAGAGCCAGTGCAATATGTTTGGAGCTAGTCTCTTAATGCCTTTTTCTGCTGGTTGTGCATATGTGACTTGGTTTACTGAGTTGTGCATTAACCTAGCTAGAAGTTCGCATTCCATCTTGCTTTTTTTAGACCTTCAGTGTGGACAAACTGATGAAATGCAGCACCAATTTTCTAGTTTTGGGGGTAGTATCAAAATGGAAAGACATTTCTTTTTAACATGGAAGGTGGTAGACTTCAGCCTAGGAGTAACCAAGAAAATTCAAATTCTTGTCCTTAACTTTGCTTGCATAGTAAACTAAAAGTTAGGTTTGATAGTTGTGTCTGAAGTTACCAGAATGTCTTGTGCTGAGTCGAAGTGACTGTGCTTTGTGTCTTTGTTACATGCTTTGTTCCTATTCTCAGCATAAGCTGGATGATTAAATATCAGATACGTTTGAGTGAGTGCATAAAAGTTACAAAGCGAGAGGAAAGCCTTAAACCATTAACTTTTGAGGATACCTTTTTTCCTGAGGCAAAGAAGGAGGCATGCTGTGGATCAACTGATGTTGTTGGAACAAATGTGTTGTGAGGCTTTAGGATGTTCAGAGAGCGTGCCGGGCTTCTCCCACCGTTTGCTTTGGGGGATTAGTTTAAAGCAGCATGCAGTAATGCTGAAACAAGAGGTCACACTGCTGTGTATACAGATCACTGTTTTTATTTCTATTTAAGTTGGTAAACGAGTCTTACTCCCTAAGAAGAGGGGGCACTTGGCAATGCAGCAGACTGGACATTTGATTTGCTTTGGCTCATCTCAGATGCTTGGGAAAAGGAAATGGACCTTGTAACATTGGTTGCTGTGTTTATGTTCTACATTTTACTTTAATATCAGTTTCCTAAAGGTGACATAGGTGCTCAAGCTAAGCGTCTTCACAAGACTTATTTTCTAATACCTCAGGTGTCAGATAATATATGTAATCCATAGTTTCAGTCTTAACTTTACCACCTGAAGAAAGTGGTTTGACTCTTGGATCACATGGTAAAAACTGATGTGGGAATACAATGTATTTCATTAATTGCAAATATTAAGGAATACACTTACAAACATACTGTAGTTGGACAGTCATAAGTGAAACCAGAAATCCCACTTTTTTGGGAGAACGGTGGCAGACAGATGAAGAACTCCTCCTTAGACCTTTGGAATACTCCATTCTCCACTGCATCACAATTGGAAATTGGTTTTGTCCTTACCAATAAGGAAGGTAAACATCAGTGTTGATATTTTTAGCAAATCTTTGAAGAAAAGATAATGTAAGCTCCAAAAAGTCTTAGTAGCTGAAATGGAGAACTCGGTTGCATCTCAACTGTGTGCCCTTCTGCTGACAGTTCATTTCAAACATCTATTTCTGCAATTGTTAGTTTTTATGTTAAGGGTATTCTTTCTGACCTTTATACACATAGCTTTACATCATTTGTGAAAAAAATCTAAAATGATTATTTAGTAATCTACAGTGGATAAAATTCCCCTAGTCTGAAAGAAAACGTACTGTATTAAATAGTTTTGATAATACTAATGTCGAAGGGAATAAGAGATTTGCCTCCTGTAGTATTAGTTTTTGTCCTTGACTACCTTTAAGCACTGTTTGTACTTCATGTCACCTATATGGAAGGAGGACTGTGGCTGAACTACTCTTTTGTATTCTCAGTTGTCTTTGTACCATAAATTAATTGACGAAAGACAGATGTGGACAACTCATGAGATGCTGTTAATTTTTGATTTAAAGACTTCTGGGAATTCTGTACCATCCGGACTTGGATATGGTTTCATGGATGTCATCTGTATACAGAGAGAGAGATGTGTGCATGGAGCCCCGTGGTGAGGGTGAGCAGGTGCCTGGGCACGAGTGGGAAGAACAGAGGAAGGGCAAAGACCCCAAATAGTGGGGCATTGACTTGGAGCAGGAGGCTCAGACAAGTTTGGTTTGGGAATAGTAGATATTCCCCCACCCACCCCTGACCCCACAGCAAGCTGAGAACACTGGTGTGATGAATTGTGCCTGTTTCTGTGCAGGAGAGCTGCTTGGCCTGTGCCTGGGTCCCTCTGCCCATGCGTGGCCTTGGTGGGGTGTGTTTTGGGGGCTGTTCTATTTTTTTTGTGTGGTTTGGTTTGGTTGGTTTGTTTGTTTCAATATAAATTCCTACTTGGCACTGCTGAGGCCACCTGCAGTACTCTGTCCAGTTCTAGCCTCTCCAGGACAAGAGAGACATGAGCACACTGGAGAGAGCCCAACAGAAAGAGTCAAAACAGAAGAGCTAATTTAGGATTTTCTAGTGTGCTAGTTATCAGGCATTTCACCTGTTTGTCATGTTATAATTGGCACTGTACTAACAATGCTCATGCTCATATGTTTGGAGTTCTAAGTCATTGATGTTGAACCTTGTTGCTGTCTTAGACAATCTAATGTTTTAAATGCGGTGAGAAGATACAGTTCAACTGCAGTCATAAACTCTCCACCCTGTGGGTACAGGGCAGTGAATAGCTTTTTGAGTTATGAGGTTAAAATTTTAAAAGGATTTTATAGAATCAGGAGCACTTCAATTCTCTTCTGTTTATATGGAAAGAATGTTCAACTACTTCTTAGTCTTCTGGCCAGAGCTTTTGATCCAAAGTTGTTTGCAGTTAATTTGTACTTCTGTTGTAATTGTGATTAGGTTGTAAATGCTGCATGAATCTTGTGACTACTGTTAGAAATAAGATAGCAGTGCTGTCTCACTTAAATGTATTTGGGCTGCAAGGGATCTATGACTTCGTAGAAAGTTTGTTTTAAATTTCTAATTCCAAGGTGGAAACAGAGTTGTCAGGTTCCCTTGTTGATAATGAGACCATTGTGGGCAGCTGGCAAGTCAAAGCTCTCTGGAAATATTTTGTTTGTTTTTTGTTTGTTTGTTTTTCTTAAGGTGGATGGATGCAGATGTGTTACTTAATCAGTATGTGCACATTCAACCTCATTAATGCAATTTCAGGATTCTGACTAATATCATATTTGGAGCCTGTATAATGGTACATAGGAAAGGACATTAGGATAGCAGTGTGTTTCTAACTCAGTGAATGACTTACTGTTTTTTTCATTTTTTTCTTCCTGTTGCTTAAGTAAGCTTCAGTTAACCACTTAAAGATGAAGGTACTAGAACCACAGGATTGATGTGTGTGAAATGTGTCTTGTTTAATAGCTTTATTTGTTTACATACTTGGATAATGAAAGTAACCTAATGATTAGACTGCTATTTTGTTTGGTAATTTCCCCTTCTGTACTGAAGAAGAGTACAGGCAAGCAAAGTGACTCTTAAGAATACTGGAATTGAATCTATGGCTTTAGCTGTATTGCTTTATATTTATTTATGAGAAGCTTCAGATGCAAATATTTAATTTTTTTTTCCATAATTTTGAAGGGATTGAAGGACTGTTTATAGCCTAGGTCAAATCAATGCTCGATGCAACTTAACTTGAAACCTGTAGGAAAATCCACTTTGACTTGAACTTGGTAGTGCTTACATTTTCTGTTAAACTAAAGCTGCATATGAAGTTCTTCCTGTTAGTAAATTTTCTATTAATTTATACCACTATATCTATACTTTGCAACTGTTTTTTTTAGTAACATAACTAGAAGGAGAATACAGCAAGATAGTCACTGTTGCAGGATTTTGTAGCATCCTGTAAATTACTACTTCATTAAGCAGATACAGTAGTGTATGAATGTGTGATTTCCATTATCTTACTGCTTCAACTTCCCATGCTCAGGAGAGCAGGCAGGAAGCCTGTCTTTTTAGGTATCACAGCAACGGTGTTCTCTAGAAGAAATACGCTAAAAGTGTGGCACTCTGGGTGCCCAGACAGCAGTCATTTAAATCTATACCACTTTGCAAATGCTTGTGTATCTGAGTTAACGAGTCATGAACTACAAGCAAGGCTTTATGTGTCACTTGGTCAGTAACCCACGACTGATGTCTGAAGACCTTAAATAAGGAGGTGGCTGGGGTATGAATTTGTGTGAACATGGAAAGCAAGTGTAGCAGGAAGACATTAGATGTTGGGCTTCAGTTGCCGATCTGAATGCTCTTGCTTTGCATTTTTGTATATGTTATGGAATGTTTTGTTATGGAAAGACAACTTGTACACAGAACAGTAGTTCTTAGGGTAACCGCAGCATGGTACCAGGCAGCGGATTTCATTTCCCACTAGTGACACATGAAAGTAGTTGCATTTGAACATGGGATCATCTGTTTTCTCATCGGAGTATGATATGAATGAACCCAGCAATCTTAGGATGCTGCAATGGCCATCTAGTGCAGGAATAAAATCATCAATATGCTTCTGTATTCTGTGCTGTCAGAGCCTGTTCCTCTCCATCATGTCAGTGTTGGGGGGGGGGGGGGGTG
>JANZLQ010000001.1:11887138-11902128 GCA_026212715.1 Elanus axillaris
TCACAAAACTCCAGCATTTTTACAGAGGCCATTTTCTCCACCAAAGTTCTTTAACGAATGTTTGAGACATTGACTATCATTTGTCAGACCGTCACACTTGGATCTCAAGTTCTAGGTGAGGCTTAATGAAAACACATTCCATCTTAATGCTAGGGAGTGTTGGCCTTCTTAAAATGCACGCTGTTAACTGCTTCTGCTAATTTTAGAACATGTGTTCTTGAAATGCCAGTAGTAGCTACATACTTACTAAATTTGAAAATAAAGGGACCTTTTACTCCTTGGAAGATGTGCTTAAAAAAAAAAAAGTATTATGCCGAAGTTCTGTGTTTAATTCTTTCATGGCTGAGGCTCAGGAATTCTTGACTGACTTGTGCTCAGATTTCTGTTCAGTTTCAAGTAACTGGACAGGCTGTGCAAACTAAAAGCAATGTAACTATGCCAGAATGTATATTAAATACAAGTACTAATCCTGTGGGACCAAGGGTTCAGCATGTCAACAGTGAACTCTTGTGTTGGCATTCAGATGAAAATGTAGTAGGACTTAGTACAAGTGCATAGGTCCTGTAAGTTGAACGACCTTACTGAAAGCTTATTTCAGTTCACAATAACTTGTTGTGTTTGCCCCCCAAAATTTGGACTTTCGTTTGCCATGAACAGCAGTGAAGAATTATGATGGCAGGTTGCTACTGGTTTATGTTTGAAAATAATTTTGAGTGATTAGTGATTGGGTTATGATACTGTTAGCTTTCTGTGTAACCTGGCTAGAACAACTATTACCTGTATTACTGAGGTTACAAAATTTCACAGCTTTGCAGGGAGTTGTTTTAATTTTCTTGGTAGCAGCCCAGGTTTTGTGTGACACTTGGAGTACAATTTTTTTTTTTGTAAAGGAGCTTTATTTCAGACTGACAGTGAATGGGAAAGGACTGATGTAAAGAATATAGCCACTGATATGAAACTGGGTAATCTGAAAGGGTGAGAACAAGACAGGGTGTTAGGTGAAAGACCCAAACACTCAAACCCACTGTGTTAGTTTCTCTTAGTTCTCTTAAATCTGATAGCTGGAGGTGTCACCAGAATGAACCCGTCCATATACTGCTATCCCACAGTGGATAAACAGCTGTGTGTTCAAGGTCTGATCTCACAAAGGCCAAGAGCAGCTCAGTGATACAAGAACAGGTGACTGTCTCCTCCGATGTGTGTAGCTGTGTGGCATTGATAGCGGGAAGGGCGGTGAATCAGACACATGAAGTGGTGCACCCCTGGTGTACTCAGCTGGTCTAAAGCCCTTCCTTGAAGTGGTCTGGTGATTCACATCTCTGATCGCCACAGACACTGGTGTTAGTTTCTTATGTAAGCTGATTGATATTTAAAGCAGTCAAGAGTTTGTCTCCACTGCTCCTTGGTGAATGGCTTCAAAGTTTTGATCATCCTGATAATTGTGCTTTCTTCTGCTTGCAACAACCTTAACCAGCCTCCCTGTGCAGTGCTTGTTAGACACACAGTGTTTGCTGTGGGAATAATGACTAGAAGTCCTCACCGTCATCTATAGACTGAGCTTTAAAGCCTTTATTTAAAAATAATTAAAAAAACCCTGAAACCAAACAAAAAACCCCCCAAACCTCAACACAACCCTTCAGCTGGTTTTCAGGGATTTTCCTTGAAGCAGGGAAAATGCTCACAGTCTTTATTATACATGACAGAAGAGTACCTGCTTGAAAGAGGAACTTGCTGTCTGTGTGTGGTCTAGAAATGGGGTAGTCAGACCCTCTGAAATTGGATCATTTTATAATGACATGAGCTGGTGTGCAAATGTTTCTTCTGGCTTAAAGGTGATGTGAGTGGCAGCTGAAGCTGTGTGAGGAAAGGGTAGGTACTGCAGGGTGCTGCTCTTCTCAGGGAGGTCTGCATCTGGGGGCAACTGCCTCTGATACATTCATTATTTGTCAAATAACTTAATGTAACCTTTTCCTGAAGTTACCTAGAAAGAAAATACTAGCTGTTCAGAATCTTTATTTCTCTCTGTCTAGGAGAACAGGCAGTTACCACCAGGTGTTTGTAAATAGACAGACAGTGAGCATTTGAGGCAGTGCATATTGAATGCTTAAGTCGGATCAAAGGCTTGACCCTGTAATCACTTGCAGTGATTATCTTTACAAACAAATCTGAAAAATACTACATTATTTCCTAGAAATATTTAGCAAGCTAGTAGGTCTGATGCTTGTCTGTCAACAGAAAAAGAAGTATTTTCTGGTGGAAGTATTTAATTCAGAACTGGAACTCTAGCTCAGTTTGGTTTGTTTGTGGACTTAGCAGGATGGATAGGACATAGTATTGAACATGAGTCATTTATCGGCTGAACTATAATACTACACAAGTTCACCAGGCTTTACCATTCAAAGCCATAACCAAGCTGGACATCTTCAGAACCTTGTTTAGAAAATGGAAGTGCCTATGGAGTGCCTATCTGCATGCAGATCAGAGGCTGTGATCTATCTTAGTTTGCTGCTGGCTGCTACTTTGAGCTAACTCTCATTTCATCAGGTTTTATGGATCTGCAGAATTCCTTTGCAGTTGAGTCATGTCTAGGATCAATTGTGACTGAGTAGCTCGGAGAGGGTTTTAAGCAAAACAATGGTACTTTTTTAAGCCTTCTTCAGATACTTACTTGGCTGTAACTTTTGCAAGATAATAACTACAATAAATATTGCAAGGAAAGTAGATCTTGCATTCTCTGAGCAGTTGTTATGAGAATTGTTAAATTAGATTTCTGGGAAAGGGATGAAGAGCAAGCTCTTGTGGCTGAGCAGGAAGAAAGGCATTTTGACTTTCGCCTAGTAACTGTGCAGTGGAAAGAATTTATATTGACTTTGAGCAAGCTAAGTGAAATGTAAAAAGTCAGGATACCAGGAGAGTCCTGTACTACTAGAACTAAGTTGGACTTGACTGGGGTGTTTTGTTTGTTTTTCAGGAATGACAGAATCGGGCTAATAATTATTAAACCTTTGCCTAAGACTAATAAGAATTCCTGTGGAAGAATGTCAGATGCTTCTTTTTAAACACTACTAAGTACAATTTAAGAAAAAAGCCAACAGGCTGATACTCAACTTTGAATTAATGTTTTCAGCTTATGCTTATATTAAGGGGAGTACACCAATAGATGAAAAGGTTGTCTATAAGAATTCAGTCTCTTATCTTATTTAAGACTTAGCTGTATGAGCTTGTTAGATTTTTGTTTCTTACAAATATTAAGCTGGTGATGTTGAAGGTGGTTGCTTTAAGATGAGTTTGCTTATTTGTTTACAGATCAGCTGTGTCTGACTTTTGATCTGAAATTCAGGCAGTGGCCTGGATGAAAAAATGTGAAGGGAGGGACTCTGGTTTGCTGTCCATCTGATAGGCTCTTTTTCCGTTCCTGCCTGTGATCCCTAAGTGTTGAAGTAACTGATGGCCACTACTTCATTGATTACCCTTGCTGCCTCTAGAAGAACCTTCTAATGAGTTTCCTTGTAACAGGCCTCCTTTACACTAATAACTAATGATGGAGATGGATGGAGGTTCTCCAAAAAGGTCTTTAGGATGTTTCAGGTTTTTATTACTACTTATACTTGCAGTAAAGAGCAAATGATAAGTAGAAAACTGAAACAGGAGGTTGGGTGGATGTCCAACATAATAAACACATTCAGAGAGGAACTTTCAGTTTTGTATGGAAGGAGAAAAGTGAGGTGCATCTGCAGCCACCCTTCTCAGCTCAAGTGTTTAGTATGAGAGATTAATTATTGAGGGCAAACATTCTCTAGCTCTATGGTAGAGGAAAAGGTGGTGATTAGCATGCGTTGGTTGGAAATGCAGGAAACATCTTAAACTACTAGGAATTGTTGCTGTTCAGAGTAGGTTTCAGTGAGGGCAGGATTCCGTTCAATAGCTCAGCTTACCTTAAATTGAACAACCCAGCTGAATTCAGGCTTTGCTTGCCTTCTTGTGTCTTTGCTGTCTTTTGCTTTTATTGGTTAACTTTTAATTCCAGACTAAAGACACCAGGAAATTAGTCCAATATCTTCTAGATAAATGAACTTTGTTACAGGGGAATTCCCCATGTTAGAATGGAGTAAGCTTTTTGAGGCATGGGTTGTGGCAGCTGTAGTTGGCTGTGCCAAATGTAATATGGACCAATTAATCCAATACAATAATTTCATTAATTTCAAAACTCTTTTTCTGGCAAATTCCAGACTTCTGAATTTCAGCAGACTTTGGAAATAGCAGTATATATTATAGTTTGTAATAATGTAGATCTGTCTTACTAGACTTGTTCTCATATTGAAAAAAAAAAAGACATCAACTAACTCCTTCAGTATCTCTTTGTTAATGTTAGAGGTGAATTTCTTTTACAGGCTGCTTTGAGTGAGGCGCGCTCTGGCAGGCAACTTTAAAAATAGAGCTATTCTAGCACCTAGGTTTTAGCATAACAATTGCTGATAGATGAAAACTGTGCTGAAAGATTGATTTGAAGCATAAGCCAGGATGGTGAGGAAAGGGGTCTATAGAAAAAGCTGATTTATAGCTGCTGTACACTTTCCATGGTAAGTAGTGTACTGAGTATGCTTGTAAAAGCTTGCTTGCAAGCATTAGCATGATTACTGACATTGGGAGCTCAGCCTAAATCAGTAAGAATGCTTATTTCTGGAAAAAAATGTAAAGCAGTCATACAATTTTGGAGTAAACCATGAGGAGATACCTGTCTATCAACTATTCCTGGTAAGTATGTATCAGCAGAGGGCAGATTGTAGCTTTGGTAGTAAAAAGATAGATATACAGAAAGCATTGTGCTAACCATTTGCCTAAGACACAATACTGATGGGGGTGGTGGTTCTGAATTTTGCTCAATTTTGCCAGTATAGTTGATTTAGGTCACTCTTAAAACCTGAAATATTTTGAGGATAAGCTGCTCAGTTCATGACTGTGTGTGTTTTGTGGTTTACGTCACATTCAAGGCATCTGTAGGAAGTGAGGATTGGAGATAGCGGTTGCAAATGCACTTGCGTTTAGATTTCCAACCAAGCTCATGGTTTAATTCAGACTTACCTTTGGGCCTAAAGAGCAAAGTGCAGCTCCCTGTTTGCTTGAACTATGAGCTATGCGCCATTTGAGTAGCAAGAACACAGTTGATGTGTAAAAGTAAGATAATTTAAAATAGTTGGTCCAAAATTTTGTCATATATCATGTATGAAAAAACTGAAAAGAAAGCTTTACTGTAAGGATGGGAGATACGTAGAAAAACTGAAAGTGTTGCTAGAGGATTAGCCCTGCAGGTTTTTTCCTGTAGCTTAAACAAACACCCTCTGCTGCATCAACAAAAACTAGCAAACAACTGAAGCAGTTAGTGTACAATGCTGAGTAAGAGTTGAGTTACATTTATGAGATTATAATAACGGAAAAGCTTTTTAAGCAATGATGAGGACTTAAATTCTGTTGAGTTGGCTAATAATGTAATGCTCTAACAATCGGCTATAAAAGGATTCCAGCAAGGAGGAATTAACTTCCTTAACTGGTAACTAATGCTAAGAAATCACTATCTTGTACTTGGAAATGCATAAGTGGTTTACTGAAGCAACATATATAACTGCAAAAAATGTACAGAATGTTTAGACATAGACTTCAGATAATTATAAAACTGAATAAAATCTTAGGTGGTTGGTCATGACTGCTGAAAATGTATCATGCAATAAATACGCATACGTAACACTTGCTAAAAGGTTGAAAATTAACCAAATGGTCATAATCTAAGAGTAAATAAAAAAATCCTAAAATGGGAAAGCATACCATTTTGAACAGATTTTCAGATGGAAATAAATAGTAGCTCTGAGTCAATAAACCTCCTGACATAACTTTTATACTACAGAAACTAAAAAGCCAAACTTGAACCATTATCAGCTGGATAAGTAGAAACTGAATGAGAGGAAAAAGATTGAAGAACTGTATTGAGCTTATTTTCTTATATAAGATGGCTTATTCAGTTTCATGTAATTTATCTAACAAATGTAAAACTATTATAGGTGTTTTGTACTTAAAGCTTCAGAAATTGATATAAAGTGGTAAATTTATTTCTTCATTAGTGTATCTTAAAAAATATATTTAAGTGGAGATTGCAAGTCAAGTGTAGTGTCCTATTGACTAATATTGGTTATGTTGGAAAAGAACCTGTGGGGTGTTTGTAATCTGAGGAGTGAATAAACAGAAGGCTAAATTCTGTGGGATCTCTGTATTGATTTTTCTGACGTAAATAGGTAAATCATTTATTTGTAATAGCATGTAGACTATAACTGAGGTCAAATTTTACTTTCTTGTCATGTACTAGAGAACTAGTTCTTAAACTATGATGCATATGCTTTTTAAATTGAGCTGGAATTTGCATGAGAATCATGCTAAGAATTAGAGGGAGAAAAGAATAGAAGGGACCTAGATAAGGGATTTTTTGTAAGAAAGAATCAGAATATGGCTTCTGCTTTAGGTTCTATCGTGCCTCTCTAACACTTTCCAGTTAGTACTCTGTTTCTGATCCTCTCTGTTCCACTTTAAATCATCTGAGACATGTATAGGAGGATGAAAACTAGAAAGATGGAAGTAGTGACAAAGTTCTCTCCATCTAGGAAAGACAAAGAAGAGGTGGTAGAAGTGGAAAACTTGCAAATCATAAAGTGAGTTAGCTTGATCTATGTTTTGTAGCCAAACCAATTAGTGGTAAACGTTAACGAAACATCCCTGTTACTGTTAGTATAGCCTGGCTAATCCATAGCAAGCCTCAGTGATGCTGACTGTACCTGCTTGAAATTGCTGTTCATAAAATTGGAAGTACAAGGCTAGGCTTGCTTTTTAGGGCTTCAGAAATTTGAGACTTCGCAAATACCAGTAGCTGTTCCAGTGAGAGGTTGTAATTACTTGAATGAAACTTGACTGACATAAAAACAAAAAGTACCTGTTGAGAACTTACTGCCGAGTGTGGATTTGTACTTAAGCAGATATAATTACATGGACTTTGTACTGGATTGTTTGACAGATTAAATTTTTACGATAGTGCAAGGTAACAGTAGGTCACAGTCCATGAGTGAAGTTCGTAAGAATATATATTCACAGCTGTGGTGATAATCTGATTAATTGAAAACTGATTCAATTCACAACAAATTCGTGTTATTAGATGCAAAAGTGTCAATGCCAATTTTCAATGCCAATTATGTGTAAAGTCAGTGTGAGGACTGCATTCATAAATCATAATGGTCTTTTGCAGTAGTGCTGGTAAAGTTTGAATGGGGTCTGCACTTTAACATGCTTGGCTGCTGCTTGAAGCCTTAAACAGCCCCCCCTTTAAGTTCTGAAGTGAGAAGCACTGACAACTGGCATGCAATGTTATGCTATAAAAAGGTTGGTTTTTCTTTTTTACCCTAGTTATCAGGCTAAGAACTAAATTGATATGGGACAATCTTTTACCAGTAGATACCAAGTGCAATATAAATCTGTCTGGCTGTTGCATTAAGCAAATAGGAGGTCTTATATGTGGGACTTGGATATTGAGCTCATGGACTCAATAGCAGCTGGTGTTCTATTTCCAGAAGCCTCTGAGGAGCTGTGATCTGAAAGTGTTGATCTGTTAGCCTCTTAGGTCAGTTCATCGGACAGTTGAGCGTGGGCATGCAGCGAGGCTGCAGGGCAACTGCAGGATGTTCTTCACGGTCAAGACTGTGGGTGGAAACAGTGGTAACTGGGAATTCTTCCTCTTATGCAAGAGGAAAAAAATCATTGTCTGGTATAATGTAAAAGAAGCTGCGTCTCTTTGGATAGCTGAAGTTATGACCTTGAAGAGCTCTGTACTTTTCTGACAAGTTCATTTAAAGTCCTGACAACGTGAACCAGTATATGTGCATATAGGTAGTGCACATGCTGATTTTTGCTTTTCTTGGGAAGGATGTTATTCATTGCAAAGGAACTTGAAGATGACTCATCAAATATAGGTATGATATTTTCCAGCTTGCAATACATTTTCTGTTCTGAAAATAATGTCTTTGAGTGCATTTCCTATTAAAAATCAGTCCTAAGATGCCTGTTTCTGAAGTAATACACTAGTGAAGAATTACTTGGAACACAGTAAGTTCATCTTTTCAGACTTGTTCTGAATACCTTGCAGGTATATCTGAATAAATGCAGTCTTCTCTGTTGGTATTCAGCTGGTGCCACTGTAAAATGGAGATGGGTTTGTCGGAAAGAGATTTAATAGAAGAAAACTTGTTAAGTATATTGTCAGGTAGATACAGTAATTCAGTAAGTTGAAGTGATTCATATGCATTCCTGATAACTTTTAAGGGGCTTTTTTACGCAATGCATGTAATTTTATGTTTGTATTTAAGTTATTGCTTGTGGAAGTGAGTATGGCTGAGGGGCAGTCTGGTGTTAGAGGCTTTTAGAAAAGCTTCAGTGGAACATGACTTGCTTACTGTTGTGCAGAGAGCAGTAGGTTTCTATGAAGTCTTTTGACAGCCTGGATAAGCAACACTGTTAATAGTTACAAAGTACTGAAAACCCTGGAGGAACAGACTCATTTACAGTTAAAAACATCTGAGGAAAGGTAATGGTTTGTAGAAGTGGTATGTTCGGAAACAGTTAATTTAATAAATTCATGTGTCCTCTTTGCCTGTCTGAAAAAAGCTTTTAGAAAGGACTGCAGACATCTGCAGTGCTTTTTAATATTTGATGGGCTTGTACAATTCTCCTTAAAGAAAATTCATGACCTGCTGTATTGCTGTGAGTCTGATTTGGAGAGGGCATGAGTAAAAGAGACTAGATGGATTCCTTAGCTGCTTATTACAATATAGCTTTTGGGAGACTAAATTTTCTGTTACAGATTTACTTAAAGTGTTTTCTTCTCATGTTAGCTCTTTATCAATAGATAATTTTTAGGGATCCGAAACTGAATCATGTTCTCCCAAGATGCTTGTTTTGCTTATGTTTGGAATAAATGCATTGGTAAGGTTGAGATTCGCTGCCTGACGCTGTTAGGGTTCTTACTGCCGAAGAAGTTATTTTTAAAGCTTTGGCAAAAATCTGGGTACCACCTCAGCATGACTTGTATATGCAAAAAGACTTCCAATGCAAGTAGATGCAAGCAGAATTGAACACCGTTTCAGACTGAAAAAATTGTGAAAACATAAACTTGTTTTCAGTCTGTGTATTCCATAAGCTTCCTGTGTGACATGCTTACCTTTGCTTTCCTTGCCTTTACTCTCTAGCAAAGGGAAGTTTATTGACATTTGACTTCTTCTCCTCACATTGTGAAAACTACTTAGAAAATAGTTAGACTTCTGTGAGATAGTAAAGAGCTATAGAAGCCTACTGAAGACACTTTTTTTTGTGATAAAGCTTTGTAAAAAGAGAAAATACACTATCAGCTGAAATGTTTCAAAAGAGTTGTTTGTTCATAGAATTATTTTTTTTTCCTGAGGGAGCGAGAAAAATACTAAATTCACATGTTAAAATTGTCACTTTTCAAGGCTGTTTACTTTTTTTGGTACCCTGTTTAGGGGTATCTTGTGTATACTGTAGCCACAAGATTCAGCAGAGTTTCCATTGTATGGAATGTGGATTTTTGGAACTTCATCTGACCGTGATACATACTAGCTAAGTATATATAGTACTGTATTTCCTAACATTAAACTACCCAAAATCTTGTTAGTCTTTAATTCTGTAGCTGATTACATCAGTCCTCCAGCACTGATAACCAGTTGTCCATAGTCAGTTATGGACAGTAGTGAAAATAGGTTGTTTTCTGATCAGGCCAGGCTTTGGTAATGTCAGCTGAGCATTTTTAGAGTGGTTCAGGTAAAGTTATTCTGTAAGAAATCCTTGTAAGCTGAGTGTATGGATTCATGGCACAGCTGTAACGGTAGCAGCTTCTTCCCTTAGTAGAGCTAAAATGAACACACAGTGTATATCAGAATCTGTTAAAGATCTTTTTTGTCTGCGTGCTGTTTCGTTCCCTAGTAGTCTGTGAGTACTTGGCAGAAGTTACTCAAATTGTAAATGATTGCTTCCAAAGGAAAAGAGCAGTCAAATTATGATCTGTTGGGGTTGGGGGGAAGAAATAATTCTTGTTCCTTTAAGTGGTACAGTCTGGCAGTTGGATCACTTGTGGGACTAGGTGGAGAAGAATTTGAAACTCTTGGTCTGTACCTGACCCACCTAGTCTGATTTAACTTTGAATGCTAAAAATTGTATACTTTAAGGGTAGTGTGTTGGGAGAAAAGTATGTTAATGTACAGATAAAAATACTTTTTCTGAAGTACTTGAAAAAAAGTGAAATACTCATTTTGGTATGTCCCCCCAGTTCAGTTCTGCATATCCAGTGATTCTGTCACAAAGGAATATTTAAAAAAATGAGTTTTAACAGGTTAAATAAATGTCAATAGCAGAGTCTTAGTATTTGCAGTGAAGAATTATTTAAGTCCCTGATGTTACTTGTGTGGTCTAAACAACTCTGAATTAGTTGAAAAACCTTATACTTTGTCATTAGCTAGTTAGAAAACAACAAAACACTTGGCTGGTAGAACTTCTCTGCTTGCATGCTGATTACACTATTCCTTATGCAGCAGAGGCCATCTTGCAGTGATGTTAAAGTTTGAGTTTCTTTTTAGAAATCTTTTTACATGGAAAATATCTGTGGTTCAAAATACAGTGGCAATAGTTAAGACTCAGTAAATTCTGAGGATTTTTCTGAATGTTTGTCTGAATGTTTGCTTAAATTAGTGAATAATGATGAAGATGTGATGTGATAGAAAGTTTGTCATTAATTATGAATAAACTTTATCTGTATGTCTAAGAAGAAAAATGAGCTCTTTGTCTTTGAAGGTTTTAACTTCAATTTTTTTACTTTAAGGAGTATTCACACTAAGAAATTCCATTTTCTGGGAGTTCAGGTGGGTTGTAAGCCTCATGCATATTGTTGTTATCCCAGCAGGAACTGGTGAAAGTAAATGCTAGGCTAGTGATCATGAAGAGTGTTTGCTGTCTGCTGAGGGATCTGATAATACACAAAAATTCATGCTTTTGCTTCAAGTCATCCTTTTGTGAAGACAAAAATATGGGATCTTATTTTTTAGAAATGGCAGCAGCAACGACAGCAAAACCCTAAATCAAACCCCAAACAATGTTTTTTTGCTATTGGCAGTAAGCACCAATTAACTTCTACACAATATTAACTCAGCTGTGCTTGGTAGCAGTCAAACAACATTTTAGTTGTGTATGATGAATAACACAAGAAAAAGATGTAGAGCTAAACCCACTGACAGTCTAATGGTGTTAACAGTTCTTTGCTGGGCTCTTGGTAAATCTAATTACTTGCTGATACTACTTACTATGTTTCGTAGTACAGCTAGATAATGTGATCCAATATCAGCTTTTATAAAAGTCCCTGAGATAAAGGACTGTAAGATTTTCTTGATGTTCATCAGCTTCTTGTCAATATAGCTCTTGGCAGCACTGGTGTTTGTGTCTTGGAGCCTAGAGATCTTGATGGTGAGTAAGTTCAACAACATGGTTCGGGAGATAGATAGCAACTTCTTTTAAGGAATTCTTTAACTTTCAGAAGTTTAGGTGCTAGGAACTGAAATATCTGGTTTATAGGGTGGGTTTTTTTCATTTGTTTTCTCTTACGTAGGTGATGGATGCTTGCTAGAGAAGGATTTAACAGAGGCAGCCCTAATGTTTGGTCTCAAACATAAGTATTAGAGTTATAAATGAACTGATGTTTTTATGAACTCTTCTGTATCAAAGTAATATTCTCAAGCTGCTAAAAGCATCCTGGCTCTGTAAATGGAAAAGAGAAATTTTGATAAACTTCTGAATGCTCGGGCTCTTCAGAATAATTGGAGCATTTCATTTTTGCAGGGACTTCAGTACTTATGTGCTGGGAACTGTGCAGTAAACTAAAGAAAGAGAACAAGCTCTTCAATGAGATAAAAAGAACATTCCAGTTTGTCAAAGTGTTTTTAATAAGCATGCTTAATGTTTTTAAAAAAAAAAATTCTCATTGCTTGTGTGAATATACATGAAACTTCACACTTACCAGTGGAGCAGGATTGTTTCTACTGTGATTAACAACATTCATAATATTACTGTTGTAAGAAGATTGGCAAGTGAATGGTCATTCTGGATTTTTTTTCTTTAACTGGACATTTTATGTGAGTAGTGTCTATTGGTAGAACAGAGTAGCAAGATAAATATTGTGCTGTGGGCAGATCATTCTTGTTTAGTAGGTTGTACCTGTGCAGAAGAGAAGACAGATGTTCATGATCTCTGAAGGAGATATGATTCCTGTTGTGAATAGTCTCTTTATATGAGGAAGAATTATGTTAGTTTGAGAATCTTTGCCTAAACAGTATTTACCACTGCCACTATCAGGACCTGTACTAACCATGTGGTTAAGAAAGTGAACACAAGAACTTATGCATCTGTTTTCAGTTGAATTTTGTGGAGTGTTATCATTCCGGTCTCCTCAAGTATGACCTTCTATAGATAGGGCAAGTTAATTAGCAGTAATCATTGGTATGTTAGTAAATGCAGGATTGGTTTGTACACGAGGAGCTATAGCACCAATGATTCTGGTGACATTTGGAAGCAGAAGAATGTTCAAGGGAGAGTTTCCCATGGTATCAGTGTGGTGAAACTCTGAAGATAACTGGTAAGTGAGGTTAAATCTTCTTCTAGGAACATGGTATTTAAGAACGTAGTTTGCTAATGGGTGTCCAGGGGATAGGAATCCCATAACTCTTTTTTTTTTTTTTTTTTTTTTTTGGCTCTAGGCCTTGGAAGGTCTTGTGTCATCCAACTGAGAACATGGCTTGATGGGAAGTACTAGTCAGAAGAATCTGTATACTATACAGCAGGCAAAGAGATTTATAAATAAGGTGTGTACAATGTATAACAGAATAAAAATCCATCTGAGTTCTGATTGTGAACTCCCAACATGTTAAGAGTGTGCTTTTTTGAGGGGAAAAAAGTATGTGCTGTAGGGACAATCTGTATTGAAAAACCAGTAAGTCCATGCTTAAAATACTATAAAACAATGCTTTAGGTTACCCCAAGAATTTTTAGTAGTGAAGTCAGGATTTAGTCAGAAACTTAAAGAATAGTCCTTGAACAGGCAGTTGCTGTTGACCTTTTCAAGCTTTAGTCTGTAATGAATGTGTTTGTTGACCCAGCTGGGAGCTTATAGAATCAGCGCAGATGGTATTGTGACAGCTGACCTAAACTGTACATGCTGAGTTCCCTGATAAACTAATTCATATATTTATGGTGAACTTGACTAGATACATTAATTTCTTTGTAGTTGTTTTGTACCTTGTAGTGATGATCAAAACAATTGCTAACTATTAGCAGACTTTTACTTTAGATTAATGATGACTGCGTCTTTGTCAGAAGTACCGGAAGATGATAGCAATGTCAGTACTTCAGTTTAATAAATGAAGAACAACATACTGTCCTGGTAGAGGAGTGAAGAATACAAAATGATTTTTGAATTGGTAAGAGTATCTATTTATCAAGATTGATATCTGACACAGTATTTATAGAACTGTTTATTTGATTATTGAAAGAGAGGGCTGCAGAAGAAGCCCAAAGGAGGACAGAAATAAGGATGGTATAGTCTCTGTTTTCATTCTTGTGCTGGGGAGTGAGACACCTCTATAATGAAGCTGTTGAGTAGTGTTTGAAGGGAGGCAGATACTCCTTGTACTGGTGTCTGAGGTGCTACTTATGCTACAAATAAATAGTTATAATTCGGCAGTCAATTAATGTATGATTGTAGAAATAATTACATATTTACTTTCTTGGAGCAAGATAAATTAAAAGCATTTTTATTAATAAGCACTTGTCCTGTCTTCTAAATTTTAAGTCTGTGTGAATGTTTTGCTGAGAGCAGCTTCTGCACAGGAAGTGCAATTCTGGCAGAACATCTGAGGAGAATCATACAAATTCAAAACTGAGCTGTTTGATCTTGGCTCATGATCTTTTTGGTTCATGATTATTCATTCCCTAAAAGAGCTGCCTAATTACTTGGCCTTAAGGGGTAGCTTATCCAGACATACTGGAAAAAATGTGAAATTTCATGTCCCCAACTCTTGGTATTGATAAGTTGGCATAATGCCAAGCCATAAAAGGACAGTTTGTATTTGGAGTTTCCTACTAGATTAGTGGGGATAGATGAGGCTGGGACTAAGTGTCTAAACCAGCATTAGGAAATCAGTGTGGCCTCTCAAGCTTCTGTCACTTAATTTTTTTTTCTCTGTTTTTCTTTGCCTACTTTTCTGTTCTGAAATTTTGACTTCTTTTCTGAGTGAATGTCCTTGATTACAAACTGAAATTTGCTTTATTTTATGGCATACCTTAAAAAATATTTTATTAGGTTTTAAAACTCAATGCATCTGTAAAACTCTGACTTACATAGTAAGTACTTAGTTCTCATGGAAACTGACCTAAAATCTTGAAAGATTCTGATACCCTATCAGAATGCCAAGCATCATGTCCTTGCATCCTCACACCCAGATCAATTCAAGTTCAAAATATTTCTTATGTTATTATCAGGCAAGCATTAGTGTATTGGGTTTCTGTGGCAAGGTTTTGGTAGCAGGGGGGGTTACAGGGGCAGCTTCTGTGAGAAGCTGCTGGAAGCTTCCCCTTAGTCCAACAGAGCCAATACCAGCCGGCTCTAAGATGGACCCGCCGCCAGCCAAGACTGAGCCTATCAGCGATAGTGGTAATGCCTCTGTGATAACATTTTGAGAAGGGGAAAAAAAGTTGGGGAACAGGGAGAAACGGCAGCTGGGGAGTGAGAACAAGCAAGAGAAACAACTCTGCAGACACCGAGATCAGTGCAGAAGGAGGGGGAGGACATGCTCCAGGTGCCGGAGCAGAGATTCCCCTGCAGCCCATGGGGAAGACCATGGTGAGGC
>JANZLQ010000001.1:11902228-11921482 GCA_026212715.1 Elanus axillaris
GACCCATGTTGGAGAAGTTTGTGGAGGACTGTCTCCCGTGGGAGGGACCCCACGCTGGAGCAGGGGAAGAGTGTGATAAGTACTGCCCCTGAGGAGGATGGAGTGGCAGAGACAGCCTGTGATGAACTGACCTCAACCTCCGTTCCCTGTCCCCCTGTGCCACTGTGGGGGGTAGGTGGAGAAGCCGGGAGTGAAGTTGTGCCCAGGAAGAAGGGAGGGGTGGAGGGAAGGTGTGAGATCTGGTTTTATCTCTCATTACCCTACTCTGTTTTGATTTGTAATAAATGGAGTTAATTTTCCCCAAGCCGAGTCTGTTTTGCCCGTGATGGTGATTAGTGAATGATCTCTCCTGTCCTTATGTCGACCCACAAGCCCTTTGTTATATTTTTTTTTTCTCTCCCCTGTCCAGCTGAGGAGGGGGGAGTGATGGAATGGCTTTGGTGGGCACCTGGCATTCAGCCATGGTCAACTCACCACAATCAGTCATACTGAATACCTTCAGATACTTGGTTAGAAAAGGTGCCAATTCCAGATGATGAAACAATTTTCTCTTGGCTTGCAGGTTTCCTCTGAGCCTTGAGCAATGTGTATTTTGCTTCACCCTGTTGCTTTGCTGTGTGCTTTGTCATAGCTAGCACTAACCTGAATGGTGCTGCGTAAGCATGTCAGCTTGAAACCTGAAGCTAGGCCTTTTTTTTTTTTTGTAGCTCAAAGTTAGAGCTGACTTGATCAAGCATATAGGCCTTATGAACAAGCTCATAGGAACAAGTTCATTCTCATGTGTAAGCGGTGCCAGGCATTGAGCAGCTAAAAATGATAATCATACTTTTAACAACAGTATTCTTTCCTTCAAATGTCTCCAGCACGTATGGTCCATTTCAAGTACCATGTTAAAATTTGTGGGTTTTTTTAATTGTATTGAATATTCAGTGAGTGAATCCAACTGTTTGCCTAAAAAGGTATAACCTATTTTATTTTAAAAAAATGCAAGTAATGCAGTCTGTTAGCATCCATGTTAGGAAAAATAAACCTCTCGTGTGAACCCCAGGTTAAGCTTTGATAGCATTCAAACTTTCTCTTGTGTAGATTTGGAATTATTTTTTCATAATGGTGACACTTCTCTCCTGCTCTCCAAATTGAAATAGACTATTTAAAAGCCAGAGGAGCTTTTTTGCCATGGTTTTCCACCATGTTTTTTTTTTGACATGGTTTGGTCTTGAAGAGGCATCGCCATAGCAGCAGTCTCTTAGAGAATTTTGTGGTTCTGCTTGTGGATCAGTGAACAGTGCTGTCTTGAAATGGATGGATCAGAGCATGGTTTGCTTGCTGAATTTTGAACAATAACTATTTCAATTTTATTTATCATGACATAAAAAGGTTTTGCCTTTCCCTTGTCTTAAGTGGATTGTCATTTTGACTTTAGTGTGAAATTTTGTCATGCAACATGCTTAACTAATCTGTCTGGGGCATCTGTGCTAATGGAGTCTAATTTAGGAACTCAGTATGGTAAATAATCCCAAATACTTCAGAAAAGGTCTTATTTTTGAGCTTAAATTCAGTGCACAAAATAATACAGTCATTTCCTCCAAGTTAACAGTACTGTTTCTACAGAACAGTTGCTGTGCTTGGACTGAAGCATATAGCAGTGCACTGCAGTGCTAGGGGTGAAATACTTAATTCACTGCTTGCAAGAAGTTTTCTGATCAAATCACTCATTGAAATTCTTGGATCTGTAAGCAGAAAGAAGAAATGAAATTTTCACTGTAATATTACAAGTGAGCAGCTTTGAGACAACACGGTGGCTTTTACTTGGTAAGAATAAGCATGTCAAATAGCTCAACAATTGATAAAATTGGTATTGTTTTTACACAGTATTTAAAATGTTGCCCCCTTCTGGTTACTGACAACTGAGAGCTGGGTGTAGGGAGGAGTAGAATAAATTACTTAAGTATCTGGAAAGAAAGCATGCATTTTTTTGCATTAGATCAAATCGCTTTGATGTCTTAAAATAAGTTAATACTTTAAAAAGAATAGCTGAATATAAGGAAAGTTTCCAAGTACTTATGAAGATCACATATAGTAAGAATTAACATAGGGGGAAGCAAGATTTCGGAGACTGTCAGTCTTGTTTAGTATTAAAAATATTTTTTTATGTGACTTACTTGTAGTGGGTTATTTTGTTTCTTGTTAACTTCTTTTAAACAACTGGTTTGCAGGAGAAGTGTGGCTGAATGCCTTGTAGCTGTATGAAATAATAGAGGCTGTGTGCTGAAGTATGTCTGCAAGGTGTGCTTTGCCTCTGGAGAGCTTGTAAGTTTGTGCTAGTCCAGGAAAGATGCTAGGAATTTTTTGAAATAAAAGCTATTTTTGCTTCTTAGAGGTAGCACTTGGTAGTAAGCATATTCATAGCCAGTGCTGCTTATTGATGAAAATGTAAAGCTTTGCTTAGCTGTCTGTTGTAACACACACTTAGGAATGAGTGGAAATGTTCAAAATAGTAAGGAAGACACTGTGAATAGCAGTTCACAACTTAACCTAGGTTTTGAATTAAGCATAAAAAAAACAGTGGTACTTGCTTGCAAATTAAAAAAAAAACCCAAACAACAAACCAGCAATGGCTTCTTATGTCATGGTTGTGAAATTCTCTGTCACTGTAATGACCAGTAACAGAACTGACAAATGTTAACTGACGGCACAGAAGTGCTGACAAGGAGCTACATTTACTAGTTATTTCTAGTATGAAACTGTTGGAGTATTAGCAGGTTAGCATGCTTTTTGTTTAATGCGTGTTTTGTTCATCAGTTTAGGAAATGTGGCATCTGGAATTCAAAGAATTAAGTTCTGAGTAATTTCAGTAACATAAAACATATTTGGACTACCATGGAAAACAAGTTGCAAGAACTTTGAGGGCTAATGGTGCTTTCCTGTTTAAAAAGGAACTGAGATGCAAGTGATACTGTATGGAGGAAACATGTCTAATGTGTTACCAGTAAAGGCTGTGAAGCTTAATGTTAAATCACACTGGTCTCTTAAACTGATTCTTAGACTGGAAACAAATAAGAGAACATACCTCTAGCTGACTCCAGCTGTTTAAGTTTCAATCAATCTAAAGGTAAATTTCATTATACTGGTAGGGGTGAATAAATTCTAGACATCAAAAAATGGTGGTGTGAGGTTTATGTGCTAGTCTTTACCTTCAGTTTTTTTTGAGTTGGAGTTGAATTGTTCCTGTTCTCCCCTCTCAGTTCTTTCATTATCAATATTTCTGAAACTAAAATCTTTTAAAAAATGGTGAAGGTGTGAAATAGAGATGTGTGGGGTTTTTTTATGCAAGCAGCAACTCTTACCAGTAGATGGAGGTAATGAGATATTTAAGTCAAACTAGATTCTCTAGTCCTTTGAAGATGGACTAAAAGCTAAGTGGTATGTAGCTGAAATGAGAACTGGTAGTTTGTTTTTGCATTTCATGGGACTTGCAGAAGAAATCAGGAAGACCTGTTTTTAACAGGATTCGAACTCAGAAAGCTACTGTATAACTATTCCTGCATCATGTGGATTTTCCCAGGTGTTTTCCTTTTTCTTTGTGGTTTATGCAAGTAATTAGTATTCTGTAAGAGTGTTTTGGGGCTCTTCTAACAGTATGAGTCATGATGACAATTGATTCTCTTACAGCAGTTTTCTAGTTTGCCTTTCAGTTTATAACATTTCATCCTGTTTTTTTTTTTTTAAATTAGATAAAGGAAGGAAACTGGTTTAGCTGAATCCAGGCTCTTAGGGTACATGTCTGAGTTGTGTGAAGGTCGACCTCATGGGACAAGACTCAGACTTGTTTACAGTATAAAATCATCTTGTTAAGAACCTAAAAATTATAACCCCCTTTCTTTGATAGTTATGCATTATGAATCTAGCAGATGATAGCAATTGTGGCAGCGTAGCGCTGCCATTTTCCTAAAGAGCACTAGGACAGTCTTTTTAAGTCAGTTTTGAGGGTGACCCTAGAAATTAAGTTGGCGTGTTGCAGTTCCCATAACTGCTTTATATCTAAAGAAATACTTGCAATCAGTTCTGTAAGTGAACAATTTTAAGTTGCATAGTTTTTTTAAGGCTTTTAAAGGGCATTAGGACAACTTGATGTGTAATAATGCTTTCATGTCCTTCACTGATGGCTTTTGATTTGAAACACTGAGATTATTCTATCCTCATTTTATCTTGCTACTGCATAGGATGAGACTTGAGCCTCTGAATCTCTCAGCCACTTGTTTTAATTAGAAAATTACCAAGAGATGTCAGAAGTAATGGTATTAAGTATCTGTTGCAGGGCTTCAGCCTCATGCTTAGTTAATGCTTTGGAGGGAGAGCTCAGATCGCTGCTCTCCAACTTTCAAAACTGTTTCCCTGACAAGAGTTATGGAACGTATGACAGACACTTACAGCTTACAGGCCAACATTAAAAAAACAAACAAGCAAAAAAACCCCAAACCCAAACAGAGTTTAGAGGTTTCAGACAGTAAGAGAGCAATATGTTTAAACATTCCCAGGCCATTTTTACTTAGTGAGATATCTCTGAACTCATGCTCATACATACTTTTTTTTTAAAAGAAAAAGAGCATTTCTAAGGAAATGTGATTTCCCTAGAACTGTCACAAATTTCACAGGCGATGGCACTAACTCTTTTTTTCCTTATATGCAAAAGTAGAACTTTCCATAAATTGACTGTCATATGACCTTGTGGAAAGTTACTACTGAAGGTGAACTGTTTTATGATAATTACGCACCAGCTGTGGAATAAATGAAATTAATATAAGCCTTTTATGCCTAGGAAAAAATGGATATGCATCTGTACTTCTCCTGTCCTCCTGTTTCACAGCAGTGAAAATAATTGCAGGCCTTCTAGAAGCTTGTTTGTGCAAGGCCATATGGAAAACAGTGCCCTGAAAGGAGTGCTTGCTGATAGGGGAATAGCATCTGGAGTCACTAGTTAGTGCAAGTAACTTTGACACAGCAGGAAAAAATGTAATTCTGTCTTAAGAATGCCTCTCAGCATGCTTCTGTGTATGTCAGGGTATTGGTAATGCTTGTGTTCTGTGGGTATGTTGTGTTACTGTACCAAAACTGTCTAAAGCAAGTAAACGTATTGGCAGTTGAGGATGTCTTCTGTGGCTTGGTTAACGGTGAAAGTAAAATTAAAATGTCCAGGCATCACCCCTAGTGATAGTGGAGAGAGAACTTCTGAAGGAAGGCATTAAGGATAGTGTATGTGGAAGGCACATGGATCCTGGATGTCTCAAGAAACTTCTGAAGTTAAAGGTGTGGGAGTTGGCACTGAGGAAACTAAATAAAACAAGCCTAACTGGCAGAAGTAAAGGAATGCTTTGCCATAAAAAGTGTAACACGTTCTCAGGTCTTTCATGCCAAATCTTTCCTCTTTCAGTGTGGTATCGGCTTGGGTGCACAGTAATAGAGCTTAATCCATGGAAATTTCTTAAATCGTGTAATTCAGACTTGAAGTGTTAGTATGCAAGGCATGGCATAGAAATTCTGATTGCAAACTGAGATTGCTTTATTTTATTAGGTCAACTTTTTGTGTTTTGTGAATTCAGGTCTTATGTTTAGGGTAGGTAAGTTTAATGCTGCAGGAATAAAAAGCAGTCCTCAATTATGCCAAAGGGAGACCTTGAATTTGGTGTAGCTTTTGGGCTAATGCTCTAATAATTGACATCTCAGTGTGTGCTTGGTGACTATACCCGTTTCTGAGCTCATGCTGCCAGTTTAGCTAAAGGCAGTACTTGTGTCCAACTCACCTCATTCTAGATCTATTTTGGCTGTGGGTTTTTGATGTAGTCAAAAAAACCCTCAACTTTTATGTTTTGTGCTTGTCCCAGCTTTTCAAACTTTCTATGAACACTGATTTTATCTGTGAGAATTCTGGTTTTATAATACTTGTAAATTTGCTGTAATAGATTAGAAATACAAGGTGTGTTGGTCATTAATCTCAGGCTGACTAAACTTGGTTACAAGTTACATTTCTCATTACTGCTAAATAATGCTGAGAAGCTCATTGAAATGGTCACTTGAATTTTAAAACCATACTCTTTGATTCAAACAAGGCTAGTAGTTAACTGTAAAGATACAGCCGTGTACAGATGCAAGAGCTGAACTCAATAGTTCCCTTCTCTTGCCTGCAGAGCTGGGAGAGCTACAGGCAGTGCATTACATGAGAACAATTGTGGCAATGTACCTTCCAAATCCACAGATTTTAAAACCTTGTGTATGTGAGGATTGTTAACTGAATGTGCAGGGTCCTTTCTCCTTTGTTTTGGGGGAGAAAGCTTGTAGAAGGCAACTGGTGACTGTTGCAAGAGAGGATGTAATGTAAAAATCAAGGGAAGGGTCTTTGGCATGGTACTTTTAGAGAAAAGCTGGTGTTTTGGGGAGGGGCTCAAGGATGTAAGAGGTGGGAATTAGAAGATTTGGAAGATGGCAGGCTTTAGGGAAGGCAAAAATAGGACACAGTTTGGTTACTAGCATTTGTTTCAAGTGCACTAATAATTTTAGAGGTATTTGGTAGCAGAGCAGGGACCTAGGTGTATTTTTGTGTTTGTATCAACAGTTAAAAAATGTTATTTCGTGTATGGTTACAAAATAATGTTCTTTGTGTCTATTTGATATATGAATATAGTTTTGTGTAATTTAGGGGAAAATCTTAACACTGTAAACCTAGAAAGTGAGCTAGCAGAGGTCAGAACTGGTTTGTTTTCAGGTGCTGACTTTATTCTCCTGTGCTCACTCCATACAGGAGTAACCTGAGGTGTTGTTCTCTGGGTATATCCTATTTCTCTTTGGCTGATATTTTCAGCCTGTAGGTAGGTTTTCTGAAGGGCTTGTAGACATTAAATCCCATTGCTCTTAAAAAGATCCCCTGTGAGATGTCTAGTCTGGTGGTTAAAATCAACAATGTAGGATGCTTACAGATCCCTAGAGGACATGTTTCTGTTCCTTGTTGGCTTGATAATTGCTCTGTGCTGTGTTATGGTTGTAAATATCTCCAAGTTGATAGGAGTTCTGAAGAGGTACTGTAACCAGATGTTCCTCCTGGTCCACCTGGTTAAACTGCAGCGTGACCAGCGTATGCTTCCCTTTCTTCTTCCCTCCCTGTGGCCCCTCTGAAAAAAATCTGAGTATTTGCTGTAAAGAACAAAGGAAACACATTCAGTGTGTGCATTTAAATTTATCTGATGTCTTCATGTTGTAGAGTTGTGCTTTAAAATAGGTGTTGGGAGCTGAGCTGCTCTTTGTATATATTATATGTGTACATGATTTTTGCCTTCAGGTCAGTGTGTTCTTTACTAAAGAAGGGGATAAGGACTTGCAGTACAATGAAGAAGAGTTCCTTGTATAGGAGCAAAGGTTTCATGTTGTATATGTGAAAGTTTTTGAAAAAAACAAGGTAAATAGATTAAAAATTGTCCAAAAGAGTATTTGCCTCTAAGTTCTCGTTTTGATGCAAGAAATACTGTCCAGTGGCTAGGGACTGGTTCTTGCTTCTTTTACTTGCTGCTGTAACTTAAGAAATTTTCTTCAGTCGTCTTAGATGTGTGAAAACTGACTTGTGGAATCTTAAATCAGCCTAACAAAGTTATGGGAATGAGTGTCCCACTATTGAGGTGATAACTGTCATCCATTTTCCATTCAGGGCAGGCTGTTGTATTCATATATACTTGGAATTGCTTTTTCAGATTAGTGCTACAAATATTCTAAATTCTGTTACATTAAATTATTGATTCTAGATAAGCTTAAGACTGGATTTAATACTAAAATGGAAGATACCATGTTCCTGTTTGGCAGTCACCTTGATGGCTGTCATAGGCATGAAGATGCTGTATGAAGACATATGTTGACTTTAGTGATATTAATGAAATAGAAGTAGTAAATGAACTTGAGTGTGTGGTATGGTCCTAGAGAAACAAGTGAGGTTTCACTCTGTTCTAATGAAACTGTGGTCAGATAGCCCAATTACGGCTGTTTTCTGATGGGGGGAAGAAGAAGAGATGAGGGAAATTCCACTGTTGGAGTTTCGATGCTGCAGTCTATAAGCTGTCAGTGTGTGTCTCAGATGGCTAAGATTTTTTTTTTCTGAAATCACACTGTAGAGGATAGAAACAGGCCTAAAACAGATAAGCATAACGAACGAGTGTATTTTGATGTCTCTGTGTCTCTCTGTGTACTGTCACTCAGAAAAATGAAATGAATTACCTTGTGCTTTGGGTACATGTGATTAAGACCAAGAATTTTATTTTCTGTCAGTGTGTCAAAAGAAAAGGAAGAAAAATGCATGTGTTCTCCAGCCTATTATCGTTTACCTTCAGGTTGTATTGAAAACATCTGTGTACTATCACATGTGATAGGTAAACTTCATCTTATCAGCCAAGAGCATCATCTTGTATTGTGGAATGAATATTATATTTTAGCTCAGTTTCTGGCTTTGTTTCCACATGGTTGTTTTAAAACTGGGGCACAGATGCACCTTCAGCATAAATGCATGTGCATAATCAAAAGCACTGGTTTGCAGTAAATAATTCATGTCAACTGGGGCACTTGGTTCTGATAATGAGATCTCAGGGGCTTGGCTTTTTCCAGATGATATATGAAATATTCTTTGCTGTTAGTCATTTACACTGACAAGTACTTAGTTAGCAGCTAATAGGATTTGTGTGTTGAGGGGAAGGAAATTCCTTAAGTTTTCTAGTTGCTTCTATACTTTCTTGATGTCTTTTTTCCCTGTCTGCCTTGGGTTTTATCAGCCAGAGCTGCTCAGACTTGGAAGGACAAATGACTACCACCCCTGGGTTAAAATCTCTAGGAACTGACATAGGTAGGGATATAAATCTAAATTATGCTTTTACTGACAACCTGCTCCTTACAAATTCTGTATGGAAATTCTTTTTGAAGGGGAAGAAAGTTGACGGATATGTGGAAAGGTGTTGGTCTTTCTATACTTTCAGAGGATCATGAAAGTGTTGATGGAAAAAAAACTTGCATTTATTTACATATCCATTAAACTTCTTAGGAATGTGGAGATTTGTTTAGCTTTGTTCCTTCCTTTAGGCAAACTTTGGCAGGATGAATTAAGTCATTTGTGTTATATTCCACAACTGATAGGATGCTGAGGTAAGAAATTGTGAAGCAAGCTTTTGTTACCACCTGTTGGTATGTTTTTTCTTACCAGCTTGTGTGCAAGAGAAGCAATGAGTAACAACACTTGTTCAAAATCTGTTGAGACTCTTGAGCTTTCTAGTCAGCACTCAAACTTGCATAAAGGAGGCTGATACAAGGAAGGATTATTTGGGAGCAGGTCATGGTAAATGTTCTACCCTAAGCCAGTGAGGACTGGGTTTAGCACTTGTGCTGATGCCTTGCATGTCTCTCTCCACTTACAAATGTCAAATTCTGGGTGTATAATAGCAGATGTAATCACTATGTTCCCCACCCTATTGTTTTGGTCACTAAAAATCTGTATTTTTATGAAAAGCTGTTATTAGTCAAAAATCTTAATGGATATGTTTAACTGGTGCCCTTCTGTAGTGCCTAGTACTGCAGTAGTCCTGACAGCTTCTGTAATTAACAGCAAATTAGCATATGACTGTGGTTTCTGCTGAACCTTATCCCATCTGCTGCTCATGATGCTTGGCTTGTCAGTCTTCTGTGCATGGATCTGTTGAGGGTATTAAAGAAGAGTTCCATGTTTTTCCCTTCTAGAATGTTTAAAATATATACCATGTAAGTGAGCAAGAAAGAGATTCATTTTTTTGAACTTGTATTAAATAATTATCGTCTGCTTTGTGCACTTTGGTGTGCTTCCTCCAGAACAGAAGGGTCAAAAGTGATCTGCTAGGAACTCTTTTGATTCTGTGCTTCTCTGATGTTAGTCATGTTCCTGCCTGTCAGCTTTTTGTTTAATGCTGTCATATACATATCTGTCTGGAACAGTAAACTTGAGTGCATGTGGAAGTTCAATTCACAATAATGCTTTCTTCCAGGTTGTTCCAGTGCTTACAGTGATATTTTTTTTTGGTTGCTCTCTTCTCTCTTGTCTTTTCCTTTGCTCTAGGCTCTCCTTGCAAGTCTAACTTAGAGCAATGTACTTCCAGGACAGTGGTGTTTGTAAGTACATAGTGCAATACATGTAAAGACACATAGAAGAGGAGGTGGACCCAGGGAAGGTGGTTTGGTCGTCACTGTAGATCGAGGTGTGGAATTTTTGATCAGTTGTCTGTAACTGCTGAAGCCTCAAGTCAGCAGAGGTCAGTGTGGGGAAAGCAGCTCTAGTGTTTGACCTTGAAAGAAAGGATAAGGCTCTTAATTAAGTCTTAAACCATGGAGAGAAGTAATGGGTTTGTTAAAAATGCAAGGTATTTGAGGTGACTATTCTCAGCATCTGCATCTTGAAAGAGAAAAATTGACTATATGCTTGGTATGTCAGATTCACCTATGCTATAGAAAGATCTAATGTTTTTCTTGAATGTGGAAATATACTATGAGCTAGTATGTTGCTTGTATGCAGGTCACTGCTTGGTTTTGCTGTTGTAGTAGAAAACGATGTGCTGGAGGACGGGTTGCTTTAAGAATAAAGACAAAGCTAGATGTGAAGGGATAGCTCAATATATGTAAATAACTCACCTTTATTCTTGTAATTCTGTTATCCTGATGAACTTTCATATTCTCAAAAGCATTTATCAGTATTCCATATGTATGCTGATGATTATTCACTGTGTTGCTTTTGCAGCCAAGTAACCCTGGTGGGAATGATACAGACACTGCTGTTACAGTGAGGATTTTATCTGGTTCTTGCTTGAAAGAGATCTGTGACTATTTTATATTTTTTTCTTCCTTCCAACCTCTTTCAGTAAGACCTATGCTGTGGTACTTTTTGTCTGAAAATAATAATATTTATTCTAAAATATTTTTGTACTAGAGAGCTTTTGTGAGCATATATGGCAAGTCAAGAGAACTAAAAATCCCTTAGGTTCAGCTGTTTTCTGTAGAGAATGAATTAACAGAATAGGAATGCATTCTGTTTTCATGTAAGCTTAACATGGAGTGGTCATATGGGTTTCTGAAGAAGTGGGTCAAAGCTATTTTTCCTCTCTGCCTCCAGCCATTAAGAGAAAAAATTGGACACCTGGCTTTCTAATATGCTAGGCGGTTTATGTCTGTTTTAACATGCCTTCACCACAAAAAAAGAAAAGCTCTTTCAGCTCAAGTCCTCACTTTTAGAAGAACTGTAACTTTAAAAATTGATTGACAACTTTTAAGAAAATGGCTTCTAGTTCAGTTAATGATGAAAATAAATTTTACTCAATAGATGAGTGATAATTTAATACATTGGTATTTTAGCTAAAAAAACCCCAACATTATAGGGACTTGGAAGTGGTCTTTAAATTGAATGTGCAGCTGTGCTTATAGAGCAGGCATTTAGAAAGGGGATGAGGGGTAACAGCACTACAGAAAGAAATTAAAATTAAGATACCAAGCATGTATGATGAGTCTCTTAAGAGAATCAATCAGATGCTTGTTTTATTCTGTTTCCCTCTGCTTTTGGAATGATCTCAAAGCTTTGTACAGTTACATAGTTCATGTGCTGCAGCAATATGGTGAGCGAAGGGTGAAATAGTACTTTTAAGGTGTTGGTTTTGAGTAAACACAGTGCTACTACTCATCCATGATTTGCTAGTATGTTTTCAGTAAGACAGTTGCTTGACTGAGCTTTAAAATTATTTTCAGTACTAACTTGAGTGCCCTGAGCTCCTTTACTCTTTTTCCCCTGCTTCTCTGTCCATTGCCTCAAATGGCTATTACTGCATGAGTACAAGAGGCTTGTGACTTCAACAAAGCAGAAGAATTCATGTTTATTTTTAAAACCATGCATAGTGGAGAAGTAGGACCTGTTTTCTTGGTGAAATATGGTAACAATAGAATACTTCAGAGGTAAATCTTACTAGAAGGTAACTAGGTGTTAATTTTTTTAACAACTCAAGCCTTTTGGACGAAATTACGTAATTGCTGCTCTATGATCCCTGCATTGTCATTTCTTGAACCTTCCCTGCTATGTACAAGCTTCTGCTGTCGCTTAGGCTGACTTATGTGAGGTACAATATTTACCGACCAAGTTGTTCTTACTGCAGCTCTCTGGGGCAAGGGAATCAAAGAGCCTCCCTTTCTGCTACCCCCTTGCTCTTGTGAACAAGGCCGAAGAAGTATGAACTACAAATCAGAATGGTTTCTGTGTGTCCTGCATGGATCGATAGAAGTGCCTTAAATTTGTTGCTGACCTATCCAGAACTCCAGCATGGATTTCCTCTTAGTAAAGCACTTGGGGCCAAGTTGCTGGCTTTAGTGTTAGTGAAAAATGTGGAAGATGTACTACCCGAGTATGTTCGTCTGGACTGAATACTCCATTTCCAATGTTATGGGTTGTTTAGATAGATTTGTTTTCAGAAAACATATAAATACATGGAGAGGGAAGGTAATGTGGGAGGCATATATAAACTACTGGTGTACTGTTCTTAACTTGCAAAATTAATGTGGAATACTTGTGTAATTTTCAGAGTCTTTTTTTTACTTTTTTTTGCTGTGAAAGAAATATTAAGATGTAATTGTGATAAAAGCATGTACATTGTCTTTAAAAGCTGTCCACTTCGGTAGGTCATCTGCTAGTAATTAATATTGATCTGAAGTAACTGGTTTAAAATCCCATCTATACTGTGTTCCTTGCTGCCTCCAAATGTATGTTCTCCAAGATACTGTGGGTATGTTTCATTTTGCATGTTGTTTCTTTTTTAAATTATTTTTTTCAAGGCTTCTTTCAGTAAAAAGTTTGCTTTTAGCTGTAAGAAACAACCTATATTTGGGATATTTGCACTCAGTTTTGAAACTTCAAGCATCATGGAATCTCTGAATTGGAGACTTCACCAAAATATATATAAACAAAATTATTAAAGCCTGTCTTCTGAGTCAGCTTATGGGTGGGTGGTAAATCATGTCTAGTTGGAGCATTCCTAATATTGGCCCCTGCTTCTTGTGCTGTTGTGAAAAACAGCGTTGAAGACAATAGGTCCTTTCTCTCTTCTTTTTCTTTCCCCCAGTATCTAGGTCTCTTGTAGCAGTGACTCAACGGAGTTAACAAGCTCCATGGGTCTGACAAATCACAGAATTTGAATAGCTGAGCAATTTCCTGAAGAAATTTTGTTCATAGCAAGGGTTGCAGAGCTCCCTAGACTTCAGGTTTTACACAACACAAAAGCTTTGTTTGACTGGCTCTGATCTTTTGAAGGCTTCCTTCTTTACCAGTGAAAACATTTGCTCACGAAGATTGCTGGCTGCTACTTTCTGCAGTAGCACCTCCTGAAGGTGTGGACCATACCTTATTTGTTTCTCCTCTTGGAGGATGGATGAATGGCGGTGTGCTCAATTACCTATACAAAAGTGCAGAGTGTCATGGGTACCTTATGTAGTTACTACTTTGCCTCTTAATCCATTTCCTCGTTATTTTTTCAGGGACCTTGTCAATTCTACTTTGGAAGGATATGGCTACTGTTGTAGCTCTAAATAGTCACAGAATTGCATTTTATGCAGGGAAGCAAAGGGCAAGAGGCTTTTGGAGTAACTTTCTAGTGATACTAGAAAAGGAAGATAGATTTGCTTTGGATTCCAGGTAGTGGTGGGTATTTATGCATTCACATTCAGGGTACTGTCAGTGCTATTGCTGGCTGTGATAGCATTGTGTGGTTTCTACCTCTCGACATTCAGCATGTTGGTTTCTGTGTTGTGATTCAACTGCCTTGTATGGTGTTTAGGAGCTTAGGACTGATGCAGGTAAAAGTGGAAATATGCAGCGTGATTTAAATGCATGAACTGATGTTGAGCATAATTACCCTGCACTTTTTTGGCCAGTTCCTGCCTTCCCCAGGAAATTATTGGTACTCAGGTGCCTGGAAAAGCCTTTTTTGCTAGGCTTGTAAGGACTTCCTAAGCTATGACAATGGTCTATATTCCTTATTAAGTTGACAGAACCAGTCAGTATGTGTAGGGCATTCCTTTTGACTTCAATCACAGGCCAGCAAGTTCGCACTCTTAAGAAACACATTTTGCTCTGTAAACTGAAGCTCAGTTTTATTGAATGCTGCTGCTTCAGTCCTCAAAGGCTCATGTGGCCGAGCAACAAGATGACACTGCCACAAAACTCTCCAACAGAAGAGTTGCTGTGAGACAGCTTCTCTTTGTCAGAAAACTGTTGATCGTCCAAGAAACCTTTATCTCCTGTTGGATTTACGTAGCAATGGCCTCTCTTTGGGAACTCTGAATAAACTGGTGTAAAGCTCAGTTAGAGGATGTACTTCCAGAACTCCCTTAGATCATCTCTAGGATTAGAAGCAGGGCAGGCTGACCCCTTTCTTTCAGGCATAGAAAAGAAACACCACTTTTGCTCCATGGACAGCCCCTCTGGGCAGTATGTCATCTTGTACATGTTCCTGAGCACCTGGTGGAGTTTGACTTCTCCCATTCTTAAAGAAGAGGATATGGCTAAAGTAATGGTTGGCTTGATAAAAAGCCGATCCAGTCTTTGCTTTATCTACTGGTGCAATTGACTGGGAGTCATCATTGTCTTCATCTTCAGGATTCATTTAGGAGGCATACATTATTCCATTGTGACTTCATGCTGTGTGGATCTTGGTGTCAGAACACATTCTTTCTGATAAGATGCATCATGTCAATGAATCTTCTCCTCTACCTCTGTAGTAAAAGGGCATGGATTTTCCAAGTCTGGTGTTCTAGTTGATCTTTATATCTCCCTTGCAAATCTTCTGCCTCTTGATAAGGTTGTACACAGTGGTAATTTAAAAAAAAAAAAAAGATCATTTTGTGGTGACTCGGGTCTCATGTTTTATTTCTGACTCTACTTGTAGTTTGCCTTGCTGACCTTCCAAAGCACAAGGTAGCTTTTAATTTCTTTTCTGTGGCAAGTAGCAAGAGCTGTAGCCAACAAATATGGAGTTCTTGGCCCTGAGAGTAAGCTTTTGGCCTTTGGAAGTTTGTGGTGGTTTTTATTCAACTGAAGAGATAGGACTGGAATTTTGCAGGGACCTGGAAGTCTCACTATTTTGCAGTTCATTATAGCCAACCACTTGGACCAAGCCAGGTTTAGAAAGTTCCTAATTATTCAGATGCCTTGGCATGCCTGTAAGAAAATCTATACATAAAATGAAAAAAGTGTTGGTGCTACCCATACAGTTCTAACTCTACACTTAATATCACTTTATGAAGTAACTAGGGATCTTGTTTTTAACTGTTTGTGGACTGACTCTTATGTTTTCTGCATGACCATAGGCAGATTTTTTTTACACTTAAAATCGTTTCAGAAGGAATTGGTCTGAACTGCATTTCCTTTGTTCTGTAGCAGGTACTAATTCATCCATTATACTGCAGCGGGAAATGCTTAAGTGGTATTAGGATGGGGGGGGTATGTAGTATTTAAATCCCATCTGGTGCCTAGCTGAGTGTGGTAAGAAAGGTCATTCTAGGTAAACGAACATACCCATCCTATTTAGGATAAGTGGTACTGGTGACATGTTTTTTCCTTGTTGATGGTACTGTATCCTGGAAAGATGATACTGGTTTTTAGCTGGAAGTGAAAGCATGTGTATGACTGAGGTCCAAAGGCTATTACAGCTGCAGAAGCATTTTAGTTTGCCAGTTGAATGAATTATTAGGAAGTCATGTTTCTTTTGTGAGTTGACCTCAATTTGTTGGTTTAGAGAGTGTATCTGCTCAAAGTGTACCCTGACGTGAGTACTACGGAGGGAGAAGTTGGACTCCCAAGTAAAGCTGAATGTTACACTACAGTGTTATTTCAGGTGTAGTAGTCTAAATATCAGGTTTGTGAAGGACTGGCTTTTATAATTTATTATTTATTTATTTATTTTTAGCTCTTTAGTGTATGATGGTTGTCCTTCAGTGAGTTGCTGCAGTGCTGTGAAAAAATTGAGAGCAATGTGTTGTGGTGAAGGCTTGATCTTTCAAATGCTGTTATTGATATCCCAGAGCTAGTGCAAATCAGTTGAAGCTAATGAGAAGCTGGCAAAATGTCCGGGCTACCGTGAATCAGAAGTTTGGAAGTATTTGTTTTTTTTTCTTGTCTAGAAAACAGTGAAAATTAGTCAAATACAACTTTTTCATGAGACCAAATGTATGCTTTCCAAAGCATGAGTCCAAATTCTCATGGAACACACCTAGATGTTTTGTGTAACACACTTTTGACAGTTGTACCTTTTAAATGACGTTTTGCCTACATATAGCATTAGCTGCTATTATGTTGGTGCAGTGTGGTTTTAAGAAAGGTGGCCGTTTTGAAGTCAGTATATATTATTTGAGAGTAACTTCTGAAATGCAACATTTTGTTTCCTACCTTTAAGTATATGTGCTTGGTTTGACCATAATGCCTACAATGTTAATGCCAGCTGTGTTTATAATGTGTTGTTTGGGGATTGTAAATAATTTTGAAGCAGCAGGAGTGACCTACTTCTTAGAAGCATTTGCCTTCTGGCTGTTTTGCGGGTTCTGTGGATTCCTAGATCTCACATGTAAAGGCAATCTTTAAGTTTTAATGCTATACAAAAGTAAAAAGTGTAATTTTAAATATTATGGAACTAAAATACTTCTTGTTTGTACAGTTATTACTGTACTTCCTAAAATGTGTTCAGCACAGAAGCAAGTGTGGCATGAATAACAACTGCGTAAATTGTGTAAAGTAGTTTGAGTACAGGGAATAATTACAAGCAAAATCTTTGTATAATAGGATTTTCTTTGCTGCTGTTTTAGATCACTACCACTTCTATTTAAGAATAGTGAGTTTCTATTTCTTGCTTATTTGGTAACCTTACCAATACTAGATTTCATGACACAGATTTACGACTTGCCTAGGCTGGGTTACTGTACAATACAGAATTTTGGCTGCGGGGGACGTGATTCCCAGTTCTGCCCTAGCTCTGCTCCTCTTCTCCCATTAGTTCTTGCTTGCTTCTTGGTGCTACTTCCTGAGCTTGTGCCATCATTTCTGGGGATATTTTGCTATTTCATAATTTTTATTTGAATTTAAGTGCACTATTCCTAGTGGATTTAAGGGCATAACAATTTCCTGGGGGAGTCACCCTTCCCTTTCACAACATTTGTCTGATATTGTGCATATTTGTTGAGTTTGAGAAGCTTGTGTTTTAAGAAAGGAAAACATTTTTTGCAAATAATGTCATTTACCATATTAAACTAGTGCAAGGTATGGAATGAAGAAAAAATGGAATGTTGTCTAATGTAAAACAATGGGGATGAGGTAAAAATTTATAGCATACTAGAGGTCTAATTGTATAGTAGTGAAATAGAAAATGTTCAGTAGACCTCAGAGTACTGAGGTACATGACTGAAATTATAAAGTTACCCTAAACAGGTCTCAAAGGGCCAATTGTTTTTACTTGTGGATTGCTGAAAAACATCTGACTAAACTTCAAACAATAAACTTGAATCAGAAGACAAGGTAGAGAGATCTGGCTTTGTTATCAAAACCACTAAACTGGGAGGAAGTGTTTTGACTTATTTCTAGTTAGAATGATTTTCTAAACTGTTGGGCATTAGAAAGCATTAGCTTCGAAAAGGTAATGGGATTTGATGCCTTTGTTCGCACCTCTCAGAAGCAGCTGCTGATGTGTTTAGGACAATGAAGGCACTTCTGTTTTGCTGCAACCATTACTGCCATCTACTTGTTTTTCTGGGACTATTGGTATGGCTGTTTTGCATAGGCCTGTGTCATGGTCTTGCGCTGGCAGCCTCCATGCTGGTCTTGTTAGAGAAGCAGTAGCAGCTCTATTCATTGAAGAGTCATATCCTTTTATGAGGTGCTCCAGAAAGATGAAATCCTTTGAGACAGGGTTGTCCACTGGATTATGATGATGTTTTTGATTTTTTGAAATCGTATGTTCCTATACTTTTTGCTATCTTAAATAGGTTTCAGAAGATGAAGCGGAGCTATTTACTGCTCACTTGGATTGCTTCTGAAAAATGAGTCCTAATCATACCTTGTCACATCACCGTGAAGCCTCAGAAGGCACCTTCAGTCTTAGCAGCAGGCAGAAGAATAAGAACATGAATTTACATTCTTTTCAGGAGCGGAGTTTAAGGCCAGTTTTGTAGTGTGACCTCTGGGCTGAATCTCTGATCTTGCTCTCCCTCTGTAGATACCACTTTTAAAGATGTTCTTTATTAGGCTGAAAGCTGGAGTCACTTCAGATTCTTGGGTGCAGGAGTCTGATCTTATCAGTTGCCTGTTTTGTTTCCTTCCATTTTGAGCCCTGCCTCCCACCCAGCCTCCCCTCCAGTGTAGGCTGACCCGAGGTCTTCAACAGGCAGGACTCCTGCTTGTTTATCCAGACTGGCGCTTTTGTAATTAAATGTTTGAAGCAGAACTATGTGTTGCTCTGGTTTGCAATTGCTCCAGATACCATCCTCCTCTTATTCCTCACTGGGGTGGTTCAGTAAACAGTAAGAAAATGCTCTTTTCAAGTTTCTGGTTTAACATTTCTAGCTGTGTCACGTTGGCTAAAACAACTGTACTTTGAATTTATTGGGCTTTTGTTTCGTCACTTAATTTTAACATTTAGATGGCCTTTGCTATGCAGAACATCTCAAATACTGGAATTTAACTTGTACCTAAAAAATTGTTCTCTCAAATAGACACAGGGATATCTGGGATTCTTATCCATTGTTCAGCACCTGATCTTGGCATCTGTGTGTGTCCGTGGGTACATGTTAATATTTATTTTGGCCGACAGATCCTCAGACTTGCCTTCCAGCAAGTGCATGGCTTTCTGCAAGCTTTTTATTCCTGTTCAGTGTTTATCAACATACATCAAATTCAATTGTATTTCCTGTAGACAATGAACGAGTGTCATTTTTGTCCCTTGTGGCTGGCAAGAAGAGCCTTTGTTTGGGGTACTGGAGTGAATTAAAAAAAAAAAAAAAAACAAAACCCACACAACTTTTTTTTTTGTGCTTCAACATCTTGAGGATTTTCTATCTTTAGGAAAGAATGATGGAAAAAGATACTTTCCCCGCAGTTTGTTTTCTTTTTCTGCAAATACTTAGAAAGCTTGGTGCCATGAGGTTGTACGTCTGGGGGGGGGGGGGCAGGAATTTGCAGGGAGGGGTTTCATT
>JANZLQ010000001.1:11921582-11935413 GCA_026212715.1 Elanus axillaris
GGGGGGCAGGAATTGTCATGCTAGGTGATCATTTCTCTTTGGTCTGGGTATTACGAACAAAATGGGAAGCCACTCCATTAAGCTTCACTAAGATAAGTAAAAGAATTTAGTTACAGGGAAGGGAACCTACAAATGTTCCCGGCAGAAATTCACTGCAGGAGAACAGGCTTCTGAAGGGCTAGCAGGAAGGACAGGAAAAAAAAATAGTTAGTTTAGCTGAAAATAGTTAAAATGCCTGAAAATTAAATGAATGCTTCTGGACTTCAAAGTGGATAAGGAAGTGAAAAATTGGTTTCTGTTTTGAATGATGGACAAGGAACTGAGAAAGTAATTTTAGGTAGCTGATAGATTCATCTGAACTTTGCAGCTGTGGATACTCAGCTGTGGAATACTGTTACAAAATAGACATACAAAATACCATTAGATGGGAAGGTCATACTGCTCTTTTGTATTCTAGCAGGTGCATCAGGGTATCTTTCTGGTCCCCCATGCTCGCTGCAGCAACGTTTGAACTGAAGGAGAATCTCAATTACCTGCAGTGTTTTGCTATTGCAGAAACCTACCTTGAAGGGCTGATCATACAAAATGAAATACAAATCGCTTTTCCTGACCTGTTGGAAAGAAATCATGGAAGACTAGAAATATTCTATTGTACATGTGACTAAGTGTATGCACATACAAAAAGTCCTTAAGGTGCTAGGTAAAGTCATGTAATATTGCAAAAGAAATGAAGGTCAGATGATGGTACGTGGCTGTAACAAACTTGGGAAAGATGGCTTAATGGGAATTACCATGATGAACACAGGAAAATATATGTATGAGTGTTGCCATGATGAGATTGTTAGTGAGTCTCTTGGGAAATAGGCTTTTACAGCTTTTTTACTAAATGGTCATACCTGTCTTGAAGTTTGACTGGAAAAGCAAACAAGCAATCATTTTATCAGTGATATTGATTGCTATCAATGATAGCACTCTTTTTGCTGTTGTAGAGTTTCTGGAATTTCCACATAAATTGGAAAATATAAAAATGAGTATTTTTTGTCTTGGCAGGTATACTACCAATTTGAAGAGAAGTAGCTGCTTCAACTGAAGCATTCATTGCTAAAAGGCTTTTTGTGCTTATCAAGTATTGGAAGGAAGTATTTCCCACAATGAATTGGATTGTAGATGAGCATGGTTTGATGTTACTGTGCTTCTAGTATGGATATGTTCTTCAATTTGATGTTTGGAAAGACAGCAAACTGAATATATTTATAATATTTGTATATACAAAGGTATCTCCTTGTGTAAAGCTCTGAAAGGGCTATGAATTTTAAAGTGACATCTTTTTCAGAGAAAGGTACATGTTCTTGTGCTTTTCCAAAAATAAAACTGAGCAATATTTAGTAACTGGTTGGAGCATTTTAGAAAGGTGGTGTGGTTTAAGCCCAGCTGCCAACAAAGCACCAGGAAGCTGCTTGCTCACTCCTCTCCCTTGTGCCCTGTGGGATGGGGAGGAGAAAATATAAAGAAGCATTAATGGATTGAGATGAGGACTGGGAGGGATCACTCACCACTTATGGTCTCGGGCAAAAGACAAGCGCAACTCGAGGAACAAACAAAATTAAATTTAATTTACTACAAATCAGATTAAAACAAGGATACTGAGAAGTAAAACCAAATCTCAAAAAACACCTTCCTCCCACCCCTTGCTGTTTCCCACCCCCACTCCTGCTTTTCTCTCCCTCCTCCCCCACAGTGGCCCAGGAGGATATGGAATGGGGGTTGCAGTCAGTTCATCACACATTGTCTCTGCTGCTCCTTCCTCCTCAGGGGCAGGACTCGTCACTCTTTCTCTGCTCTGGTGTGGGGTCCCTCCCATGGGAGACAGTTCTTCACAAACCTCTTCAGCATGGGTCCTTTCTGAGGGCCGCAGCTCTTCACAAACCTCTTCAGCATGGGTCCTTTCTGAGGGCTGCAGCTCTTCAGTCACAGGCTGCTCTAGTGTGGGCTTTCCCATGGAGTCCTGGCTGCCTTTGGGGCATCCCCCTGCTCTGGCATGGGCTTCTCTCTCCCCAGGCTGCAGGTGGGCATCTGCTCCCCTGCTCCGCTCCACAGGCTGGGGGGGGACAGCCTGACATCTCAGCATGGGTTGCAGGGGCATCCTCTCCTCCCCTCCTTCCTCACTGTCCTCGGGATCTGCACAGGGGTTCCTCTCACCTTCCAATCTCCTCCCCTGCTGCAGGTTCCCCTTCTTAAGTACATTATCCCAGAGGTACCACCACCGTCACTGATGGGCTCAGCCCTGGCCAGAGGCAGGTCTGACTTGGAGCTGAGGAAGCTTCTAGCAGCTTCTCACAGGAACCACCCCCGAGGCCCCCTCTCCTGCTACTAAAACCCTGCCACACAAACCCAATACAAAAGGTTAAAGTATGAGATTTACTCTCTCTGTTGTGGTTCAGTTGGTATGTTGTGCTATCTTAGTTGATGATTTTATTGTTAGCAGTAACCTTAAGCTATTCACTAGGCTATTGAAACATACTTCTCCAGGTGAGTAAGGTCATCTTTCTTAATATAACACTACTTCTCAATAGCATATCGCTTAGGCAATTCTCTAAACGTTGGAGACCAGTCATATCCTGCCACTGATGGATTTATATAATATGAAACTGCCATGCTTTGACTGAAAACAGCCTAGAAACAACAAAATGCAACTGAAGCTTTTGGGTAGATTTTTTCTGACAATGATAATCCTGTTAAGAGTGTTAACAACATATATCCAAAGCCTGTTTGTCCCCAAAATGCAATGCATTAGCAGGAAAGTCCTATGCAGAAGCTGTCCAATGCTACAGGCTTCCTCTTTTCCCATAAAAACCATAAAGCTACAGGTGTTAGCCCCAGAAGTAAATACGATAGAAGCTGTTTATGCTTCTGTCATGCTTTTGCCTAAACACTTACGTTCCTCTTTATTGGAACTGGGAAATTCAATAACTTAGTCTTTCACTCAGGCTGGGGGAAAAAAAGTGTGTTTGTGGTGTTTTGGTTTTTTCCCTGTCAATGATATTCATATCACTTACACAGATCATGTTTGATACAGATCACTCATTTAATTTTGGAACAACCAAAATCCATTAATATATTGGAATGAAAGCAAGATTTGACAAATAAAACTCTTAACAGTAGTGTGGGACCCAGGGTTGTTTCTTTTAGCCAATAAAATTATACTTTTTTTTAGCTTTTTTCTGTTGTCTTGAGCTGTCATTTTTTATGTTTAATACTGCAGCCTTAGTTAATGAATTACTGAATATCCAATGTCAGTACCTTTTTAACAAATGGTATCAGTTTTTTTATAACACCTTACCTTCTTTTACTATTTATAAAGCATGCAAAACCCAAGTTCTTAAATTCTTTTTTTAGAACTAAAAGGATATGAGATTCATGGTCATACCACTGAATAAGTTTTTATAGCTTTTTAGTAATTTGATTATCTTTACCCATAGAAATGTGAGTGTGATAGCTTGATTTACAAATACTGGTAGGCTGGCCATTTTATCTTAAGTCTCTGGCCATTGATTATTGTTCATATGCTAATATCATATTAGATCACTCACATTATGTGTCTCCTTACATGGAGAAACTGTAATCCATTGTATAAGACAAATGTTGCTGGCCCGAAGAAAACATGACAAGCTCCTATTCCTATTTAGGTTTATTTGCTTTGTCCTTGCCAGTACCTCCAGTATATATACCTGAATACTCATGCCTTTTTCTTTTTTTCTTTTTAAGCTTTATTTGTTTTATAGACTGCTTTATATCTTTATGTTACAGTATATGAGTTAAATACGGAAGAACTTTGGAGCTTATTTGATACTACTTCTTTTTAAATTACTCTGAAAAAAAATTTCCTTTTTAAGGAACTTCCTGCAATTGGATACTGACTAGCTGAAGGTCAGGAGTTGAGTAAGTATTGTGTAATTAACCACAAACTTTGTATTTGTGCTGCTTATGTATTGCCCTCTTCAGCTCCTCTTTTTACACAGTGTCGTGGAGAAGAGCTCTTCTGTCCTGCTGGGCTGCAAAATATCTTTAAGATGTCTTTAAGACAGGACATGTTAGAGCTACATAATGATATTTAAAATTGGTTTAGAGGGCATTCCATCATTAGTAGGATCTGGGTTTAATATGGGAAACCCTAAATGAATATCTAAGCTTCTTCTTTTTGGGGATAGATGTTTCATCCTAATCTTGAAACACAGCCTTCTGCTATCGCAAGTAACTGAAATAGCTATTTGCAACTGCAGTTGGATGCTTGCCAAACCCAATATTGATATATATTTCATTTTGTTAATTGGAAAACACTATACTTCAGCCAGAGGTAACTTTGTAGTGTTTGCAAGCTAGCAATGTGTGTTACGATAATGTTATGTTACTGTGTATTTACCTAAAGATTCTTTTATTTCTCATGCTGAATGAAAAAATCTGGCAAGTACAAGAGGTTAAATTCAGCATAAACAGAAATTCTTCTAGATATAAGAAACATATGTAGTAGACCATGATATGGCAGTCCTTAACCTAGCCTCAGCCTTAGATTATTTATTCCTAATGATTGCCATCATTGTAAGTGAAAGGCACAACTTCATTCCTTTTCTGAAGAAAGATGGAAGGAGGCAGAGGGAGGTGATCCTTCCCTGCTATCCAGTACCAGTGGGGCTGTATCTGGAGTACTGCTGTTAATTCTGGGCTCCCCTGTACAAGTAAGATATGGATTTATTGGAGCAAATCCAGCACGGGATCAGAAGATGACTAAAGGGCTGGACCATCTTTTGTATGATTAGAGGCTGAGAGCACTGGGACTGCTCAGCCTGGAGAAGAAAAGGCTCAGGGATGATCATATCAATGTATCTACCTGATGGGAGGGAATGAAGAAGGAGGCAGGCTCGTTAGTGCCCACTGATGGGACAAGAGGCAATAGGCACATGCTGAAACACATTAAATTCCATTTGTACAGAAGAAAACACTTTTGACTGCAAGAGTGGTCAAATACTGGGACGGGCTGCCCAGAGAGGTTGTGGAGTCTCCACCTGTGGGGATATTGAAACCCCAGCTGGACACAGTCCTGAGCAACCAGGTCTCAGTGACCCTCCTTCAGCAGGAGGTTTGGTCTAGATGATCTGGACAGGTTTCTTCCAACCTCAGCTGTTCTGTGAACAGTGTAAAGAGGATTCCTGTGAGTTGTAGATGTCTTTGGAACTGCTGGCTGATTTTGTTTGCTCAAGTACTCTAGCTGTAAACGTGTAACTAGCTAAGAAGAAAAATAGCACCCCTTCCTTTTTTGAAGGTCTTTTTCCACACTTAGCAAGCTTATCCAATGGTGTTTAACTTACCTGTGAAATGCTATGCTGTTTAGAATCCAGAGTGCTGTGTTTATCATTTAAGCTTGAACAACTCAATGGCTTAGATTTTAGGCTAATAAAAGTTTATTTTGAAGCTTGTAACAAGAATTATGTTGTTAATAGAAGTGTGTGCTTAGTATGTTTCTCACACAAGTGATTTAAAATCTTATGAATGTTTTATAATGTGTTAAGTGCTTTATAATGTTATGTCCCAAAGTCCTCAAAGCTGGTATTTCTGCTACATACACAGTTAAATTGGAGGCTGATTCATAATTTTTCCCAGTTGGATAAGTGTGGTGGGAAATTTTGTGGGCTGGAGCAGATTGGAAAGACAAACTTCCTGGGTATCTCCTCTTGAGAAAAATTTCCTTTTGACTAAACATCTGTTTCCCTGTCTCAAGATTAACCTTTAGCATTATATTTGCCGAACAGTTAAATCATGAATACATGTGAAACTGCTAGCGTTTTTTTCTTTCCATGTGAATATAAATACTTAAAGGAATAGATGAAAAAGATTCCTGCTTTCCAGTGAATTATAATCTACATATTCAGTAATATTTTAAGCTAGGATTGTATGCACTGGAAAAGGCATGAGCACTTGAAACAAGCAATGAACAGTTCATTAGGTGTCTCTAAGCACCTGCATAAAACCTTTCATGAATTAAGGGTTTCATATACATGAATATGCATTTTCAGTGCATGAAAATGCTGGATGTGAGCATCAGCTTTTACTCTGAGTGGGTCATTCTGAGGCCTGTGTGAAGAACAAACTCTTTGTATGTGCTAAACAATCAAAAGAATGTAAATATTTAGATCAATCACTTTTCATTGTGCCTCTAGTTCTGTAAACTCCCTAAAATGTAGATGTATGCAGTTTAAGAGCAGCTTTGGTTCCTAAAATTCCATGACCCAAACCAAGAATACTTGTTTACTTGGCAAAAGCAAACTTTAATTCAGTATTATTACAAATGTGCTCCATCAGCCTACATCTGGTCAAAAAATATCATAGAATCATTTAGATTGGAAAAGACCTATATGATCATCCAGTCCAACCGTTAACCTAACACTGCCAAGTCCCCCATTAAACCATGTCCCTAAGCACCAGGTCTTTTAAATACCTCCAGGGATGGTGACTCAACCCTTCCTTGGGCAGCCTGTTCCAATGCTTGACAACCCTTTCAGTGAAGAAATTTTTCCTAATATCTGATGTAAATCTCCCCTGGTGCAACTTGGAGCTGTTTCCTCTTGTCCTATTGCTTGTTACTTAGGAGAAGAGACTGACCCCCACCTTACTACAACCTCCTTTCCGGTAGTTGTAGAGAGCGATAAGGTCCCCCCTCAGCCTCCTTTTCTCCAGACTAAACAGCCCCAGTTTCCTCAGCTGCTCCTCCCAGGACTTGTGCTCCAGGCCCCTCAGCAGCTTGGTTGCCCTTCTCTGGACACACTCCAGCAACTCCGTGTCTTTCCTGTAGTGAGGGGCCCAAAACTGAACCCAGCACTCGAGGTGCGGCCTCACCAGTGCCGAGTACAGGGGAACAATCACCTCCCTGCTCCTGCTGGCCACAGAGTTTCTGATGCAGGCCAGGATGCTGTTGGCCTTCTTGGCTACCTGGGCACACTGCTGGCTCCTATTCAGCCGGCTGTCAACCAACAACCCCCAGGTCCTTTTCTGCTGGGCAGCTTTCCAGCCACTCTTCCCCAAGCCTGTAGCGTTGGATGGGCTTGTTGTGACCCAGCACTTGGCCTTGTTGAACCTCATGTAGTTGGCCTTGGCCCATCGATCCAGCCTGTCCAGCTCCCTCTGTAGAGCTGTAGAGCCTTACCACTCTCAATCAGATCAACACTCCCACCCAACTTCGTGTCATCTGTGAATTTACTGAGGGTGCACTCGATCCCCTCGTCCAGATCATTGATAAAGATATTAAACAGAACTGGCCCCAATATACAAGTGTGTGGTGTGCCCTGGGGAACACCCCTTGTGATTAGCCACCAACTGTTTTTAACTCCATTCACAACTCTTTGGGCCTGGCCATCCAGACAGTTTTTTACTCAGTGAAGAGTATGCCCATCTAAGCCATGAGCTGCCAGTTTCTCCAGGAGAATGCTGTGGGAAATGGTGTCAAAGGCTTTACTAAAATCTAGGTAGATGGTATCTACAGTCTTTCCCTCATCCACTAAGCAGGTTATCTTGTCATGGGAGGGTATCAGGTTAGTCAAGCAGGACCTGCCTTTCATAAACCCATGCTGACTGGGCCCGATGACCTGGTTGTCCTGTACATGCTGTGTGATGACCCTCAAGATGATCTGCTCCATAACCTTCCCCAGCACTGAGGTCAGGCTCACAGGCCTGTAATTCCCCTGATCCTCCTTATGGCTCTTCTTGTAGATGGGTGTCACATTTGCTAACCTCCAGTCAGTTGGGACCTCACTGGCTAGTTTAAAGCTCTTTCAATGACCTCCGTTAACTTCAGTGCAAAGATCCTTTTCCACCTTTGGGACAAGTGTACCCCATGTGTTGCTAGCAGGCCTAGTGTTGTGTAGACTGACCCATGATCAAACCCCCCCATATTCTGCTGGTGATACCAGGCTTAGAGCCAGGTATTGATTTTCTAGCTCTTCCTGTTTCTTTCCTTATCGTTCCCTGGAAGGACAGAGGAGAACAGTAGTTGTGCTCCTGATCCGTTAACCAGTAGTCCCAAGGCCCTGAAGTCTCTCTTGATTGCATTTGGACTTCTTGTTGCAACTTCATCACTGCCTATCTGAAAAATCAATAATGGATAATAATCTGAAGGCCATACCAGGGTAGGAAGCTGTAGATGTGTCTGAGGATTGGCCCATGTAATTGCAAAGCCACTTTCTGCAATCTTTAAAAGATCATGGCAATTGGGGGAGCTCCTGGTGACAGGAGGGAGGCAAATGCTGCACTTGTCTTAAAAACATGAAAGAGGAATCCAGGGAATGATAGGCTAGTCAGCCTAACTTCAGTTGCTGGGAAGCTTATGGAGCAAATTCTCCTGCAAGCCATTTCTAAGCAGATGAAGGACAAGAAGGTGAATGGAAATAGCCAGGGTAGGTTTATCAAGAGAAGAACTGTGCCTTACCCAGTTGCCTTCTGTGATCGCATGGTTGGCTCTGTGGACAACAGTGGAGCAGTGTATGTTGTATACCTGGGTTTTAGGAAGGCCTTTGACATGATCTCCTACCACACCCTTATAGCTAAGTTGGTGAGGTCTGGGATGGACAGCGAGCCAGTGTGCCCTTGCAGAGAAGGCCAAACGCACTCTGGGTTTATTAGCAAGAGTGTAGCCAGAAGGTCAAGGGCAGTCATCCTTGCCCTGTATTTAGTACTTCTAAAGAAGTGTGATACTTCTGAGAGTAATAAGGGTAGTCTTACTGCTGTCTGCAACTTTGTGGGAGCATATGGAGAAGAAGGAGCCATATTCTTCTCAAGAGGTGCACAGCAATAGGACAAGAGGCAACAGACAAGTTAGGAAGTGGGAGATTCTGGTTAGATATAAGGAAAAACTTCATGACCTTGAGGATGGTCAAATATTGGAATAAGTTGGTGGGAGAAGTTGTGGAATCTCCATCCTTTGAGATATTTAAAACTTGATGGAATGTGGCCCTGAGCAACCTCCTTTAACTGGACCTGCTTCGAACAGTGGATTAGAGTAGGCGGTCTTCAGAGGTCCTGTCCAACCTCAGTTGTTCTCTGACTGCATGACTAGGGAGAGCAGAAGGGACAAGATGTACACAGCTTGTTCTTAAGCCATTTGGATTGTGATGTATTCTGCCAGGTGTCCTTAATATTTTGGGTAGCAAGCTAGCATGACCTAATGCTTGACTTTTATTTAACCTTAAGAGAGAAGCATCTTGCACACAGCAGAAACCAACCAAGAAATCTAGATAGATTTCTGCTTTTAGAGTCTTCTTAATCAGTGTCAGAGTGGTTGTAGGAGGAGTTGAATTCGCATGTTATTTGGTCTGAGTAGCAAATTCCAGTTGCATTAAACTCTTAGCATGCCCCCAGCAGAAAAACATTATTGGGTGCTGTGTTAAGTCCAACAGCTGATGCTTAATGTTGAGTGTTGGGGTGATTGACAGGAGTGCCAACTTTTAGCATGACTTTGAGATCTTGAGTATCTTCTTGTTAACTTCAGAATATTTTGAAATTATCTTAAAGTTTATTGTTAGTTCCAGCTTTAAGAAAAAACAATCTGAAGTTACCTGTCTAAATACCTACTTGGTTATTTTAAGTGTCCCATCACTTTTTCTACAGCAATTGTTCATTAGCTTTTATGTGACATGGGGCATGAGCACCCTTCCCTGAATAAGGTAAGAATGCATGCAAAAGTTTAATAGCTGACCTTTTGCTAATATAGCTATGTAAAAATTTGAGTGATAGGGATTTGATGGTAATATTCGATCAACAGTTTTAGGTCTGACTAGTTAAATTTGTAGGAATGACTGTGAGTTTCTTTCAGAAGTTGTCTTTGGATCTTGTGATTGGAAGGATGTTAGCAAATCCTAACTTAATACACATCTGTTTTTTAAAGTGGAAAGGTCTTGTAGCATATTTACAAAATAATGCCGTACAAGAGGAATGACTTGAAAGTGCTAGCAGTTGTATGAAGATTATTTTTTTGTATGATTATGATTGAACTGGGTAGAGGAGCACAATATATCACATGAGTTATTAATCTTACCTAGAGTACTGATGACCTTGCTTTGTATTCAGAGCTGCTGATGGTGTTCACAATTTAAAAATAAAAATAAAAGGTAGTGCTACTGATCCACAACCAGAATTTCTGCTTTACTTGGAAAGTACTTTAAAAATTGGTTTAGGAAAGCTGTAGTATAACTTCTTACAGAGATGCAAGCAGGCTTGACAGTCCTTATCAGTGATCCATAGATTAGGTTTACTGATTTTGGCAATGGAAGCAAGAGTTATGTGTTGCAATTGCACCTTGAGTGATTCAGTTGAAACTGCTTTTCATGGTAGGATTCATCTTTTACATAGTTATATTAGTTAGATTAAACAAGCTAGTATATCATATGGGAGTACCCACATCTTTTAGGAGTAGGAACTGGTTTTCTTTGCAGAAAACAGTGTAGCTAAGTAATTAGGACTTTTTTTTATAGGCAAATAAAAAGTAGGGACTAAAGAAGGTAGACTGCTTTCAAGCAAAAAGGGATAACTCATGTTACATGTTAAATCAAAGACTGGTGTGGTGTCCCTGCTTTAAAGCTGCTTGCTTAACAGTTCTGTTGTCAAGAGGGAAATGGAGAGAAATTGGGCAGGAGGATATTTTTAGTCTCAAGCTTGAAGGGCCAGAGAGAAAGGTGACTTTTGGGAAGGGGGAAGCGAGAGAAAGAGAGAAGTACCTCCATGCAAATTAGAAAGGTTTCAGGGTGAAATGTTACCTGTAGCTAAAACACTCAGTATTGCTTTTCCAAAGGTAAGGGTATGTAAGTTTTTCCTTTCTCAGCACTTTACTCACTGGGAGGTAATGGGAACTCAACCTAGCAGCATTTCACATGGTGAACATATGATTGAATGACCTCTAATTCCACACAGTAATATCTAGTGTTTGATGTAAAGCCTCTTTAGTTCTGGTATTGAGCAGTTGTTTGTTTTTGCTTCCAAAATATTTAAAGAAGAAGGTTCAGTGTCTTTTGCTAAGAATGTTATTCTGGACATGTTTCTTCTCTTCTGTAAATGATATTCCTAAGTAAAATATGATTTAGGCTTAGTCATTTTTGATTAGTTACATCAGGAGGCATTGCTGCAGTATCACCATGGCTTTGAAGAGATTTTTTTTTTTCATATGACATATTAATATGTTACAAATAGTCCTTTTTTTTGTTTTCTTAAGCCTGAGCTTTCATCAGATGTGTGTGCTTGTTAGGAGGGGAGCAAATCTCTCCTGAATTGCTTTATTCTCTAGGATTTGGTCATCTATTGTAATGCACATATTCTTGAATTTACTGAAGAAAAGGGTAGTTGAAGGTGGTTTGGGAGGGGGTTGGGGGGGTTGTTTTGTTTTTTAAAAAAAACAGCATCAATTTTAGATGTAAGGGAACTGGCTTTAGTCTTAGTGATTCAGTAACAGAGTATTCCCTTGTACTTTGGTAGCCTTTTCTTTCTGCTAATGCTTCACAAGCACTAGTATGGTAACCACAAAGTTAGTTGAGAAGATATTTCATAGTGCAGCAGCTTTTCTGCCTTAAGAAGCAATGAACTTAAGTTCAATATACTGGAATTTAACATGATGATACAGAAGGAGGGGAGAAAACATTTTTTAGTAGCTTGCATCTAAGAATCTTTAATTGCAGACCAGCTAGTGGGAAAAACATGAAATGCATTTTATCTTCAAATATGAAGGGGATGAAGCAAGGGGAGCAGAATAAGATAGCATGCTACTAAATTACTGCTGCTTCTACATAACGTGAACAATGAAGTAGTCACATATTCCCTTTGCTGGGATAAGATAAGCAAATGTATATAGGCAATATGGACTCTGAGTTTTGTGAGGCAATCGTTCTGGGTTTGCATGTACTTCGAAAGCATCTGCTTAGTGGCTGACTTTTTTTTTTTTCCTCCAGTGGAGCATCACACTTTGTTATACAGAATGTTAAGAAGGAGGCAGATAGGAGTTTTCCTTTCATAATATAAATATTCGAATTTTTTTGAGGGGTTTTCATTTGATATGAAACTTAAAATAGCAAAACTGTATTTGTTTTCAAACCTTCACCTGTACATCATAGGAAAATTCAGGTTAGAAGGTCATCTAGTTTAGCCTCCTGCACAAAGCAAGGTCAGACCAAATACTTTAAAACTTGTGTAAAATATATCTTGCTTGTGACTTGCAGCTAGACAAAAAACATTACTCATGTTTGACATAACTTTCTGGAAGTATTCTCCACTCTCTAGCCCTCTTCCACTCCCCCCACAGCTCTGGTGTTTTGCAAGTCTGCAAAGCAGAAAGTTTCTTCAGGTAGGGTTTTTATCCTATTGTTTTACCTCACATGCATAAACAAGAATATACATGAAAACTGAGATTTGAAGTGGAATGAAATCCATATTAGGTCCAGCTGGCCCAGGTAAGCAGTCAATAATGCTTTTGCATAAGTTGGTCTGAGCTGCAAGCCTTAACACTAAAGGATTGCTAAGGTAGCTGTCTCTGCTTTCTTCACTTCTTTGAATGTGATCTTAATCTCCTGTGAGAGTAGCTGGAGGCAAGGAAAGAAAGATTGCCTGGTGATTGCACAGCCTTTTCTGCAACAGCAATCAGGTATATTCTTTGCAGCTGCTCCAGGAAAAGCCATGGCTGTCAACTAAGTGTAAAAGGTGACAGGTACATGGTGAAAGCAGTCTTACTGCTCTGCGTGTGACTATAACGCCACACATCTGTTTAGGTTGTTTGAAACTGAGACCTTCCAAATTCAGTATAATGTTTTGCAGAAGCTGTAGCTTGTTTTCCCAATATTTCCAAATACTGGTTTGCTTTTCGCCATGGCTGAAGGTCCACTGATTTGTTACTATCTCTCTACTTCTGATGTCCAGTCTTTGCCCACCTGATATATTGGCCTCTACCTGATAGATTAGTCCCTACATCTACTGCTTAGCAGATTATCTGTCTAGCTGCACAGAGTTACTTTGAATCAGCTGATGTGAAAGTGAACTAGCTGGCTGGCCCTAGTCATTCTAGACCCTACACTAAATGTCCTTGCCTCCTCACCTATTGCAGGTGACTAGCTGCCTTCGGTGTGATTTCCAGCCTCTACTTCACACCAAATTCATGTTAAGATGGCAGATGAATTGTGTAGTTTGGGTAACCTCACCAGTAGCTTTTTGAATTCTGATGAATCAGTTATGGGGTTTGTGCCCCTTAGTTCAAATATCTTTGATATTAATTGCTATGATAGGTTTACTTCAGGTTCTTATACAATGTGAAGAACAGGAAGGCTGTTGAGGAAATGACCAGAGAAAATGTAATGTCGGTAAATGAGTGTTGAGTTTAAGTACTTCTTACCAAGGTGCAGTTGATCACCTGTTGTATTCTCACTACTACTTTCTGGACAGAATGACATAATTCAGTTAGTTTTCTTACTACTGTACTGCTGAAGATGAATACTTGAAACTAAAATTAACCTCTAAAAATACCTAAAAACAGTTGGAACTCTTCACCTGGCAACTTTCTCCTTGATGTGCTAGTTTAGTGGGACAGCAGTTGCAGTCTTTCTCTCCTAAGCAAATTCCTCATGCTATTAACTTCCCAATTTCAGTGAACAATGGAAAGGGACAGGTTTTTCAAGACAGGAACACATGTTTTTTCATTGCTGTCAGGTAGTTTTGAATTGAATTAATTCTTTCCTACCCTCAATGTTAAACAAACAAACACACCCCCCCCCGCAAAAAAAAACCCAAAAACAAACAAACAAAAACCACAACCACC
>JANZLQ010000001.1:11935513-11951412 GCA_026212715.1 Elanus axillaris
AACAAACAAACAAAAACCACAACCACCCCCCCCAAACCAACAAATAAAGACCCCAAACCCAAAATTCCAACCCCCAAACCAACCGAAAAGCTGCAAACCCCATGGTTTCTTCGGTGGTTACAGTCACTGGCAAGATGGGCTATGTCTGTTGCTGTAAGGACAGATAGTCCAGACTAGAGGTCTAGGATCACTGATTTGCAGTGAATGTTTCAGGTGGTTAATATTGCTTTGTATTACTGAGACAAAGATGCAAGTAACGCAATAATCACCTTTCTATATAGCTTTCTTTGACAAGATACCTTTAAGTCATCCTTTTCCAGCTTTCAACTTTGAGTGTACACATCTTAGATAAACAGCCACCATCAATCTGATTCTTTACAAAGGAGCTAGCAGACAAAATGGACTAAGCTCACTCTGTTTGATTGGGATGTATTTGCTGTGCTTTGGCTGTTGTGAAAATTACTTACCTGGATAATGGCTGACTAAAGGCGATGAGATTTGTGAGGGCCTTTTTTATTTTTGTACTGGTGAGGTCAAAATAATATATATAGTAATTGTTCATCAAACCACGTGTGTTCTGGAAGTCAGTATTTCTTCAGCAGATCTGTCTCTTCTGCTGCTTTAAATTCCCCAAATTCACTGAATTTCAGATCGCTTCATAGTTTGAATAAAGAAGGGGTTTTCACAGGTAAAATGTGCTTATAAATATACTTCTACCTGATAACCTTGGCTATGGCCTTTGGGTCTTAATGAAGAAGGTATTCAAGAGTGTTCTGATTATAAAATTCATAACTTTACAAGTGAATTGAAATACCACATCTTAAAAGTGCCCAAATATGAGAAGCTGACATATCTTCAAAACAGCTTGCTCTATTAATCCATTTTTTTCAGTAAACTAGTGCACAGTGGTGATTTTTTCTTTTTTTTTTTTTTTTTCTTCTCAGAAATCCTTTTCTGAAGACTTCTTTTTTTCAGATGCTTAAAGTGAGCTGGGGAAACAGGGAAGTTTTATCAGTACTTGCCCATTCTGACTATGCATACAACCCACATCTGGGACTTAATAATATTTGTCTAATTCTCATACAGTTCCCTGTGACAAGATGATCATAAAGTATTGAATAAGCATTTAAAGAACTTACTGCTCGCAGCTCAGTTACATTAAGTGACTGCATGCGCTTGGTCGACTCTGGTGCAAAGCAGTACCAGTTTGCTTTATTCGCCTCCTGTGGTGATTTATGTGACTCTGTCTTAATTTGTATGTGTTGGGTAAGAAGTGCATGGGCAGTCTTGGCTGAGTTGTGTGTGAAGTTGTTTGTAATGGGATTACTAACAAAGCATTTCACAGTATCTACTATTAAAAGTGCTTTCTATAATTCTTATTAATATGTAAGCATATTAATAAAACTGCATAAACTAGTACCTATTAATGGAGATGGGCTGTGCATTCTAAGATTAGTATGCAACTGACTGTAAGGCGCAGAGAGTAGCATGTTGCATAGTTGGTTCAGGAGTAGATACCAAGTGTTTACTGGGAATGTGTCTTGTGACATTACCAGGTAAAATAACATTTAATGTTTATCTGCTAAACTTCTGACTATCTAGTCATGTTATTGTAAGGTATAACACTGGGAATTTTTGCAGTGTAAGAACTGGGAATCATAGTGTAAGCAAATGTGTTATGATTAAACATTTCTACAAAATTGTCATTAGAATCAAGAGGGTGTAAATCATCCAATTAAGCACTCCCTTGCAGTCATTAGCAATTGGTATTTCGTTTCACAAATGCCAAGAGCAAACTATTAACTTTGACATAAAAGCTATACTAAAAGTTGAAGGACCATACTTGAAAACCTTTTCCTGATAAGAAGGGAAGAAAAAAATACAGCTATTCATTGTTTTTCCAGGTGGACAGGACTTGAGTTTTTGAATGAAGTTTTGACATATCACATTCTCTGTACTCAAGAAGGCAAACGTATTATCCTTTCAGCTTTCATGTGTTATGACTAATCTTAATTTTAAAGCAGTTTTTTAATCCTCAGCTTCAAAACCTGTGTTCACTTTATTTTCTTGTATTTCTCAGGATCTTTGCGACTCTGGTTCACAAAGCTTGTTCCACACCAAGCTCATAACTGAGAGACTCTCAAGACAAAAGTTAACTTCTGCTAAGTAATCTGGACTGTTAGAAAATGCTGTGACTTCAAGTTAAAAGAACAGTTCAAAACAAGAGCATCAGAGTATTTAAGTTTTCCAGAATTTTTTCCTTTTCAAGAAATTTACTCAAACCCCTGTCTGGGATATAAATGCCAGTTAAATGGAAGGATGATACACAGGTAGCACCATCCTCATGCAACAGTTTGTATGACCCAGTCTCCAAATACATATTGGGGTATGTTTTGAGGTACTAATAAACCATAGTTGGCTGGATGGCTAGCTTTTTACTAGAGGTCAGAATGCTTACTAGCATCACTGATATAAATGTTAGCTTAGGTTTACATGGGCTGAAACTTGCATGGTTTGGAATTGGAGAAAAAATATGTACTTCCCCCTTTTGCCAAAGTTCGATGTGGAAGTTGCTAACACTAGGAATAGCTTGACTTCAAAGTGGCTAAAAAAGAACACAAAACAAAACATGGAAGTCTGGCTAGTGCATACGCAGTAAGCTTTTTTTAATGCTAGTGATAATGAAAGGGTTCTCCTCAAAGTGGTTGTCAAGCACTGAACTCTGGTTCTTGCTGTATTTCCTTCTTTCAGCTGTGTGTGACCTTATTTGTTTAATGAGTCTTGCTTTTGAATCCTGGGATCTTTTTTCAGTTGATTAAGCTGTCTGTAAGAGCTCAGAATAAGAGGTATTGAGATGTGCCCTGCTGGATTTCTAGGTGTGTGGATGCTGTAGTACATAGTGTGGCTTCTTTGCGTTGTCTGCATTGCAGCATCCATTATTTACTTGCTGCACTAAATTGTGTGGCAGATGTCAGTGTTCTGAATTTTCCCACATTACCTGTGAGGATTGCTAATAAGGTCTGAAAGAGCACTAGGACTGAACTAGCATCTTCTGGACCTGTGGTAAATCTGCTAAACTTTTAACTCTTTGTAGGAAGTAAGATACAACTTGGCAAGTGAAAAGCCAAGCATTTGTTAGATGTCAGCATAAACATGAATTTCCATTCATTGTTGAGGGTTGGTTCTGTGCAACTGTGTCCTCTGGAAAGTAGGAGCAAGCTCGGCAAAAACGCTATGGCAACCAACAGGTAAGACAGAATTCACTGTCATTCACTGGAGTGGAGGCATCATTCAATAGGTACATGCTCACTAAATCAGAATGAACATACCTATGTTTCTGGAGCATTTGCTGCATTCTTTCCTCTCTTTTTCAGATTTGAGTTGTACTTTACCAGGCTGCGCATTCAGGGGTAAAGGACAAAAGGGCATCATATCTGATCAGTGACAGGAATAGGAAGGGACAGTACCTGTGTAATGTTGGCCTTTCATTTTGAGTTGTGCCCAACTGATCTTAACTTTGTTGGCTAGATCCATATGTGAAACTTATACAAAGTTTTCAGAGTAAGGACAAAGATAATACACTGAAGATCGAAATGCTCTAGCAGTCTGCAAAATAAATTCTTGGTTGAAATGAGCTTCACCTGCTTTTTGATCATGTCATTGTTAGCTAGAAGCTGTCTTGGTACAAGTTGTTTCCTTGTTTAAGCTAGTGTCCTTGTACCTTTAGAAGATTTATTTAGGGTAAGTGCTGCCTGGCTATTACAGATGACAATTGTGATGAAGATAGTAAGCCTGAAGATCATAGTTCAAAGACAACAAGACGGAGTGTGGATATGGCACTGTTTTTTCACTGAAGGGTTTGTGTCATCAGCTTTACCTCTCTTGTCTGTGTCAAGAGTTACAGGCAGCAGTGTGAGAACCATTCCGGGTATATTTCAGTTTATGTGGCAAAATTTAGGAATTTTATCAATTGCATTTACTTTTCAGAAACATAGTGATGAGTTAAGTATTTCTAACTTGAAAAAATGGTGTTAAAAGTAATTATTTCTTCTATGGAGAAGTCAGTTCAGAAGAATAGCAAAAGCAGCCAAAGTTAGCAGTTTTATTACCAAGACTTAACGTAATGCTGGAATAAGCTGGGGTGACTGGTGTTGGAATGAAGGTGTAACTCAAGGTGAGCAAACTGACTTTCAAGCCTGTGGCATGCTGTGTTTGTGCAGAAATTGTAAACCAGGAGCTGGGGTGTGTTCTCCTTGACCTGATGAGGAATGTGCTGCACAACTTGAACTCTTCTGAATGCTTGACCTTGCTGGATGAATTTGAAAACTCAAATTTGCATCAAAAGAATTATGTGATGGAATGGCTTTGTTTCTCTGTGTACTTATTGAGCAAAACTGTTAGAGCAGAACATAGCAAAAGTATAGCTTGAGCTATCCTCAGTATAGTCGAGTATGTTAGATAAATTATTTGGCAACAAAAACCCCTGAGATCTGTTGTCCTGAATAAAAGTCTGAAAACACTTAGTTGATGGAGTTTGTGCTGAAATATCAAAAGGTAATAATGCAGAGCTGTCTGTGCATCTATTAGGCTTTCCTTGTGGGACCCTTGATAAAACAAGCAGTTGTGGAGGAAGGTGACTATGTTCTCCATTGCACTGTATTAGACATGGTCTTGTCCATTTGAGTGAAAGCGTAGAAGAGAATTTCTCTGAACAATGCTTCTGTTACCCTTCCTTAAGAAAAAATAAATTCTGAGTTGTCAAACCCTACCTGGTCATAACAATTGCTGAAGATTATTTTGCTTAATTGGCATTTGTTATCTTTTATTGGCATGTGTGCTTGTCATAGCCCAGGTGGCTTTCTGACATGACAGCAATTCAGTATGTAAGATTTTTCTGTGGATTAATATATGTGTGCCAGTGTTTCAGCAGTGTTTCTCCCATTATTGTAGTATTCTGGATATCACTTAAAATTCATATTTGATTCCTAAACATCAAAGCACTAATAACAGAAAAAGTATTTTTTCAGCTTCTCAAGCTGTGGAATAATTAAGCAATGCCTGTTTTGGTAGGAGCATTTGACTTCTTTGTCCAGGTGTATCAGATACTCTCCTTCTCATGAGGCCCTTCTGTGGTCCATGTAGAGACTTTGCTTTTATTGTATTTTGATGGTTTCAAGTATCTTAGAGTATATGTAGAAATTGTCCTTCTGTAAGCTGTTCTTAAAGCACCTGTTGGTTCATCAAGCTTTTGTGATTAGAAAACAGATACGTGCTTTTAAACGTGCATGTTCCATGAAAGAAAAAAATCACTGACTGCTAACTGTTTCTGTGAATTCAGGTGAGTTTTAACATCTCATGAGCAACTGGAGGAGATGTCAGTGTAGTGCAGTTTAAGGGCTGGCTATGACGGTATCAATGTGAAGTTAGTGTGATAGCTTTTAGACAACATTGTATAAGCAAAAGGTTTGGAGGATCAATGGAGGAATAGATGGCAGAAGAGGCTCTTTGGTATTTTTTTTTTCTCATGCAGAACTTTTTATCTTCTTGATGCTGCAGTGAAGAGGGAAAAGGGTAGGTGCTTGAGGCTACTTTTCAGTATATTGTACCCTATGGGTTGGTCGTTAATTTTTCATGATGCACTAGTTTTTCTTTCTTCTGTGGAGGTATATAGTTCTTGAAGGAGGTGACAGCTTTGCTAGGAACAATTGACTAACTCAACACACAAGATAGTAGATACTAAACGAATTAAAACCTTCAGATACTGTTAAAGGAGATACCCTAGAACTAAATTCCATGACATGATAATGCAATATGGTCAACGCAGTTGAGAGAAAAATAAAAACCCCAGCAAAATGTTATTTCAGCTTAGTAATGGAGGAATATATAATTTGCAAGAACAAATTCAGTTTCACGGTATCCTCCTTTGTGTTGCAAGATCTGAACTGTAGGATTTTGAAGCCCACCAAAAGGCTCTTTTGGGAAATTAGTAAGAATATCAATGATTTGCTTGGAAAAGGAGCTATTCTGAATAGGCAGTTATGTTCCATCTGCTCATGCAAGGAAGAACAGGCTTGCTAGGGATGTTTACTTCGGGGTGGCACAGCATTATGAAAATCACAAGCAAAACCATAAGCAAGCCAGTCTGTTGCACTGGGACATATGAAACCTGGTATTTTAGTCACAGAATGGGAGCAGTTGGAAGGGTCTTCTGGAGCTCCTGGATCTAGCCCCCATGAAAAGCAGGGCCACCTTGGAGCATAGAGACTTCACAACTTGTCTCAGCAATCTGTTCTGATCTATGGCTACCATGATGGTGAAGCGTGATGTTATTTTGGTGTTTTGGTTTGGTTTTTTTTCTCCCAGTGTCTAATTAGTATTCCAGTTGCTGCCAGCTGCACTGCTTTCTGTGCCATGTACTTTTGGTGTGCACCTCCAAGAAAAGTCCTGTTCTGTCTTCTAACTTGCCATTAGATAGCTGTAGATGCTATATCTACCCTTGGCTTTCTCCTTGTAAGACTGATGGAAGTATTTGTCACATTGAATTAAAAAATTTCCAAATAAAAACCATAGGTGTTCCGGGAAATTTCTTCATCATAGCTGTAGTGGAGAGCCCCTAGTGGCTGTAGGAACTTTGGCATCATAAAATTGTTCATCATTGTCAGCTGAATAAGAGAAGCCTCCATAGTATTAAAGTATTTATAACAAAATAGGCTGAAGATGCCCTTTAAAATAGTTAATGCCTTTTGTGTCTTGTCAACAAATGTGTCAGTAAAAAGAATCCAAGATAAAACCAGTCACAAAATGAATAGGCTTTGCTATTTGAAAGGAAGTAATTTTTAGCTACAACTTTTTTGTCCTCATTTGGTCTGGAGTAAATGCAATATCTAGAAAATAGTGGTGTTATGTCAGGTGTTAGTAATGAAGAGTAGCTCCTGGCTTCCTATTGACATTACCCTAATTCAATTCCTTGATGTGTGACTTCTTTTTTCAAAGTAATTTTGATCATGTGCCTGAATTTTGAAAGATGAAGTTGTTAAACATGGCTGAGAAGTATTTCATAAGAGCCATTTGATTGCTGGCCTGTTTGCAGCATGTGAAAGTTTTGACAGAAATCTCGATTGATTCTTCCATGTTCAATAATGTGTTCATTACAATGGTATTTCCTGAGCAGCTGGGCTTGCTTAGCTTTGGAGCTAAAACAGCAAAAGCAAGGAAGCGAATTTTCCAATCTCCCTCCCCCCCTTTTTTTTGCATGTTAGAAAATTATGTTAATTGTTTTATCCTGTTAATGAAATGGCATGGAAACCATTTGAATAATAGGGGAGGGCAAGAGCAGAAGTGGAGGACAGGGAGGAAATGGCACGTTTTTATAGTCTTGTGTATGGTGAAAGGGCTGGCTTCAGGAATTAGTTCATCCTTTCAGAACTAGTCTAATCAAAATTCATAGATAGAGCTGTGTTTCCTGATGGTCTCTGAGTTAATAAGTGCTTCTGTTTCAGGCAGACCTCTTGAAGTGGTGAAAGATGAGTCTTCTAGACTAAAACTATTTTGTAGGTCTTCAGGTAATAGCCAGGTCATGTGTCATTATGCTTCTTCCCAGCAACACGATGTAAAAAATAGTATGTGAAATCGTGTATCTGTAAGGGAGAATTTGTGTACTGTCTTACCGCATTGAGACAAATAGATACATTTTAAAAGTTACTGTAAGAAATTTCTTTCATCAGTGGAAAATACTGTTCTTCAGGTTCTAATACTCTGTTCAAGTAGCATCTTTGTGTATTACTTGGAGGCAGTCTGAACATAGAGAAATCTGTTGAAGATGCTGGAGTGCTGGTATTTGATAGCATTTTCCAACTGATGTAACCTTGTGTTTCAGATCTCTGCCTTCTGCCACCCATCACCTGCTTAACAGTCCTGCAGATCTGGAAGGAAACAGTCGAGCCCCTTCAGCTTCCTTGACTGCTATCTCACATTGTTGCACCTTCAGTTAATAAGGACTTGAAAATTTTCCACTGTACTGTGATATTTAAATGCCTGAAAATGTGTGCAGAATCAGTCCCACAGCCGCTTAAAGAGTTAGGGAAAAATCTGCGTCTTGGTGGCACATGTTATGTGGTCTGTCATGTAGAAGGAGATTACTGCAGCGACACAGATGCTTGTAACTTGATTTGTTTGTCACCTCTAACCTTGCTGCACTGTTGAGAAGTCTGATACAGGAAAGTAGTGGAGTGTGTTCTCACACCCCATGCACACTGAGATAGAGGCCTGAGTGCTGTATATGCTGAGAAGGTGGCAAAAAGCTTGCTGCTGACGACTGCTGCTGTTGATGCAGTAGTAAGCACTGTCAGCTCCCTGTCTGGCAGCAGCCCCTTGATAGAGTGGGGCCAGGGAGAGTGTGGTCATGGTGTGCCTGTGCTCTCCTAGGATGCCAGGTGGATGGAGCTGTATGAGCCAAAGCTAGCCAGAGGTGAGTTTTTTTTGGTTTTGGTTTTTTTTTTTCTTTTTTCCCCTCTTCTCTGGCTTTAAACTTTCTGTGTCCTGTGTTATTTTTGACAAGTCAACTCTGACAGTCTCAGGCCTATTATTAGCTAGCTTGTACATATAAGCAGCTATTATCCAGTGCTGGTTGGATTTTTTAAGAATTATTTTCTGGTTTAATTCTAGTCTTCCCTTTTCTTCCCTTCTTCCAAATGCACAGTAGTAGTTCTGTTCTCTTTGGTGACTGTGCATGGAGCACACAGAGATACACGTGCTAGACAGAAGTGTAAGTAATCCTGTACTTGACACAAACATTTATGCCACATCATGTAACTTGCTGAAGCTAAAGAAAAGGTGGCTGTGGTGGACAAGAGAAAGGCTTGTTCAATATAATTTATGAAGGCCAGAACCAGGCTAGAGCTGCTAAAGTGGCAGAGCTGTAGAGCTAAAGGTAGGTGTGCAGATGTAGCTGCTGTGTAAGTAAAGACTTCAGCAATCTGCATATGAATTAAACCTGTTTAGGCTTGCTGATTTGCATAGTTCCTTTACCACCCTATTTTATGTACTTCAGTGCCCCTTGGGTCAGTATGTAGTCTTCTGAAAAGTACCTACCGAAAACAATGATCTTTGTATTTCCTAGACCTTTTTGGCTTGTAGCTCCAGGATAGCCCAAACCCACTACTTACTACTCAAGCTGATTTCACATTACATTATCTTTACTACTGTACTATGTTTTGGAGAACAGAAGCTTTAAAAAGTTTCAGCAAATGTTAAAACTTTTACAGATGTCATGATTTGCTTAGTTACAGAATGGCATTAAGCAGACTTTTAATGCAAGTCTTCTGTAATAGGTGACTTACTGAATACAGTAACTGGAGGGTTAGAGCTTTAAGCAGTTTCCATCCATCTGCTCTTGTACTGAATCAGAAGGCATGCTTGTATAATTCTGTATGAAGTCATAGGCTTAGCATGCAGATGTACTTGATACATAGATACAAAATACACAATATATATGGTACATATAACTATATATATTTCTGAAGTAGGCTTATGTTTGAGTGAAAAACAGCACTCTCTCTGAAGCTGTAAAAGGTAGCGTAAAGTTGTAAATGCACCACAAGCCTCTCTTCTCTCATATATGTTCAATTTGAGGTACAGCATAACTGTATCCAGAATGATATCTGTAGTACAAACACTATAGCTGAGAGTTTATCCGTTACCTACCTATAGATGAGACCAGACTATACTCCTCATTATGTTCCTGTTCTTTGCTTTCTTGCTTTCTTCATTTTCTTACCTACAGTTAAAAAATCAGGAGTCAAATATATGCTACATTATGATGCTTAATTTTACAGAGAAATGTTGTATACCTGATTAAAATGTTAACTTTTTTGTCACTACTCAAAAGCGTAGCCACTAGCTCTTATGCTGTTCAGTTAATAGACGTCTGTGTCAGTAACAAGTTTCACAGCATGTGCCTCCTTCTTAGAGATATGGTTTAAAGTTCATGCTTTTAGAGTAGTACATTTTCATAAAAACTTAAGCCTTCTGAATTTGTGTCATTGAAGAAGTCTGCCTAGGCTTCACGCAGATAGCAATGTGACTTTAAGTAGTACTCAACTAGATTGTCATTAATAACAAAGTTCACATGCTTCCAATATTTGTGATATGAAAGTTTAGCCAAAAGTAGTTTCTTGAGTTCTGGTATGTTTTTTTTTCCTCACCACAGTGCAGTCTCTTCAAGTATGTAAATGATCTGAGGTGAAAAGCAGCCTGCTTAAAAATGAGTAACACTGGAAAGCTAGTAGGCATCTGGAAATCTTCCTGCTTTGTGAGATACTGAAACACCATATGCAGTAAGCAAAAGTTGCAATCCTGAGTTTGAGGGACTGGAACTATATATTGATGCTACCTGTCAGAATATTTTACTGTGCACAAGAGGGGGATTAAAGGAAATGTATGACAGTCTGCGTTAAAAAGCACTTACCTTTTAGGAAAAAAGGAATTATATCCAAAATGAAGTAAGGATTTTTTGAAACTTGTACTATTTCTTATTGAGACAAACATGGCTTTTATATTTATTAGCTGTGTATTTAAACTGAGATCTTGAAGTGACATTGTATATGAACTTTGATTATTGTTAACAGCCCCCTAAGGGAACACTGGGTGTGTAGAAAGATGAGTTATCTTGTAGTTTGTTCTTGGAAGCTTTGCCTACCAGTCAGTAGCTGAAGGGCAGCCAGGTGACTGGAGCAGTCCTTTCAGGGTGTACTAGCTGATCCTTTTCTGAACATCTATCAGGTGGCCGGGATGCCTCGCTGCCTCTTTTCAGTGTCTGAGGTGTTCTGTCATAGCAGATGAAAAGAATAGCAAGCAGGTATCATATAGATTATATTGGCAGCCTACTTAGAAGCAAATTGAAGTTACAGATTTCATGTTTCTGAAGTTATCCTGATGGGTAGATGATACATGTTGGCAGTTTGGATTAAAGTGGAAGCTGAGTTTTGGGATCATCTGGCAAATGGACTGCAGGGCTGCAAAGAGTGGTAACTCTTGTTCCTTCCCCAGAGGAGCAGATGAAACTGCAGATAACTCAATATTAATACTGCAGGGGCAGGAAGAACTTCTAGCAGCTCCGATGAGGTCCTCGGGATGATGGTCTATAGAATTACTGCTTGCTGCCTCAGTTTTAACTTTTAATGTTTGCGTATGAAGTACTGTAGTGATTTGGTTTGTTTTTACAGTAGTTTGGTTCACCTGCAGCCTTTTACTGGAGTCTGCTGACAAGTCTATGTGAGCTTTTACTACCCATGCACTGGAATGCTGTGATACAGCAGAGCACAAAATGGGGATGGCTTTAATACTAGCTATTCCATACCAAAAGCCTTGGGGGAATGACAGAATTATAAACCAAGTTAATTGTGCCACCTCCACTGCGAAGGTTCGCTGTGTAGCTATCAGGACAGGGGTACTGCATGCTTTAGTGTCTTAGGTTAAAGTATTAATGAAGGAAAAAACATAGTTTCTACGGTTTATTTTATTTTTTCCTGCTATGCTGCTTCAGTTAAGTTCTATAGCAGCAGAAGGCTGCAACTCTTCTGTCAGATGATGTAATCTAAAAAACCCCTTTACTTAAAATGGGTAGATGAATCTTGCGGACTTAATTCTCTGGGTGCCTGTTCATTTAGTGAGAAGATAACTTAGGTCTATCCCATTTTATTCAGTAGAAATCCATCTGCAGTCAGGTGTTTTGTTTTTAAGATGAAGAGAAGCAGATGGATAGGCAAAATATATTAATTGTAATGGCTCCAGCAGCTTGAGGGCAGAAATCAGAAGGATAATAATAGTCATGCAGAAAAACTGAAGATTTTTTTGTGCTTTTCCCCTTTAAAAAAATGTTTTTGTCCTGTTCTTTTAAGTAAATTGCAGTCATGAAATCTGCCACACTTGGGCTCAGAAATAGCATGCAATTTGGAATTTGCTTGAAGCTGTTTGATAAGAGAATTTTTTTCAAACAATATTATTAGCATGTGTCATGGTAAAAAAGCACATAATTGATTTAACTCTTTTTTTTTTTCCCATTTCCCCTTCACTCCTCTTTAATGAATGGGGATAAGTCAAAGGTATTTCATTATTGTATTTATATTACAAAATAATATATTCTCATGAAGCATGAGTCTTTTAGGCTATGAAGTACATAATAGATATAATCTATGTGAAAGGAAGTACTAAAATCTGCACTTAGAAATTAAAAGGAGAAGTATTGTAAACTGTATTATCCCATTTGGCATAATAGCCCTGGCAATATGACACATCACCTTCCTGGAGTGGCGATGCCAACCTTTTGAAGTTTGAAAGTACCCTGAGTTTTCCTGAGGAGCTGCTGATGCAGTTGGTAGGATTTCTGTTTAAATGCCAAGACCTTTGCATGAGAAGCTGTAGCTTTCCAGGATGCGTGCTTCTTAGGTGTATTTAAGAGCTGCTGTAACACCACATGTTCATTCTGTATTGGCTTTGTCGAAGCAGTTAACTAGGTGAAGCGGATGCCTCATAGATATCCTAAGACACCCACCCCCGCCCCTGGAGATCTCTGCGATGGATGGGAGGCATATATTAAGTGTTATGGGCTTTGAAGGGGCTTGCTGCAACCTCGTTTTCCCTTAAATACAGATGTGCAAACATTTTCTTTCTCTTCTGGTGAAAGACAAATGATTGAATTACGTTTTTAGTACACATCCCATCACCCTTACTCCCTTTCCTGCTCAGCATCCAGTGTTTTTAGGACAGGAATGTGATTTCATTGTGCTGACAAATAAGATCGTTACTGATAGCAAATGCTGACTTCTTGCTGGAAGCTCCTATTCTCTGTATTGTTGTGAGATGTACTCTGTACTTCCTCTTAGTAAAGAATTGTCTGCAGTTAATTCAGGCCTGTTTTAATGGACAAGCGCATAGTGACAGAAGAACACAGATGAGTGGCTTAATGCAAACCCGGTGGCTTGAGAGAGACCCTGAATCTGGTCTCTGTATTGATGGTACCCTCCAGCACACTGTTGTTCTCGTCCAGATGCCTTCTCTTGTTTCCTCATTGAACACTGATCTGTAATGACAAACAGCGGATGGAGCACTGTATCCCTAGAAGAGAAAAGTGAAATTGTGTCTCAATTACTGTAAGAATTGTTCAGGTGACCTAATTTTGTCTTCCACAATCAATTTGTTAAAGGAACAACTACTTGGAATGATACTGTGTGTCTAGAGTTTAACCTGCAGTTTGCAGAAAACTAAAATGTAGATCTGATTTTCTTAAAAAAAATGACAGAGAGCAGTGAAGATTTGAATGGCTAGAAGGTGTCCCATAATAAGCCAAACATAGGCATATAAACAAGCAGCATCACAAGAACTGTGCCACCCCTAAAGGTTTCAGCAAAACAGGCTAACCAGTCAAGGCTGTCTCAGGATTGAAATTTTAATGCTCAGATGCTACCCATGTACATGAGGCATATGTTTTTCCTTGTCTGGGCTTTTATGTTTGAATGGTTATTGCATTGAATCTGCTGGTGGGCTGTTAAATCCTTATAAGGAATTATGAAAAAGGAATATAAGGAATTATTCAAAAGTTTTTTTGCAAAGAGTTCTTGGGGAAAAGAGAAAACACAAAGCCTATTTGAGATCACTTTTAATGATTTAAGAATTCCTTGCTTTATAAAGTCGGTACTAGTAACATTAGTTAGTTACAGTGAACTTGCTTTACAGTTGTTGGAGAGTAATAACACTTCTCCTTCCAGCATGGTCGTCTTTGCAGTTGTTCATGTTCAGCAGTCAGTGCTGTCTGCTGGTGACCTGGTCAGCAATGATGGGAAACTCAAGAATGCCATTCAGATTGGGAAGCAATGAATGCTGTGTTCACAGGGCTCCCTCTGCACATTTTCTGATTATCTTAGTTTTAATCTTTTTTTTTTCTTTTATGAGTATTTAATTTGTGGCTTCCTTTTCGCGGTGCACAGTGTCTCACCACAGATGCAGCGGGTACTGCAGCACTGCGGTTTTATGGTAAAGCAGACTGTGCAAGGCAGAAGTCCACGTGGAGATTGCTAGAAGCATTTTAAAGATGTATTTGAGACATCCGTGTTACCTGTGCTTCACTGCATGGATTAAAATAAATGATTGGGGTTTGTTGCTGAAAATTGTGAGACTCTAAATGATAGTAGAGTGCTTCTCTTGTGTAGAACATGTTTATGCATTTTAAATCACCAAGCTGGGTTTTGCTAGTTTGCTGGCAATGTTGTGGGATGAGCTTCCTGTGTGAAAATTCAAAATAGTGTATTCCACATGTTCAGAGGGCTTCATGTTGCCTCTAGAGATGCACTGGTATTTGGTTTTGTTGCTGATGAAGGTCTTCAAAGTAATGTAGATAGGCTTGACCTCGGCAGTAGGATGGAAAGTGGCAAATAGGACCCTTTAATGGCTACACTGAATGGAGGATTTATATAGTACTGCTTTTCAGTATGAATATCTTGGAGGGACGGTAAGACTTTGTCAAGCGAAATACTTTGGAGGTATTTCATGTACTTGGTAGATGGTACCGTAGCAACTTGCGGTTTTTGAGTTAGGTGGGATAAATGAAGGGTATACACTATTGTGTCATCAGACCCTGTCAGCGGACCCGAGACCTTTCAAAGAAGCCCCATATTTATTGCGCATGCACACGTGCTCTGTGCTTCCAGCTGCCTGCAGAATATGAGGTAACTGGGAGCTGCTGCCGAGGGCCCTTCAGGACACACGATGTAGGCTTTAAGCCAAATGACTTGTTTGGGTTGGCTGCTGTGGCTTCTGGCTGCTCTTGTCCCAGGGCCTGAGGGACTTCTCCTGTTCTGGGACCGGATCTGTGCTAATTGCACGACGGGAGGAGCAGTCGGGCAGGAGGGAATGCGCTGTTGCTACTCAAGCTGCTTGGATCTCAGCCCACTTGGGGTGGGCACAGTGAAGCCATGCTGCGCGTGGGCTACGGGCAGAATCCCTTGAGTTAAGGTAGTGCACGGGCCTTCAAGGTAATTTTGGAGCTCTTGGAGAATGTTAAACATGACCTCCCTTATTCTGTGAATTATGTCCCTGCCTTGTGATAACCCAATATTGTATGGCCCACTGATGACAGATTTCTTAAAGCTGGCGTTCCTCTGTCCAGTGGTGAATGAAGAGAGGTGACAGGACCTGCAGATGATGGTCTTTGAACTGCTGGCAAAGTCGGTTGCGTTACGAGAAGCCTTATTTACAAGAAGTTGCGGGATGGTAAGCTGTGACAAGCAGTCGGCTCGAGCAGCAGAGCAACCTCCGAGTATCGCTTACTACCTGTAGAAGAGCTGTTGCAGCACCTCGAACCCGGCGATCGGTGTTAAATACCTGCACCCCCGGTGTGACTGTAGCACAGGACCGAGCACAGCCCCCGGGGTCCGGCCCCGGTCGGGGGCAGCTGCCCGGCCCGGCGGGGAGAGGTGAGGGGTCGGTGCGGAGCTGTGGGGCCCGCCCGCCGCCGGGGAGGGATGCTCCTGAGAGGGCTGAAGGAATGTGCCGGCTATTTGTCTGCGCTTAAAAGTGGTTCCTCTGGAGGGGTCTGTCATCCCGGGAGGATGAAAAATGGTTGATTCCACTCCGGGTAAGAAGCCTGCTTTCCTGGAGCGGCGCGCTGGAAAGTGCGGCCCGGATTTCGCTGGAGGATGCGATCGGCAAGTCGTAGGTGTGTCAGAGCACTGTGCTGCGTTGTAGTGGCTCAAGCCTAGTAGTTTGAAGTATTTGGCATTTAGGAAGGTGTGTGTATTATTATTATTATTATTATTATTATTATTATTATTATTATTATTATTATTATTATTATTATTCCTAGATTTCTCTCAGTAGACCTGTTTTTCAAAACAGGTTCTCCCCCC
>JANZLQ010000001.1:11963312-12020411 GCA_026212715.1 Elanus axillaris
ATCCCCTGACTCCAAAACTGTCATTGGGTTAGTTTAAGGTGGCACCACTCCATTGGTTTAAGGAATTTTTGATAAGGAGGATAGTTTCTTACCAATTAGGGTTAAGAAAATGGAGTAGAGAATGTGTATTAATGTGTAACTTGTTTGTGCTGCCTCTGTCAGTTTGGCAAACTCAGGGGGATCAGCAGAGTTCATCCTCTCTCCAGGGATCTTGTGTTCTGAACCTTTTGGTTAGGGTCAAGATAAACATGTAAGAACAGAGTAGGCTTAGGTTTCTTTAAAGGACAAAATAAATTCCCATCTCCTCCCCAAAACCTGAGTAAGTAAAGTGTCTTCAGAGATGACAACTGAGCAAGGAAAAAAGGCATTTATTTGAAAAATAGGGAACGGATGTTCTCCAAACCCTCCTGTTCCCTGGACTCTGCAGAGCAGGGCAGGCAGCCAGGCTTGGACCTCGCTTGCTGCATCTGTCAGTCAGCTGCTGGTTGATGGTCGGGCCCAGGGACAAGTGGGCAGGACTTGTATTGGCCAGCAACGCAAGGCTGCAACTTGAAGGGTATGGCTTGCTTGGTATTGTGGGAGTAATGCAGGTAGGCTTCATAACTCCCTCACAGCCCTCTTTAAGCAACAAAAAAAAGAGCAAATCTCCAAGCCTTTGGCATTTGAGCACCTTTGGGAAGAAAACTGTTTTGGTGTTGGGCTACATTCTACTACTTCCTCTGCCTGGGTTTCTAAAAACAAATGCTAGCAACCAGCTTAACAAAAATCACATGGGCTTTAAGATTGAGTACTTTGATTTGATTCATTTGATTCATGTTCCCAGTTCTGTAGATGTTTGGGCATGGATGGTTTGGGTTGTAAACTTGGTAAAGTAAGGGACTTGCACAAGTCATAGTGGACATGCCCAGATCAGTCTGTCTATAGCTGTATGTGTTGTGTGTGGGCTTCAGTAGCAAGTCAATGTGAATCGCGTGGTGGATAGCCTACAGAGGTATTTTCCAGTACGAGAATTTAGTGATGGGTTTTTATTTTTCAGTGAAGAGGTGACAAGCTGGCTCTGAGCTTGAGGCTTCTTCCCTGCAGTCTATATACTGCCTTATGTTCACACTTGGTGTTAGTGAATAAAGGAGTTCTACTAATAAACTGATGTTTTTTACATGTTTTGTCATGTATATAGTCTGCTGTAGCCTTAGCTTTTTGGCAAATACTTTATCTGTTGACATGTTTTGGAGTGTTTCTTTTGTGTGGGCTTTCTCCTCAAGTGCAGAGAAATTATTTCTGCATTAAGATTTTGCTTGAATATACTGGGTTTTATGGGGATTAATTGCACTTGAACTTTTTCCTTTTTTTTTCCACCAGGGGATTGTGGGTAACCTAGCGAGTGGCAAGTCTGCTCTTGTACACCGGTATCTGACTGGCACATATGTCCAAGAAGAATCACCTGAAGGTATGTAGATACACAAATTTCACTAATCAATTTTTTTTCCACAAACGACATCTTTATTCATTTTTAATCATGCAGAAGTGTATCAGTAAAGAATCCAATTTACTATTTCAATGTTCCTGGAGATTTTTCCTTGAACATTCTCCAGATTGAGATAAGTATATACAATGAGTATAACTGTAGCTTTTTCATAACTACTTAGCATCCTTAAATACTTTGGCATCCAGTATGTGTCCATATGGGAAACTTCTAGTCCTGTGTGGAGAAGAGTTGGCTGCTCTCAGTAGTGCTGCTGCTTTCAACTTGGCTGTTGGAAACCACAATTACTCTATCTAGTACTGGATTTCTGCAGAATCGGGCCCTTTGGTTTGTGATAATGGGAGAATAAAAATAACTTCAGAAGCCTAAACTAAAGATGTAACTTGTTCCTTGTTTAATATATTATATCTTTGTTTTTGAAGGATATTTTTTTAAATGTTCTTATGCCGTAGAAAATTAATTTGTATGTGAAAACATTGTAGTGTTTAACATTAATCCAAGTTTATAGCTTGAAATCAAAAATATCATAGTACCTTATAGAGGTGTATCTTACACTAAATACTTTTTTGGTTTTTTTTATCTGTTCTCCTTATGAACTTTTAAATCCAACTCTGAGACACTGAATTTCTGGTTCCTTCTTTTCCTTACTGGCTGTTCCATTCTTTGCAGATATGGATGCAGGTAACTATACATTGTCTTCATGGCAGCTCTTGTTTTGAAGAGACAGACAGCAGTTTCTGTACTATAGCGTTTTCCCCTTGTTTTGTGTATCATTTGATTTGTTTCCTTTTGATTTCAAGTCTTTAGTACATCTCACTGTTTTTGTCTCTTGCTGTAGTTGTCTTTTCAGCAATAGTTTGTAGTTTCATGCATCTATGGTAACATTTGTTTCAAATTAACTCTTACCAAAGGAAGCTATTAAGCTTAGTACTTGACATTTTAACAGTCTTGAATTGTAGTTAAAATGGGAGGAGAGGGAAAGGGAGGGATGGACAAGCCCTTTTCTTGTGTTATTGTAGTAACAGTTAGAAGTCTTCCAGTTTATAAGCTTGCCTTAAATGTTCTTGCTGCTTTGTAGCTAGGACTGATAGGGTGATAACTGAGCCTTGCAACAAAACTACGTCTAGATCGTGTTTATGTCTGCTGCTTCTGGATGCTGATAGTGAGAAATGGTTATGTAGCATGTAGATCCACTGAATACAAGAAGTCTTCAGCACAAATGAGTATCTCTACAGATCTCCTTCCTCATTTCATGAAAAGAAAATATTTTGAGGTTTTTTTTCTTACAAGATTCAAATGTATTGATTATTCACAGGGTAACAGTCCTTTCCTCTAAAGTATGAATATTTTAGATGGTGTTCCTTGAGAGTGTTGTCATCTGTCCTCTTCGTCTTCAAGGAGTTTTATTTACAGTGCTTGAGTGACGTTCTGAATGTTTTTCCTGAAAGGATTAGATTACAAAAGCAGTGTCAAATAATTTCTTTGCACGTAAGTGTAGCTGACAAGCCTCACTAATGACACCATTCCATTTCATTAACAGTAGAAAAACTGGAATAATTAAGAGCTCTAATTCACCTTGTAAGGGATAGGGTCAAGATCTCTCATCAAGTTAGTATTAGAGGAAATTCAACCCATAATAACTATTCTCAGTAAACATCTGTAGTTAACGATTTGTTAGTGTTTTATTTCTTTCTCATCCAAGCATAAGTACATATGCTGCCGTTCTATACAAAACACAGCAATGGTGCAGATGGTTCTGTTGCACTGTGGTGTGGGACTTTGATTTTTACATTCTTCATGGGAACATAGCTTTCGATAAATCAAGGCTAGGTTTACACTTATGTTGGTTTACACATATGTTTACACCTGTATGGTGGAGACCAGTGCAGATCTTCCTCTTTTCTTTTTCTGAGGCTTTTAAAATGTACTGGATTGCTAAACTGAATGAAGAAGAGTGTGTATATCAGGCATTACGTTGTCAGCTGCTTGACTATTTAAGAAAAAACAAAGTTTACTGACTTTGAATGGCATACTAACAGCAAAATTTATCAGGCGTTATATAATTAGTATCTAATTGGTAACATGATGGATGCATACTTCATGTGAAAATGGTGATTACCACCAGGGACTGCTATTTCTGCTCTCCTTTGCTTTTTAAATTGCTACAATTACCATGAAACCTGCCCTGAATTAGACAAGTGCCAGATATCCTGTAAGCCATTAAGGTAGCTTCAGCCTTCCAGTAAGTGAATCTTAAGTATGGAAAGATGGTTGCATGTTTCCTTCAGCTCTTTTCTTTAAGACAAGACATTTCTCTTCCTGCCTGACACCACCTCCCCTCTAAGAGGAGGAATAATGTGATTAATACTAAAGTGTAAAGCAGTTTTCTTTCATTGCCTGGCCAAACTTTTATTTCTGTTCAGAATTAATTTTAGTCTCTGGTGTGATTGTAACATGAAAACCTTTGTTTTCTCATTAAGTCTTACTTGTGGAGAAAAAGGTTTCTAGACTCTTTCTTTGCATATTTTACATGCACCTAGCTATGCTCCGGTGTGACACACTTTTAAAGAAGATGTATTTTGATGTAAGAAAAGGAATAATGTATTGCCCTGTAACAAGTGGGGATTTCAGTAGCTTAGGACTTTTGATTTTTTTTCCTGTCATGATACAACAAGGAAGTGATGGGAAATAGGGTATTTTGGTGATTTGTGATCTTCTTAGAACCTTCCAAGTGATCGGAATAAAACTGCTACTAAACAGCATGCTGGGTTTTTTTTACATAGCTGAAACAACAAGTAACATGTGTGCAACCTGGTATCTTTCTTCACCTGTCTAAAACTTAATTGTACCTGTAGGCACAAAATGAATCATGGTGTGCATGCAATTTGAGACCAAGTACTTTGCAGACCGAGGTGAATTGAAGTTTGTAGAATAGTGAGTGTCAGGAGTATTCTGTTACTGTTTGGGGTTTTGTTTTCAAAAAGCCACAGAGGCATGAAACATGACTTAAAGGCTTTTGCACATCTCTGGTGTGTCTGTGAATACCCTAATTCACGTCATGATTATTTCAGTATTTTCTTCCAGTAAGCCTAATAACAACAACAACAGAAAAAAAGCAGATAAATTGTGGTCCAAAGTGTTTCAGCTGGGATGAGAAAAAAGGAGTTGTTCTTTTTTTTTCTCCCACCTCACTGCCACAGTAAAGTGAGATGCTAGAACAGACAAGTGATGTGAACATGAACTGCTAAATCTGTCCAGTATATCTTTTGTTTAAGAAAACCAAGAAGGGGAGCTGAGGTCACGTTAACAAAACCCCCTTAAATTTGAAGATGCAGAATAGTTGAAGTGAGAGTTAAGAAGGAAGCAGCTTCCCTGCTGAGGAAACAGAATTACAGTAGTGGCACCTGCAGCTATATGGTACAACTGGAGGGAGAAGGCCGGTGCAAGAGCTGTAGCAACTGTTTCAGCTGTATCTTTGGTAACTTCTGAAAAAATGTTAAGGGTGCTGGTGTCCAGTGCAATGTATGCTTAGGAAACTGGCTTTAAAGTAACTTAAAGCATTATTTTCTTTCCTGAAATTGGTAATTACCTCTCTTGCTGCTAGTTTTTTTGAGAACTGATGATTATCTAGTGGTAATCTGCTCTACTTTGCCATTCAAACAAGGGACAAAGGTTTTACATAGGTTAATAACTAAACATTTGGGTATGTTTAAGGTTTTTCTTTTTTTTTTTTTTTTCCTCAGATGGAATAAAATGTTTTTTTGCTCTCAAAAGCGTAAAGGCAGTCCAGCTCGCTGACTTGGGGGGGTAAATAACTGTTGTAGTCAGTGGAGATTTCACGTATCTATGTGTGGAAGAACTTAGGAATATAATATAAATGAAAATGAAGGATGTCAGTCTTTGCGATACTGTCTATTTCCCACCTTCTAGGCTGATAATCCTTACGCTTTCCTTGTAGTACACAGTACAAAAGGCAGGCATTGGAAGCTCTTACAGAGGGTTGTTTTAGCCACTAACAGGTATCTTTTTTTACCTCTCTATTTTTTTTCCTATGTTTTTTTTTATTCCTGATACGATACAAGGTTATTCAATTGCCTTTGATTTCTTCTTTCCTATTTCCTTTTTGTAACTGTAGCCTGTTTTAGTTCTTTTCTCATTGGTAGAATGGGTTGAAAGCGATTGCATTGTGTGTTTTATTCCAGTTGGTGTATTGTGACTGTCACCAATGCTGTAATGTGAGTGGGGTGCAGCCATTTGTCTAGCACTTAGGTTTCGTGGTGCTGCCTCCACTGCATCCCAGGTGAGCTACAAGCCCAGCAGACTACCACCATGCTGGGACTCTTAGTCTGTCCCTGAAGGGTAAGATGCATGAAATTTCACGTGCCACTTAATTTCAGTCAGAGGTCTCTTATGTGTTAAGGGCTACAATAAATATGTTCCCCCAGTAAGCACTACAAAGCCTTAACGTGCTTTCCAGAAAGCTTGTGGTTATTTGCTTGCTTTCCAAGCTTCACCTAGAAATAATTTTATGCTGTAACAGCCTCCACTGATTAACTTTTTCTGTACCTACAACGACCAATGTATCACTTAAGTAACAGGCATGGTCCTAAAACATAATGTTTATTACTTAAATACTAACAAAGTGTCACCTTCAGCTTTCCTTTTAAAGATGAAGGTACATAATGAGATTACTATGAAAGTTGCTAGCCTGTTACCAAAACATAGAGAAAAATCAGACTGGAAGATGCATGTCCATGTTTTTCAATTTCTATCTAGTAACTGTTTCCATATCATGCTACTTCAGCAGAGTGTAATTATGTGAGGAGAGAGACTAGAAAGTATCAGCTGCGTTTGTTCAGCATCCCCTCACAAGACTTTTGTCTGGCCATAGACTGTTACAAAATACATACACAAGAAGTTCAAGCATAATCTATTAACCTAGATAACCTTCCAGTTGTCTTAATTCATGGAAAAGGCCTATGCCTCAGTTTCTGGGCTCTGAGATGAAACCAAGAATGGAGTTTGTTCTCCTGTAAAGAAAAAAAAAAAAATACGATTCTTCTTTGCTGGTATTATGTTAAATTAAGTGTTCAGACAAGCAAAACAGGAAAGGAATACCATGTTTTGACAGTCTTGATGCCTGGATGTGCTGAGAGATTTGTCAGTGAGATGGGGATCACAGGTGGTTCAGGTTGACTGGAACATGGGAGCTGCAGCAGAATTGGACAACCTTTTCCTTCTGTAAGGTGATTCTTGTCCCCTTCTTCCCATGATGAATTTGCAGGCTAAAAATGTAATTCTTCCTTCTGTGAACAATTAGTTTCTGAAGGTTGCATGTCTCTTCACGGAAGACATTAGCCATTTTTATCTAGGTAATTTTTTTCAAATATGTAGGAATCTGGAGGTCATATTTACTAAACCAGATTTTATTTTTCATGAGTAAAAGGAGAGGCTCTGTCCCAGACTAATCTGTGTGTTCTGTTCTTGGTGAGCAAGCTGGTTGAAATGTAAATGAATAACAGAGAAATTTGTCCTCTGAATACGTACTTAGATGCTTTGCTTTGTCTATCAAAGATAGCTTTGATGCTTTTTCACTCATGCTTTCCTGGAACTCCATAAAGTCATCATCATACATGTAAAAATCTACACATAGCTTATATGGGGAGATTTTAGAAGGATTCCAAGTGCATATGAGTTAAAAAAAGCAACATGAACCTTAGAGTCCAGTTCCTTTCAAGGAGCTGGATATGCCATCCCTTACAGCACTCTCACCACAACATAGGGAAGCTGAAATTTTCCGTGTCGAATTCAAATCCTCAGTGCAGTGGTTCACAAGCCTTACACAGCACTTTGTGGGGCAGCAGAAGCTGTCAGTGTACTTTTTTTTTTGGTCTGTAAAAACACAGACAAATGCTGTGTTGTGTGCAGAAGACAATGATGACTTTAGACATGTGTTTCAAAATTATCTCCTTTCAGTTCTTTGTCTTCTATTTTGTTACAATACTATCAGCTGATTATTTTTTTTTGGCATTTCATGCTGACATCCAGATATAAGATAACACTTGTCTTTTTTGATCATTTTAAAGTATTGCTGCAGTTGGCTCTCTTGGGCTTTTGGAGCCTTTCAGGCTTAGCATAAAAGAACATGTTTATGTATTCTGCAATCTCCCCTCTCCAGTCCTTCCCTCTCCTCATCCCCCTGAGACTGCCTGTGTGGGTTAGCAAATTCTTTGAAAACGTCTCTGTTCTATCTGTCAAGTTGGCTACTGTTTAAAGTGTTGCACAAATAAGGAACTATGTTAATTAAAGGAAGAAGTTAAGTATTTGCTCTTTTCCTGGGGAGAAGGTGCTGAAGAAGCAGTTTCCTAGAAGGGACTTCCCTTTTAGGTTGTGTGCTTTGAGGGTTGACTGATCTTTAGGATGTCTTTAACGCATTGCACCTTGAGTGCTCAAAGGTTTTGGTGACTTAACATCTGTAGGATTTGTGCCCTTCTTGTAATAGGCTTCTCTGAAGGTTGCATCCCAGGTAAAAACTGTAATTTGGATTTATAGCTGCTATTACAACTTTAGGCTCTTAATAGTAATAAAAGTGACTCCTACGTCTCCAGTGCTCTTTGCTTTCTGCTATCGAGTCAGAAGCCAGTTTGAAGTTTCTATTGCTGGCAGAAGGGCCTGCCTTCTAGTTTCTTTTTCAGATATTACTTCTGGTTGTATTTCTAAATCATAGCCCAGTGTTTAGCTCTTGAAGCAGAATTTAAACATGTTCTTTAAACATGTTTCTTTTTCAGTTTTTATTTGATTTCTTATTGGTGTTTTTTTCCTTCCATTTATCTTACGTTGTTTTGAAGGGTTGCATCAGAAAGTAGGGCATAGTAGTTAGCTGATTTTATTCACAATATGTTTAATGGTCAACAGATTTTTTCTAATTCACTGCTCTAGCAGGCTGTCACTAGGTTTTCTACATGTTGTAGGAATGACAAGGGCCTTCCACCTTGCAGGATGGCAGGATTAGATCTTGGCTAAGTGATTGACTGCACTCCACCTTCACCACCCTGCTAGGAAGGCAGGTTACTCTGCAGCAGGTGCAGAGCTGCCTCTGTTCCATCAACATTACGTGTTGGGGGGGAAAAGGAGGAAAAAGGGATGGGAGGAGAGTGGATCAGCTTAGCTCCTGACTCGAATGGTCTGGCTTTCCTTCTGAATGATGCTTTCAAACAGGCAACCTGTTTCCCTCAATGCAGCTGATTTTAAAACTTTCTGTGTATATTTGTAGGGCTGCCACTTAGCATTAGGTAACATCCATTTGAAAAAACTTGTAAATTGCTTTAGAATTGCCATTTTCTTTTCTCCCTCCCACTCCCTCGTGGTTCTGAGTGATACTAATATGAAAGGTGTTAAGTGAAATACAGAATAGAGATGAAAATGGATTTTCCTACTCCTTAAGATATAGTATGCTATTAGGTAATGAACCTTCTGTTTTTATATTTGAATTGGGATATTTTGGGAGGTAATTTAAAAAAAAAAAAATTGATAGTTGCTTTGTCTGGGTTTCCTTAGCAGATCTCAGTATGATTTTTTGTGTGTTTAGACAGATTATAGTATAATCACAGCTAGCTAAGTCCAATTTTAACTTCAGGGTTACTATTTGTAATGTAATACTGTAATGAAAGGACAGATACTAGAAGCCGGCTATAAACTAAGTATAAGAAGAAAAGGGATATCTTAAAAAAAAAAAAAAAAAAGAGAAAAAAGTGCCTGAAATCTAGGCTTCTGTGCTTATAAGAGTTAAGTTTTTGGCTTATACTGGTTATGCACTTTAGGGTATGTTAGCAGGTATGTTAACCTTTGAAATTATGTTGGAAGCTTGTAAATTTGAACTTACATACAGAAATTTTGAGTAGATATTGGCAGGAGATGATTTATGTGTTAGATTGAAAGGTAGAAGCTGTGTGAATATTTGGCTGAATTAGTGTCTGGAAGATGAAATATGTTATAAACCAATTTTAGGGAACTGCAGTAAAGAAGAGCTATGGTATTTTAAGTCACGGGGCTAACTTTGTAAGGAACTTTGTTTGGAAAGTGGTGTTTTGGGGTATAAATTCTGAACTTGAAAAGACTGGTGATGAAAACAGGTAGGAGTGTACTAAAGTAGTATCACATCCTGCCCAAAGAAGTTTGAGTTTGTTTGGTTTTTGTTTGTCTCCAGCTGGCTTGATAAAAATAAGCTTTTAAAATTAGACTTGTAGGTTATATACAATTACTGGGCGTGACGTGTGTAAGCAACTGTCTGCACCTGCTGTCCACAAAATAAACAAAAAGGTAAAAAAAACAAGTAATAATAAAAAAAGCTATCGCATATGCCTGATTTCCTATCTTATTGGTAGAAATTGAACCATTAATTTAATTGTAGGCCCTTGTCACCCGACACTATGGGGTCAGACAGGTTCTTTGAGGGGTCCTTGACAGGATGTAGAGGACACTGTATGTGGCCGTTTGCCTTATAAAATGGTATTGGGTATGCTGACCAGGGGTCAGGAGCAGGGTGTACTGGTCACACCCCTATAAATGTACAGATACCCTTATTTTCTTTTCCATTTTAGTACTTGATAAGGCATAGCTTTTAAAATATTTGAGCATGTTCACCTGAAGAGTTTTACTGGCTGGCTAAGCTGAAATCTCTGACATTCATAGTTGTGCCCTGATGAAATTTAAATAAAGCTGTGCTAAGTGATGAGATTATGATGCTGGAGATAATGCTAAATACAAGGAACAAAAAGCAGCAGTGCTGGAATCTTAAAATACTTTCAGACTGTAATGAAAGGATTTGGTGTCCAGAGAAAGTCCTGCACGCCATGCGATTGTAAGTGTGGGTGCAAGAGGCTCCTGGCACTCGGGAGGTTGGGGTGAATACAAGGGATCTGGGTGTCTGTCAGAGGAGGAGGTTCCTTGGAGGTTCCTACTGGTTATTTTTCCTCCCCTTTAAACTGTCAAAACTATTTTTTCGCATGGATGAACTATGAAAAAGGGCGTACTCACAACATGTAATGTATTCAGCTTTTATTTGCTCAGTGCCAAAATTTTTGTATATTTATGTGCGGTAGATGTCAGATGAAAATGTGTTACTTGTTTATGTTGGGTTGGTGGGTGTCTAATATCTTATTTGTGGGGTAATTTTGGAGATGTGAGCACTTGCATGCAGGGCACCGGTACTTAATCACTTTGCAGACAGTGTTTCAGAGTTTTGCAAATTCAAGCTAGAACCTTTAAAAGGATTACAATTGCAAACCTATTTATTGTGTTTAAAAGTCATATGTAGGTTGGTGATGTGCATTTTTTAGGAGTAAAGACAACTATAGATTCTTTCCAGGCAAGTGTGAAGTGACCAGTGTAATTCTGGTGTACTTGCTAAAAATCAGCATGCTGCTTTAAATATTAATACTTTTGTCTGTAGTGCTAAATATTAAGGTCTATATGGTACTGTTGCTGCTGTGTTATCTACTTCGCTGTTACTTAACCGTGTATTTTAAGCCATCTTTGAGGGAGAGGTGCTACCCCTGGCTTCTGCAGAAAAGGGAAATCGAGTACTAGTCCCTAAACCAGACAAATTTAGTAGATTGTCTAGTTTGTCAAACAGCTAATCAGATACTGATTTTGTCATAAACTGGTTACCCTGAGGTACAGGGATGTTCCAGCCAGGAGAGTGAAATCATGCAAGATTTTAAATGCTCTGAGAGCAAACTGGTTTAAAATGCACATTGGCAATGTGTGCTTTCCAGAATCCCATTCTGCTTAGTGGCTTTGCTGCTGGACTATAGACCTCAGGGTTTATACCTAGAATTTTGGTGACTCTTGAGTAGAGCTTTGTAACATCTTCTTCCACTTGATACTTTCGCCTGTTTACCTGGGTTAATAATAAAGTAAGAACTGAAAGAACAGTAAGGTCTTTCCCTTGCCCTAGAATGGGATCAGCAGATTATTTCTTAGTAAGAACCCTCACCTCTTGTCTCTTCCTAGTCTGTTCTCTTAAATAACCGCAATTCATATGCTTATTTTTCTTACTGTGTATTTTCTAGGCAATGTTTTTTTTTTTTTTTTTTGCAAGTGCTTGTAAGCTCTTTTCATTCGGTCCTTATCTTCCATGTAATGCACTGCCCAGAGTGTTACAGGGAGTTCTGGCTGAGGCTTTGTAAGCTGCTGGCGACATGAGGGCTAGGACAAGCTGTCTGCTTGTCTGTACTCTGCAGGAATTCAAAGCTGCTCGTCTGCAGTGCCAGTGGTTTGCCATCCTACCCCAGCTTTCTGCAGCTGGCTGGTGCTGCTTAGGTGGAGGACTCTCCATTTGTCGCTATGATGCTGGTTTTGGTTTTTTCCACTCTATTTTTCTAACTTATTATGGTCATGGTGAAGTACAATCCAATTTTCTAATATAATTGTGGTCCCTCCTGCTTCATTATCTAGAAATTAAATAGCCTGTTACTTCCATCTTCTAGGCTATTAATAAAATACTTGCATGAGACTCGGACTCCTACAGAAACTTGCATTGATATCATACTTTTTTTAAGATGAGTCATTTGATGAGTACCAAGCATGGCTTACCTCTACGTCTGCACTCACATTACAGTAATTTTATTAAGACTGGGCTTCTCTAATTGGCTTACAAGCAGTATGCCACTGACTGTCAGAAGCTTTATAGCGAAAATATAACATGCACTGCTCCTTTCCAAGTCCTGTCTCCATGTAATGGAGGAAACTTAATTGCTCAGAGATTGGCTCTTTTTTTTACTCATTTATCTTGGTGGTTAATCGATCATGTTCTTCTCCTTCTATATGAAATGTAACATTGGATGGGAATCTCAGCCTGTTTACTGAACTTCTGGCTTTTCCTTTTCCTTTGGCCAAGGTCTCTTAACAGAGAGAGAATCTGCATTGGAAGTGTTCCCTCCCTGCACCTAAATGTCTAATAACTACATTTGTGTTTAATGTGTAATTGGCTCAAAGAAATGTTCTTTCCAGACTGGTCAGTGAAGCACCACAATTTTTTTTCGTTGTTTTCTTTAGATGCTGGCATCTGTTTAAAGTTAATGGAAGCAACTGCTACATATTTCATTCTAGTTGGCTGGTGTTGAGCCCAAGAGAGGGTTGCAGCAGGATGTCACTCTGTTCCTTATTTGCTTAATTTTCAGTCCCAGTCAGGCAGTTCAGGACTGTAGTACTCTGTTAAATTTTCTGTCACTTGGAAATGAGACTGTAGACCTTTGCAAAAATCTCATTCAACATAACTGCCTCTATTTGTCCTCAAGATGAAGCCCCTGCCTCTCCATTTTCTATCTAACCTTATTAAATGGCATTAATTATCGTCTCATTCTATACAACTTGAGTAGCTAATACTTTTTTTTTTTTAAAGTGTAAGCTATGTTTTCCTGAACACTTAAAAACGTAAAATTCAGTTGAAGTCCATACAAATCACCACCAGGTTGTGTGGACCCATCAAATCTGGCCTTCTGGAGAAGCACTGCGAGTATGTCAATGAATGTATATCAAAATTAAGTTGTTAAATGTCATTGCAGCTGCTGCTAAAATTCCAGAAGTAAGCCTTCTTTTCATAGAATTACAAGATCATACATTAGTGCTTCCTTGCAAATTTTTATGTAATGATAAGATTATCTATATGATGTAATAATATTGCATCATACATGGTGCCTGTGGGTGTACCTTGCTTTAATTGGGTATGGCTTGATACTTTGAGGAGAAATCGGTAGCGTTCTAGCTCATGATTTGATCCATGTATTTCCTAAAAAATAGCATAAACCTACCTGTTGAGAGAAGCAGATGGTGGGTTTGGAAAGGTGCAGTCTAGATTGCTTCGTTGGTTTGGGGTTTTTTACCTGGGTACTTTGTTGGGAAGCTGGTACAGTTACATACTTGCAGCTATAGTCTCGTGTGGGAGCGATGGTTCCCCAATCTTTGCACTTCTGTGGTTATATGCTCAACCCAGCTCAACCACATTTGGTTTCAAAGTATTGTCTAGCACAATATTTGCATTAAGGAAATACCCAAAAGCCAACTTTACATGTGGCTGAATGATAGTTTCTGATATCTTCTCTGCTTTTAATACCAATATGAATTGACAACAAGCACTGAGCACAACTGGATTTGGTGAAAATCTAGTATTAATGCTTCTTGTGTAATAATACACTTTCTTAGGAAATACTGAGAAAAAAATTTCAAGTAGTCTTTAAATATTTAAATAAAAAATCTTTGCTAATGAACTGCAACACTGGCATTGGTTTACTGGGCTGTTGCAGTCGTCATTTTTTAGTGCTTCTGTTTAGTTGCAGAAGATCTTGCAAGCATTTCTTTTTTTCTGAGCTTAACCAATAATTTTTATACATTTGGTCCTGAAATGATGTATGCATGAATGGAAGGAATAAATGATTTTTTAACACATTACCCTGAAGAGAAGCCAGATTCTTGGCACTGTCTTTCCTATCTTAAGGGGGAAGGAAAAAAAAGAGAGAGAGAATCTGTGTTCATGAGACAACTGACCACTCTTGTCAAAACACACATGTCACTGGGAATATAAAATACAGGCTTTTACTGCTGCTTCAGTCTTACCTTCTGTCTCTCCTTCCCTGCCTGCCCTGCCCCCATGGTTGTGGTAGACATTCAGCTGCTGCATGGGTTTGTCATGTGGCCAGCCCCCCAAATTTATCTTTCTCATATGGCCAAATAACTTCATCCCTGTGGCAATTTGCTTGAATAAAGAGCCTGGCGAATGCAGTCAAGCCTGGGGATACAGTATGAAAATCAGCGGTTGCTTCAGTGAGCAATTATGCAGTGAAACAGCTATCAGCTAGAGGAAGAGGTGGCCAGGCTTTCGTAGCCGAATGAAAACCTTCATCTGTGGAATTCCATATGTAATATAAAGCTTTTGCAATATAGAGCACCTTTGACTACATATGTGCGTGGTATTTAAAATTAGTATCAAATTTTACTGAAGGGCAGTTTCTTACTACTGCTGATTCAAAGCACTAACCTTTGTAGAATGATGTGCATAGAAATGAGATTAGGAAGCTTTTGTCAATTCCCTCAGCTTGGTATTCTGACTTGTCGTGGGTCTTTAGCCATGGTTGTAAATAATAGCTGATGCACAGAATTTATTTAGCTTTATATTGATCAAAGCTATATTTATATCTGGAGCATTTTATAGTAGGAAACTGGCCTAATGCACCTGGGTAGTTTTATGAGTTACATCAGAAGCACCGCCCTGTCTCTTCTGGTGGGTATTGTGTGTGGTTCATATGCAGGAGTAATATTCGCCTTCTTAAGTGAAATTTTGTACACGTCTGAAAATGAGTCCGTGTGAATTGATAATGAACTTGCCCTGGAAAATGGGGAATAAGGCAGTGATTTATAAATACAGGGTTTTAGAGAAAATAAATAAACCACACTAAAATCCTCCCAAATGAAAGCTTCCACACAGTTACAGAGATTTGTTTTTATAAAATTGCTGTGACATTTCATAAAAACAGTTTCCAGCTCCATCTGTCTGGCTGTAGAGAGTTATTTAAGTATTCACTGGCATGTCTTTTATATGGCTTTAGAGATGGTATCAGGACTGCAAGTAAATGTAGTTCAGCTGTTGACTGCACGCCTTGCACTCAACCATCTTTGTACTTTGATGTGCCTGTTAGAACGTAGCAGGAGCAATCACTGTCCATCAGAGCTGTGGTCCAGGCTGCCAGTCTTTCTCTTTCAGTGACCTCCTTTGGCAGGTACATATGGGAGCTGAGAAATTCCCTCATTAAAAGCTGCATGTGTCATAATACTGACGGGAGTGGAACAAAGCTAGCCACCTCCCTTGGGACTAGCGCTGTGGTTTTTTGAGCTCATTCTTTAAATTAAGAAGGTCATTTGTTTGTTTTCAGTGTCATCAGCTTAGGCAGTACCTTGTGGCTCCATTATATATACAGATATTTAGAAAAATACAGTGGTATTTTGTAGGCATGGGAGACTTCTTGACTTCTTTGACAGGTTGCAGTAGTTCAATATTCGAACTGGCTGATCTCTCTGATTCCTCATTCCCAACGCCCCTGTGATGCTTTACAAACTTCAAAGATGTATTTTTAAAAAAATAACTAGTGCAGTGCTGCCCAAGCCAGACCATCCCCAAATCACTGCCCTTGTACTGCCCTTACGTGCCTGACCTGGAGATGGGTCACGTCAGGGCTCATCATGTCAAAGGCAGAGTCAGTCTATTGTTTTTGCTTTAATCATATGACCACAGATACAACTGCAGGACAAGCACATAGCCTCAGTTTCATATGCTGGCTGAAGTCTGTATATTCTTCACTGTTCATACTTTTGTTGGTGTAAATTCTTGGTATTGAGGTGGGTTTTCTCAATCTCTGTCCTGTGTAATACCTAATTTTATGATTTGCTCATGATAAAGGCTCTTTAATGGTGTAGAAACATAAGTTAATTAGGGATTCATCCTGCTTTGACCTCAAATTTGCATTAAATAGTTCTTATTTGGGGGATGAGCATGAGTCTGCTGTTACATTTCTGGATCTTCACATTTGATTTGAGATGCTTAGTACAGGTTGGAAATGCAGGGCATTCTTTTAAACATTTTGCTTGGGGAGGGTTATTAGATTTAAACTATTTATCATGAAATACCTAAACCCAAACAAAAATAAATGAATATATGAGGATGTGCCAGGAACTAGTGTGTATTCTAGATAATACGCACACTTGGCTTTTAAGGGTAGGGAAGCTGCTTGAATAGATTTGAATTGACTCTATGCTGGTTGACTGCAGCACTGGTCTTCCAGTATGACAGACCGTGGTGAAGTGGTATAGCATGTCAAGATTTGAATTTAATACTGGAAGTCAAAATACATTATCATTGTACTGAGCTCCAAACACTGTTTTGGGGGAAGGCAAGGAGCAGGTATACAAGCTGGTTACTTAGTGTGGATTCATACAGCAAGACGGCTTTTGGGTAACTTTACACTATGTTTGTTAGATGTGGTACACTTTTCAAACCTACTCCTGCAAACAAAATCATTAGTGACCATGAAGTGGCTCTCAAGAATAAATCTTGTAGTGCTCCTGTTTGTGATCTATGTATATACGTTTTAATACTCCAGCCATGGATTTTTTTATTAATTTTTTTCCCAATTCTCTACTTAAGCCTTTTATTTCACCTTGTCTGTGCTTTCATTGTGCCTCTGAGGGCTGTTTGAAGATACAGTGAGACTTGAAAGGTGTCCTATTCACAAGAGGGAGTAATGAGTTGGCTCTCAAATGTGTTCAGTTCATGGTATTTTATAATTAGCTGTGTGAACTTTCAGTGTTTTAAAAAAGGAAATAGGAAATGGCAATTACACAGAACTTTCACTCTTCAGTCACATATATACTGCATTTCCATTGTTACTTACAGCTTTAAAGAGCCTCTCTGGAGGGCTGCATATTAAGTAATTAGTCTTATTAACACTTCATGATGAAGTATATACAATTAATTGACAACATATAGAAATAATCATCTGGTTAATAGAAATTCTGTTCCTGAGAGCTGAGAGGAAAAAACATAAAAGTTTTATGCTTGGTTTTGATTATTCTTTTCAAGTTCACTAATGATAGGTATTTATCTGCCACTTGATCTTCAAAGGCAAAATTGAAATCCAGTTTGTGAGCAAGATAATGAAAATCTATACATAGCTTTTCTACTCTTTTTGTGCAATTAAACAACCAGAAATGTGACAAGTCTTAATAGTTGTATGTTTGGTACTGCTAAGCTGTTCATAATAGGGTAGGTTTGTAAAGAAAATAAAACAAAACCCCCCAAAAACCAACACAAAACCAAGAGCAACAAAACCACAAACAAAGCCCCCTGTTCTTATGTCTTTGGTTAAACATAAAATGTGTTTAAACATGCTTAAATATTGCACATAGCTGCACTGTTGAGTGATCTTGATTTGGAACCTGTGGTAATGGTTAGGCTGGGGGAATGGTGGGTCTAAGCCAGTTTGTTGTTTCCCTAAGGCTAGCAATTTTTGTGCAAATGTTTTGAGGATCAACATTAGCCTGTATATGCTGACTTACTTGCTTACAGAGCTTGTCTGGAGAGCAAGTCAGAGTTGTTTGCTTACCTATCACATTTTAAAGGCATTGGGTTTGATAGCATGGCAAGTTTTCAAGTAGGTGTAGTTCGGAAACAGGGTTCAAATGGGAAATAATTCCAGTTAAAAAAATCAGGGTGAAGAAAGAAGTTTTGGGTGTGTTAATAGATATGTTTTGTCTTAGTCTGGTAAGTTCAGACGTGAGGTGGTCAGATGATGCTGACCATGGAGGCCTTGGGACCCTTGTGGCTTAGGTGGGGAGGTAAGAGTGGTTTTTCTTCCAGGAGAGGAACCTAAATGCAACCTAACTACTGAGGCAGGCCAAGTTTGCTAATCCTGGCTTAGGCTCAGTCACACCAGAAACCCTAAATGTGATTTGCCATTATCTGAAGTCTGTCATGAGACACAGCAGGATGCCTGAAATATGCTTAACCCCAAAGGAAAGCAATCTCAATTCTGCCCTTGGGTCATGCTTGAAGTCCCCATGAGGCCAGTGGAGAGAGAAGGTAATGGGGCAGCTGCATGCCCCGGTTTGGTTTCTTAGGTTTGGTGCCAGCTCTTTGTCTTCACAAGCACTTGGTATTCTATATCTCCCTGAAGTAATAGGATCAGGAAGATAATTTAATTTGGCTAAAGGCTGCGACTCTGCTGTTTTTATCTAGGTCTCCAAAATAGGTCTTTAATTCATCCTTCTAGTAAGTGGCTCGACATTCTCTGTTAGTTTTGTACATCTCTACGGAGGTACCACCATTGTAGTTTTTTTGTCTAACATGTGTCTAGTATTTTCCCCTAACTGTGGTTTGTGAATATAGAAGTATCATTTTCATAACATTACATGTGTGCTGTAAGAACTGGGCTTCTCTTGAGGAAAAGCTAAGACACAGAAAATTTATTTTAGTTCTAATACATGATACGGTTTGTATGCAACTGCCCCATGTTTGCCTTTTAGGGATATATTTCTTGCCACTATACAAAATGAAGGCGACCGTCTTTTAACTGTGTGTATCAAAACCAAGTACACCTAATGTGGGAGTTAGTGTTTGTAATGCAATTGTTGGCTTTTTACCACATTAGCCTTATTCTTACAGTATGTGACTTTCTTAAGTAATTTATATGCATATGCATATGAACTTAGCTTGTATTCACAGTAGTTCATTGATTTGCAAAAGATCTTAAGGACACCTTTTTTCCACAAGCGAAGCCTTTTTCTATTTCATATATTTTGCCTTTTCTGTTCTGTAATGAGTTACTTTGTGTGGCAGGTGGGAGATTCAAGAAAGAGATAGTAGTTGATGGACAAAGCTATCTGCTGCTGATTAGAGATGAAGGGGGCCCTCCAGAGGCACAGGTGAGCATTGCATATATAGAGCTTTATCAGCCTAACACCACGGTTTCCTTTCTTTTAAAAAGCTTCCTTTAAGAGAACTGGCTTTGTTTTGTGCTTTCCTGGGTCCTGCTGATCTTTCTGCTGGGAAAAAGTGTATGTTGCCCTCAGGTGAAAAATACTCTGTTGAGAAATTATTTGGGATTTCAATTACAATGTGAAACTGTGTAGTAAACATATATGATTAACTTACATTGAATACCTAATCAATATGCTTCCACTGGTGACAAAGTTGCATGTTATAGTCATAAGTTTTCTTCTGAGTTAGAATCTCTAAACTATTAAAATACAAAGCAGATATGTGCACAGTGACACACAGACTTGTGTACAAATCTCTGCGTTCCCTGCTCCTTCTGCGTTTTGCTCCCTGTGCTATTTAAGACTCAATTTTATGGGTTCCAGTTCAGCACCACTGGGTTCTCAGATTTCTTAGTGTTTGTATACAGCGTGTTGCCTCCTTGTTTTATAGAATTTGACTCATGGGGATCTGCCTTTGAGAAGACATTTGTGATTTTGTGTGCTTAACCCTGTTACTCTATTTTGAGTGACATGAAGCAAAGCGTTTTGCTTATGTGATGCTTAAATCACCACAGCCTTTGCCAGCCTGGCACAAGCAGTGTCCTTGTCTTCTGGCATCCTCCTTGTCTCCCCTCTACCTCTTCTCACCTGGGCGCTAGAAGGGTTTCTCAGGTGTGTTGGCTGCTGCTGGCCTTGCTTTGCTTGGCTGTTCAGTGATGGATCAGCTTTTTAAAAAAAAAAAAAAATTAAAAAGAAAAAATCCAGCAGCAGGAACTGTGCTATCGCCAAACAGCTGAATGGGAGCGATGCCAGCAGCAGCAGCTTGTGTTTCAATGCTCCACTATTGCTCATTAGCTGCAAGAGGATTAGAGCATGGGGGAAGGTGCCCGGATAAAGGAGAAGAGAAAGGAGGTGGAGGAAATGGAGACCAAGAGAGACATCCTGGAAGGAAGTGAAAAGAAAAAACAAAAAAATTAGTGTTTCTGGCACATCTGCAGCCGTGTGAGGCAGGAGCCTAAAAGAAGTGCTCTGTTTGAGGCTGTGAATAATTTGGCTGAACTGCACAACAGTTTCTAGGCCCTGATGCATAGAGAACATTCCCTTATATAAAACCATAAATGCTGGAGTTGTAAAGGTACACACAGCAATCTAAATATTTTTGTACCTGAAGAATTGGTTTTGCAGAGTTCATTTGTGCTAACTGCAAGCTAATAGAAGACATGGTGTTCTGCTTTTGATCTATGCTAGGTAAATTTGGGGATTTTAATTACTATTGTGGCTGAGGTTTGTCCTTCAGCAAATGAGTATGGCAAGGTTTAAGGTATTAGTGCTATTTCATCTCTCAGAAGGCGTGTTCCATGTGTAAATTATCTTTGGATTTTTTGGTACAATTTCAAGTTGCATGTATATTAAAGATCTTTAATGTGCTTATTAATTCCTGGAATAAAAAGTTTACTTCTGCGTTCATGAATATTTATAGCTGCATAATGAAGATGGAACATTATCAGGAGAAAAATGTTTACCTCCCACTATTTACTTATGATATAGAAAGGGTTGGTAATTTTAGCCTTAAGGTTCTGCTTTTTGCAACAGTGCAGTATATGGCACAGGCTCGGGGATAGTTCCCCCGGTGATGGCTTCTTTGTTTCAGTGCAAAGGCTCAGGTCTCACTTTTACAGTCCCCTTCTTTTTGGCAGGAAGGGAGGGAAAACAAACTCACCTGAAGACTTGTTTTCTGCATCTATGATCTCTCTCTTTTGATTGTGCAAAGATGAAAATAAATATTATTTAAAAGAAACTCATTTCATGGAATTGAGAAGGTGGTGAGGTTATACTAGCTGATGCTGCTTCCGTTTGTGAATATGGACCATCTCTTTTGCTCACCAGGTTTTTTACTCTTGCTGCGATGTGTTACAAATGTGGTGGCCTCCTATTCTAAAACCCAATTAACATAGCAACTGAGCTCTAACAAGCTGCCATGTGCTATTCTTTTGAAATTTATAACTTTTTGTATAATTTGGTTTTGTTTGGGCTTAACTTGAACGAACAGATCTGCTCAATCACAGTAGTAAGTCTGAAGGTGGATTTGTGTATCAGCAGCTGACTTATCCTTCTTATTTGAAGCCATTCCCCACACAGTGGTGTGGATAAGACATCCTGGGTTTCTAGACCTTGTGCATATTTTCCAGATTTCCTTTGGGTTTTAATATTGCAGGTGTGATATCCAAAAAGCTTAAACTTATTTTAATTTAAAAAGAGAAATAAGAAATTACTAGAAATATTTGTGTCTGGAGAAACTGCATAGAATAACCACCCTCTGGATGTTTTTTTAATAATTGTCATTAGAAGGCTGCTGCTACACACTGATGAAACATTAAGAAAATTTAGAGAGATGTTACCTTCCAAACTGATGCTTTAAGGGCATTGTACCTGTAAGGAAGTGTTCTTGGCAGGCTGCTGCTGAGTCCAGTCAGTGAGAACAATTTTATAACGAGACCCAAAACCAAGTCCAGACACAGTAATGATGCTGTCTCTGGTTCCTTTGCTTAGATCTTCTGGTTTGAATAGTTCAAATTTGATGACATGGTAGTTGACCTTATTGTGACAGTAACTATGCTGTGTGTAAACAGGCCTATTGTTACCATCTAGAAGATTGTCCTCCTGCCTTGAAAACCTCAAAACACTTTTGGCTATTTTTACACCGTAACCAGTGAAGTAGTGTTTGGTTTCAAGTACAATACAGCCACAAATATGCACGTTAACTTAAATGATCTGCTAATTTGCCATATGAAAAAGAGGCAAGAAGTACTACTAGCTCCTGATTCTGAAAAAGGAAAATTTAATGAGCTTAGCAACTTCACTACATGAAGAGCTTTCCAGATTCATCCTGGTGGCTCTCTTTTTCTTCCCTTGGCATGTGCCAGCTTGGGATGCCTTGGTAAAAGCTGAGACCATGTGAATCTACAAACTAGTGAGTGAAGCAGTTTAAATTATTGCAAGAGCAGAAACAAAACTGCAAGAGTTGGTAGGGCTGAAGTAAGTGCTGACAAAGCTAGGCTAGTAGTGTAAAACTCAGCAAAATGTTTCCCAAATGAATGTCCTTGCAGCTTGCTGTGAGTTTAGTGTGTTCCCAATCTACCTCGCATATTGTAGTAGTAATATAATGAAGAGCACTAATACTGATGGCTGAAGCTTGTTTCCATTGGTCTAAATTTGGGTAGGAATGGAGTCACTTAGGGAAAAATAAAGGCAGTGAGGTAAGCTTAACTTCAGTCTTTTTTTGATGTCCCGTATGTGTTTACTCTTAACACTCAATGTGTTTAAACAATCTTATTTCACTTGTGAGCTAGAACTTTTTCACTTGCATGATCACTTAAGCAGCACCTTGCCTTGGTCTGTGGATGTGCATGTCTTTTAGCAGATTACTGATGCCAAGAGAGAATAGTTTGCTTTCACACTGAAAGATGAATGAGACATTCAGTACTGTTTGCTCAATTAAGAGTGTCTGTCTAGTGAAGAATTGGAAATCTGAAATTAAAGTTTTTGGACATAGATCAAGAGGTGAGAATTACTAGCAATGCTTGTAAAACCACAACTGTAATACTTGTCCTGGCATTAACAGAAACATCAGCGTGCATGCATGCACGTAAATCACAGGGTGGGGAAATACACTAAATGGGGCACTCTAGGCGCTTGAGATAAGTGTTATTCATTTAAAATTCACAAGTTCAGAAATCTGAGGCTGTGATGTTTTCTTTCTCTGTGAATCAAAACCAATGTGCACTGGTAGTTGTTGGCCTTTGTAATATTATATACCAGTGAGAAGACATGCAGTTATGAGCGTGGGGAAAAACCTTTGTATATCCCAGATCCCCATCACTTGCAGAGTGATGAGATTCATCATTTTAGAAATGTATGCTACTTTTAAGGCCTTGGTTATTGTCACTAAGTTTCTCTGATGTGTATTTCCCTCCAAGTAAGGTAAGAATGTTTCTCTTTTTTTTTCCTTATCACTGCTTTTCTCATAGTATGCCTTTTCCATTTTTATTCTGCAGTTTGCCATGTGGGTGGATGCTGTTATATTTGTCTTCAGCTTGGAAGATGAAATTAGCTTCCAGACTGTTTACCACTACTATAGCCGTATGGCTAACTATCGTAACACTAGTGAAATTCCAATGGTACTAGTGGGAACCCAGGGTAAGTGCAGTCTTGATTTATGAGTGTGTTTCTGTGACCGTATAGACTGTTCCAAGCTGGCAAAGCCATGTCCTCTCCTTTTCCCTCTCTTGCATCAGCACTGCCATGCGTATGATGGTGAGAGCTTGTGGATAAACAGGCGGTTAATCAGCAGGGTGGTGGTCGGCTGTTCGAGATTCCTTGGCTGGCTTGCTACAGGGCCCCCTGGCATTGCAAGGACTGGTTTGAGATGGGAGACAAATGTCCTTGCAGCACTCTTGGGAGAGGGAGTGTAGGACTTTAGCAACAATGACTTAGAAGAATATTTAAAAAATATTTGTAATGCTTGTTAGTCACAGTGGTTTTCTTCATCAGCAGGGAGATGGTAATGTTGAATTTGGGCAGGTGAGCCAGTTGTGTAATGAGGTTTTGAAGTCAAACTCGTTTCCATTAGCTTGGCAGTCTAGAAGTGATCAATATCCTGGCATTCCTAAGAGGCAGACAGATCAGGAATCAAAAACCTCCATCACTGGTGGAGCACTGTTGTGCCCCTGTGCAGTCTCTTAGGTCAACCGCTCCTTAAATCAAATAGAAGTGCAGCTTTTAGCTGCCTGAAACACTACCACCGCCCCCAACTCTGTTTTTCCAAAACCTCTTCTGGAGCAGCAGCAAGCAGCAGCTAGCCTATGGGAAAATGTAACAAGGGAAAAGCACCAGCAGTATTTCAATTTCTTTTGCATCTGAGCTGCCTTTTGGGTATTCCCTGCCTAGTTTTGCCAGTGCATCACATTAATAGTTCACCAATTTCCGATATTGCAGTTAGCTTGCTGCAGTTAGCTTGCTGCATGGAGTAGACATGAGTTGAAGCTGCTTTGCACTGTAGATGACCCTCCTGTGATAACTCCTACCAAAAATGAGGAGTTCTCGCACAGGTGCCAGACACAGACTTCTTTCTTTACAGAGCTCCTGTTTTGGAAGCATAGTGCAGGCATTTTTGTGAGTTTCTTCCCACTGAAACATTTATTTCGGAGTATAACGCCAGGTTACTGTGCTGCATTAGAGGGAGAACACAAGTGTCATGACTTGCTCTTCTTGTAGGTTTGATTTTGGGCATCTTCCTTTTTAGGGTGTGCTACTGGTTTTGGTGATGTTGAAGCTTTTCACTGCTTTCTCAGCTTATTCTTTTATCAGCTTTGTGGTCAGAGAGCAGTTTGCTTTTCCCTGCCTGCCTGCCCAGCTGTGTCACCAGTGCTGCCACGTGAAGGCAGGGGGGAAGCGTGGGCAGCACAGAAGGAGGAATTGCAACCGGCTGTGGGGTGGAAACAGATGATAAAGAACAAAAAGGGAAGTAGGTACACAAAAAGTCCTAGGATAGCGGAAACTACAGCCAAAAAGCAGAAATTAACTGCTTTGAAGGGCCATGCTGTCAGCGTAAAACTGGAGTCAAAAAAGGAGACGGGGAAACATTTCCCAGAGGTGTTTTTCTTTCTGCACTTCCAACACTTTGGGGTATGGTTTTCCATTTTGTTCCTGTTATTTACCAGAATGGAATTTGGTTTATCAAAGTTCATTTTCTGTTGCAGTGCTGATACAAAGGGGATTTTTTAAAATGTGGCTAAAGATGGAAATACTGCTAATTCTGGGAGTAAGCATCAGGAAAAAATACAGCTTTTTGGATACATTGATGGTCAAATGGTGCAGTGAAATGAAATATATAAATACAGTTGTTAAAAACATATTTGAAGTACACCTGTTTGACATCTAGTTTCTTGGGTTTGACTGGTATTCTTGAAATAAGCTGTGAAATGAAATCTCTCCCAAAACAGTAGCACTTGCCAGATGCTCCCAGACATTCTCCTCTGCCTGGTTGTTCTGTGGTGGGCCAGGCTGTAGCACTGAATTTGCTTTGGAAGTCAAAGTTTTTGAAGCCCTGTTGTTGCTTATCAGTTCCTTTCTGGTTAAACGTTTTTAGCGCCCTCTGCTGATTTAAAAAAAAAAGCTGCCTTTAGCTTTCCAAATAACCACTCTGGTTTTATTACTAGATCTCATGAGAAGGTAGCAATAACATCGGTTGAGATATGGTCGTGTTATGCCCAGAACCCAGCCTCAAATACACCATAGCAAGAGTTACTGACTTTGTGCTCACGTTAAACCGATGCTTTTTTTCCAAAGAACAAATGTAGTTTTGTTGCCACAGAAAGCAGTGGACTTCTAGGAAAACTTTGTGAGCAGCTCTAAATGCTGAAATTGGTGCCTGTCATGGTGGCGAGGTGGTAGCTGCAGAGTTCCGTAGCACAGGTAGTACTGCTGTCTCGCCTTAAGACTTTTTTTTTGCCAGAGGTAAGATGATAGTCCTGGAAAAAAAAGTTTCTTTTTAACATTTGCTTATAGCATTATCACTTTATAGATAGTCAAGCAGTATAACCTTTGTAGAGTGCCTTGCTATGGTGGAGTAGCAATGAAGAAACTTCCCCTTCGTCTGTTAGCAGGGTTGTTTGGTTGTGTTTCTTCTGGTGTAATTTTTTTTTTTTTCAGCTCTTATGGCTAGGCTCTAGCAATTGGACTTTAAAAGCATGTATGAAAAGTCACTCTTGCAGAGAAGTACAAAGTCTTATTTGTTTAGGAATATACCATTTTTATTGGCTTTGCAATATGTTCACACAATGTCTCATGGATGCCTTAACATCAAGGTTTGAGACTCAAAATCATTTACGAAAAGTTTCCTGGGTCCAGTCTTGGTTGTGACTCAGAAGCCAGGTCAACAATGCAACCTGTGACTGTATGAAAAAAAAATCTGTTTCATGTTGAACTGGGGAGCGTGTGCCTCCACTGAGGTGTAAGAGTGTGCCACAGGTTCAGGACTGGGATTTAGCAGAGTACTCTTCATCAAGCCCAGCCTCGCTAGCACACTGTGGGTTCTCTGTGCCTAGGCAAAACACAGACAGAACTAGCCAAAAAAAACGGGAAGGACCAAAAATAAGCATGAAGAGCAGGGTTACGTGAGGAAGTGAGGGAAGAGCTGGACTCAAGATTTTAGCAACACAATAATGGCAGTCTTGTACAGCTTTGTTATTTCTTATCTGCCATCGTGATTTTTTCCCCAGCTGTCTTAGCATTGTCTAGATGTTTTTAAAGAAAAGCATCTCTTACGTGCAAATCGAACATTTGCCCTGCGTGTTGCAGTAATACATGGTACCCTTTCTCCCTCCATCCCATTATTTCTCCACTGAAAATACTCTTGTCCTTACAAATGTGTTTGTGTGTTGTGCTTTGCATTCTACAGTTACTTATAAGCCAGTGCTGATATTTGTAGGAGGCCTAAAAATCATTTCACGTGTTCAGAATCATCAGCTGCTTGTTTTTCTAAGTCTGTTTTACATCAGAGCTCATGTTTTTACATGTGATTCTGTATTTTTTGCAGCTAGTGACCTAAATACATTTTAAGGTAACCAAAAAGCATCTTTTTTCCTGGTTTTCAGAATCCGTCTGCATGCTGGTGAAAACTAGCAACAAAGTATAGAATTGGAGTGATGCACTTGCCTGTTGTTTCCTAAAAATTCTAAAAGTCTCATGGTCCGTACTTAAATTTCCTGCTTGGTTATTGGTAATTTTAAGATGATGTTTTCAAATTATGTTTAAATCTGTATTTTTTCCCTGTTGTTGCTGTAGATGCTATAAGTTCCAGTAATCCACGTGTCATCGACGATGTCAGAGCGAGGAAATTATCAAATGATCTCAAGAGATGCACTTACTACGAAACCTGTGCTACTTATGGACTCAACGTGGAGAGAGTCTTCCAAGATGGTAAAGATTACATTTTTCATCCAGCATATCACACAATACTGTAGCTAGTTTTTTAAATAACTGCTGATGTCCGATAGCTCGGGTACCTGTCTGTTTTGCAAGAGTTCATTAATGTTTAGTTAAAGAAAATGCCCAGTTTTGGGGATTTGTTTTGTTGTATTATCTTAAATGAAGTAGAGGGCTCCTTATGCTGAACACAGCACATGTAGACTCTTGTATTCTCTACCAGTACCTTTAGTCTTAAGCATCTTGAGCTATTTTTAGTCTCTATTTATTTTTCAGTTTTCTTTGGTGCTTTCTTTATTTTAGCAAAGTTTTCCTTGTTTTGATTTAGTGCTCGTGGAGATGTTGAGAGGCTATTTGTGAAAAGTTGTTGAAAATTGTCTTGCACGTTTGAGAAAGTGAGAATAAATTGAGAAAATTGGTAGGAATAGGGTAATCGGGAGAAGTAGCTCATGATACTCATGGAGTGTTAGAAGTTGGCAGTCTTGTGTAGGGATTTAGAAGTAAAGTTGACTGTTGAACGGTGGTTTAAAACATCATTAGCAGCAATGTTCTAGTTTGCTTTGTACCGTCTCAAAAAAAGGAATAACAAAAGTGCTTTCTGACCATCTGTAACTTTTTTGGAACAGTTAACCCTTGGAAGAAGTTCTGTGGCTGGAGAAGTGATGCTGAACTCGGTCTTTGCTGTATGAGATGGGCTTTGTGCCCCCTCTAGTGGAAATTCAGCCAGGTGGCTTGGGGCTTTGCTGTCTGCTCTTCTAACCACCGTGGCTGAACTTGTCAGCTCTTCATTGCAGCAGTTCTGCTGCATGTAAAAACCTTCTTAATTATGGTGAAATACTTTGCAGACCTCCTTAGTTCTGGGGGTTTTGTTGCCAGCTTTTCAGTGCAAAGACCTGCACCGTCTGTGTTTTGTGAGACAGTTTCACATCGATACCTGTCAGAGATGTATGTGAAGACAGCTAAAATTTAAAAAAGGCAAGCAAAGCTTTCTATTTTTTAAATGGCAAAAAGAAAGCAAAACATTCACATTTTTAAATGGAAAATACTGGTGTGCAGTGCACTAGGTTTAATTCCAAGTAAGGGTGTTTTTACCTATCCTGTTGGTAGGATTTCAGAGAAAAGCATTTAAAGCTGTATCTTTCTGCTTTGCTCACTGTTTTTGCTTCAACTAGTTGCAGAAGTTGCTGTGTTCACTGCCTAGATTTTTCTATATTGAATCTGAGTTTCAAAGAACCATTAGGGGGTTTTGTGCTAGCTATAGGTAGATTTTTAATTATATATTCCAAGTTGTGTTTGTAGATCTTTGTATAGCCTATATTTAGACACACACATATACCCTTTGCTTTCTCAGGGACCTTTTGAGAGAGAAGTCTCTTGGCACAAAGCTAGTGTGATAAACTTGTAAGCTTCCAGAAAGATTATTTGTCTTGCTGCTAAATTGCAGTAATAAGTAGAAAGAACTGACAAAGATCATATGTTTAAGAAATATCAAGGTTTTGTTTTACCTACATGGCAGTCAACCAACTATGTAATATTTGCCAACTAATAGGATTAGGAATGCTTCTGTATAAATGTGCTACAGTTGCCAGACATGTCTGGGACCACATCCAATTCCTGATAATTTTTGCTGTTTTTTTCAGCAGGAAACAAAGCAACTTCTTAACCCCATTAAATGAGGGGGTGTGAATGAACAGTGCAAGTTTTTAATAGGGAGCACTTGATTAAATGCCGCTTGGTTTGTACAACTCTAGGAGGACCAGGTTGAATGTAATCTTAGCAGTGGTTTTGGTGGCTTCTTCAACGAGTTCATATAGTCTGTATGCAGACTGTTGAAAGGCAAGGGGTAGAAATACAGAAGAAGCTTGAAGAAAACTTCTAAATTATGTTTCCTCTAGAAAAAGGATTTGACATATTGTTGGACCGCACATGAGGAGGCTGACTTACTGGGAGATACATGGTATGTTGGGGAAAGCTGTTGTTGGCACCAGCCAGTGCTGTAGGTGATATCACCATTGCTTTAGTGACCATTAATGCTGTGAAAGTCTTTGACTAATGACAATAACTTTGCTTTTTTTACTTTTTCGGCAAGGAACAGGTTACATCTTTTGTGAAATTGTATTCAATAGGAAATAAAAGCCAGTATAATGAAATGTATGCTAGTTTTACACACATGCCACAATTCTGTTCCAATGCCTTTTTGTGTTGCTAGGCATGGCATATAAAATGTATATAACCACACCTGATGTAATTTAATAAAACTGCCCAGAGTAGCTTGTAACTTGACGTCACTGGCACATCACCTGTAGAATACCGTAGTGGTTTGTGAGTCTGACTGTGTGCAGCCAGTCTGTTACCTTGCTGGCTTCTGCTTAGTATCGTGTCTTCTCTGATGCTGCCATTAAACTGGAGTGGCTCTTCCTCATTTTATACTAAAGGATTTGCCCGCCTCCCACCCACCCCCACACCCCCTTCAACAGGCAAGCAAACAGCTGCCTAGTTAGATGACTTGGACTCCATACCCATGGTTTAAAATTTTATTTTATTTTTTATAAATTGCAAGTGAATTCTGCAATACAACCTTTTGAAGGACTGCCTCTTGGGTATCCCTCAAGGGACTTTTGAGCCCTGTTTGCTCAAAGTCAAGCAGCACACAACATAGGTTAATAATGTCTCTTTGTGTTCGGATCCTTTCCAGAATAAATAGAGCTGATTATCCAACATCAGAAAGCCTAGTCTGACTTGAAAAAAACACTTCTTGATGTAAATATTGTCCATGAACAAGGAAAATAAGGGATGAGGGGAAGAGGGACAGGCAAAGTAGAGGTCTTCACGTAGTATGCTCTTAAGTTTTTCTTATTATTTTGTGGAAACCCTCAGTCAGCAGCAGCAGCCTTCATAATTTAATTGTGTTTATCAGCAAACTTGAAAGGGCTACAGACCAATTACTGCATTCCATTAATAGATGAATGGATAAGACAGGGTTTTTTTATTGTGTGTAGCTGAGGAAAAATAGTTGTTGACAAGTTAGTAGCTGTATGCAAGACATAAAGCTACTCTATCTATCAAGACTGCTTCCTTACTGAAATTTTTGACTTTGCTCCCAGCTAGATGGGTATCCATTCTTGGGATTTAAATCAGTATTTATTATATTCCAGGGTAGGTAATGCTTGGTATTTAGATGCTCCAAGTGTTTGCTTTGATAGGTCTGTGAGGGTATTTTAGTATGTTGACCAAGGTCCCGCAGCTTTTCCTGGCTTGTAACTTTGATGAATGCTTCACTTACTGTAAATTTTTTAGAATAATGTTGATTGCTATGGGTGGTTTGGGGTTTTTTGTTTGTTTTTAAATGTGTATATTGCACTGGATGCAATAGGCGAGATTTAGTTTGGTTTAGTCATGTTAGCTTTAGCTCTCATTTTGCATGCAAGGACTCCTATCTGATACCTTTTTAATCAAGTCAAACACTGTGCAGTAGTTTGCATCAGCTGTGATTTACATATGTAATTTATGGTCCAAATGCAGCCTGTTCTTCCTCTCCCCCTTCTGTTTTTCAAGAACTTTGAATTGCCAGTGGGTTGGTAAATCTGAAGCTGTAAACTTCCATTGTCCAAACCCCTGCTACCAGTCCAAGTTAGAGCAGACTTTTCTTTAGCATACCAGTTATTAGTTTTGTTACAGAAGGTGCTGTTTTACAAGCTTTTTCTAAAATCTAGTTTCTTGTTTCTGTTCTGCCTTGATGTGATGTAGAACTACCTTTTGGAGGAAGAAATTGGAAATGGCACTGAAGGGTCTTTTACTCCTTCATTGCACGCACATTAGAAATCAAATTTCTAATTTTTCCCGTGCAAGCATCCACTGAACTCTTAGTGGTCATCTATTATGACTTTTGTCTGTTGTAACTTATTTTTCCCTATAGCTGAGTGGTAGAATAATTTAACTTGAGTGGTTCTTATTATGAGAATGCTACTTTATTCTTTAGTTAAATCCAAATGCATGTTTACAATGCTTCATTACAGTTGATTAAGCTTGCTGTTGATTGTAACAGAGTATAGAATCATAGAATCAATTAGGTTGGAGAAGACCGCTAAGATCAGTGAGTCTGTAGGTTCATATTTTATAATATGAACATTGCTTTACAATAATATTTCACTTTTGTCTGCAGAAACTTCTTATGAAGGCTGATGTGTAGTTAATGTACTCCTGTGTATTTTTAGATAACTTTTTTAATGCTTTAAGAAGCTGAACACTAATTTGTAAGCAGTAGTTGTCAGGTTAGTTATTCTTAGTCCTTTGGAATATGATGAATCACTCATTTTCTGATATCCTAATAATAATTTATAATTTACAAATTAAACTGTTTTGATAGTGTGATAGAGTTTGTAATTTCCTAAGTGTAATAAGTATTCAGGCATCCTGTGATGTGACAATCAGCTGTTCTGTGTAAAAGTTTGTACTCTAAAGTGAAACAGGATTTTGAACATTTGAGAGCAGTTTTTAACCTTCAGCATTGTCCAACTTGAGTCTAATGTCTTGGCGCTGCTTGAAGTCAGAGTGGCATGAGCAGGCCTTGAATTTCGATCTGAAATAAAAAAGAAAAATTCCAGGTTCCAGGGGATTAGCTTAATAACGTGCCCAACAATGGAGGATAATAAATTCTTTTTTAGCTTTTGATATTTGGAATTGTTGGACAGGGGAATTATGTTTTAAAAATAAGATCAAATGCTAATAGGATCCATTTTACTTCAGATTTCCCAATTAAGAATTAGGTTGGTTTTTTTCCCTGCTTATCAGAATGGATTTTATCAATGACGTTGGAAATGATTATTTTAATATTTCTTGTCAGCACAGTATTGTAATGACTGTGTACTGCCCCAGGATGCCTTTTTAATGATTTTAACCTTCTTGAATTAGCTTGATGTACCATTAATGCATAAAAATTGCTTTTATTTTTGTTCATGATGTATTCATAATTGCACATCTTTCCCTGCTTTATGTTCAGATTTTCTTTGACCCATTTAACTGTGTGCCATGCAGTTCTCTGATGTCGCAGAGGAAAAGCAAGTGTTCAAATATTTAGAGGGTAAAATTTTACCATCAATGTAGTTTGTATCACTGGGTGTGAAACAAACAGGTTTGAATCTAATTTCGATTCAGAGTCAAGTCTGTTACTATAGCTTAGCAGTTCACTTTGGTTGTATGCCTGCTGGCGATCAGAGTAGAAGGTACTTACATATTTCAGCATAAACTTTCAGTATGCAGATCTTTTGTATTGCTGCAGTTAATACTGTAACTGTGTGCATAAGGCAAAATGCTGAAAATCTACTGGTTAATCATGTCAGTATTATAACTTTAAAAATTTGGAGGAGATAAAGCCAATCTTAAGGGCTTGCAGTCTGACCCACTTGTGTAGTTAGTAGGAGTACCTAGAACCGTATTTCTTTTGTGTGTGTCTATATGATGAACCTTGCTGGGAAGGGATTTCTGCAGTGTCAGGGTTTAGAGTCTCCCTGCTAAGGTGCTGTTAGAGACATCACATACTGTGAAGATGCACTTAGTGGAAGATTTTTGGCCCAACTTATGTGTCTCAGATACCATGGATGGCATTGCTGTTGCCATATCTGTCTTAGGCAAAATGCATCGGTTAGGGTTGAGGTTTGGAAAACTCAGAACAGCCCATTCTGTTGTGCATGTGGTGTCCGTTACGTGAGTCGTCAAACACAAATTTGGGAGGTTTTACCTCATGTGGATGGCTGTAACACAGAAATTTTGAAATAAAAGAGCCCCAAATAGCAATAAACCTGTGAATATTGAGGCAGGAGTTACAGATACATAATGAGAGAGGACACTGCTGCCTCACAGTTTGGACCTTTCGCTGTAGTGCTGTGCTGTTGCCGTTGGTTTTGGATGCTTTATTTGCAAATTAAACTAATCTTTTATTAGAGAGTGTGTCTAGTGTGTGTAAAAGTTTACCAGAAATATTTTCTTTCTAAATCCAAATAATATTTCTGATGTTGTCTTGAACAACTGTGTCTAAAAGGGGTACCTTGAAGTACAAATTCTCCATTAAGGGATGGAAGATGACAAATTAATCCTCATACAGACGGATTGCGGGGAAAGGCTGTCACTTGCTATCAGTGTTACCAAGTCAGGTTTTATAGATGTATTTTCATTAGGAAACGTTAATCAGTCTAATGGGAAGTAAATAAAGTCTCTGTCCTATTCCGCTGACAGCTGTTTTAGGAAGAGACAATATTCACTCTCGCACTTAGATACGGCCTGAAGGCTTTGTCAGTTCGGGAGTGGGAGGCTGGGGCAGTGGGGACCCAAGTGCGGCGCAGAGCTGGGGAGCGAGTCCTCTGGCTCCTGGAATTCCTTGGATTTCGGTCAGGTGCAGCCCTGACCTCCTGGCGGGCGCTCGGCGTCGGAGCGCGGCGCTGCTCCGGTAGCTCCTTAGTTGGGCTGGTCGGCGGCGGGCTGGGCCCGCCTGCCAGGACTGACACGCTCCTCCGTGCTGCAGCAGGACTGGGAACACGTCCCTTTGGTTGTGAGGTCCAGGTATTTGCGGCTTACATGCCTTTTTTTTTTTTAAGAAGGAGAAGTAAAAGGGGTGTAATTTTCGCCCTTAGCACTACGGCTCATCCGGGAGCCGCAAACCCTCAGCCCCCGCCTTTTACGAGCCCCCTTTGGCGTATAAACGAGCGTGCAGCGAACGCTTCCTCGGAACGCCCCAGCGTACGGAGGTCGAGCGCGGCGGAACCCGGCGGCTGGAGCTGGAGGCCGGCGGCGGTGCCGCCTCCCCCCCCCCCCGCAGCCGCCAGGGGGCGCCGCAGCCGCGGGACGCCCCCAGCCGATCCCGGCGGCGGGCCGGGAAACCCGCCCTCCCCTCTCGGCGCGGGGGCGAGGCCCGAAGGCTCTGGCCGAGTCCGAGTGCTCCTCGCCGCCGGCCCCCTTTCTCCAGGCCGAGGACTTGGGGCTGTGGGCTTCGTAGCCTTTCGTGAGCTGGCCAGAGGGACTCGCCGGCAGTCCGGCTGTGTGCGGCGCCCTGGGCTTTATGGGCACGGAGGTTACCTGAAGCGGTTAGAGGCTTGGGGCTCGCCTCCCTGTGAGGAGAAGGCAGCGGCTGTGAGGAAGCTCGGCCTTGTCGGCTGAGGCCTTGCTCTGTCACCGGCTTCCTTCCTGAGGCTGATGGGCAGTATTTCTAGACTGGGTTCTTGCTCTCGAATTTGAACATCAGTGACATTTAAGCTGTTCGTCTTCAAAAGTTCCAAATTTCAATTTTTCTTCACTCCATGTGGGAGAAATATGTGTTTTAAATGCCTCATGTGCTACCTATTTAAAAAGAAAAAATGACACAGAACAACCCATAACCTTTCATGGCAGTAGGACTTTAGGTCCAAATGCAGTGGAACAGCCCTTTCCAAGACGTTTCCTTTTCTGGAGCATGTGCCCCTCTGCTTTGCTGTCTGTCTGTCCAGGAACATGCCATAGCCAAGCACAGAAGTGGTAATTCTCTACTTGAGTAAATTCATTACTTGAACTGCTACCTTGCGGTATTCTTTCTTTTCCTATTTTGTATTGCTTGGGGGAGATACAGCAGATTTTAAATAGGTGTTATTATATCTTACAAACAGTCTTTAGAGAATTTTCTTCAGAGCTTTGTATATCTGAATTAGAAAATTCAAAGGATTTAGTAATGAGAGTCAGTAGGAAAAAGATATAAATACACAAATCTGATATGGCTTGTCTTGCAAAGTCTATTTCTGCATACATTTTGTTCTCAACTTAATGTTATTTTAGTATGCCCTGATTCCTGCCTGCCTTTAACTCTTACGTGCCATCAATAAATGGGAAGATTTAGTCTGTGCAGTTCTGGAAACAAGAATTTCACTCCATCAGTGCTTTTGTAGCGGCTGCTTTTGTTTACACAGACTATCTCCCTGGACATACTGATTGCCATTTAACCTCTCAGACCCATAACCTTAGATGGCATGTTCTCCACCGGTTCTGATGTCCGACTGCACATTGTTATGGGAGGCTCCCATGTCAGTTGGTAGGAGGAAGTTATTCAGTATCTGAAATTGGTATCGTATAGAAAGGCTTGAAATGAGCTCTATGAATTACATAGTGCCTGGAGAAACATCAAGAGTATGAAGAAGTCTTCATCCTGGGACGCGGTTAGCATCAGCAGGACTGGGCTGGAAAATGGCAGGTATTTGTGCAAGCAATGTAACAAACTATACCGCAGCCCCTTTTCATTGGGTTTAATTTTCTGAAGGATTAACTGAAAGTCACTTTTCAATATTTTTTTTCTGTTGTCCCTGGGGACTTAAAAGGTCTCTTCTGCATGCAGTTTCCCTCATGCTTGGCAGTTGCTTGTATGTTACAGCCATGCTGTTTGTTGGGACTCCCGCTTGTCCTTTGCCTGGTTGCCACTTTTCATGAAAACTGCAGGGACTTTGCAGGCTTTGGGACTTTGAGAGTTGTACTGCTCCTTCAGATTTCTTCAAATTTGCACCCAAATTCAAACACGAGGGGAGGAAAGAAGAAAAGGAGGTCTTCCAATGATGTATCTGCATCCATTTTTCTCATTCTTGGAATTAAATGATGGGACGAGGAGGTGTAGTCCAGGGTATGGCATTTCAGAAGTGCTGTAATTTGTACAGAGGAGTTGAATGATGTAGTGCTTATAAAAGTTCCAGGGAGGTTTACTTTTTAGCTGTGGTGTGTCATTCACTAGGTTACTTGCAGAAAACAGTAATCTGCAGAACTTTCTGTATGACTCAAAAATCTTATAAGATTAGTTTTATGGCACTTTCTTTAAGTCTTAATTTGAATTTTGTGTGGTAAGGCAGACAACCTAGAAGACGATGGTGATGCAGAGCTGCTGATATGATGGAGTAGGTGACAGCTGTTACATTTTCCAAAGAGTACAATAAATGAAAGACCTAGTTCATCATGTGTAAGTTTCTCACTAAATGGAAACAAGAATGTTGATACATTTCATCAAAATGTGAAAGAATAGGATTTCCAGTACTGAAGATTCAGAATTGGTCCAGTAGGTTCATATCCTTGAATGTAAACTCGAAGACAAATCCTGGGGCAGGAAGCATGGTAGTTGTTTGGCGGTCAGTTGCTTTTTATTGGTGATAGACCTGAGGGTGAGAGGCATAAGCAGTCTGTTTTATAAGATCATGTAAGTTGCATTTGAGAGATAAAATGTTATAAGCACATTCATGGAATGTCTTGAAAGCTATTAGAAATTGTTTTTCGTTAACACCAGAAACTGAAGTAAAAACAAATTCTAGAAGAGGGAGAAAGTTTGGAAATTCCTTATTTTTTAAAACCTCTGCCTTTTCTACAGCTGTATTGTAAACTTGGAGATTTTGTTTCCAGGTATGTTCTGCCTCATCTGCTTATGTATTCAGTACCATGAATAAAATGTGACTTTTGTTATTGTCCCACTTTATTAATTTGTCCTCCATCAAATCTTAAAAATTGCTATTGAACATGTATGTGTCAGTAATGTCTGTATTGCACCCATAGATTAAATTTTAGTTCTGTGTGCCAATGTGGACATAGGCATTAATCTGAAGGCCTGTGATTATTCTTTCTCCAGATGTGGAGGTTGTGTTCAGTTTTGTAAGCATATCTGAAATGCCAGTATCTGCTCTCATTTTTTTGTTAAGCATTGAGTATCATTTCCAATCTATAGCAATAAACTAACCCTTTTTTAAAATGAAGCGTATTGTAGACATAAGCCTTTCTGAATGCATGGCATTTTTTGATATCATGTGAAAACATGCTTTCAGTTTTTTTAGATTTTAAATTCTAATCTATTCCTGCTTTGTCATTTTACAGTCTGCATTACACGTTGGTGCTGCTGTTGTGTTTAGTACCTTGGGAAAATATCACTGCTGCTAAACTGTCTTGCATTTTGCAGAGCCTTACTCTCAATAAAGAAAAAAAAGAAAACCAGAATGGAAGTAAGTCAGATGTCCTGTCAGGTTGACAGAGGTTGAATTATGGAAAAACATCCCCCTGCTAAATTTTGTCATGCTGCAGTTCCTGGTGGGGCTGGTGACAGAAACTGAAAAGAGCAGTGACAATTTCTGCAATTCTATTCAAGCCAAGTGACCTGAACAGCAAACTGATTGCATAGCGAGTAACATGGTAACAGCACGGCTGCTAACAGGGCTCAATTGTGGGAGATGTATCCAAATACAACGATTAAAAAAAAAAATATACTGCTTGGTAATATCTGTTAGCTAGATGATTCTTTAGCTCTGCTTTTGCAGTGGCTAATGATGCTCTAATGGGGGGTGCAGGAGCTGACCACAAGGTTAGATAAGGGCCAAAAAGGGCTTCAGCAGAGCTTGAGCTCCTTAAAATGCCAGTTTAAATTTTCTCCATTACAGCGACAACCTTTTTCTTACTTGCATCTGTTTTATGTCTAAGAGGCCTATTTACACTATGGCTCATTTGCCATGTTTTGGGGGATAGTCTGCCTTGCTAGCAAGTCTTTGTTGCTCTTCTTACTGCGATACTCTTTATTATGGTACGATCACTTAATCTGTTTTTTTTTTTTTCTTAAATTTTTATTGACAAATCTCAAAATGTGTTAACACTTCATGTGCTGCCTTACAGTATGTGTTCTGTAAAGCTTGTCCAACAAGTTCTCAAATACAGAGGGCAATGAGAAATGTCTAAAGCTTATTTTCTTTAATTATCCTCAATATGTTGTCCCTTGGTCATTGGTTTTAACTGTCCTTTGTGGAATTAACTTTAAATTTGTTAGCACAAAATGACCTTGATGGCTTAATATTGCTGAATGAAAGAGTAAGAGCTAACATGCAAGGTGTTTTTTCTCAAGGCAGACGCAAGGGAAGATGCCTCCTGCTCCTTACTATAAAACTGGCTGTGAGAACACCACCAGCCTGCTCAGAGCGTCACCAGAGTGCGTTTTGGAACACCTGGAAACAAAACCTGTGCTCAGGGTAGAAAGTAGAGGCTGTTAGAACAAAGGCGGAGGCAATACCAAGCCTGAGGAGTCTTGTGAGAAAATCTGACTTCACCTTGAGAAGCAGCTGTGATGTGCACCGTTCTCTTGGTGCATCATGCTGTGCTATTTCCAGCCATCCCTTGAGGTTCCAGAGAATAATTGTTGCTCTTACATATTTGTTATTTCTGGCATACAGCATAGTGAAGGTCTTTCATCTGAGTTGTCAAACAGAAAGCTCTGTCAAAATGCTGATATGCTACATTTATATCTCTTAGTTTCTAGAACTTTTGTCTGTTCCTGGGTGTGTTTGCAGTGTATTTAGTAACATTTATTAAGGAGAATAGCTCGCTTTTTCTTCTTATAATAAAGGGATGCTTTTGTTTGAGCTATCAAACATTTAAGACTGGTGTAATAAACATAATCCTTTTGTAATGTTCTCTGTTGTGTAACAAACACGGTTTAAACATCAAAGTTTATTATTAGCATAGGTTGCTCTTCAAAAGCGGTTTCTGAAATGCATTGCAAATCGTTGCCTTTCAACTAATCCGTATGCATATGCAAATCCTATTGAAACTGTTTGCTTCTCTGGGATTAGCACTTGTGTATTCAGAGTTTAAAAGCCTGCATGAATGTATGGGGGTGGTGTGTGTAGTAAACCAGAATAAGTGTTGGCATTAGTCTTCTGAATTCCTATGCCAGAAAACATCCAGCACTACTACCGAGTTTAAAATACATGCTTTTTCCTTATTCTCTATAAACTAGAGAATCCTTAAACTAGTTGCATATAATTTAACTTTGAAATTGAAATTTGATATAATGAGGTTGCTTGCAGTGCTAAGTCCTTGGTGTTGCAGACAGACTTGTGCCTGTTAAAGGTGGAACTTTTGCCTCGTCCCACTTAGGAAAAAAAGCATTTGCACCAATCTTGTATTTTGGTTGTCATCAACAGTACATGCACAGTGAAATTTATCTGCAAGCTACTTGTTTTATTTCAGTTTTTAGAGGAGATGGGATTGGCCCATTTGTTGACCTGTCTTAAACTGTGAGTTGCTTAACGAAAGACTTGATTTACTGTCAGTCATTAAGACTGCTGGTGGATGGTCAGGCCCAGCAGGTCAGGGTGTTTTGAGATGCTTGTTAAGGGATATAAACCTTAGCTGGATGCAGTATTGGGCTAGGATAGCTTGTTGGCATCTGGGCATCCCAAATCTTTGCTAAGGATAAAAACATACCTCGAACATATGGAAGCTTGTTGTCCTGGTATTTCACTAATTTTGTCTTTCCAGAGGTAACAATCTTCCTGTGATCCATGTAGACTTGTTTTAGCAACACATGCTCCATTTTGGTTTTAGTAGTATTCTGGAAAGCTACTTGGCAGGTGGATGGGACTGTGTGGGCTGCCTCTTTGTTACGCAAATTATCCCAACTATTAAGTGCAACTTGGGCACAGAGGCTCAACTAGTTTTATTAAGTGGTTATGGAAACTAGGGACTCTGTCAAACTTGTTTGGTGTCAACTTGCTGCTCCCCGTTTGCACCCTTGGTTCATAAAGCATTTTGAGAGTTTGGGGGTTAAAATACCTGTGCTGTGTTTTCTTGACTGTTACTGCCTGCCTTGATGCTGACAGCTGGTTCATGTAATGGGCTTGTCCTTTTCTTGCCAATGCCTGTGCTTGTAGTACTGCAAACATCAGGTCAATAAGCTGTGTTCCACCAGTATTAGATTTAAACATGTGTAGGCTATGTAAGTAAGAAATGATTGGAATTGCAAGTGTGGTACACGAATCTTGTCATGAAGAGCTTTTTCTTGTTCATTTAAACTGCCTAGTGTCTGAGATTTGGTTGGGGGGCTGGGGTAGGGCAAGAAATGGTTTCTTGATGGGGACCCTGGCAGTCAGCACATCTGACTTCACTTCATTACCTGCTGATAGTTGGTAACTAATGTGATGTAGCCAAGCTGTGTGCTTTGGCCCTCAGCTTGCTCTTGTTTGGGTTTGACTTTATTTTTTTTCTTTTGGCTCTTGATTTATAACCCTTAAATGAAAGTTTCCTGTAACTTCCAAAACTTTGAATTAACTTTTTAAGAAATCTTAGATAGAAAAAGAAGGGAGGTTTTTTAATCATGTTTCAGTCATGTGTCAAGTGCTCTGTTCTGCTTGGTAGCAAACACTGCATTCACTCAGGAACCTCTGCAGAGAAGTGGAAAATCTTCACAAGCTGCTCAGCGCCAGTGCCAGTACATGCGTGTTTTGCAGTTGTTACTCAGCTGGCATCAGTGCTTAACCAAAAGTCTTTGCATTGTCCAAATTATTTACCATCTTCTCATGGGGGTTAATTTCTTTTGTGCCTTACATGTACATGCAGAATTGAAGCCTTAATTTCCACTAGAGCTTCTTCCGAGGAAGACTGTCATCTTTGTCCTTGTGACAAGCAGGTGAGATCTGGCAATGCCTGATGAAGGGACGGTGCCCCTGTGGCCATGGGCACAGGATGGAGCTGGCAGCATCTGCTGCCATAGTGCTCCTGCGTGGGCAGGAGTTGTCTTGCCTTCTGGGGAAGCCAGTGTGGTCCCTTTGCAGTGGGATTAAAAGCAACAATTAATGTAACTAGGCATGAAGCAGCTGTGGCAGGAAAATGGAGATTTGCTTTTATGTGGTGGTGACACACTTGCAATTTGTTTGTGAAACAAACGTCATTTATCTTGGATTTTAAAAGTAGTATCTAGGACTCGTTCTCGGTCAAGGGATCCTCTACTTTCCTTGGAAGAAAGTAAAGCAGTGTGCTGCTGTCAGCCAGGCTCTGCGGGGTTGATAACAACTGCAGAGAAAGCAATGCCTCACTCGGCGCATGAGTGCTGTTCAATCACCTGGGGGAGCTTTAATTCAGAAAAAGAATTAGTACAAAGCTGGTATAAGACTAAAAACCTAATAGTTTTGTTAATAAATGTATGAATGCATATTCTTTTCAGTTTCAGTATAATAAACCCCAAGATTTCTAAGCACACAAGATCCTGCTGTGTTAGGTACCTTCTGGAGTGTCTCACCACATGCCTGCCCTTTGAAAAGGCTGAAGATGGTTTTCAGAGTCACAAAAACAATTTTAAATTTAGAGCTTGAAGAAAAACAAACCTTTGCCTATCTGCACTTAATGAAGGAACATTATTGGCAGATGCTGAAGAAATATTTTTTCCATAGAAAATTGGATTTTGTGCATAAAACTTGTTAATGTTAATAAAGACAGGTCATTACTGGTTTCAAGTCATATATGCAAAATCCAAGAGATGTAGTGTGCTAGTGGTGCTTCTGTTGGTGATACTTTTGTATAAAAAATATTGTGAGGAATAAATCAGCTTCAGTTTAGCATACATACAATTGACTTGCTCTCATCATTTATGCCTCTTCTGATGGCTGATACACTTGCTTGTGTCTTAGGCGTCATAATTTACAGTCTCGCGGAAAGGTATGTTTAGATTTAAGCTGTGCAATGGTGTAACTAATGAGAAATAGAGGAAATTTATAGCACTTCATGATTGATTGGATAAGTACCTAGACATTAATTGAAATCTGAGGACTCCCAGCTGTCTTTCAGTTTAAAAAAAAAGTCTCTTTGGGCAAGCAAAACTATTGCTTTGTAATATTTTGGAAGTACTTTTCATATTTATGGAAAACATGGTTGGAATGGAGAGGTGGGAAGTTGGTAGGGTTCTTCATAATTTGCCAGTGCTTGGGTAACTAGTGTATATCCCCTAATCAGCTACAGGAACTCATTAATTTGTACCTATAGTGGTATCACTTAGCTCTTATTTTACAATCTCAGTGTGACTTCAGTTGTCTTCCCCAGGACTGTGCATTTTGGCCCCTATTCAGTACAGAAACTTGGCTGTAGTCAGCAGTTTCTGCTTATCTTCTGCTTACTTTCCCTGTCCCTGTTTAGCAAAGAGGCACTCAGGCCTAACTGTTGTGTGACAAATTATCTGGATAAATACTTTACATTAATCTCTCCATTAATAACGCTGTTGAACCGATCATCTCTAAAGAGATTGCACAGCTTTCTTCTGTGCTGTCATTCTGTAAATGTACCATTCTTGCTGAACCTTAGTCTTGTGAAAATGTCTAAATTTTCCCATTAAGTGCTTAAAAAGTAATAAAACTAAAGCCATTAGCCTTCACTCGTCAGATCTGTATCAAGAGAAATATTCTTCAGTGCAATAAATCTGATCAAATGTTCGACATTTATATCATTTGAATTCATTCTCTGGAAATGGACCTTTGAAGGTAAATTGCATTAAGTAGGGCAGTTTAAATTTTTAATACAATCTTATTGTAACTGTTAGCAAATGATTAAAGTGCAAAGGGGGGGCTTATATATTTTGCGAGATTTATGTTAAATGCTATATGATGCTTCTACTCTGGTGGGTAACTGCTTTTACGACAGCTGAATGTGCATAAAACCCACAAAAGCAAATAAAGATAATAGAGTAAATGACTTTATATCTGCTATTGGATTTTTGGAAGTCGTTTTTGGAACAGGATTTATTTCACCTGCGAGTGAAGCAGCAGTCTTGGTAACAATAAGCTTAAGTGTTTTTCTAATGGGAATTAGCATGTCTGAGAGGTGGTGGATTCTGATGGCTCAGTGGACAACAAGTGGTGATGTGGTTGTGCGTCTTTTGGATGTTGCTGTAGTGTTGGTTTTGCTTTGCACAGTGTATGTGTTTTACATTGTAACTCAGTTCTATAGATTGTCACCTTTGGGCACATCTGCCAAGGGTATGGTAACAGTGAAGTTTGAGTGTCTTAAAAGTACCTTAAATGCTTTTATTTTGAAAAATTCTGCTAGGGAGGGGTAGCAACTATGTGGTGTGTATCTAGTGCTTGAAAGCCATCAAACTAGCTTTGTCCACAGATGCAGCACACCTTGAAGACAGAGCTGCTGATGTTTGAGACAGTCAGGAGGCTGGAAATATTCTCCATGAGACACGATACCTGATTTCTTTTTTGTTTTCTCTGAGGAGACTATTCACATCTTGAGGAATAATATCCATAATTAAAGTGAGAGAAGTAATATTTGTTCAAATTGTATAGTGAACATGATGGTTTTTATGTATCCCAGGAGTCAGGTTAAAATGGACAGAGGTGTCGGGGCTTTTGCTGGTCCTCTGGACCTCTGATATGCCCAGATACTTTTAACCAAGGCACGGATGACTCCTCTATGTGTAAATCATTATTTGTAGTATTTGGCCTGCCATATGACTACATCTGCTAGATGTGCCAGGAGGACAGGGGAAGACAGAAATAGCTTGCCATTATTTTTAATCCATCACTACAGAAGTGAAGTGTACCTTCAATTATATGGTTTAATAAAACCATAATCAGGCTGCAGTTTGGAGCAATATCATCATGCTTGCATCACACAGTGACAGGGAAAGTGTGATGGTGGGAAACAGTATAAAAATAACAATTTAGGAGACAAAATGCTGCATTTGATTTGATATGCGTTACAACTAGTCTGCCTATGTGAAGTTTGATATTAAAAACATGGAAACAAAAGAGAACCAACTTCTTAATGGCAGAGCCACCTCTATGGATTATTTCAAACAGATAGTGGCTGAAAATGAATTTTGAAGTGTGTTACAAAATGCCATAGAATATCAATGAATGAATATTCGTTGGTTAAGTAGTTAATACCTAGATGTAACAGGACATAAGTGAGGCTGGACTTTGAAATGCTAATAAAATCTGGTAGTTTTCCACAAGAACAATTAACCATTAGCAGAGCATCAGAAGGATGAACAGTGTAGCTTGTGCTTGCACTGCCCTTAAACTGCATTCTGGTTTTCACCCTGTCTTCCAGCCACATCGTACTTACTTGTCTTGCAACTTCAGAGATTAGCATCTGTCTGCTTTAAGGCAATTCAGGCTGGAAAGGGAGTTTATGTCAAAAGTTTGCAGACCATCTTGAGATGGAGCAAAGCCGTAGATGGGGTCACCTGCGCTTGCGGAGGTCATTGACTCTACACCATGCTTTTCAACCTCTGTGAAGGGGGTGCTGAATCCTGCCCTTACATCATCCAAACTTGTCTTGCTTACAAACAAGCTTGTTTTAGGGCTGCTGCAATACTTTGGAACTTGAAGATATGTAATACTCTGCCACACTGGACACATGGCCCTTGTTTTGGGGCCAGGTGTGCCTTGTATGCAGGTAGTTCTGTGATGTCAAGGTGCAGTGGTACTTCTGGATTCAGAGGCTTCAGGTTGTTAGGAAAGAATTTTAAGTCATTTTACCAGTTTAAAAAAAAAAATTGTTCTAATGAAAGGCCTGGGGTTTGGGTAACAATGCAAACTTTTTCTTCAGGAGTCAATTAATAGAACTATCTGAATGAGGCACAAGTTAAGTTAATTTGATTTAGTAAATGTGAATGTATTTGTTTGTTTCTATAAGGATGGTTACCTCTGAGTGTAACCAGAAGCTTTCTATCATTTTGTATCCTTGTCTGTATGCTGTTATTGGATGGGCCTAAATCTTTAGAAAGTAGAAATGTTGCCTATGAAAACAATAATTTGATAGCATGCCCCACAAAATAGGCTTTCCATGAATCTGCTTCAAAACATAAAAATGAAATTGCTTGCAAGCTGGTAAAATTCTTAAGCGTAGTATTGTTGTATGTTACTAAATTCTATGTCAAAACATAGTTATTTATTAATTATGTTAATCACATCAAAGCATAGAATTCAGTAACATACAACAATACTACGCTTAAGAATTTTATTCTTAAGGGATGATTAAACCCCCGATTATTTTATTTATGGGCATTTTACAAAACACGTCAATTTGACATCATTGTATTTGAATGTGCTGTTTTCTGTTTGGGGTTTGTGTGCCCCCCACCCACTCTGCCCACCCACCCTTGTTTCAACATTTTTTAACCTTTGTATTTAAAATTGTACCTTTGTGTGGGAAATAACAGGATTTATGACTTGATTCAGTCATAATGAAAAGATCAGCAGAGCTTCATGATTTACTGGTTAGGTAAATAAATGCATGTGCAAAAGTCTTTACCTGTGTGTCTGACACGGTGTTTGCCTTATAAATCCCTAAGCCATATGCTTCTACTTGCAACACAGTTTGAGTAGTGAAGAAAACATGGGTTTATTTTTAAAATTTCTTTAGATGACAGATGCTTTCCAGATTGTCTAGCAGATTTATTGACATATTTGCTTACCTAATCTTGGGAGACAGTGATTTCCCTCAAAGTTGGGAATAAGTGATATGCAGTGTTAATCATAGTTACCTGCAGAGGAAAAAATAATATATTGGCATTGATTAGAGATATTTAACACTAAGTCTTATTTATAACTTATTTATAAATGTATTTTAGTATTGGTAGAAGTTACTATTTTTGAGAGCCAGAGCTGAAACGTGTACTTCAATGAAGGTATCACAAAAAAATGAAGGTACCAGTAAGGTGTGGTTTTAAATTTATTTTAAGGAGAAATGTAGTAAAATCTTCTAGAAACGTTAACACTGAACTAGTCCATTGTAGCTGAATTTGATTATTAACTGTGGTGATAGTGAAACAGTATTTTTCAGTATAAAATTTGTGTGTTCATACATATAAGGCCTATTTACTTGTATTACGAAATATCCTGATAGTTCTTGGAAACTATCTGTATCGGAGAAGTTACAAAATTGTTTTAGTAGGGTGAAAGAATTACACATTTTAGTAATGAGATGCAACTTCAACTCTTTCGAGGAGCCTGTGTAGTAAGATAATAAAATTATAATAAAGCTACCAACTTTTCTTTCTAATGTACATTACGTTCAGTGTATACATTTCTTCTGTTGGTTGACTACAGCCAGGGTGAGCTTGAGCTTGTTTTGAAGAGTCTTCTCTGCTACAAGGAGGCTTGCTGCTGGGCATTGTATTAGCCCATCATTCCCAGAAGAATATAAATGGGTATATCAAACAACTGTGTATAGCATAAAGTTTTAACCATCCCACATTAGAGAAGGTGAAGACTAATGCAGATAAGCGAAGCATATAGTGTTACTTACCCTGCTTTGTTCGTGTTTCACGGAAGCTATATTTCTAGCTTCATAGCTGCTTACTTGACTTCCTGGCAATTTTTTTCACTCTAAATTTAACATGAGTACCTTTGACTTTGTTCCATCCTGAAGGTAACTGTTTATTACAGTCAGCATTGAAATCCCTCAAGTAGTAGGAGCAATCACACAATAGCTTCACTTCCAGCAAATTAACAGCCCTACAAAGTAATGGAGACATAAATGAAGATAAATTTGTTTTAATATCATGAAATAAAGGGAATTCAGGTAAAAATTGGATTCTGTATTAAAATTCATCTTCATTTATTGGGAGCAGCTTTGAAGCTCTCACTGGATTAATCTTAAATAAACTTTTGTGTACAGTATAGCTTTATATTAAAATAGATACCACAAGACAGACAATGTATTAATCGGAGAAGGCAGTCTTCTCTATCAGTGTATAGAATTCATTCACAGCTAGTGAAGAATTTTGCTTATTAGAAACTTACTTGTGACAACAGACATAAATCAACACTTCTGAAAGATTAATTTATTTGCATAATTTTACCTGCCTAGTGTAGAAGTGATAGCTTCTTCCAAATTAGAAAACTAAGTGGGTTTATTTAGCATTACCAAGTTAACACGTCTTTTTAAAGGTTTTAGGAAAGCAGTATCCAGTATTGCTGTGATTTCAGAAGTCATGCAGAAATTCACTATTTGACAATGAGAGAAGTGAAGGGAAACATGAATTACTGACTCTCCAAAAATAAGGCTCTGGAAGCTCAGAGCCTTTGACGTTTCTTCCATGTCCTGAGAGTAGAGGTACAAGCTGCAGGGAGAAATTACACTGTCATTGGCAGCAGTACATGTTTGGGAAGGGAAGGCAGGAATACTTGCTGCTTGTCTTTCCATGGTGTGAAATAGCGAAGTGCCTTTGCTCTTAGCTGACTATTTTAACAGCGTGTTACCTTTTGACTTGCCAGCTGAAATTGTTGCATTTGCTTTGGCATTGGCATTGTTTAATGTCATGTCTCCTGTAGTTTATCTTTGTTGAAATGCCTGTTTTAATTTTTTGACTTTTTTTGAACCTGCAAAAGCAGGTAGTTTCACGTAGCAGAAATAGAATAATAGCACTTCAAATATATAGTGGTTTAAACATCTATCTGCTTACCTTGTTCTCACTGCGGAAGAGGCATGTCTTGTGAAATACCTTGCTTCCTTGGTAACCAGAAGGCTGTGTTTAGGTGCTTTTCTTTCTAGATTGTGCATAGGTGCTTGAGAAGTACAGGGGAATAATATAGGAGTGAAAGCTGTCTGGCTTATATGACTACACAGCATTTCAAAGTGAAGTGTGTTTTAGTCAGGTAGTAGAAATGCAGATATCATGTATGTATGTAATCAAATTGTTCTAAGATGAAAATATTTGTCAACCAAGCACTTTGTCCTGTAAAACTTCTTAATGCTTGTGGTGCCTTGCACTATAGGTTTTATTGGTTGCTTTTGGTTTGTTGTCAGATAGTTGGACTCTTTTCTTGCTGTGTGGGGTCAGAGGTAAGTACCTGCACACTTTGTTTTCCCACCCTTGTTGGTCATGCTGTAAAGTGAAATAGAGGTTATCCTGGCAAGTACCGCCCCACCATAGTCTGTTAGAACATTAGGTAGATTTGTGTTCAGTGCAGAATAATAACTCATCTTTATGGGTATGGCAGTACAGCACACTGTTTCTACAGGGAAAAATAGTTTAAGAAATTTCTGGCTGTACGTCATGCTTTAGCTGTGCTTATGCTGGCTGATTGTTGGACCATGGCTTAAACTGGCTTACTGAAAAGACCTGAGTCAAAAAGTTCTTAAGATGATTTTCCTGCTAGAAGCAGCATCTCATGCAACTATATACTACGTTGTGGACTGGTTTTGTGCATTTACTTGCCTCGGCTTTATATATGACATGCTTGCACACAAGAATACCGTGTTAAATCGACTGCTGATAACATTACATGGAACAGATTAATCATTGTTGGAAAGAACTGAAACAGATTAAGAATCCTGAGGATGAGACTTAGGGGTTTTTTATATACTGACATTAAAGGAGAGGACCTGTGGCAGATATAATCCCCCTCAGCAGGACACAGAGGTGTATCTTAGACACGGTGCAGAGCAGTACTGCGATTACACTGCCGTGCTGCGTGCAGACGCCTGAATCTTCTCTTGCCCTGCAACAGTGAGTCAGTCTACAAATCCAGCAAGAAGTTCCCCGTAACACATTTGTGATTTTTTTTTAAATTTTTTTTTTAAAGTCTGTAGTTGTTGAAAATGTTGAATTTGTATTGGCAACATATTTAGGACACATGCAAATATGTAGTGGCTTTTCCCACCCCCCAGAAAGTAGCTCGAGAAATTGCTACATCCAAGCCCACACACTATAGGAGTGCAGTACTTGTTTCTGTATTGCAGCTGGCACATGGTATGCCACCTCTCCTTTTTAAAGGGAGAAATATAGAAGTTGTTTAGCCTAAAATATGGATTAAATTTAAAATAACAAGCACAATGGCCTTAATAGTGGATACTTACATTAATGTTTCCCATTCAAAAGCATATTTGGTTAGTGGTTGCTTTTGTAGTTATTACTGCTTCTCCTGTAATATGTAGTTGTGGAATAAATTTATTTTTATTGAACACTTATTGTAAACATGGAATATTAAGCTAAAAGGCAGCAGCCATAAAAACGTAAGCTGCTATACATCTTAAACTTCCCACAGTGTGTTTTCCTTAGGCAGGGTCTTTCACATGAAACAAACGGTCATCAGCAGGGCTTATGGGCAGAAGCATATTATTTTTGTTCATCTGATGAACCATGGTTTTGTTGATGTATCAGTTATACTATATGCTGCTTCTGCTTTCCTGCTCGCTACCAAGTTCTGTTGAGGTTACTGGGATTTTTTAGGAACCATGACTTATGCAGAATTAGTTAAGGTATACCTAATGGTATTTGTATGCTGATGTTCATATTGTTGGCTGGAGATGCTAGCTGGGATGCTTTCTGCTGTATCAGTTTCTCTGTTCTGTAGGAATTACAGTAATAAAGTATGGTGACCTCTACTGATACTGTAAAATACTCTTTAAAAGCAAGGATTAGGCCACAGAAGTGTTAGTTTATCAACAAGAATGAGGCAGTGACAATATGTGTGAAGTGTTGAACGTGGAGAAGAGTTTGTTCTTTCCTGCATATCATTCAGACGAGCTTGCAGGGGCCCTCTAGCTGCTGTATGTGCAGACACTGAGCGCGGGGATGTGCACGAGTAACTGCAACCTCAGGGTTGGTTATGTATCTTCTGACAAAACCAGATACTCAGGTGGGGAGGGAGCAAGTGATGAGCACGTCGGCTCCAGAAGTGACACTAGCAGTGCAGGGTCCAGCTGGATGATGAAGTTCCCGGTCAACCCCACGCTTGGTGTCTGAAAATGGAGGTTGACAAATTTTGTGTTGTTTCTGAAGCTGTCTCCCTTCCTTGCTATTTTAAGCACTAAGCAAGTATTTTGACTTTGTGCTTGTGTAAAAGTCACTTTTCACAATTTATATAGTTTAAAAAGACAATTGGATTTCTGAAGTAAGCCTCATGATGAAATGTTAATTTTCTCATACTTAAAAATATCACTGTGGCCTTTGACTTTACAGTGAGAGAATCCCCTTCTCAAAGATGCAGTACAGTGCATTTATTGCTTAGCCTTCCTTGTAAGTAATCCTCTTATCAAGCATCTTGTTTAGCACCGGTTGCAGTAAGGGTAATATTCTGTGCTTTTTGTAGGCAGAGATCTCTTGATAGCCTGTAAAAGCATCCAATCAGTAACTATCATGAATGTTACTCCAACCTACAAGTTTGCAAAAAGAATTAAAATTTGTCATAGAATTTCAAAAAGCCAGCATTGTTTTTCAGAGATCTGGCTCTTCATGTTAGCAAGAGCATTAGGGTTTCATTTAAAACTAATTCTTCACCTTTAACAGATTGCTAATGGGTGATGTGAATTGAACAGAGACTTTCTGCAAAGATACAATGTTGTTTGTCATTCAAAGTGATCTGTGAGTTTGTGGGGGAAGCGTTGTTTTAAGATGAAAGGTAATCTTTGTGTAAACCTTCAGGGTTTTGTTTTGTTTCTTTTTTTTTTTTCCACAGCAGTTAAAATAGGTATTCATGATTGTCCCTTCTGTTGTTTTTCAGTCAGCCATGAGCATTCCAACTTTAGCTGAAAGCTATTTTCTGTCTCTCAATAAGTGGAAGAAAATTTACTGCCCGATTCTTGCGTTCCCATCTTTTGCACAAAGTGGCAGGTTTTAACCGAACCCAGTGTTTACTCATACTTGGACACACAGTGGAGATAAATGGTCTTATATATGTTTTTATGAGGAACAAATTTTGATTTAAATTAGTGGTAGTTCGAGAAGACTGTTTGCATCTCTTATATATGCAGTACTCCTCTACCGGTGATAACTGAGAAGAGGAATATTACCAGATGTTACAGGTATTGTGTGCCTGGAGTCTTCCCTTTTATTATTTCAAGTCTTCCTCGGTAAAAAACAATGTAAAGGGTGCAGCCGTAACACTATTCACTGCCTTTTGGGAAAGAAAGCAGTGATCAGATTGTTGATACCTCTGGATGTTTTCTAGGACCTGTCTTAAAACCGGGGAAGAAAGATCTGGTCTTGTGCTGGATGAGGTTTCCCTAAATGCATCGTGCGATGCAGAGGTACCTTTGGATTTTCGGTTTTAAGAGGTGTGGAACTCAATGAGACAGTCTTACCTTGTGTCTTGAACTTCTTGTAAGGAGTGTTTTCCCCCCAGGTCTCTGCCTTTCTTGTCCTTATACTTGAATGAAGCTGTGCTAATGAGATTTTAGAGACCCAGCTGCCCCCGCCAAAGCAGCCTCACACTGCACAAGAAGTTGACATGTGAACAGCCCTTTGAACCAAGGAAATACAACTCTGTCAGAGCAGTTACTCTGGCAACAGTATTTCTAATGGTGATTAGCTCCGAAATGGAGCACAAAGAGGAGTCGGTTCATTATGGAGGCGCAGCTCTGGGTTTCGGGGAGAGGAGATGACCTGCTATTCCTCCTGCGAGTGAATTTAGTCCTCTGATAGTCAGCCCCACACCATGGAGAGAGAATAGGAGAGCTTTGTTTGCGGAAAATTAGTGTATGGGTAACTTTTTTCTATGTGCAAATGGAAACGGTGGTGGTTTGCAGTGCAGATCTACTTAGCTGGAGTGCAGAAACCTTGCTCTACAGCTCAGAAACTGCTAGACCACCGAGCTTTCCTGCTTAGTGCTACGGTCCTTCCAATAAACGGTCCGGTGAGAAGTTAGTAGGGGCTGCTTACGAATGAGTGGTTTGACTAACAAAAAGTAGCATTTGAGATGAAAGTGGCAGGGGGTGGGAAGGTTAATTTTGTTTTGGTGAGCTAGGTCAGGCATGGCAGAAGAGGCATTCAAGTCAAGAGCTTTCTCTCCAAAGTTGGACATTTTATTCATCCTGCAGACTAGGAATTTCACATGCTTTTAATTAACAAGGCCTTAAAGCAAAATGCAACTTCTAGTCATTCTGGCTTGTGAAATGAAGTTTAAATGTATAAGAAGTAAGCATCAGTCTTCCCTAAAGACCAAATATTTGCTACGTATCAATTTTCCTGGTTTACAACTCTAAATATCCTTGGCATATCCCTGTTTATTTGCAGAAGAGTTCTTGACTTCGCAAATAAATTTTGTTTAGCTTTTCATACTACAGATAGATGGCTTACAATAAAAAGCTCTCTGAAATTGATGGCTTAATTGAGTATATAAAAGTAAAGGGAATGCAATTGATTTTTAAAAATAGTTGAAATGCTTGTCACCATCTTGATCATTTTTTATATCTGCCACATAGATTAAGTCAGTGCTCATCTGTTTTAGAAACATATCTTAGCAAGTGTATTTACATTAAATTCAGAAGCACTGAATCATCTTTGGGATGAGATGGAACCTGAAAGCTCTGGGGCAAAAATATTTTTGCTTTCTTGCCGTCTCTACTCGCTTTATAGAACAGTGTTTGTTTTAATTGTATAGCGTCCTCTGGACTGACATTTCGATTACAGGCTCTTCAGTATTAATCTGAAGATTGTGACTCTGAGTAGCCTTAAATTGGTTAATGAAGTACACTACTTGGCTTTCATTAGTGGCAAAGAGATGTTTACATATGGCCACAGCTTACATCAGGCATTCCTGAAGAGCAATATTCATTGCTGTTATGTTTTCCAGTAGAGGTCCCATCCAGCCCTTCAGCTCCCTAAACTGTTGTGGTGGTGGCACTGCCTTTTCGGGAGGAAAAAAACCCAAACAAACAAACAAACAAAAAAAAAAACCCAACAACCATTCACGCTTTTGGATACATTTTGCTATACTCTGACAAAGTTGCTCATAAATCTAGTGTGAACTTGTTTATAGTTGTAGTTGTGGAAACAAAATATGCTGGTTTAAGGATTTTCTCCTACTACTGCTAAGCAGCTAATGAGTGATCACTTTGAGTCCTAACAAAGATGTAGTAACAGAAATGGGGTTTGGGCTGAACATGCAATATAGCATGGCTGCTCTCTGGATCTGGTGTTAGTTCTTATAATTATGGTGTATTTCTCTCTTGCTACACAACCATTTAACTGTGGGGTTTTTTCCTCCCTAAGTACTGTGTCTGAAGATGTCAGCAGCAGGAGTTAGCAGATCTGTGGGGTTTTCAGTGCCAGCCATTTTAAGTTTTGTGTATTTCAGGGCTTTCTTCTCTGGAATAGAAGATACAGAAAATGGGAATTTGCAGCAGCACTGCTGAGGAGATATGTGCTGAACCCCTTTTATTGACTTCTGATGGGCAAGATTTAGGTTTCATCTCTTCTCTCAAGGTAGCTTTAGAAAGAGCACAGTAGGTCTTTTGACAGTCCAGCGATTGCCCCACAGATGATCAGTCACGTCTTTCATATGTTGCAAACTTTGAAGGGTCAGGGTACTCCTTTAGGTACTTCTGAAGCTCGTATCACCATCATATCCAAGGGCAAGTAGCCCTGAGCACTTGAATATTGAATGCAATCTAATTATGGAGTGATGGCTACATGACTGCAATGAAAGAAGCAAAAACTGTTTGGTGTCTCAAAGGAGAGCAGGTTGCCTAATGAAGAGAGGGGAGAGGCAGGAGGAATCGTGCTCTGGCAGGGGATGTTAGACTTGTTGCCGAAATGGAGGGGGAATTGGGAAGGTTTGGCAGCTCAGAAGGGGATTTCCATTAGGGGGCTCATCGTTTTTCTAACGGAGAGAAGAGCTAAGAAATTTGAGGCTGAGAATGGTCTATTCTAGAATTTGTAGCACAATTTTAAGTAGGTAACATTAGATCTTCCGCTGCAATTTTAACATTTTTACAGAGCACAGGATAAATTACTCTTTGTGCTGCACTGTGTAAGGTTTAGTTTCCAGCTGCTTTGTGGATTAGTCTTCACGTTTCTAGAGTAACAATTTGTGCTTTTTTTGCTTTTAAAAATTAAGGGGCTTAGTGTCTGCTTTTATAGTACTTTGCTGGCGTCCAGGCTGTGCATTTGCGTAGGTAACTTCAGACTGTCATGTGGTTTTTTTCCTTGTGCTTTCCTAGAGTGATAATTTGGCAAGACTGCATTATGTACGTTAGTGTGTTGCTATAGACACACCTATATTCAGATTGAAGGAAAGAGGTAAATATTTTTCTTGACTAATTACCTCTCCCATGTGAGAGTGGAAGCTTTTGATGAGAAGGTAGTTTCATTCATGTGTGGTTTTAATTCCGTTTTGGTCTTAATTTAGGTCTCACCATGTATGATGAAGACAAATCCGTCTGCATATCTTAAAATCTGACCTTCGGTTTGCTCTCTGCATTCACTAATGTGTTTCAAAATATTTTAATATATGGCTTTCCAGGCTCCAGATCAATAAACCAATGGGTCCGAAATGACGGAGTGCTACGATATTCCTCTGTAATTTAAACATGATTAGCTGATGAAGGTTATGATCAATATGCCAGGGGAAGATAAATTAATTGATATCATCCTGAAAGGATGATAAGAGGCCTATTGGAGGTGGGATGTAACTAATGAAGCTGCTGCTTCATATATATGAACCATTTTTTATACAATGTATTCTCACTAAATCATGGTTATGCCATCATTCATTACATAAAAAACATACGCCACAGACCAGTTTGTTATTAAAATTGCATTCATTTGAGAAGAAATTGTATGCTTACACTGCTAAATAATATCTTTGTGTTATAACACATTGAGGAAAAAGAATCTTGGAATTTAGATAATTATCTTTTTATATTTTCTGAACAAGACAAATTGAATGCTGTTAGTTTAATTACAGCAAGTTTCTGTGTGACTTTTTAAGTAGATGCCAATAATTGTTGCTGTTCTGCCTCACTGACTGGTTTTGGTGGAGAGCCATGCAATTGACTACAGACTCCTTTGCTTTATGCAAAGCATAAAGTGCTTATGAAATGCTTTTCTAGATGAAGATGACTGCATGCAAGGAAGCTAGATTTATTTCCTGGTATTTCTGATTAGCTACTATACTAGTCTCTGTTTCTGAAGACTGAAATTTTGATTACTTTTTAATTTGTGACCCAAAAGGTAGGCAACAAATGTATTCTAAAGGATTTTGGTTTTAAGTATTTATGACCTAAAAAGAGCTCTTTCCAAAGGCCTTAGCTGAATAGCAGAATGAACTGAAATTCCAGTGTATCACAGAACATATTTCTGAAATAGTTTGACCTTTTGAAATTGAAAAATTATGGGAGACGTGTGGACATTGCTGCATTTCAGATCAGCTCTGTTCCTGTTTTAGCAGACTCATTATAAAAGCTGTATATAGAGATGTTAATGACTCTGATCCCTGTATTTGTTTTATAAATGCTGCTTTTCTTTATATATTGAAAAAAATTTCTTAATAAATTGCAAAATAAACTTGGCATTTTTCCAGCTGTGCTAGTACCACTAGGTTCTAAAAGCTAAAACTAGAAATCATGATACATATTCTTTCTGTAATGAATTTGAATGGAATGTGATATGTAGCACCACTAATCCAGGTATTCTATGTCAGGGACCCTTACCAGTTTTATTATTCTGATTATTGTTTGTTTCAAATGCTTCCAACTTGTGGTTTCCAAAACTGATTGTCCTGATGGAGTGGCTGGTAATTAAGAAAAGTTCACCCTATTCCTCAGCAGCAAAGAGTACACGCTGCCTCTTACATAGCACTGAGATGCACTTGAACTAGATTGTTACTCAAATGTTGCTCATACTTGTCTTATATCTGCAAGGAGAACATCCCAAAGAAGAATGGAAAATGTGTACTACCATAAGCTTTGTTAGTGTGCTATTCTAAGCATATAGTGGGCTTGTAGCATTGCTGGTATTGCTTTTTGTAACTTGTACACCTGCCTTTTCCCCTTGTGCTTGGATGTCACTGGTTCTGTGGTGCTCACCTGGTGGAGTGAGAGGTCTCGAACAATTTTATCCATGTGGAGAACAGAGCTGGAGTCTCACATGGAACATACTGGGGAAAACCAGCATCTGTCATCTTAATTGGGTTATTACAGTCAATTTTTGGAGCAGGCTTTGGCAATGGAAAACTCTTGTTTTGTGTATTGTGCGTTCTGTATATTTTTGACATACCATATTTTCTAGTGTGTACTACAGCTTACCTGCCCGTATGTTTTGTTTTTCTTTAGTTGCTCAGAAGATCGTTGCAACAAGGAAGAAACAGCAGCTCTCAATTGGACCTTGCAAATCTCTCCCAAACTCTCCAAGCCACTCATCCGTGTGTTCTGCCCAGGTTTCTGCTGTACATATCAGCCAGGTACAGACTATAATGAGTGCTTGCTTGAAAAAGGAACCGATAGGTTGCTTTTCTTCTAATAAATGTAATGTTTGTGCTCTTTTTGCTGCTTCATAGGTAGTTGGCATTTTTTTGAAACGTGTGAGTAATCTGTAGTGTAAAGCAACGCTTTTTGTTGTTTTTTTTTTTTTTTAATTGGCTTTACTTTGTTTCAAGAAACTGCTGCAGTAAAATTGTTTGGCTTTAAAGCCATCTTTGATCATACTGATTTATGCCCAGCAGCCTGCTGTTCTGAGTAGACCGATTGTTACGATAGCAGGATTTGCTGTACTGTGTTTTAAAATTACCTCACTAGGTTTTTAGTTAGTTCTCATTCAGAGCAATAATAGTTGGTGTCTCTCAGTGGTTAGTGTGCTAGAATTTTACATTTGTGGGCACTGTGTGCAGTTGTAATTGCCTCTCTTAGTTGTGCTCAATTGTAATGGTTCCCCTTTAATGACATAGTGATACATGTTGCTATTGACTTGTGAATACTATGTGTAAAAACCAAATGCTACCTTAATGTGTGGCAGGAAAGTCTGGTGGCCTTGATGGTATTTTTGGGAACATATGGTTAATACCAAATTTTTCTAACTTGCACAGTTTTTACCCATATATATTAATACGCTCTCCTGTATTTCCCTTGTGATACCCTTCCTCAGTATCTTTGTTTTCTAGTGTTAAGTGATAATCTCTGTGTACGTTCACAGTTAGGATGTACGTAAGTTTGACCATTCAGATCCAAGACCTTTGCAGCCAGACAGATCGCATTCCCACCGTGCTTTCTTACTTTTGGCAGATAGATGTATAGGGCCATCATTTTGACCCTTACAGTCAGTGGCCAGAGCTGTGGCCTGGTTTCCTGATTGCCACTACGGCAGTCTGAAATGTCTGACATCCACCAGCTCTCCTGGCCTGTTCTTCAGTCTAAACTCAATAATATGCTAATAATGTCTCCTAAGGTTATGTTTGAGTCTTGAGCCACCCATGTGAGGTTTTGTTTTATCTATGGATCTTTCTCCCACACTGACAGTGTCTGCTTTTTGGCAAAAAGCAGTATAGTGAAGAAGTGCTCTGTCTTAGATGAAAAGGTTTTGTTGTCCATCCTATCTGTCCATGTCCTGTCCGTTGTCATCCTGTGTCGGGGGGGGG
>JANZLQ010000001.1:12029037-12091124 GCA_026212715.1 Elanus axillaris
CGCCCCGGGTAGCTGCAGACCTAGGCTCCTGTCCTGCCGCCACTTCAATCACGCCCGTTCATTTCGTTATTTGCTGTTGCCGTTTGCAACGGCTGGGTGGGAGTCACCTTCTAAGAGAGACGAGGGCAAGGTGGACAAACTTCTCCCAGAAGCCTGGAAGGGAGAAATACGAGTCCTGGCTCCTTTCCCTCTTGCCTCCTCTATCGCGATTCTGCCTTGGAGCGGCTGAGCGGGAGGCGACAGCAGCAGATCCTCTGGCTGCGGATCGCTTCGTGTCAAAACGAGCAGCTGAGAAAAGCGGCCAAGTTTAAACCACCCCAAAACCATGCTCACGGCCTTTATTTACTTCCACAGCGCTGAAATGTTGTAGCAAAGAGGCCACGAGGCGCAAGATAACCTTGGTGCGTTTAAAAAAACCACAAAGAAAACCACCCCCAGCGCGGATCCATTCCCTCCTCCCGCCCCTCCACATCCCATTGAAACTTGCAGCCGTGTAAGTAGCAGACACACAAGGTAGCGTTATAAAACCCCTTCTCCTAACAAAACATGGGCAGCAAAGGAGGTTTTAAAACCACTTTTGGGTAGATTTCGCTTGCCCTGCTTGGTCTAGAGCGAAGCTCTTGGCTGAGTGGTTTTTTTGGTTTTTGTTTTAATCGTGTTTTATTATATTAAGCAGAAAGCAGAGAGGGCATTTGGAATAGAGGTGGTCCCATCTGGAAAACCCCGGAGCTCATTTAGATCACATCACTTGGGCTTTTGTCTCTGCTCTTGAATAACCCAGCTAGACACAACAAAAGGGCAGAGATCTCTACGTGGAGTTTTTCAGTGGCAAGAGGACGCCTCGGAAAGATGCATCTATAATCATAATAACTGGAGGGGAAAAGACTCAACGCGATCTTCTCCTGGCTCTCTAAAGGCACCGGGAGAGTTTAGGGATGGGGCATTTCTGGGTAGTTTGATATCCCTCCGGGAGCTGCAAGCCAGCACGGCGGCTGAAGGGAAGGAACCGGGAAAGGCATCTTTTGTCTGAGGGAGATTCTCTTAACTTCCCAATTTAATACGCTCCGAGCGATCCAGACCGAGGTGGTCCTCGCCCAAGGTACGTGCAGACCTTAGCCAGGAGGTTCCCGGCCAGCCCCCCCCAGCATCATCCCCCCGAATAGAAACAGCATTTAAAAAAAAAAAAAAAAAAAAAAGGCCATTTGGAAAAGCTGGAAGAATCAGAAGAGGACTTGAAATCATTAAAAGAGACTTCACTTCAGCTAGATGATATAACAGGTTGCCTCCTGCTTGGTTCTCCTTCAGAAGTTTCATCCTGACTGCTTGCAACTTGAGACCCTGGTCCATACTCTGACCTCCGAGGAGTATGTGAGAAGTCCTGTCATGCTGTTGGTGCCTTCCCAGAGGGGTACCTCCCTTGTATGGCAGCTTTGTGCATGTGTGAGACCACTCACTAGTGTAGGAGTGACACTGAAGAGTTGACATTGGAGTGCCTGCTTTTCCTTTTGAGCAACTTTACCTGGTGAATTCCTACCTACAGCAATTAAGATGAGGCCAAGTAACAGGTTAAGGGTCATGGGAGAATCCTTCTCCTCAGGCATCTTGGAAATACCCTCTTACTTTCTTTCCTCACTTCTTTTAGGAAACTTGGCTGCTATAAAGATGTTCTTTTGCCCTTTTGTGTGCAGCACAGACCTTTTTCCCCCCCCTCATAAGTTACAAGTGAGTTGTTGTCCAGACCCTTCACCCACTGCTGCTCTTCTGGTGAGCTTTTCATCAACAGCGTGCAGTTTTCCACCTTGGCCCTGCTCCAGTCGTCCATCAACATAAACAATATAGTCTCAAAGGGTATACTTGTATCTGACAGGAAAAAAATAGTATCTGTCCTTTTGTCTTCTGAGACTACTTCCACATCCTTTTTAATGATGTTTTTAGTACTCATTTATGTTATGTGTAGTAAAAACAAACAAGCAAACAAACAAAAAAACACCAACCAACCAAACAAACAAAAAAATCAAGACTTTGTTCTTAATCACCTTTTGGTCCTTTCCGTTCTGTCTGGTTTCCTCACATTCCTGCTATTAGTAACTTATTACCTCAATTCATTAGTTTCTTTATAGGCTAAGTGACTGCTTTATTTCTTCCAAGACTATGATGTAACTTCACATTTTTTGGCTACTTTGAATAAATTGGAATGTCTTCCTTTAAAGTTTTGTGTATCTGTACCAATGGCTTCAGCAAATGTGTTGGGACTATCTATCACCGTAGTAGCCATTTTACAACGCTGAATTATTTTCATTTTCTTGATTAGCTCTCAGTGAACTGATGTCTCCAGCCTAGGATTAAGTCCAACTATGCAGTTCTATGGCACTAGGTATTTTTTCTTAGGTTTGAGGCAGAATTTGGGTTAGCAATCTTGAAGTAGAAAACCAGAATTTACAGACTTTCCCCAATGTTTTGCTTACTGGTACACTAGTAAAACAAATGAAACTGTTTATATCCAGTTACGGTTATATTGTATAGAATGAAAATGTGCCTGCCATATCAATAGAACTAAGTTTTCAAAAAACAATGGTAGGGAAAATATTTAAGGGCTTGGAATAGAAATGTGTGGAAAAGTGGCAGTAGGGCAGTCCCGCTGTGTTCCTAAGTGTAGGCTGCTCCTCTTGCTTATCAGGACTAAATAAAATACAGCTGTGGATTGTAATATCTTGAAAGCAGTGTATCACTGTTTAAAACTAACTTTAATCCTTGCAGACCAGTAATGGAGGAGGGAGTTTAAGTGATTATTCCTCCTCTGTCCCATCAACTCCAAGCACCAGCCAGAAGGAGCTACGGATTGATGTTCCTCCCACTGCCAACACACCAACTCCTGTCCGTAAACAGTCCAAGCGTCGATCCAACCTCTTCACGGTGAGTGAGCCAAGGAAGAGACTATTGCTGTATTTTACATAGTGCTCTGTGATGACGGCCTGAACTTCAACCCTGTTGAGTTGAGCTGGTCTAATCCAGACAGGAGTGTTGAGATGGATCTGTAGGCTCAAAATCAAAAACGTCCTAGAATTACCGTGGGGCGGTTCTGTTTGAGGACTTAAACAGAAACTAAATACAGTGAAGTTCTCCTATTGGGAGTTGCAGTGAAACGAGTGAATCTGCAGTTGAGTTCTGGAGCCTTTTTCCGACTTTAATTCCCAGAGCTGTCTAGATTCCCTGGTTTGGCAGTAATCAAAGAGAAAGCTTGGCCTCTTCTCCCCAGTCCTGCCCTTAAACTGAATAATGCTGCTGATGTGGGGCTCCCTTGTGAGGCTTCCTGTGCTTGTAGAGAGGTCTCAGGGTTTACCATGGGAATACCATGCAGTACTGCAAAATAACTACCCCATGCTGCTTTTATTACTATACGGTCTCAACTCACTTTTCTTTTCCAGGGCTAAAAGACATGATGGAGATTAAAATTACCTTTTTCTTCCCAAACCGTCTGGGGTTTGCTTCATTGAGAGGCAAAAAAATGTACTAAATAGAAGGCTTGACTGGTCCAATATGATAGGTCTTTGTTATGCAGAAGTAGTTTGGGAGATGATAATGAAGCCTTGAGTGATGATTTCCTTAGTTTAGTATTCTTACTGAAAGCTTTGGGATTGTATTGCCTGTGTAATTGTGGTTTTGTAAGCAGTTTTTTTGATGCTTAACATGCTTTATAGCAAAACCAGAGTCTCTGTGGGCTCACATGTAAGTCCCTTGGTGATGGTAGCTACATGTTAGTTGCATTTAGAAAGCCATGACTTTCCTGTCATCATAAAAGAGTTTGTATTTTTTTATTCCAAAGGTGATGTCATGTTCACTTCCCTAAAGCTAGCTTGCTCCTTGCTTGTATCCAGGGAACCACATACAAAAACAGTAAAACCATTTCCTTGTACTCTAAACAAAATCTGATCTCTTGGCCTTTAGCAAGTTGAAAGTTTTGTTATCGTTTTGGAGTGCTGAGTGACCACACAGAGTCACAGGGATTGTATTTCATGTATCCATCCCAACAGTGATATTTTGATTTCGAATGAGATTTTCAAACTGCTACAAAGGAATGAATATCACGCATTTGTGCTTAGGTGCAAATGTCTAGGTGCAAAACAATAAAATGTGCAAAAATCAGTGGCATGTGAAAAGGCATCCAATTTTGACACTGATGTTTTATAGCAATCGTGCAGATTTCCTCCTGTTGGTGGGAATACTCCCTGCCATTCAGGCATATTCAGGAGTTACCAACCCCACTAGATGTCAGTGTCAGCCCAGAAACTGTCAGCAGATTAATACCTCTGGAAATAGAGCTGAGACACTACAGCATCCCTCAAAAGCATTCACCAACCATTTCTGGTCTGAAAGATGCATAAAATGCCATAAGGGCTGTATAGATGTTGTTGATATTTGGGAAACTGGGGATGTTTTAAATTAGAGTAAGTGTAAATTTGAGAAAGTGAATAGAGAAAAATGGACCCATCTATGATTGCAGATCTTTGAGAAAAACATTGTCAGCTGCATATGCTGTAAACAAATAGACTAAAGCTCTGGTTTGTGATAATTAATAGCATAGTGAGAACCAAATTTACTAATGTGAGAGGATGTTGATGGTTGTCTTAATGTCTAATAACTGGGAGAAAATTGGGGGGGAACAAGTCCTATGGGGGGAAAAAAATAGCAGTAATTTGACTTTTCAGAATTAGTTCTGTCTTTTAAGCTCTGGGTATATTGAATGTTGTGTAATGAGTTGCCCTGTAATCCATGTCCTGAAGTATTTAACAATGACCCTGCTGTAACCCAAGTTTTATGCCATATCAGCCAAGTTATAACCTGGAATTATTTAATTGAATAAAAATATGATCACTGCTTTCTGTCTAGTTATGAACAGAGTATGTAATCAAAATATTTTACTATTTAGGTCTGGGTTTCTTGCTGTGCTTCTTTCCTAGTCTGTTACTTGCTTATGCCTTTATCACTTACAGAATCAAATATATTTCTGTTTAATTGCAAATTACCCCTTGTTATCTAGCATAGGTAATATGTGTAATTTCCTACACGAAGAGCTTTTTGTGTTGGAAGAAAATTGGGTTAAGTAGAAAACAGGTAACAATTTTTCTTAAAATGCTTACAGCTTTTGAGTTGGAATAGGGTTTTGAATTGTAAGCATGTTCATGTTTAAGTGCATTAAATGCAGTATCTGATTTTTTTTTTACTTTGAATATTATTTGCTGTAAAGCTATTTTTGCAATAGCTGACTTTCTCCTTAAGTGATAAAATAGATCAAATATTAGCAGAAGGGTAAATGTCCTTTGTTTTGTGCACTGTATTAACAGGGACAACTAAATAATAGTGTGTAGCGCAGGTGGGGATTTAAGATGTGTATGAGGTCCACTTCAGCAAAAAACTGATTGTAGCTGTGTGTCCAGTCCCATATGGGGTGAATAAACTTCTGATACAGTAAGATGCATCTCCTTTCCCATGTGCAGTATTACCTATCATGCACCTTTGCAGTATTGCAAGAAAGACTTTTTTAAAAGTTAAAATGAACTCTCTGTCTCAGTAGAGATCAGAATTCTCACTTTTGGGGCTCTCGGGACTGCTGATATTGGATTCTGGTTGTGCCCAAACTCAGGTTCTGTATCCCTCTGGGACTAAATCTTACTTCACAGACCTAACTTGGGTAAGGTTTTATATTGATGTCAATCTGCATATGACTTCCAGTGCGAAGGGGAAATGAGTCAAATGATACTGATGCAGGCATTTTAAATTTTTTGGACTTATTCTGGTTTTCTTGAATGAAGTTCTAAATAGAACCACTTAACGTGTAGATTTGACATCAGAAAAAGTCCTAGCAAATGTTGATCCACTGTGGTTTAGAGTCTATATTTTTACACTATAGGATGTAAGATGCATTGTGTGTGTCATAGGTACAAAAGCGTAAAGGATCAGAATATATCTTTTTCTCTGCATGATTTGTTGTTATAAAGCAGAGCCCACTAAGATTCTCCCCTTGAAAATTTGATGTATCCTGTGATTACAAGCAGCTATAATAGAATTTGCCTAACAAAGTCCTGTGTTTCTATGCTTTTGGCATTTGACAATATTTTTGCATATAGATATTTCTCTTCTATGTGCAATGTATTATTTCCAGATGCAGTTACTTTTACGGAATGGAAGACGTGGTGATTTAAAAATAAAAATGAAAAAAAGTGTGTAGATATTTAACTTGCTTTTCAGAGGCAGGATCCTTTCTTTTTAAAAGTCAAATAGAAAAGAAACATTCAAGTTGACAACTTCCCTCCCAAGGATTTGGCTACCTTCACTGACTTTCTTTAAAATGTCACTTACGGGCGCTTTGCGCCATTGAAGCATTGTTTTGCCTTGTATTATTGGGAAGTGGCACTTTCAGATTCAGAAATCTGTCTTGAAGGACGAGGAACAATAGTTATCCTGAACATTGGATTTCATCCCTCCCACTTGTTTTGCTTTCTTCCATTTATTCTTTGTTTAATTCCCCGGCACGTCATTCCATTGCCCTGAACCATAGTAACTAGTGATAGGAGCCTGTCCCCGGCAGAGCGGGGAAAGCAGCACGGGATCCCTGCTGGGTAAATGTGTTGCTTAGAATGGTGTTACTTGAAGTCCTCCTCCATGGGTTTTCTCCCTCCCCTTCCCTCCTCTTGCGTCCGAAGGCAACTGCTTTGGGGTTTTTTTTCTCCCTTCCACCCCTTCATATAGTATGGAAAATGGGCATTAGCTGTCCACAGTCCTAATTGTTCTCCTAATTTCAGTGTCTTTCAAACATCTCTTTTGGCTGAAAATGAAAAGCAGGATCTTGTGTCGCTCTGGTTTTCATTAACTTCCCATTGTGATACTGGACATTGCAAATGTATGTGTTTCATATATCATCTCTGATTTGAAAAGCACATGAAAATGTTTTCCCATTTTCGATATTGTGTGAGTAATGTTCCTATTGAAAAGTAATGGAGTGAAGTTGTCACTTGTCAGTTCAGTTATTAAGGAGGATGACTCTCAGGTCCTCTTTTTGTAATAAAATAAATCTGTCAAAATCATTATGGTCGTGCATTCTTTCACAATAATGGACTGGAATCTGAATAACTTCTTAAAATTCCCATATAACTTTATAAAGTCATGAAGTGATCACTGTGAGCTTACTCCTAGGGCAGTTCTAGTGTTACAGAAAGCCAAGATCAGACAATTATGGTTTTAAACATTGGTTAAATTTTCCTCATGCTGATTTTTCTTCATTGTGTTCAGATAACTTTTTTTTCAGCATCAATCGCTACCTTTTCTTGAAATTCCAACTTTCTAACCATCCAGAAGTAGGGGGGGGAAAAAGTTAAAGTCAATATGATCAAAACTGGCATCAAAATCGCATTTCTAAGTAGTTCGTAACATCTCTAAAAACCACACAGATATAAGTAAGTGTATGCATTTATGTATCAGATTTTTTTAATGGGAAGCTGGTACCTTCATTCCTCTTTGGAGCCACTATTGGAAACTTCAGAAACGTGTCCTCTCATCTGCTGTGTCTTCAGGCAGTGAAACTGTAACTCTTTAAACCCAAACACCATTTCAAACAAGTGGATGGTTGGAAATTACAGACAGTATTTTAGTATTCTGATTTTGGGACAGTTGTGTACTTTTGTAGATTCGAAGTCTCGGCCTTTGGGTCTATATTTATGTGTCAAAATACTTTTTTTTAATTGCTTTAAAAAGGAAAAATTAAAAAAAATATGTCCTCTGTGTGAACCGCTACGTTTAATGGAGCCCAAACTTTCTTTTTGCTCTGCAGTCTCGGAAAGGGAGTGACCCAGACAAAGAGAAGAAGGTCCTGGAGAGCAGAACAGATAGCATTGGAAGCGGTCGTGCAATCCCAATTAAACAGGTATGCCGAAATACTTTTTTTTTTTTCTTTCCGTAGTTGGAGACACACCTCGGGTCTTAAGCACTCTGATGGCAGGCCCAAGCGCCAAGATGCGTTTGATGTGCTCCGGTGATGAATGTGGAAGTCACTCACTTGACATCAATTAGGAGAGGTTCCTATGTGTATTAAAATAGGATCATTAGAATAAGAAGAGGGAAAATGTGACAACAGGCCTAATGAAGTGCAGTCTGCCGGCCTGCATATGGAGCGGGTTTCTAGGCTGTGCTGGCTTCAAAGCTGCCTTTGTAGAGGGGGCTTTGATTGGGCCGTGTGCTGCCAGTCGGCAGGGTAAATCAGATCGCTCTACAAGAGCCCCTTGTGATCGCAGAAATAGCCTGATGTGGCCCTAATTTGCTACTGCAGACGGACATCTGAACACAGTTTCAGGCTGGTTTGTAACAACGAGGCAATTAGTTGTGATAATCATAGCCGGTGTGTCAGCTGTGCGTTCTTGTTTGTAATTTGCTAATGAAGGAATTGTAACTTTGATTAGGTTCAGTTTCATTTAGACCTTATTATATAAGAGAACGTTTACAGCTGTAATGTGTGGCCTTAATTAAACTTCCTCATTACACAACAGGACTTGAATTCAAGGATTTGTTTTGGTCTGTTTTACTAGCCTAGATGCACTTTCATTAGCCTGGAAACTCAATGCTAAATTGTAGCTGTGAACACTCCTTTGAAAGGCAAAAGCAATGCCGGCATCTGATGCGAAGTATTTGGGTGAATGAGATCATTTACTTTCTCAAATTAAATTACGCTGAATTCACACGGTTAAGAACACCACACTAAGCGTTTGTTCGGGATGCTTTACAAATAGTTTCTGTGGTAGTGTTGGCAAGTATTTACTTCCATGTGAGTTATTTAGCTGGAGATAGCAAAATTGCCGAGCGAAGGGAGCTTATTTTCTTCCCACACGGTTGTTTCCAGTTTCTTTTGGTGGCTTTCCTACCCTCTAGAGGGTCACTTGCCTCTTCTAATCCTTCCTCAGTCCATGCTTCATCTTGCCAGGTAGCCCCGGGTCTCCTGTCTGGGGATGGGTTTATGTGCTTTGGGGGGTTCGTGTGTTTGGTTTTTGTTTGGTTTTTTTTTTCTTTTTGAAAGTAGGGGGGAGTTGATTTTTGTACCTTTAACTGTTTGCAGTGATTTTCTTTCTTCAAGGCAGTTAAAAAGACCTTTGGGGACCATCAGGCAGCAAAAGTGCTGTCGTGTCTGTGAATCTCTAGTAGACAAATTTTAATCAAACACACTGCAATTCAGAAGAGCAGTTTGAAACCAGATAAGCTCAGGATTTGGCTCTGCATTCAGCAGAGGAGATTCCAGGCATTTAAAACAAGCTAGAATTTTTTCTACAGCTTTTGTGTGGTACAAGATCGGTTAGGCCGGCTGGAATTCTTCTGGGTAATGCTAATTAAATAAAAGTGTCTGCGAATGCAGCTGAGAATGAAAAATGGAGGAATATACTTTTCAATATTTATTCAAGGCATATATACTGTTCTTTTCTAAAATGCTGTTTTATAAAATTAATTTGATGAAAAATGCACTTGTAGGAAGAGTATTATAAGCGTTTGAAGTGTGATTGCCCTACAACATTACCATGTTGTAATAAAATATCCCCTACAATCTCTTGAATTTCTGTATTGAAAATTTCTCCCTGCAACCCTTACTTGTATACTGAGTATGACCGATGTTTTGGGAATGTGTACTTTTTGTTGTTAATCCCAATTACGGTAATTTCCTTTTGTCACGTATGAGCAATTATCAGCAAATATTTGAGCAGGTCTGTAGTCAGCAGATATATCCTACTCATTGGGGTTTTGGAAGGGTGCTAGAAGAAGGGAGGCTGAATGGCATGCAGGGCTGTAGCATGGCTGCTGTCAGTGGTATTTCACATCATATTTACATGGGAAGAGAGTGGATTTTGGAGTTCATAGGTTTTCTAGGTTATAGTCTGCAGTAAGGTGTAGAGCAGTGCCACCTAGCCATTGAAGCAAAAGAAGATGGAGCAGGAAAAAAATGCTTTATTTGATGTGGAAACACTTAATTAAAAATTGAAATACAGTATGTATTCATACCAACAATGTTTCATTACAGTTTAAAATTGTACATTAGTTTGAAGTGGTCTTTGATTACAACCTGCACTATTTCAAGCAGAAACGACGCCCGAAGTTTGACCAGGGGATAGCTTTTTGTCTAGCCACTGTTTAGATGGAGACTTCCTATCAGTAGAGGTGGCACCATGTTAAATCACTCATATGACTGTGTTCTTGGTGGGCTCTACAGCTGCCAGATACTTGGAGATTTCTTACAGGCAGTAGAAGTTCCTGCTGGTGTCTCTTATTTTATGCATTAACTATGAATAAGACAGAGGGATGTGAAAAGGAACTTTTTGACCTAAAAATATTAGTGTGTCATGCTACTGTGCTTCTTAGAATGAGAAGCCCCTTCTGTCATGGTATGTTTCTGTGACAAATGGTCAGGGAGTAGGAAGAGGAGTCTGTTTTCAGGAAGTTGGATGCAGATTGTAGTATTCACAGTATTCCTGTGGGAGAGCTATCTTATTATATCATGAAAAACCTCTTCCTTTTAATCTTTTTGTCACCATGTTTTCCAATGTTTGTCCTCCTTCTAGCCTGAAAGTCACTTTGCACTACCCCGTGCTAGTATCATGAGTAACCTCCAGTTACATTAAATATCCTCTGACTTTTTTAAGCTGCTGTTGAACAAAATGCCTTTGCCAGCTTCATGCACATACCGTTTCTTCTATTATGTCTTTGGGTCATCATCAAAAGCGTGTAGTGACCAGGCCCTTTTAATATCTGTTGTCAGGACTTTGTTTTATTCTTCGTGGATTCTTACTCTGTATGAATGCCACCAATACTTTACACAGGCTGCTGGCTGTGCTTCTGGTGCAAGACAGAAGTCCAAGCTCATACGTGCAGATCAGTGCTTCAGTTGTGCTGGTTGAGCTTATTAGCAGATTTATCCCCCCCAAAAAAAAGTTATGGTTGAAACTCTGATACGATGGATTTTGTGTTCTCAGTTCACTGCTACTTGAAAAAAAATGTAATTACAAAAAAGCAATTAGGAAAAAGAAAAGTCTTACTATTCAGATGCTAAATGAATGGCTTGGGTATCTAGTATATTTTGTGGTGCCTGTGGGTTGTTATCTACCCAGGGTCTCGCAAAAATCAGAAATACTATTTCCCAACTTAAACAAACAACCAGCATCAACAACAAAAAAAACCACACCAAAAATAAACAAAACCCCTACCAAAACCCACAAAACAACAACAAAACCAAAACAAGTTAGTTGGAGATTGGAAATGTTCCGGTTTTGAGAAAAAAATGCAATCTCTTTCAGCACTAGAGGGGCATGTGAAAGGGAGGAGGAAGAGCTGATAGTAGTCAAGTATGTTTGTGTGTGGAGGGGAGAGCACAGAATAAATGCATGATAAAAACAGCTCTCTAGGAAATGTAGAAAATGTGATGATGAGGAGTTTGTCATTTATCTCAACTACAATTTTTTTCATATATCAGATCTGTATTGGAGCTGTTGAACCAACATAGCTATGGTTGACGTCTGTTGTCAAAGTGATGCTTTTGTGTATTTGGAGACAGTTTAAACTGCTAGAGGAGTGGGGGTTTTGTAGGGGCATATAATTTTTCTCCTGGTTTCTCTCTAATTGCATATACACATCTTGTGAAGTGAGCTATGCTTGCATAGAGTTGCTTATAATTCTGTATTACAGCCTTTCTGGGACCCAGATATCAACCTGCACAGCTACTAGAGTTTGGTGTGGGTTTTGGTCAAGAGAAGCCAAGAGTTGCAACCTGCTTCTGAGTTCCTGTTCTCATCCCTGGGAGCTTGGGGGAAATAAGTAAAACTGTAAATGGCATATTTCCTTCCGAGGCAACGCCTCACTCCTTCAGGGCTTTATCCTTAACTCAGAGTGATCTGGTGAAAAAGAGTTAATGTTCTCATTCTTTCTGTCCTTTCTAAATGTTAAAATTCTCTTTTCACTGCAGTGCTAAATATGGTTTTATTGGGCTAAGCCATATAAAACTGTTCTAACAAACCTTCTTGCTCCCAGCAGAGACCCAAAATCTAGGCAATGAAAAGCAGGTGTGTTTTTAAAATGTGGCTGCTAACTTCTGCAGAAATAGTCAAAGCTGAGTGAAATTTTGGGAAGGCCAATCTCCCAGGGAGGTACAAACACCTTCTGCATGCGTAGCAGTATCAGCGTGCCTTAAATCCTGTGCTTTTAGCATCCTTTGAGAACTGCAAATGCCATAATTTTCCAAAAAGAAGAAAAAGTCTCACTTGTGTGCTATTTTAGTATCTTCTACTAATCAAATGGAGTCAGAAAATGTCTGGAACAGTGTTAGCCCAAAGTTAAAATCCATAGAAAGTTCTGTACTTCTGAGAAAGAGGTGCTTAAACTGAAAATACTTAATCCATCTTCTGTAGCATTGCTAAACCTATCCTTAAAGCAAACTTAGGGTGAATGGCTTATTCTGTTTAGAGTATCCTCTGTTCAAAGCCATTTATTCTGAAAACGAAGACTTGTTCCTGGTAGCCTGAGTGAATATTTAGAAGCATGTATTAGGCTGTACAGTTTAGGGTGACATACTTTCCAGGATGGGCGAGGGGGGCGGGGGTGTAGCGTTTTGGGAAGATTACTTTGTTTTCTCTGGTCTTGCTAAATCTTTATCAGTAGTGCATATTCAAATAAAAAAAAGCACAACAAGAAAAATAAAAGCAAGAAGCTCAGCTCAGCGGTGAGGGGGCTTGTCATGTATTAATTTTTCATTGCTGTGGAGAATTGTACATACATAATCACTTGATTGCAGTGGGAGTTAGCGAGCTCCTATGGTGTCATTTGCATAAATCTTGTTAAGTCAATGGCAGTTAATGAAGTACAAATGAGCCTGGAGAAGGTGACATGCAAATCGTGGGTGGCAGATGGGAGGTCTGTTTTTGGGATGGCAGCTGTGTGCTCTTTCTTTTTTTATTTTTTTTTCTCTCCTGTCCCCATCCCCCCCAGATTAGAGTGTAAATAAATACGTAAGAGCTGGCCTTGACTTTCTGCTTTCAGACCTCCTTCTATTTGCCATTTGCACTTAATCACAGATGCTCATATTATTATATAGTCCACCTATATAACCTTGAGTGTTCTTTTACTAAAAACTGGTTGTCAAAATAGATTTTGACAGGTTGCCTCAACCCTTGGCTTACCCTGGAAGGTGCTGCACCTCTTGCACCCTCAAATTCCTGCATCATTTAGGAATAGCAAATTTGAAGTCTGGATTAAAAATAAATGTTCTAATGGTTAATGTTACGCTGATGACATAGTGAAAAATTTGCCATCCATGACTTGCAAAGGTGAACTTCAGAATCCATTCGCTTCTCTCGGTTTGCAAATGGCTGTATTAATGGAGAAAGTCGGATATCTTATTCGGGCTTTACTTTTAGGTGATATTTCAGATGACCTTCTTTGCCTACCAGCTTAGCGTATTGAAGTCATTAAAGTAATCTTAATGAAATTAGGTAGTTTGTCTTTTTTTTTTTTTTTTTCCTACTCTGAACTAAAAATGGCGAATATTTTTTAGGTCAGGACTAAGTTAGGGGCTTTGTCAGCAAATGGGGGTGGCATCGCTGATTTGCTTTTCATGAAGAAGAGTTTGATTCCTGGATGCACAAGTTGCAGTTTTTTCTTAAGAAGGGCATAACTTCAGACGTACATCTGATTTTTATAACAACATAGCATTAGACTTGGCAAAGATAGCTACTTGAAAATGCCTTCAACAAATGTCAAACCTTGCATGAAAAAAATATCTTTTTGTTAAAGTAGCTTCTGAAATATTTGAGAAGTTGTGTTGCGACTTAGGATCCCTTAGCAGCAATTGTTAAGTAACTTTTAAATCGAGTTGTGTACTCCTGAGAATTTCCTGTTAACTTTTTTTGTTTCAAGCCTGGCCATTGCACTGTCAATTTTCAATCCTTTCCCAAGTGTCCTAGCCTTAGAAGAATGTAACCAAAGCAATTTGTCAAAAACTTTCCTGTTCAGGGAAAAATCTGTGCTATTTTTAAGATGTACTTAAAGCCAAAATATGGAATTTTTATTTAATTAAGGTTTTTTGCTAGTGAACTCTTTTAATACATTGTCTGTATGCTGCTTGGTGGAAAGAATCTCTGGGAAATTGGGAATTGCTTTATTTCTCAACAATTATTCTCCCCCCAAACCCCCAGCCTAGTCTCACCTGGGCACTCCTCACTTAGATTGCCAACACCTGCATGGCAGCCCCTGGCCTGAGGACTTTAGGAAGTGCCTTTCAAATGAAAGAAGAGAATTTCAATGTAGTTTATTTCAAACTTTGTTTTTATTAGACTTAGTTTTGGCACTCATGGTGTGTGTCTGGGGAGAAGCTTTGCTAATAACCTCAAGCAGCATGCCTCTTCCAGCCCGAGCAAACGAACGCTTTGCAGTGGCCGTCTGTGCCGCGGAGGGCAATGAGGAGAGCTGCAAGGTGAGGCAGGATCTTCAGGTACCAACCCTTTTCCTTCCTTGCTTCAGCATGTCCAAGCTTAGGCTGTCCATTTGCATTTTTTTCCCTTATTTCTGATCACTAAATTTCCGGACTTGTCTTTTTGTAACCTTTCAGCCCAAGTAGGTGGGACTGTAGTGCATTTATTCCCTATCAGTCTGCATTGCTCAACTTCAAAAAAGAGGTTTTTAAAGCTTAATTTTTATTTTAATAGACTTTGGCCCATGTTACCTTTCTGACCTCCTGTCTGCCTACTGCTCTGTGCTGCTCAGCTGCCGCCTTCTCTTCAGTTCCCTACAGGTGCAGGTCAGTCCTGCCTCTGCTTGACTTGTGCTTTTCCTTTTCCTAACCTCCTTTTCCTTTGTTAATTTTAGCTCTAGCTGGGGCATTTATGTGTATGGTAACAGTTACGTGATTCTTGTATGGAATAACACACAACACTTTGTTATCTTGGTCCTTCTCATTGAACCAGAAAGAACATCGTACCTGAAATCTGTTTTGCCCTGAAATACCCAGGGCTGTCTGTACAGCTGTTAGAGCAGTTCAGCAAGTATGGCAGTGTCTTGGAAATAGGATTTGAAAAGAGATCGTCTACCACGTCTAGTCAGTCAAACTGATGTCCTTAGTCGTCCTTACTAGCAGAAGAGCACTGTAATGCTTCAGGCAAGTGTCAGACCCGAGACCCGCTACCATCGTAAACAACAAATGCTTTTTGCAGCAGGTTTCCTGAATGTAAATGTTTCCTTTGAGTCTACCAAAAGAGAGAACAAATAAGCAACCATCTTAGCATCTATTTGCGTTTAATTCATATGACTTGACAGGGTGAAAGAAAATGGTATAGCATGAGCAGGACAGACACACAATGCTACAGCTAGTGCATTAGCAGGCCCTGCAACCCATTGCTGAGCACTAGGGCTTATCCTATGGCTTCTGTCTGCATTCAAAATCAGGTTATATTTTGAAATAAAAATGGCTAATGCATGTAACGACCAAGAGCATTGAAAAAGAAGGATTGTGGCAAACATCTGGAGGACGCACACAACTCTGGGGATTTACTTGGCTTTGTTATAGGTGTGCCTTCTGTAATGTGCCTTTCTGCACAGGTGCTACCTGCAGAGCTCCTGCACTGAACCCCATGTTTCATTGACCCAAGTGACCCAAACCACTGGTGTGCTGCTTCTCTTCCCTCTTCTGCACCAAAGCAATCACCAAAACTACTACTGCTTTGGGTTTTATTTACTGATTTTCCTATAGGCTTCTAGATAGTTGTTTGCAAGCCAGTATTGGTGTCTTCAGAGAGTGGCTTTCCAAAACTCAGAAATTATGTGATTTACAAGGAACTGTCAGATGACATAGTTTTATTTATTCATATCTAGCATGAGGTGTAATTTCCTCTGTCACACTTCTGCCTAATCACAGTAATCAGTATCCAGATCTGCTTGTACAAACACGAGGGTATGGTTTTTAGCCAAATACTCTTAGTGCTGAAATCTTCTGTGTAATTCCTCCACAATTGTTTATAATCAGAACATACACATTTTGCGGTGTTTTTAATTAGCTGATTACTAGTTATAAAATGTTTTGTACTCACTATGGTTCTGTAAATTGTTAACTGGTAGCTACCAGTATAATTAAATATTTCAGAGCACTTGGCTGTGGTTGCATTGAACTGTGAAGAAATAATGTTATATAGCCAATCAAAAAGAGATACTTGTAAACTCATTTAAAGCGTCAGAGTGTGTTAGGACTATCATGGTGATGCTTATTGCAGGAGAAATTAAAGATACAGTTTTGTGCTAAGAGGCAATACAGAAATTAGTTCCTGAATTAGTTGTTAATTGATTTGGTAATTCCCTCGGGTCTGCATGCTCTTTTTTCCTTTTTCGTTGTTGCATTCAGTTAACAGTGACTATTCCCAGTGCACTTGAAATATTTTTTCCAATTAGATCAAATGTGCCCTTACATCAGAGGAACGGCTACAGCTACATGTACCTGCCTGGAATAATGTTTCATTTGACTGCGAAAGCTGGTTTTGTGTGTTTTACCATTGATGGATTTTCAGATACCAACCCAAGAAAACCAGTAGTCCTACGTATTTGGAATAAAATAGCATTTAAAAGTTCCTGGATTTAATGGACTTTTTTTGCAGTTTCAGGAAGCTTGCTTTAATTTACACCCCTGATATCAGGCAGTGGAAAGAGATGAGGATGCCATGTGGTTCAGCTCAGTGCACTGTTCTGTTGGACAGCTGGCACAACCCTGTGAGCTCCAGCCATTAAACCCTGCCCTGCCAGAGGTTAAGGTTTCTACCTGCTGGTCCAAGGGAACAGCCCCTTCTGGCCTTTAGCCAAAGCAGGCAGGCCTGGGCAGGAACCTCAGCATCTCTCAGATTGAGACAATTCTTCTTTCTTCCCTCTGTCAGTCTGTCCACTGAGTCGTCTGCTTTCTCCTGCTTTCTGGATTCTACTGGTTTGCCTTCCTGAGACGTCTGAGGGTTGCAGGACAAAGCTGGAATTTGGGTCTTTGGCTTTTAAGGACTGAATTTCTACTATGTTTCTTTTAGTTGGTCTCCTAGTCTTTTGAGAGTCCCTAAAATGAGTTTTCTGTCTCCCATCCTGTAAATCATCCTTAGTTTATCTCTAAACACCTGCAAAGGTTGTGCAGTGATAGTCCCAAGTGTACTAAGACTGAGGTGAGCAGCCTACAGCTGCTCCACAGGTATGTTTAAATATCTATAAATGAGATATTATTAATAAACTTTTCAGATAAATTAACTGTCATTTTTTTGACTGCCTGTGACTGTGACCTGAAGCTCATGGAAGCCTCTGATCCTCGTAATGGAAAGAAGCTGGTGGTTTGTGAATGAATGAACTGAGTTTATTTCAAGGTGTCTTGCTTCATAACTCTTCCCATCTCAAAAATTTGTCTTTGTGTACAATGCATGTGACAGTAAACACAGTATTCTATTTTTTACTGAATTTTACTTAATAAAGAAATGTATTTAAATGTTTATAAGTGTTGATTTTGGCAGGGGGCACAATTTCAAAAATAATATTCCATTTGTCTGTATGACACAACCTCCAAAGTGAGCAAAAGGAGAACACTGTATTTTAGGGCAATGATAGAAGGTAATAGTATAAAACAACTTCAGGAAAAAATACAAAAACTTTTTGTTTACTTATTTGTGATATCCACATTAATGCTGGTAAGAGCTCATAGATTGCTTATGATTGCCAGTAAGGGGTTCAACTTTTGTCTTTTTTTTTTTTTTAATCCTATCGAAATGTAATGCTTTTACTTGTGTCTTAAAAGAGACAAGGAAAAACTGCTGCATTTGACTAGTAGCTAATGATTTCCTAGCTGACACATCAAGTGTGATTATAGCTCTTGCACATCATTAAGATTCAAAAGGAGATATTCCAGCTTTTGTTTGGAATAGTGTTGATAGGGTTAAGCATCCTTTGAGAGACTGTGGAAAGAGTGGAAACAGGGAGGAGGAGCATGCCAGAAGACCTATCGGCTTCTACAGAAATAGTAAGGCAGGAGCTTCTCATATATTTTAAGAAAGGCAAAACAAATCCACCTGACTATGTCTGTATAAAAGGAGCAGATGTTGCTCTTCAGGATAAACCAGTCAAGGATCTGTTTTCCAGTGCTGTGTGCCTAAGAGAAGGAAGAGAGTATTTGTTTCTTCTGACGCTCTATCATGAGCGTCCTCATCTTCTTTTGATCAGTGCTTGATGCCAGCAGAGAATGGGTTCCCCAGCCTCCATGCTTTTGGTCCCTGTAACAGTGCAGTGAGTGGGACTGGAGCCTGCAGAAAGCAAGCCATGCAGTCTCTCCTGTGAAGCTTTGGAGAATTTAATACACTTGGGATGTTCTCATCCTGTTTTGTGTGTTGGTGTATTGCAAATCCTGGAGTGCATGCTGAAAGCAAGTACAGAACGTGGTGAAGAGGTGTCAGAATACTTTGGGGGAGCAGAGGAGGAAATGATCGAAAGCAATGTTGGTATAAAAGAGAACATCAATAAAGCAAGCAGTAATATGACTTAAAAAAATTTATTAGAATTTTCCAGTGCTGAAATGATGCAGTATGTCAAGATGGCATCTCAATGTGACATGCAGAGATTGACAGCAATAAGGTCACTAAGGTATCTTCACTGTTGCCCTTAGGCTAAGAACTGGCCGCTGGCCAAAAGCCTTTGACTCAGGGTGGTTGTGTCAAGATACTGCTTTCATACTTGTACCTAGAAAATGCTTACAAGAGACATTCTTTTTATTGGAGCCATCTACATCTATAATTTAAAAAAAAAAAAACAACCTACAGCATCACTTGGTGGTTTGAGTGCATGATTTTATAAATGGAGAGTGGAAATACTTGATCTTTAGTTATTTTTAGTGGATAAGGTCTGGAGATGCCTTCATCGTAGCAATCTCTTACCAAGTGATAATGAATGTAAAGAAAATGACTACAAACCCTTCAGGACCAAGATGTGCTCTCAGAGCTGTGCATAATGCTCCATAGTTTTCAATTTGTGGAAGCTTGTTCAAGGTACCCGTGCAAACCAAATGTTCCTCTTACAAAAATGTCTTTGCTTCGAGGGGCCGCTGTGTGTTGGAGGTGAGTCCGTGTGCATCTGGGCTAGCTTTGGTGACTGGAGCTCTTCCTCTGAGGGCATGAGGAATTAGGCCGGAGAAGTGACATAACAAGATTAAGTAGAAAGCTTATGACAGTTAGCAAGTGAGACTGCCTGATAGACTTTGGTTGACACAACGATTATAAATATGTTGTAAAGATGTTTGGGGGATTCCACCATATTTGTATGGTTGCCAGCAAAATGTTGACAGTTGCATTGTGGTTAATAAATTCATTTAGATTTATAAGCATTGTTTACAGAACCTGTTCGCCTGCTGAAACTCTAACAGCATCTGTTCCTTCTTACTAATTAACTGCTAATTACGAATGAGCTTTGTGTGTTTGTCAGTATAACTGGCTCATGCATTTTGTAAGGAACATTAACAAATTGATTTACATAGTGGTAAAGCAATCAAAAGAGTAAACTGAACAGCACACATGTAGAGCCCTTTAGCCTGATTTTTTGAACGAGGCAAACTTCGGGCGTTCTAAATATTTTCATAATTCTTTTGTTACCTTTTAATTGTGGGGTGATTGCACGTGAATCTGAATCAGGGTGCTGGTCCAACATCGCTTGTTTCTTGTTTTATTTTGGTGTTGGGTTGGGGTTTTTTTATTTAAAATAAAAAGGGAGAAAAAAAAAAAGCAAGCATTGGCATTGTTAGTATTTAACACATTTATCCAGAGTATAAGTAGCAATGGCAAATCAAAAATAGTGAATGGCATGAAGGAGGAGTATTACTTTGGGGGGAGCGGGGAGTCTTTGAAATGTAGGTACTCTGACTATAACTGCTTTGTTATCGGTCTTCGAAATACCCACTATGGAAGTCCTTGCACATTTGTTAAAATACTGTTTTCTCTCATCTTACTTTTATTCTTCAGAAACCTTCTGACTGCAGTAACTATCAACACATTTTCAGAGCAGTCTTGGCAGACAGACCAGATGTTGGCACTTAAATATTTTTGAATTTAAAGGGAGTAATTCAGTAGTACAATTCTTTAAAAATAAAATCTTTATTTTGCATGAGTTACTACAAGGAGAAGAATCACATAACTGAATGTTGTGTTTATTATAAAGGATCCTTCGCGTTACAAATTGGAGATGAGTGATATGATTAGATGACATGGATATATTTCACTTACAGTTGTCATAGAGCTGTAAAGCTTGAAATGAGCCTTGTAACCAGTATTAGGGAGAAAACAAAAGTAATGCAAACACACAGCTGCAGGATTTAGTTTTCCGAGCAGCTTAATATAACCATGAGGAATACACAGAGTGGTTTATAGAGACTAAAATTTGCCAGAAAAACTCAATTGCTTTTTTGATAAAATTGCAGAATGAGTGCATGAAGCAAGCATAACAGATGTAAAATATTTGGATTTTAGTAAAGCATTTTGATATTGCCTCACTACATGTAAATTGAGAGTTTATCCAAATGCATTTGGCTAAATACTGTGATGTGGATTGAAAACAGTCTGTAAGATCATAAACAGAAGCTAAAGCCAGACCATGGTCTGAGCGGGCTGGAAGGAGGACCGAGCTTTGTTCAGCTCCAGGGCTGGTGCCATTCAGGGATGCCATTATTGATAGTATTGGAAGCGCAAGCAAACACATAGCAATCATGTTAGCCATCCCAAGGATGAAGCTGAAACACCAACAGAGAGAGGCATATCAGAAAGGTGACAAGGTCTGGAGTTGGTGACTAAATGAGAGGAGATTTGACTTGCAAAGACACGAGTCACTTATTTACTAGAAGCCAAATTGTCCTGGTCTGTCCTAACTACACACACATAACAGACTTTCCTTGTTCCTTCACGCTTGCTATTCATAGCAAATTCTTGACAATGCACTGGGTGCTGTCTCTACCAGTGCTATGCATCTGCTTTAAAAAGTGTTTTTGCATCCTTGTTTAAAATAATCAAGAAAACAAGGGCAATGTGGTAGACTAAACTAGAATGGGAGGTGAGCTCAGGCTAATCTGAGTTAAAACCCAGCTGCCCACACTTTTGCAGGATTAACCCAAGTTCGGAAGATACTCTGTCCATATATGCTTACAATATCTCACCAAGACACTTCTCCAACGACCCTCAGTAAAAGGAAGCTCTGCATGTGTTTAGAACAGGCACTCACCACTGCAGCCATGTTTGCAGTAGGCTGCCGTGTGGGGAAATTGGGCAGCTTTCCCTCTGAAACCCGTGCCTGGTTTGTCTCTTGCACTCTTGCTGAGATAGACTCGGAGGTGTCACGTGCCTGCGAGCTCAACTTGGGTTTCTGTTTGAGAAGTGAATGCAAATGGTGGATATGCTTTGAGGATAAAAAGCCATTGCATCGCAGTATAAAGGAGGTCCAACACAAGGTGTTGGGAAATGACACGTGGGCCATTTGACAGTCATATGGTGCAGGATGCACACAAGCTCGTTAAAGACAAACACTGATTATGCAAAGGGTTCAAGGCAGTACTGGGGAGAGAATCCCACCTCTGCAGATCTAAAGCCAGATCGGTCTCTGGCTAAAGGTGTTTTCCACTGGCCATCACAGTGATCAGGGCATGTTAGCAGCAGTGATGTGAGTTACCATATCAGGTCACTACTTATAAGATTAGAGGACTAATTACAAATCGTTTAGCTAAGCTATGACAGAGCAGTTGTAATTATACATAGGAATCTACAGTGTGTCTGCCAGGAAAAAGAAATGTTGCTGCTATGCTCTGAGATGCATGTGCACGGGTATGATGTGATAAGGAGGAGATGATTTCGGGCTTAATACCAAGAAAAAGCTTCTGGACTTTGGGGGCTATCAGGCTGTATAATGTTCTCTATAAGGAAACACTCAAAGCTTAGTGACTTGGATTTTCTTTGAAAGTGGCAGGGTGGACTTAATTTTAAAAAGGGGGGGAACTGTTCAGACAGATTCCGTAGGTAAGTCTGAGCACTGAGTACGTTTCTTTCCTCTTTATAACTAATATGATTCCTTGTCACAAAAAAAAAAATACTAAGACGTACCATTTGCAAAAGGGTTTATAGTACAGTATATCAACCTATTATGAATGACAGTATTTAAATGGTTGGGTAGAGAACTGGAGAACTGCTACAAATCAAGTAGCTAGATTAACATCTAATGTTCTCTTCTCTTGTGAATATTTCAAGGGGGGGGAAACTGAGAAATCTTCAAATGTAGGAGGTATTGGAAAGAAAAATCAATTAAAATAGCAATGAAAGTGGTTGAATTGTTTAGAAGTTCTACTGTCTGAAAGTAAGCCATACATCAGAACAGAGGAGAATAGGGACTGTTTAACAAGGCAGATATCACCACTTAAGGAATCAAAATTTTAATAAGCTGTTTCATGGTGAAATGAAAAATAAAGAAACTTTTCGGGGGGGGGGGAAGAAAGATGCACTGTAAGTCCTATACTAAAAGAAGAAAACTTCGAGCAAACTGGGTGAGAACAAACTGTTCTCAGGATGCAGACGAAGTATAGGTATATGTATGGTTGGTGTGCTTCATGTAAAATACTTAAGTCTGATTCTTACAATATATGTGTACATTTATTTTTTGTGTGAGCTAGGTCTCCTCAAGTATATAGATTTTCAGATTTCTAGCTCCATGTCTGGCAGATGAGCTGCGCAAATGCTTTCTGCTGCAGTAAGAGAGCATGTGCATCCATCCATTGCTGAAGTGTACTCAACATTTTGAAGATTGGCATGTCAGTTTTGTTTAAGCTAATGGCATGGCTAAGAACTTCTTCAGAGTAGTTTCTGAATTGGCCCTTTGTATGGCAAATGTTGCTGTCAATTTGTAATTCACAGCACTACTGTATTTGCAGGTGAGAAATAATACATGCATGATCACTGTTGTTAGTCCTTTAATCTTGCAGCATGGTGATTTCTGTAAGTAATTCTTGAAACAGATTAAGTCACACTTAATTCAAATTAAGTGATACTTCTTATTGTCAGTGTGATGTAGTAAAGCAAACGGTTTCTCACATGTTTATGGAGCACAAAGACTGCAAGCTCCCTGCTTCTGCAGAAGGTGAGGAGGCGGACAAAAGCAAGGGGCTTTAAGAGAAGAGGGGAAAGAATGCCAATGTAATGGATAACAGAATTAGAGGGACAGAACTCAAACAGAAAATTATGCTGCTGGGAGAAGCCAGGTGAGAACCAAGCAGAAGCGAAATCTGTATTAAACAGGTAAGAGGAAGGAGGGCAAATATTGAACAAAGACTATGAAGGAGATGAGAAGTGAGAATAAAAACCACGTGACGTTTTCAATAACATGAAAAATCTTGGGTGTCTTTCAGAGAGTGGGACACCAGTCCCGTCCCTACAGGCATCTGGTTCTTAAGGTGCTGATGTCTTTAAGCATGAAACATGGTGATCGATAGCGAGTTTGAAGCAATGCATCGGTGCCTCTGGTGCTCTGCTACTTCGGCACCTTGTCAATGCCTCTGAGCTGTTTCCAGCTGAAGAGTCTTAAGAGCTTTCAGTCTGTAGATTTCAGTAACAAACACACTGGAGTTGATGCATGCATGCTGTCAGAGCGCTGATTTTTCCACTGTTGAAATCTGAAGGCAAGATATCAATGTTAGTCCAGACAGGTTCTGGTGGTGTTAAAATAATTGCCTAAAATACATACGATGAGAATTTGAAACTGTGGAGGGTAAACAAAGAGGGACTTAGGAGAGTCAACATCTCTCTGCCTAGAGTGTTGAACACCTGCATGGGCTAGGGCTAATTCCCAGTGCAAGATCAGTTCACAGAAATACTAACATACTGGATTGAGCAGAGGGGTTTGGTGAGTCTGGTTATGCTAGACAAAAGCTTCATAGAGCAGTAGGTCTTTCCTGTGTGATATGTATGTGTGCTTGGAGCATCTGTCTGCAAGAGAACTCTCATTTCTGAATTCATGGCAGATACAAGCTTATCTGAATTCAGGGATTGTAACTTCTGACATTAGGTTTCATTTAAGTTTTATTCTTTTGTGGGAATGCTTTTTTGCGTAGATAATTTCTTCTCCAGACTTTCTGAATGGTGCTGGTGTCCTGGTCCCAAAGAGCTCTTGTGTGTCACTGGCAGTGATGGCCAGAAGTTTTACTTATCTGTAACACAGCAGCATTTGGTGCCTGGTTTGCTTTCCTCGGCTGTTGCTCTTGCCTTTTCCCACTCCAACACTGAGACATGCATCAGGATAATTTTTAAAATCTGAAATCCGAAATCTCCAAGAAGATTATGCTGAGAGTGGAAAACTCGTACTCCTAGATAAGGTGTACTTATTCACTCATTTTAAAAACAAATTTTAGTAAATGCTACATGAAGCAAAGTACACTGCTCTCCTTAGCAAAGCTATTTTGTAAAATCCTGCAGCTAATTCCATGGTTTTGATAATTTGGTGCCACAGGTGTTTGTACGCTTTGTATTACAGAAGAAGTAGCAGTGATCTATTTGATGTAGAAAATCTTGGTTTTTCTGACAATGCATCATCAGTCTGTAGGTAATTTGGTGGCTAACGAATTCTGTTGTGTAGTTTTTCTTCTGTTGTTTGCTTTTAGTTGTTCTAGGTTTTATAGATAATGCTTTTTATATGTGGAGATGAGTGAGTGTCTTAGGTTTTGTATTGAAAATAGAAGTTGAACAAGTCGTGATCCTTGCATCCCCAAATGAGAGAATAAACAAGATGCTCCATGAACAGTGAAACCACAGAAGACAAGGTTTTTTCTATGTGTTGTTCCTCTTTAACATGTTGATCTCAGCTCCCATGAACTCAGCCCCTTACACAATATTACCAGTCTTCTCATCAGCAACGTTCCCTAAACCCGCTGTCAGGGTGGTCTGAAATTGCTGTTTAAAAAAAAAAAAAAAAAACCAAACAAAAGACAAATTACATATTTTTTTTCACCTTGCTTTGTTGGAGGGCTAAGAAATAACATGTGCTATGGCTGGTACCAAGCTGCAGGCAGGCTCACGGTCCATCCTCCTAGCAGAATAGACCAAAGTCTAACTGTAGTCTGCTTTCTAAGTTAGGGACTTTCAGTCTTACAGGCAAATATGAAATTTCACAATACTTGTCAGAGCATCCCTTTGGCATCCCTGCCCCTCCATCAAAATTGGTTGACACTGAAGGTAGAGTTGTAAAGGACTGGAAAGGAGACTTCAGGTGGTATCTCAGAAACCAGCTGAAAATGCAACTTAAGACACCATTTTAAAATGCTTTTGGTTTGTATACCACTGATAACGATTACCGCATGTTTGCCAAAATGAGGAAATAATCAGCCCTTTTAATAACATGGGCTTTCTCTCTCCCTGGACCCTTGCTAATGCCACAGGCATTTTTGCAACCTTAACTCTGTCCCCTAGAGATGGAGATGCTGGTGCTGACCTGTGCCATTCTGTACTCGGGCCAACCTGCTTTCCAGCTAATGCAGCCCTTCACACACTCACTTTGTGTTAGCAGGAAAAATAATCCTTGGGTTACACACACAGAAAAGCGAGAGCATTAATTTGAAATGAAGTGTGTATTTACATTTCTGTTTGGACCAGCTGCGTGGTCTGCCTTGGTTTTATTGTTTGCTTTCACCAGCATAGTCAGGATTTTGTAAGAGTGAGTCTTTCTGCTATCCAGGCACTAGGGTATCTGCCCTTCTTTGTATGAGTGATGATATCATAAGTACCTTGCTATTCTTTCCCTGTGCAAACATGTGAGGCCTGTGGCGGTTTCCAGATAACATGATTTCCACACAAGTGCATTGAAGGGATTTGTGCCCTGTACAGGTATTGTTACATAAAATTTAAAAATAAAAATAATTTTAAAAAAACCAAAACAAACAAGAGGGGTGTGGAACACATGCCCACACAGAGCAGATCTCTTGTCTTAGTCTAAAAAAATATCATGTGCATGTCTAAGAGTCTTGTGGGTTTCATGAGTCTGTTGGGAAGAGTCCTACCCTCAGAGCTTCTGGAAGCTCGTGGTCAGAGTTCAGAAGAGCATCCATCCTGCCCTCCCAGCAGGGAAGGGGGGCCTGGGGTGCTGTGCAGAGAGAAGGCACCTGCTGGACCTTGCATTAGTAGAGGTTTGGGAGGACGGGCATAGGAAATGGAACTGGTTAGCTGCACTTGCTTTCCATTTTCTTTAATTATCTGTCTATAGTGTATCTATCTCTCATTAATGGGGATTGTCTGTAGTACTGGCTGTGAAGAGCTGTCACCATTAAACTAGTTATAACAGTAACAGATTAACGCCTGTCTGCCCTTTTTCTTGGGCTGTGTAAAGAATAATGTGTTAACACAAACTACTTGGAGAGACCACGATTTAAATATTTCAGCAATGTGATATCTACTACTTACCTGTCTGATTTCTAATAACTTACTGGCAGTGTTGGCTTTCTAACATTGCTGCACAATAAATGTGGCTTTTCCCTAATTACTTAGTTTTGAGGCTCCTTGAATTGGTTCCCTTTCAGCTGAAAGGTATCATGGTGGTGGTAGTGTTCACCAGAGCTCTAAGTAAAAATGACTTTGTTCTCTGCTATGTTAAATTGGCTGGTTAATTCTGGTGTTATTTACCCTGTAATTCATTAGTTTTACTCTACCATTGGCAGCTGACAGGCTGTAATTTCATGCCTTGCAATAAAAGATGTCTCATAATCTGCTTCATTTAGCAGCAAGAGAATTTAATGAAATTAACTGCAGTCCTAATTATGCCAGTGAATACTAAAGACTGCTATCAAGTTTCCTCAGAAAAGGACAAGGTCCACCTCATGAAGGATTTAGAATATAATTTCCTGGGAAAAGTTGCAAATGTCTCCTTCTATTGGCCAACAAGGGCCAATTACAAGTGCTGATGTGACTTTAATGAACTAGTTTGTTCTGAATATGTCTCACAAGGAATAATAATTTTTTATTTTTGATCAAGTTTTTAGAGATTTCTCTCCTTAGAATAGCTGATCTATGAGAATTTGCTACTTTGCTTCTGTTTTGAAGAATTTTTCCTCGTCTTTTGTGGTGCCACCTTATGCTGAATGCTAGCAACTGAGGAGGCAGCTCGGATGCTACGTACTTCAGATATGGAGTGAGGATAGGGGCTTTTGGAGACCTCGATCCCAGAGGACATGTGACAATTTTTTCTAATATGCCATAATTCATTGGAAGTTCATGACTTAATTACACAAACACAACAATTGGAAAGAAATAGGAAAATTCACAAGAAAACATGATGAAAGAGTGCTGACATTGCACAAATGGAAGAGAAGAATTGATGCTGAGGAATGTTCCTAGGGCTGTGGAAACTCAGAGCCTGTTCTTTTGCAACTTTGTAAAGGGTTTCTTCTGCTGGGTGCTTTTTTTGTGCATATGCATGACTTTGTATTGAAAAGGTCTTTCTCAATTTGCTGGCAGGGTTTTCTTGATTTCCATTCCAAAGTATTGGTTGATGTATTTGCCAAATGTGCGCTAACTGCTTTCTAAGCACTGCCACACTTAGACAACATGATGTGAAATGTAACCACCATTTTATGGCTTAAATGATGTTAAATGTAGTTAATTGGAAAAACTTTTAACTGCAGAGAATTTCCCTATGAATAGCCTTCATAATAACCATCTCACTATAAAACGCAAAATGCTTTGCTCACAAGGACAACTGTACTATAAAGGTGAAGTGTATTGATCGAATTACCTGAGATAATAAACTTCGGATGAATAACTCCTCTATTGATGAATGGGAGAAGTCTTTCTTTTTACCTAATACTGTTAGTGTGATGGGAAGGCAATTGAGAGAACAGTATTACAGAGTGCATGGTTGTTTCAAGCATAGTTTATATTTTTAAAGTTAAATAGCTGTGTGAAATTGTTGACGGAAAATGGCATTGGATTTTTTTACTGTTTCTATTCCTGTTTCTTTTTTTTTAAGCTGTAATTTGTTCAAAGTACAATCATCTTCCTTCAGATAAAAAGTTATAGGCCTATATAAAAGTGAATACGTATGGGGAAAGAGACTTAAAATGGTCAGTATTTGCAACGACTCACAAAACTGAATAGAGAGACAGAGCAATTAACTTCTCCATACATGTTAGTGAAAAGTGAGGTCAGAACACAACCGGATTCAGGTGCTGGAGATGCTCACATCAAATGGGCAAGAGTTCAGAGCCCCAGAAAAGTGGAAGAAATGTGGTAAAAGGGAGCTTAGAAGCAAATGAGATGTTCTGGTTTTTGTTGCTTAGCATGTGCTCATTCCTTTGCTTTCTGCTGAGTGGGGATTTCATGAATTTGTTACAATTACAGGAAAGAAAAGCAAGATGATGGGTGCATCTGCCTTTCATAACAGTTTGAGTTTTGGGTTTGACCAGAGATGTCAGCTACCTAGGCAACTTCAGATATGTAACTTGCAATAAACCTAATGCACACCTTTTTTTTTTTTTTTTTTTTTTTGTCCTTCAGAATACAAACAGAAAACTCTGTATTTTTAGTCAATATATAGTAATCGCCTGTAGTTGCATTTATGGGTGAAGAATACAGTGAGACCTGAAGAGAATGGGGTGGCTTTAAAAAACTTGTTAATGGAACATTTTGGAATAGCCTCAGAATTGTTGGTCAAAGTGAGTACAGACAATACAGAGTATTCTGACATGTGTGTTCTTGAAACGTGGTATATGTCATCAAGTTAAAAAGACCTCTGAGGAGCAGATCAGCTGTAGTATTCATATGACAAGCTTTAAAACTATTGCCCAAAAAGAAAGATGTACATATTTCAGGGGAAGGTACTTTACCATAAAAGCAGGACATAGGCTTTTCAACTTAATGCAGAAGGGGAGCAAGAAAGTAATATGAAATACTAAAATAATAATTGGATTTAAAATTGGTTATGGTGAGGGAAAGTAAGGAATTGATATTCATAATAGACATAGAAGTTCAGGATGGAAAGAAGGCTATATTATTGTTTGACATTTTATCTAAAATTTACCCAAAGTTGACTTGGCTACTAAATGCGATTATGGTGTTCAGTAATTTTTCTTCTCAAATTTTTAAAGACTCTATCAAAGCAGCCAGCCTTTAGTTACAGTTGAATTTGTCCATGTGATATGCTTAAGACCATTAGACACAATCTGAATTACAGTTTTTTTAAATTACAGAGTGAAAAAATACATGTCTTAAGTTTGTAATAACGATAGAATTTATCTTCTTAGGAAAGTCTCCAAAGACTGAGCTGAGCAAGCTAGTATATGCTGAAGGTCTCAGTCAGGCATAAGCAAGGCAAGCGAGGAGGGGAACCAGATGCAGGAACAAGTTTCAGAAAAACATTGACACATGTAAGCATCATAGGAGTGAAATGAACCGTTGAACTACTTAATTCAAAAACATTAAAAAACTACGTCATGTCCAAAACCTTAAGTATTAGTAAAATAAATCCTTTTAAATAAGGCAATAACCATGACCAAATAATAATAATAGCCAAAACCAAAGTACTAGTTTTAAATACCATCATATAATTATGTCTTTGCAGTGAAGAGCTTGCATAGTGTGTATCGGCTGGCCTGATTATCTTAGCATGTTGTTCTTATTTCTTTTGGTGAATACAAAGTATGAAAAACTGACCTAAAAGGCTGTGCATCTTGAATGAACCAAAATGTCATATAATACAGTTTACAGTAATTTGAAATAGGACTTAGTGTAAGAAATAGACACAAAGCTGGGTTCCTACATTCTGCATATCAGAAGAAATTATTCTTTGAAAAAGTTCTGAGATGACGCGAGATATGTGTGATCACCTTGTCGTTTCATATAGATAGATACACACACACATATGTATGTGAAACCCCCATAAAAAAGATATATGTAAAAAAACTTTATCCTGTAGAAATGGAAAAGCTAGAGCAGAGGGCAAGCAGAGTGAAACAGGGATTTGAGAATATCTGTGTATTCAAAAGGTGAGAGCAAGACAGGTCTGCAGTCTTTGGAAAGAGATTAAGAGGAGCCTTCTTTTAATGGCCAGGATTGATTCTGCGAGGCTGTTTGAGCTCATGTCAAGCGCCACGCAAGGGGGCAAGAACTTAAGCTACAGGAGAGGCCAAGCACCGCAGGAATGTGTGTGGAATCTGAATAGTGATAAAACAGACATTTTTAATACATTACATGCAAAATTCAGTTTGGATTATTAGCAAGCGTTAGCTTGGCTAAAGGTTTTTAGAGTTCATTCCTTAACGCAATTCATATCTGCTGGCTACCTTCGAACTTTGGAAGAATAATGTTTAGTTGATACTGGCAAGCTACACCACCAAACTTTCAGCACCCAAAATTAAAAGCTCAATTTAAAATGTGAACCAGATCAGAAGCCCATAGAAGCAGAAACTTGGCTGCGAAAAGGGGCTTTGATGTCCATAATGTCTATTGTTTAATGTCTGGTTTTTGCTTTTAAATGCCAATGCACAGCATGGAGGCCTGGCCCTCCCATTGTGCAACAGAGGGTGCTTTGGGTGGTAGGGGGAAAAAAAGGAGAAATCTTCCATCCTGCAAGCACAGAGTTGACAGGTACGAAGGCTTTTGGAGATCTTTTTTAAGAAATTGTGTGCTAAAGTGTGCAAATCCAAAGTAAGCGTGCTGTGCGTGCATGTGTGCAAGAGGAAGTTAGCAGTCAGTCAGGTTTTATCTCTTAATGAATAGAGACTGCTGAAGTAAGGGTTAGGTAATTGAGTTTATAATTAATTAGCCATAACCCTCATCAGATAAAGCAGTTGTCGAGATTTTTTTTTATCTCCTTTCTCTCCCCAGGGCCTGCCCTTCTTTGTCCTTGCACTGACAGCCAGCACTTATCTTAGGCCTTCTCCAGGTCCGTGCCCATCAACCCCTCCTCCCTTGGGCTGATTTTTGGTGGTCAGCCGAGACCCCTATTGTCCTGTGAAGCTCACAATCAGCCTAGCTGTCGGGTGCTGGGATGATGAATTAGCAGTAGGAGTTAACGTGTAGGTGAACTCCAGATTGGACTCCCGATATCTCGGAGAGCGGCTTCTGTGTGTTAGTCACTCTCCCCGGCGCTGATACGCCTCTGACACTTTGCAACAAAGAGGTTAAAAAGGTAGATTTAGTAAAAGAAATGGTGCGTTTCTCCAGAAAGTTAGGATGCTTACAAAGAACCCTTAATTTCTTCTGCTGTGCAATTCACCACAACAATACTGAGAAAATAAATTAGATTTTACACTGTTTATTTTGGTGACCTTATCTCCCTTATATTGTGGGCTGAACTAGTTTGCTTGCCGTAGGGATAGAAACTTCAGACACGTATCTTAAAAAGCATCAAGACTGTAAAAGCTGTCTAGTCTCTCTGCCCATTGAGCTAGATTAAGGGAATTCGGACGTTGAATTTATCCTCTATCAAAGCACTGTCCTTTTACGAATGCATTGGAGAAAAGGAGCTTTCTTGCTGTGTTTACAGTAGGCTTGTGGCACTGAGGTGGTTTTATAGACAGGTTTACCTGCTGGAGGAGAAAAATGTTCAGAAACAAGTCTGTGGGTTTTCACTTCATCTGGAATTTTTGAATTAGAGATGAAGACTCCCATGTCTTACAATTTTGACTTCAGCCTTCGGATGAGCACTGTTTCTCCTTAATCTGAGTGGCAGCACTTGAAAATGTAACTAAGTCTCTTGATACAAGAAAGGCTTGATTCTTTTTGAAAATATATAAAGCGTTATTCTTCTGTGGTTTCCTTAATTTTCAAGTAGACTGGTAGAGCTTTCCTTTTTCCTTGTCATTTCAGTGACAATATGCATTTTTGGTTTGACTTCAATTCTTTTTGGACTTAAGCAGCAGAAGCTTCCCTGGGCACACATATGCCTTTCTAGTATCTTACTGAAAGTTAAATCAGTAATATATTAGTTAACCTCCATTTAAGATGACAGTGTAACTGCGTAAAAGACATTACTGATGGCAGAACAAACCTGTTCCATTTTGGAATAATAGCTTAGCAATTGTCCTAGTGGGTCTTACAACCCTGCCGCCGCTGTGCTGTGATGCTTGTGGTTTGTGAAGCTCTTCAGTTATGCAAAATGTGCACTTTATCCAAGCACAGGAAAGCAAATTTTTGTGTACCTCACTGCTAACAGGTTGATCTAATGGTGGAATAAAGGAAGCAATTCTGTGACCTATGTTTTGGCATGCATTGAGACAGAAGAAATTCCAATCAGAGATGCAGAAACTTCGTGGCCCAGCCCCCCCCCTCCACCCGAGGCTGTTCAAGTATTGGAGCAGATATGTAAAGGGGCTGTGAAGTCTCCATCCTTGGAGATGACTTCTCAGCAGTCATCTGGAGAAGGCCCTAAACCTGATTCACGTTGGCCTGGCTCTGAGCAGAGGGCTGGACTGGATGACCTCCAGAGGTCCTTCCAACGTGGTGTTCTGATTCCATAAATCTAGGTGGTGTTCAGGTAATCTAGTGAGCAAAGTCAAGTTTTATACATTGCTGACATTGACACTTCTGGAACACTAGTGATATATATGTTTGTATTTCAGTGAATTTAGCTTCTCTTAGTTGGTTAAAATAGGAAGAAAAGATTGCTGGAGGATTGCTTCCAAGAAGAGTAAAAATCAATGTTGCCCTAGTATAAGGTCTTCTGTTCTCAGCAGCAGAGTCCTTCTGCATTGCAGGTTCTGCTCATCTCGGATGGGAATACTGCTGCCGTTCCGAAGGGCTTCATGGAGGCAGCTTGCTGGCACTTTTCACTAATGCACAGATGAGAGAAAAATACAAATGCCCAAGGAAGCCTAAGCACAAAATAGTTTCTGTGCTGAGTCTTAACCACCCACCCAAAACCTGATGTATTCAATTCTTAAACTGTATGTAGTATATGGAGACAGAGTTGCCAGTGGGATATTGGAGTGCCTTGACCAGCTCTCCAGTCCTGTTTCATTAATTTTGTGAGGAAAAAATGAAAAACTTTCTGCTGATGATCAGCAGTGTTTCTGCCCTCTTTTAATGCAGCTGGGGCAGCCTCTTGTAGCATGCATGAATTTTTCCTCCATGCAGCTCCTAGTTGTGGGTTGGAACAGCTGGTTTTGGGTCTTGCAACTGTGAGTCAAAGGCAACAAACAGCCCTCTCATCCCCAAAGAGTCACTTAGTTGTGTTTGGTATGTGAGAGAGACGAAGCATGAATACAGTGGAAGAAAAGAAGGTAAGATTTCTATAATGCAAGAACTGCACCAGAATTTTTTCCAGGTTGAGATTTTGTACTTCAAATTAACATTAACCTTGTGTTATGTTACCTCATGCAGAAGGGTAAGTGCGCATTACTTTTTATTCTAAGAAACAGTGGAAGGAAAAAGCTGTTGCTTTAAATTTGAGTCTGAAATGTAAGATACTGGGAAACACTATCCCTGAACAATTTTTTTAAAGCAAAGCTGACAGTGTCTTCCAGCAAATGGGTATGGATTAATAGGATGGATACAGTCTGGATTGAACTAGTGTTTACGTGGTTGGTTTTATGATAGAAGAATATTATTCTTGTTTAGTTTTCACTCAGTTTTTTTTTTATCAACAGTGTATTGTAAATATATATATTACATATATAACTTACTAGGGTTTTTATATATACAGAACTAATAGTAAACTACATATTCATGTAGTTAATGTAGTTGCGGTTCCAAGTTGTTTTTTTTTTTTGAACAGGGGACGTTTTCTTTAATACCCATTTTACTATAGGTATTAAAGAAAACTGTGTGTGTAGTAGATTAACTCAGCTTTAGTCTTTTTACTTGCCATTGGTAAAGGAAAATGGTGTGCTTTGTTCCTAAAGGAATGCTGAAATGAGGTTTTAGCTGTCATCTTCAAATGTTCAGATCTTCAGAATCAAGTGGTGTATGTTACAGGATGTGTTAAAGAATGTTCATGTTTTAAATTAATACTGAATTTACTTACACTAAATAGAGAAGTATGGAGGAAAGAGACAAAATTTCAGAGCACTTCAAAGCTTAAAAAATAGTAAGGTCTACAGGAGGATGATGGGGCTATGTTTAAAGCAGTGTACTGCAGCTGAGAGGTACCTCACTCTTACAGATGGAGCCACCAACCATAGTGTGGTGGGTTGACCTTGGCTGGACACACCACAGCTGCCCTGTCACTCCCTTCCTCAGCTGGTCAGGGGAGAGAAAATATAACAAAAGGCTTGTGGGTTGAGATGAGAGCAAGGAGATATCAGTCACCAGCTCTCCACGAGATCCACAGGTCCTGCCAGGAGCCTGCTCCAGCACAGGCTTCCCACGGGGTCACAGCCTCCTTCGGGCACCCACCTGCTCCGGTGTGGTGTCCTCCCTGGTTTGCAGGTGGAGATCTGCTCCAGCGTGGACCTCCCTGGGCTGCATGGGGACAGCCTGCCTCACCATGGTCTTCCCCACAGGCTGCAGGGGAATCTCTGCTCCGGCACCTGGAGCATCTCCTTCTCCTTCTGCACTAACCTCGGTGTCTGCAGAGTTGTTTCTCTTACATGTTCTCACTCCTCCCTTTGGCTGCAGTTACGCATGGGGTTCTTTTCCCCCTTCTTAAGTCTGTTCTCCCAGAGGCACTACCACCGTCGCTGATGGGCTCAGCCTTGGCCAACGGCAGGTCCATCTTAGAGCCTGCTCGTGTGGGCTCTGTTGGACTTGGGGGAAGCTTCCAGCAGCTTCTCACAGAAGCCACCCCTGTAACACCCTGGCTACCAAAACCTTGCCATGCAAACCCAATACATCTGACATCTACTGTGCATCAATCTGTGTCTCGTGTCATTACATCCCAGGAGTGTTGAGGTGATACACTTAAGTGAGGCCTCAAAATGCTCTGGTGATTCAAAAGAAAAACTTTGTGTTGAAAACACAGAAAGCAAGGCCTAGACATGGATGGAGTAACTTAATTTTCTTTGCTGTTTTCAAAGCTGGGATTTTCTTGGGTTCTTTTTTGCTAATTGCTGATAACAGTGTCACCATTGTTGTAAGCGTCTTTGAGTTTGGAAGATAGGAGAATATTTCTGAAAGACTGGGCGAGAGTCATGAGTGCAAATAAACATCCTTTTGAAATTATAAGCCAATGCTGATACTGATAGCAGCTAATACCATGATACTACAGGCAGTTCAGCATGCAAGTTATCCTGTCATCCTAGAAGGGCATGATGTATTGCCTGTAGTAGTCAGATTTCTGCTCTTCCAGGATATTAATTGTTTGTTTTTAAATCTCTAGGATACAGCATGAGGTACATACCATTTTGGTTTGCTTTTTAAACACTCAAATTACGGTACTGTTTTACAGGGTGTTCTCCTGAGAAATACTAGGGACAGTGATGGAAGCTTTCAAATTATGAAAGCTTTTTTAAAAAAAAATAATTGTTAAATAACTAACTTGATATAGTAAGAGGAAAGTTGGAATGCTTGGACTTAAGACTTGTCACTTAGCAGTTAGGAATTTGAGGGCCTTTGAGGCATTCAGACTTGCAAAGAAGCAATTTAAGAGCAGTGATAAGATAGCAAAACCTTCTGGTTTAGGCAGCCTGGATAAAGTTGCAGGGATAATTTAAATCACGACATATTTGCAAATCTGTTCTGTTTGTAGGAGACAAAGAGAGTGGGCTTTTTTCCTGGATGGTGTAATTGAGAGAAAGCTGTGATTTCCTGGGTGACATTGGTGCTTTTTTCCCCCCACTCTGGTGATTTCAGAGCAGGGATTGATGGGCACCTCTTCCTTAACGAGTTTTCTAAATTGATTTGATCGTTGCTTTTTGTCACTTTTGTAGAACTAACATGGAAATGACAAAAAAAAGTCTGTCTGACACACCCGAGCTCAGGGTATTAAAGTTGGTAGTACCAAGTACCATCATCAGCCATAATTGACAAATAATACCCCTCATAAATACTGCCAGTCTTTTCAATTAGTTTTTATCTCAAATTCGGGATGCAAAATGATGGCCTGTCAACTGACAATGGATGACAAAAATTAATAAATTGTCTTCTAAATAGTATGGACACTTAAGAAAAATTGGGCAGCCAATTTAGCACAGCATGAACCGGGGGGAACCTTTTGTACTGTTGCCGTGCCACTAATGTTGTCTGGGTCTTTATTAATGGTGCTTGGCTGCTGCTGACAGTTTTGTTGCTACTGGCAACTTTCTTCATTAAAATTAAAGCCAGCGTCAAATCCCATTAGCTGCACTCTGGGTACCTTGCATTTTTATTTATATACAATTTTTTTTGTCTTTATGAACACGTTCTTTATCTATAGAAAGTTGGAAAAGGAGGTTAAAAATTAGTCTTTCATCTTGTCCGTGGCTGATTACTTAACTAAATAATGGATCATATTTTTTTGAGGGAGATTGTCTCCAACATGTTATAACATGCCTAGTCTACAGCCAGGTAACTGCACAGAGAAATCCATAAATGATCTTTATAAATTACCTTTTGTGAACATGGTGTTCTTCTGTATCGCCTGCAAGCTAGCTGGTTCTCAGATACTCTCTCATAAAACAGTAATAGCCTCTGGAGGAGAGCAGCTCGCTTGTATGGTATTCTTCTGTTGCCTGTTCAACTAAAATATTAATGATGTTGCATATATGCTTAAAATTGAGTGATCAACATGTGTGAAAGACTACTCATAGGGAAAATATGCTGTGTATATCCTTATATAATTTTTGGGAGGACCGAATATCTTTGTTTCTGGAAACGTCTTTTGGTTTTCTGCTTTAAAAAATCCTGGATTGGCTCCTTCAGATGTAAGTCTTCATTTGTAGAAATACATAGTGCTGGATATCAGCCTTTGCTATACCTGCTGTCATTACTGAGTACTCTAAACCACTAAAATGCTGAGTGACCAGTGCATTAAATTACCTGAGGTGTGTCAAAACAACCCATATTCTATATTACAGATTGCACATAAAGTATTGACCCTACCTTTATGGCTTCACGTTGAAAAATCTGATGCTACCAGAAGTGTCTCTCAGACGTGCTGCCAGAAATGCGAAAGCGGACCATGGTCTAGCTGTGTGCTTTTACTAATGGGTTATTCTCTCTGGAGCATCGTGCTTTGCTACTGCCTTATATACCAGCCATTTCTAGGAGGAGACATTTCCAAGAGAATTTAGTCACTGCCACCTTCATTAAAACATCTTGTGTTAATTATGCTCCTCTCTTGTGGGCCGGACCACCCGAGCTAGTGTCACATAACGTGCCTTTTCTGGCATCATTTGTGTATGAGCTAGTGATCCAAAAATGGATCATCTGCTTCCTGATTCTTAAGGCTTCTGAGAGATGGAAGTGCCCTGTGAAATTCAAAATATGGCTTGGGTTTACATCTCAAGTGAGCTGTAACGTGCTCCTGAGTGGGCAGAGAGGTAGGATAGTGTCTTCCGTCAACACCTTATTTTTGTTGTTATAACAATAAAAACATCCTTTGATTTGGAAAGTAGGAAGCGAGATGGTTCATCTTTTGTCCAGCCTTTGAAGCAGTAGCACCATGGCACTGCAGGTAAACCCAGGCTGAAGTGTAAGGGAGCACCGATGGGTTTGTTGCAGAAAACCAGCAAATGGCTCCAGATGCTAACATCTTCTGACGCACTATTTTCCTATCAGTATAAATAGAGCAAGTGCTGTATATGAAACACCATTTAAATGTTCACTTAAATGGTTATGTTTGGGAATGCTCTTATATGGTAAGTGAAAAACAATTAACAGTTTAAATGGTCTTTTAAACTGATGCACTTACAGCAATTTTTTGACTAAGATATGTGCTGCGTGGCTCAAATCTGAATTTCAATTCAGCTGAAATGTAGATTAAGTGACCCTATCATTCTCAAGAAATGGTTACTTTATAGAAAGAAAATAAACTGATGACATTGAATTACCATCCATCTAATAAATCCAAGTTGTGCCTTCACTTTTCTGCTAAATCTTCTTGGTTTAAAAAATAAATAAATAAATAAAGGTGTCAGTAGTTAATTGTTGACTGAAGCTTAATATCTGTTGAAGCAAATGAGCCATGAAATATACTACATAGGAAGTATTGTATCTGGAGTGATTTTAACATTAAAACAATATTACAATTTTTAACTTGCTGACACAATATGCAGAATCCTTTATTTTGAAATTGCACTGATTAATGCTAAGCTTGGTAAGTGGGGGAGAGGAAGAGTGTATGCTGTATGTAAGGCAAAGCAGGCACAGACAAAACTAGCCTTTTTCTCAAAAGTACTGGTTTGAGGCATATTAAATAAATTTTGGGTTGTCTCAGGTTATTACTTCAGGAATCCTAATAATAACATTGTCAAAAGCATTGATTTATAATTCCTCAGAAGAGTTCTTTCAAATGACTGACACTGGTAATGTCTCTCATATTTTGTTAACTGTAATTTCTATAATACCTATCATAGTAAAAATGGATTACTTCTGTTAATGACAGAAGTAGCTTTGCCTTTTTATAGTAACAATTAAAGAACACAGTGTAATAAACCTATATTTGAAAGTTGTCTTTAGATTGTACCCTTAAATCCATGGAAATGGTATGGATGGGTTTTCACCAGGGTTCAGGGAAGCATCGTCCATGTGGAGATACACTGATACAGGAGAGTTTATGGAATAGACAATGAGGGGGCTTCAGAAATATCAATTACATGTTTGTGCTAAAGAGAGGTGCCAGTCTCCTTCACCAGTCTCCTGCTGGTACTGTGGATTGCTTCTGGGAACTGGGGAAGTTCCTTTCTTCTCCACTAGACATCAAGTTGGTCTTTGACGAGAGGTGAAAACCTACAGCCCCTTGTTTCCTGTCTTCTCCTAGAGAACTGTTGATCAGCAGAAGTCATGTAAGGTGGTGTGTGTTGGGTTTTTTCAGGGAAGTTTTAGACCAGTAAAATGCATTTCTTCTCTCAAAGGACCAAACAGTGCGCCTCAAGTCATGGCTCTTGACCAATGCTGAAAGGTTTTGGGGTGAATAGCTACATATTTGTATATAGTTCAAGCTGAAGCCAGAATGATTTTGTTTTCAGATCATAAAGTACAGACTGATTCATCAGCACAATCGGAAGTCATTTGATTGCAAGAAAAAAAGACGATTGTCTATGTTCTGAAAAGGATTATTTAAAAGGACATGGCTCTGCTGCCTTCAGTAGATAAATCATCATTTCTTATAAACAGTTTGTTTAGCTCAAAGTCAACTCGGATGTCAAGCAAATAGCAAAGGGATGTGGTCATAGCTGTGTCTTTATACAGTTGCCTCTGTGTGTCTGGGCATAGTCTACATCTATCCAAATATTTCCTTCTTGTTTAAGATGAAATTTATAGCACAAGTGCTTCAATGTGTTTGCTTGAATGTAGGTTGTAGTTGGCATGTAGAATGGGCTGTGGTCTTCAGAATATATGTTACATCTCAGGTGTCTTCCACATGTCCTTTTGGAACAACATGGTGGCCTCCGTGTAACCACCTCAGATGCCATCTCAGCATGGAGTTAGGGTAGTGTCTACATTTTTTCCTCTCTTCACAAAACCTAAAAAACTGTACCAGAAGGTCTGTTCTAGGGAAAACAAAGTGTATATTTATGTTACAACTACATTAAAATATCTTTTCCAAAGTTATCCTTGTTGTAACAATCGGTAATACAAGAAATATGGTTATGACTAAATGGGTTTTCCACTTTTCTGCGGCTCTTTTAACAACATTGTCGTGGTTTCAGCCCAGCCGGTAACAAAGGCCCACGCAGCCGCTCGCGCACTCCCCCCACCCCCCTCCAGTGGAATGGGGAGGAGAACCAGAAAGGGAAAAGGAAAGAAACCCGGAACCACGGGGGTTGAGATGAGGACAATTTACTGGGGCAACACAAAAAGAAAAAATTAGAACAATAACAATACAAATAAGAGAATACACAAATTGAGTGATGCACAGTGCAACCGCTCACCACCCACAACCTGGCACTCCGCCACTTCCCCACCAAAAGCTGAGAGACCCCCACCGGCTCCCCATGTATATACTGGGCATGGTGGCACACGGTATGGAATAGCTCCTTGGCCAGTTCAGGTCAGCTGTCCCGGCTGTGCCCCTTCCCAGGTTCCTGTGAAAATTAAGTATCCCAGCTGAACCCAGGACAAAGATGAAACATGATTTTGTGATATTTAGGAAATAGGATCTGGCTTAAACCCGGTTGTGTCATGTTTACCTCAACCATTTTCATGGGTAATCCCTTTTAGCCTGTTAACATATCTGCTCATGTGACTGCTCTTTCTGACTCACCTTCTGTTAACTTATAAAACTGCAGGTATGTGAATGCCTTAAATGAGGTATAAAGCATTCCTAAACTAATTTCTTGAGGCAGACGTAGCACTTGTGATCCCTCTCTGAACTAAGCACAATTGGTACCTGTTGATTTTGGACCTTTTTGGCAGTTGGCATGCAGGGACATCGACACATCTTCCCTCCAAATCCATCTATATGTACCGCTTGGTGCTAGGCCAGCAAGAAAATGTGCTTGGTGTGGAGAGACATTTCACTTGCTGAGTTTTAGAGTTACGGGTACATTTTGTAACATTTCAGTAACTCTGAAGCGGCAGTATGTCTGGAAGATGCTAATTCAGTATGTACAGTTTCCCTTAGCAGGTAAGGTGAGTTGGTTAAAGGGGGTGAAGGAATGTTTTCTCATTAGGTTTCTTACTCTTTTTTTATACTACAATGATGAGAGGAGTCTAGTTGCCCAACAGACATTAATTGCATCGCTGAAGGATTGTCATCTTCTTTCCTATTCCTCTGAGTGAATTGGACATCTCAGGTATATAAATAGTAGGACAAGTCAGGGCATGCAATTATTGTTTCTGTATGTGTGTGTGTGTATACACACACACTTTTTTTTTTTTTAACTTTTCTTTTTCTTGGTCTTAGGAGAGATTTGAGGAAGGAGAAATGGGGTGGGTGGAAGGAAGAGTGATGGAGGATCTTTGCAGTGTTGAACCAGTTCAGTGTGTCCAGGTAGGCTGGTCACATCATGAGGCAGTCCAGGGAGTGTTGCTACCTGTCCAGCAAGTGTGGTCATTGATGCCAACAATCCTGTGACCAGAGGACAAGGTGTAAAAGTAAAGAAAAATGAGGCAATGAGGAAATACTGTTAACTAGAATAATGAAGAATGTACCCTTCTACTGTATAAGAAAAAAAAAAAGGATTTTTCTCAACTTACCCCTACAAAGGATTAAGGGCCAGAGGTGTAACTGTTCAGCAAAATTATTTTTTAATGCAGGACACTCCTTTTGATTAAAAAATGAAAAAAATCTAAAAAATCCCATTATAGTGCAGAGTTTCTGAGGATTGTTCATGAAGACCTTTTTGGTCCCAAAATTTCGCAACATGAAGTGTGAATCCTTTCTGCACAATAATACGGAACACAGTTTAAAAAAAAAAAAAACACACACACACACTTTTTTTTCTGCCAGTGTTCTTGGTTTTGTTATTCAGTAGATGCTGTATTAAATTGGATTTTGTGTCCATCATTATTAAAATGTGAAGTGTGTCGGTCACAAAGCATACATTTCAGGGCAGTTAGCTGAATAATTCTTTTCTTTATTATCCCAAATTACTGCTGAGCTCTGGAGAGGTGAGCAGTTTAGCCAATTATTGCCATTTGAGCTGGATTTGTGGGTGATTAGCTCCTGGTCGAATTCAGTCCTGGCAAGGGCTTTGAAGCCTTCGCTTGTGTGATTTTCACAGCAGTGAGGTAGGAATAGACGCGGCTAATGACAGGAAGGTCGCGTGGGTTATGTGACCTGTGAGGGGGGGGCTCGGGTTTAGCAAATAGGGCATCCACAATAACAAGTGTGTCACTAACCCCGCCGTGCATAATCGGAGTTTTATAGGATTGTTGGAGATGCTGACAGCTCAATTAAAGTGTAACCCTTTGTACCATGTACCCTGGCAGAATGACAGAAATATTACCAACAAAAAAGGGAGGGGGCCACAAGGGAACTGGTTAAAGATCCAGTATTCTTTTTCTTTCCCCCCTTCGTCAGAGCCTGCACAGAACAAGCTGCAAAAAGCATCCATTTGTGAAATAATAGGTTGTCCGGGGGAGGGGTATGGTGCCAAACATGGCTACAAAAAAAAAAGCTGCTCTTAAGTGGTCTTCCTGATGTTTCTATGGAAACACTATAGTATCAGGATAGAAAGTTAAAATTGGGTTTTAAGCTTTTCATGGCTTTTCTCCCATGAACACCCCCCTACACACAAATCCCTACTTTATATGAAATATGATAAAGAAAATTTCAGGGTTTAGGGAACAGAGCACCTACTATAACAAGCGCCGTTTGTCTACCTGGAAGTAGTAATGTCTGCACGGTGATTCCTTTTTTTATATCATCCCTCCCAATGCTCAGTTTGTTTCTTACGGGAAGTAAATGGTTTTTTACTTCTTTTTCATGGCTGACCCTGCAGCTGTTTCTACCGCCATAGATGTTTCTGCTCTTAGAGCCTTTTCCAAATCAACTGTGCCACACAATCACGTTTGCTTGCACTGACTCAGTTTCCCAACACTGTTTTTCCTTTAAATTTTAGTCTTAAGTAGCAGTGTTTCACCAACCTGATTGGCATGGATGCTGACTCCATTTGTGGCCAGCGTAGTTAGAGCGCAGTGCGTGATGCTGGTGCCGCAGCAAGAGGTAAGAGTTCAAATAGAGCCGATTGCTGCCGGCTCCCCTGTGTTGACTTAGACCCCTTGGCATCAGCCGTCTGGTTTCTCTGACACCAAGATAATGATTTGCATCGCAGTGCATTTCACATTAGCACCGACGATGGTGTCAGGGAAACCACAATGCCAGTGCCAAGGGGTTAATAAACCAACTACTTGAGATTATTAAAGGCTGTGATTTTTTATTTATTTTTTAAACAGTCCAGGGTAAGTGGAACAAACCTCGGAAGGCAATAGAGGCAGAAACTACTGAAAGGCAGGGAAAAATTGTGACTTGCTAGGTGCTGTGCCTCGTTCAGAGTGGTAAACTGGGTTTAGAGCAAAAGACAGGCCATTCTGTAGAGTATTATGCAATGTGCTGTTGATTTTATAAAGTCTAATTTTAGAAATAAACTAGGGCTAATGAAAGAGTGCCCTTTTTCACAAAGCTGTGAATTCAAGGAGAACTCAAGAAGCCTCCCACTTTGCAGAGCATCCCTGTCCTTCAACTACGTGCACAGCATTGTCTTTTGATATGTGTATTTGGGGGTCTGGAGTATTGTCCCGGCTGTTGTGCAGACAGGTGCAGTTTTGGGCTTGAAGTGTTCTGCCAGAGCAGTGTGTTTATTGCTCTATCTGGATATGGTAGCAGGGCTGGGTCTTTAGATTTCCATTCAAATGCTTCTTTGGACACCAGGTGACTGCTCTTGCGTGATCATATTTTCGCCTCTTAAGCAAGTTGCTCTTTAGGTGGGTGGGTGAATGTGATGTGCCAGATGATAGTTTCTGTTCTGTAGTCCCCAAATAGAGGTGTGGTTGTCTCTTCTCAACCACATCATGCTTTTAAGTAAGGTTAGTAGGTTCCTGTGCTCAGCAACATCCTTGAGGAATCCTTGTTGATGCCGTGTTGCAAGTACATAGCCTACCTTTTAAAAAAACCACAGCTGCAAGCTAGGGAGTTGTGAAAACTTCCCTTAAAATTATTTGCTGCATATCAGAGGAACTTGTGCATTACCCACAGCTGGCAGGTAAGGTCAAAATCTGGAGGCTGAATTGTTGGAGCAATCGTTAGAAATAAAAATGCAGTAACAGTGATCACTAAGCTTTTCTTCCCATTTACCTTGTCTTCTGTGCTGAGGTTCCTTGCAGGAATTTGGTAGCCATTCTTTATTGGAGGTGGCAATCTTCATTACTGGTGCTACAATGAACTCTTAAGACTTGCTTAATCAGCATTGGGATTTTTTTCAGTAAATCTTCTAATTTTTTTTTAGTAGCTTGTGTGTAGAGAGCTTGGAAATAATGGGTTGCAGGTTGATTGTCCTTCAAGATTTAGCAAAGGTATTCTCTTTTGCTCTAAGTCACATCTTAGATCCTCTCTTTTCTTTGTCTCCAAATGGAAATAGTGGCTGATCAGCTACAGCATTAGGTAACCATTCATGGTGTAATTACCGGCTGCGCTGTGTTTAGGGAATGTTAGAAGAGAACTGGGTTCAATGTCTGATTTCATTTTCTTGTAAAGCTGCTGTATAACATAAATATGAATAGTTTCTTCAATCGGGAAGCATCTTTGAATCTGTAGCAAAACTCTGCTACTGCTGTAGTGCCACTTTTTAAGGAAGGTGTGGGGGTTTTTCCTGTGTGCCTGGCTGCTGTAAGAATGTATGAGGTCCTTTAGGGGTTTTTTTTGCAATGTTATTGTTAGATACTGAAGTTTGAGAACATTTGAGGTCTCCTGTTTTCAGCTCTCTTAACAGGAGCTCCACTTTCTTGTAGCTTTCGTTTTGTGGTTCAGTTGGTCCGTAGTTGTCCCCTGTTACTCTAAGAGATGTTTACTACAGGTTTCCAACTGTAAAAACTTAAGCAGCTTCACAGCAAATTGACCAAAAGACCAAGCAGCATTCCCTTAAATTCCTGGGAAAAAAGACTTAAGTTTGGGAAATCAAGAAAGCAAGTCACATTTGTATGGAAGGATTCCAAATACATTGGGCATCTTCAGCAGTTTATTCCCTAGAGGATTAGTTGCATACTCTGGTGTCTGCTCAAATTAATTGCTGAAGAGAGAGCAGCGAATCCTATAAACTTCCTATAACATTCAAGTATTGTCTGTAGGTGAAACAGTTTGAGCTGATGTCTACTGTATGCTGGAAGAATGGAGTTTAAGACTGGAAAGCTATTACAGTTAAATATTCTGGAAGCAACAAATATCAATTAAGAATTAATGTCGTCTGTTATTAGGACAAGCAAGACTAGTCCCAGTGCTGCTGGCCAGACTACCTAGAGTTGGCTAGTCATGCAAACCTGGAGGATTTACCAGCATTTGTTCACCATGTTAATAGATTTAAAGAAAGCAGATGTTTCATTTACTAGAATTCATACATAACAGTTTGTGATCCTGACTAAGAATAGTTACCTTTGCAGTTATTTGAGGGAGGATGTTTCTGTCAAGCATGAGTTTTTCTTTTGTGAACAGGATGCAAATGATGGAGCTGCAGAAAATTCATAGCACAGCTAGCTTCTAATCATAGTTATGAGAACTAAAGACCTGAGTGGAAAATTAAGAATTTATGCTTTTAATGATTAAGTGTTAGATTACATATTTCATTCTGTCAAAAGAGCATCAGAGTAACAGTATGGGGTTGGCTAAAAGTTATGGAGGGGAAGGAAGAAAAGCTTGCATGATGCCGTTACCTCATCCATGACAGTGGTGTAAGCTTCTGAAAGAAAATGGAAACCAAACTACTGTGTTTCCTTTTCCAGAAGGTCCAGTCTTGGCTCTGCTGACTTTGAGGGCTCTACCATTTTCACTTGGCATGCCAAGAAAATTTGAATATATCAAATCCTATTAAAACAAACAAACAAACAAGCTCCCCAAAAACCTCAAGTCAAGTGCTACAGCTGGAGCAAATGTGAAAAGATGCAGTCAGTTAAGCTGTGATCACTGGTATGATCCTGTTTGTGAAACCCTTTGTATCTTGTGGCCCCTGGAAAATCCAAAATAGATGGAAAAGTGGGAAAGTTAAAATGGGGCACAACATGGCATGCAAAGTATGTTACTCCACACATGGTATTAATTCTGGGGGCCAAGAAGTGGCTGTAGACACTCTGGCTGTAGATGTGGCTGTAGATCCATCTCTTGATGATCAGCATGTGCATTTTGATGACATTTATTTGTGGGAAGTAAGTCCGTGTATTCTGCTACTGTGTGGCTCATCTGAAAAATTAAGGCAGCTCACCTACTGGGATCTTCGATGCAGTATTAAGCAACTTCGAGGTCACTTTTTCAGTGCTGATAATTTGGTCCTTAAAACCTGAAATACTTCCATAAAACAAATTCATATTTTTTTTCACTGTTTGTCTTCATCTATTGTTTAAGCAAACAAGGTTTGTTGCTCACAGGAAGGCACCTGGAGTGGCAAGATTTAGCCAATTACTATGTATTCAGATGAACTGTTCATATTATGCATAGTAGTCCCTTGACTGGTGTTGGGTGGGTTTTTCTACCTTAAGTCCAATCAATCCTATGCTGGTGGCTTTTCATTAGCTGTTCCTGCTCTCACGGTAACGATTGGGATGCAGAGCCTGATGGCAGTCTGTAACTTCTCCTGGTGCCCTGAAGCTCAACAGTGTAAGCTGATTGACTCAGTTAGGGCCCCAGTCTCTAACAGCAAATGCAATCAATAAATCTTTGTTGGTAAATAATTGCTATTGAACAGAGTTTTAATATAAATTTATGAGTGGTGTTTTATCACAGCTTGAGGCTACAGCAAGCCACTGAGTGATGGATTTCAGATACCACTTACATTCATTACATTAACTTTGTAAGTTATTTAAAGCTTGTACACTTAACATTGCTTTTGGCTTGCAATGACCTCCTGGGACTAGACGTAGCATACACATTACTAATAAAGAGCTCGCCGTACATACAGATGGTTCCTCCGTTTGCTTTGTACAGTGACGCAGTTCCTCGAGCAAAACCCGACAAGTGAAGTTCGTGTGCTCTGGTTGAAGTCTTTTTCCTGTGGCTCATTAAAAGTACAAGCTAGCGCAGTCTGGTAGGAGAAGCGTTCCTCCGTTAGACACAGAATTGCAATTTTGGAAGAAAGATGGTAAAAAAATTAATTTGAAGTGTGAAATTTGTCTCAGTTTGTGAGGAAATTGGAGGTGTTAAATTATTAGTGTTGAATCTGGAGGCTTTGGATCAGCTACACCAAACTGCAGGGCTAAAGTTGTAGATGAAAGACTAACAAATGAAAGAATTCATACAAATTAGGAGAAATAATGTTATCTGATTAATAATAATTTGAGGCAGAGATTATTTTGACCCCCAAAATGGTATTTTGAAGTAAAAGTTCATTTATTTAGTCCTTTACTGCCTAGCTTGGAGACTAAATGTGTTTTTTCTGATGTGCTGTATGTATGTGGGGGCCTGTTTGGCCGTGACTGGAGACGTGCCCAAGCTACCTCTAAATTGCCTCGGAGGTACCAAAGGTCAGTGGGAACCCATGTATCTCATTTCCTAGTCAGAGTATCTGATGTGACTTAAATGTAGACATAATGTGACTGAAGTGAAGGGCTTTCTCCTTTTTTTTTAAGTAACCTTTCTTGTCATATCTGGGGCATCTGTTTTTTTTTAAGTTTAGTTAAAGTGCATTTATAACTGATCTAAACTCCAGTACTAAGAGCATTTCTCGAGACCATTCTATATAATTACCACAGACAAAGTGGTGGTCTCTAGCCTTGGGGGACAAAAAAGTGAGGTTTATATGGGCTTCTCTGCTTCATAACAGTTTAAGTTAGCTCCTTGTATTCAGAGCATTTTCCTCTGCAGGTACTAGAAGATATTTTTAATTCTCACATAACACGAAAATCTATTATTTTTGCCAAGGTAGTGCCTAAAGAAAATGGATTGGGAAGTCTGGTTTATTAGTCAGGCACAAATAGGTACATCGTCCATATTTAATGCTGAGGTGTTGGGGTTTTTTTACGTGAAAGCATGGAATTCCACTTTAAAACCAAGGTGAAACCTTATTTTCAATAATTTTCTTCATTTAGCTCCAAAAATAGAATTTCATAATTCACACCTAGATAGCAGCAAAACTTCTATGTGGTAAAAATCACAGAAGTGGTAGGTTTTCAGTATTTATTGAGTTTATAATTGGCATGAATTTAAAATTGTGTAAGTAATAACACGTTTTCTGGATAGCAAAGGGACAGTTAAAAAGGTATGTATTTTACTTTCTTCAAAACTTCAAAAAAAGGCAAGGGGTGGGGGAGAATCACCGTTGTGATCCTTACAGCTTTTTCCCCATTAAAAGGTCTGAAGAACAAACCAGTGCAGGGAAACAGTAATTTTTGATCCCCACAGCACAGCGATAACTAGAATTGGGTCCCCCTAAACGTGAGCAAATGTGCTGCAAGTGAGGTATGAAAGATTGGAAAGGTGAAGCGACAGATCACCTACTATAGACAAACATACAAGTCAAAGGCAGAAATAAGCTTTCATTTTTTTAATAGAAGAAAACAACGTCTCTAACCACTGGAAGACGGTAATTGGGATGTGCAACTAGCACTTGCAGAAGCTTTTGTAAGAAAGTGTTTCAGAAACCCCGTTCTCTTCGTAAAAGTTTGAGTTGTAGCAAGGAACAGCACAGAAAAAAAAGGAATCTGACCCCCAGACGGTCAGAAAGTTCGGAGTTTGTACCGCTGTGTAATTCAGTCATCCGACACAAGCTTTTCTTTACGGTCCCATCCACAGATTGCTTTGAATCATGAATGGGTTTTCTCTGAAGTTTTATTCAAAGTGTGTGTCCAGGAACAGACAGTTGTGAACTTGGCTTTTCTGCTGGGATCATCTCTGGGGTTGCAAAAGGAGAATTGCTAGTTCATATGGATTGTGGCAAGGGACTTCAGCTGAAAGTTCTAACATCTGGAATTTGGCTAGCTCTGGAGGACTTGTGCAGAACTGCCCCTTGTCCCCTCGTCACTTTGGGACTGGGTCTGCAGAGAGATTGCTTTATTAAGCTGTAGGTTTAATGGGAAAACAGCATAACTGCCTTTCAAGGGTTTAACCTGCTTCAACAAAAACAACTCGTGGGAGTTGGAAGCACCGTGCTTAGTAGTGCATCCTTCTGTGTTCTTTTTTTCCAATTTTTAAGTTCCATGGAAAATGAGAACAGAAAAACTCATTTTGTGGGGATTAGTGAACTGAAGTTTATATTGGTTTAGATTCCTGGTTATGATTTAATCAGTTGAATGTGTCTGCTTTTATCGGAACTTGATCTGTGAAACAGTGAGTCCCTGTGGTAGGTACTCGACATAGTGTCTCCCCTGGGACATTTCAGAAGGACTTTCAGTGACTAAAGTACTGTATGAATTCATTAGGAACTGCCTTTTGACTTGGTTTTGGAAATTAAAATTTCCTAGGGAAGTGCATGGCTAAAGCATGGCTTGATTTAGCACCTTCAGTGTGCTACAGCATGTTATATTTTTCTTTTCTAAGTGAATTCTATTTTTGAGCTGAGAACAGGTTAATATGCAGAAGTAGTAATTGCCCATTTGAAGAGGTTGATGACGTTTTATCTTAGCTGTTGATTGTTAGTATTCATCACTGATGTTTAGTTTGAATACAATTTGTGGAAAGGTGAGTCACCTTGCTCACCTCCTTTCCTCTCTGATCACACCTCTTTCATTAAATTATCCAGAATTTATTGGAAAAACTTTGTATTTGCCCTGTTTCCATTTTGCTTCTCTTGCCTGGAATTGGTGTCTCTTTTGCTGGAATGAATAGTGAAGAGGATTTCCATTGTGGTGTCACCTTACTGCAAAGGGAATGAGAACATAAACGTGTGCTCTTCCCTACTTGTGTCGAGGCTGAGCCTGGACAAGGAACCCCCAGGAACACGCTGAAGGGAGCACAAGCCACACAGTAGGATCCTCACTCAACCTGGGGTTCATAATTTATTTCAGAGGGTTAGGAAGTGCCATGAGCGTGGTGTCTTTATCAACTAGGGGTGCATACAGGTAACTTTACTCTGTGTCACATTAAAATGTGCTTTCCTGAGGCGTGCAGTTCAGTACAAAGGGATTTTCTCTACCCATTGGACAAAGCCAGTGCTGATACAGTCTTTTCTGTTTACGTGACTTGCTTTATGAAAGCTGCGCTTAGAGCTTTTCCTCCTAAATTGTAAACTCTGTAAGCTGCCGATGGAGAAAACGTGCATCATGCGAGAAGCAGTGGAAAATGAGTAACTTGCAGGAGAAAGCGTATCTAAAAATGCTGGCAATTATAGTTGTCTCTTTGTGTGTCTTAAATAGTTGTGCATTGGCAAAAGTGTGTTTCATCTTTTTTCTTTTTTTTTTTAATAGGGTATGCTGCTAAAGCGAAGTGGCAAGTCACTGAATAAAGAGTGGAAGAAGAAATACGTGACGTTGTGCGACAACGGTGTGCTGACCTACCATCCTAGTTTACATGTGAGTACACCACACTCTCTGAATGTTCAGCAGCATTAGGCTCTGATAAAGCAATGTTAGTGACATCGTCCTGATGTGGGTTTGTTGAGCCCTCTTTAGTGGAGGAACTTGTTTCTCTCTCTTCATTCCCCTCCCTCTCAAAAAGGCATAATCTGAAATAAAATTCCCTGGTGGAAGTCTGAGTACAGTCAAGTTCTTTTGAATCCCCTGGAACTGGGGTTCCCTTGCATCCCAAGAGGCAGCTGAAACAGTTTAAGCCTTTATTTTGTGCTGATGCTTTTATGGACTTGTCAATTCCAGGATTAAAAAACAGAAGCATTTTATAAGAAAAAGTGTCCTAGATGTAGCAAAGAGCGAGGAGAGTTTCTGGTATTTGTCATTGTGCAGTGGTTATGGTTTATTCAAAAATAATTCTGAGCAGCCTTTTGAAAATGCTGTAGCTATTAAAATATGTGCCATGAAACTTTTTCACATTAAGGCATCTGTCACTATCTCTGCCCAAGGATCTTGTCTGTCCCTCTCAGTGTGCGTAGCACAATCCCTAGGTACGGTTTTGGGGGTGGAAGGAGCACAGTGATCTGACTCAGAATTAACCCACCCCCACCTGCCCTTGGCATGCCAGCAGGAGGACAGTTGAGATGTGTCAGGGCTCGGTTCCATACCAGAGCAGTTCAGAAGACAGAGCCAATACAAAGACTCCAGATCTTGAAACTCCCAGGGAATTCCCAGCTCCTTCGCTTGCTCTGTAATACAGGCAACAGTAAAATACAAAAAACACAGTGTGACCTTCACCGAGGTCTTTTATAACCGTATCTGGTCTTACATCTTATCATCATAGCACATATGAAAATTGGGGGGGGGCAGCTGTAACATTTTTAGGGCCAGTTGTTTGTTTTTAAACCTATCAGTATCATTTTCAGCTCCTGGGCAGTTTTTCATTAAGGACTGAAAATCAAGGTTTTGATGAGATGCATTTCTGTAGATATGCTCTGGGGCTCATAGACCTGCAAGTGGAACTGGCAGAAAACTTCTGCTTTAGATGGATGATGTCTGAGGAGCATGGTCACACTGATGCTGTGCTTGCATGGTCTTGCTTGCATGATGCAAGTTGCTGGTCCCTATCTGCTGAATATTAGCACTTTCTCTGGCTTGACACAAGATTTCATAGTCTCAGATCCTGCCATAATAATGCTTTGCTGTAGTTTCTGATGTTAGGTCCATGTCTCTTAATAATTATTTAATAAGTTAGATGACAACTAGCTTCAAGGCATTGTTGCTTGCTATCAGAAAACTTGTCCCTCAGCCCTTGTGTTCTGGAGCAAGGTTTTTTCACTGTTCCTTTTTGTGAAACCGTACAAGTCTGTCTGTCCTCTTTCACCACTCTTAGTGCCTTTAAATGCGGGGAACGCTGCCGTGAAGTAGTCCCAAAATACTTGAATTGTATATTGGTGCTGCTCACAGAAGGGACATAGCGTGCCTTTGAAGCAGCCCCCATGGAGCTTCCACATGAGTTTCCCTTAGATTGTGTTGGCCAGCTCTGGGTCATCAAGCAAGGAGGGGGCAAGCTGCCATTGTCCATCCCCAAGCCCCTTCCTCACGCCCAAGCCCCTCCTCGCTTTGTAGAAGTGCTGTATTGTTCCTGGCCGTTGCTGTGCATGTATTAGTTTTTCATTGCCTCTTGCAGACAATGGAGTACTACTTCTCTGTAGGCTTCCCTGGAGCTGCTTAGTCCTCCCCCAGAGTGAGAATCCACTGAGATTAGAGGTAATTACTTTGAGATTAGAGGTAAATCCATTGGAGATTAGAGATAATCCATTTAAAGAAGAAGTAATTACTAGCCTGTAATTGTTTTCCTCTATCCCCCGCTATGCCCACCCCTCACAAGAAAAAGGTACGCAGCTCCGTATTTCCATTTGCTCAGACTTCCTCGCATAGATCGAAGAGGTTTGTAATGTACTACTTTTCCCTCGGCTGTATGTGGGTAGGTAGTGGTGAGGGACCATGCTCAGCTCCTAACTGACAAGAAGATACTGGGGAAAATGTCATACTCATTCAGGGGCTTCTTGAGATACCTTTACTGAATCTACTCTCTAGGAGTATCTAGGGTTCTGCTCATTTGTGATAAAGTCTTTTTGTGACATGATTTGTATTATAAATGATGCTGGTTTCATGCCTTATTTTTATTGTCTTTTGCCTTCAGAGAGTCACTGCTCTACTTCTGCAGCATGTTTCCATACTGTCCATGGACTATTTATTGTCAATTAACTATTGTTAATATACACTGCAGAACATTCATCATCCATCAGGCAGTAGTCTGTGAGTAGCATCTTCTCTGCCCTGTGCAAACCACAGTGGAAGGAAGAGGCAGGACCAGATCCTTGAAGTCAATTGCACTCCCAGTACAATTTGTACAAAACTTTGTAGGCAGGAAAGCCAGAATTTCCTCTTAGGTATTGCCAAGTGAATGGGTTTTCCCCCAGAAAGGACTCTGACATTGTGTTTCTGGTTTGGTTTTGCTAATTTTTGTTTATCCGTAACTGCTTACATTGCTGTTTGGGACAATTTCTTACATTGTTTTGAAAAATAAGGACCTTATTCCTACCAACCTTCCCATTAAAAAGCATTGACGAAAAGAACCTTTGTTAACTACCTAAAGTCAGTTTCCTCACAAAAGCCTGGCTCTAATCTGACTTGTTAGTTAGATTTGAGTTATCTCAAGTATGGAGGTCATTTTGGTTATACAAAATTTTGCAGTTATAATTCTGTGAAGCAAAAGGTGGACTGGCCTCTAGTGGTGGCAGGAATAGTAAATTTAGAAGATAATTTGATCTTTCCCGGCTGTGGTTTGAGTCAGAATGTAACATCTGCATTGGAAGAACCTATTCTAATATTTAATGGCTGATAGTGAGCACTTTATTAAATATTGCTTGAATTTGGCCAGAAGTGGATCAGTTGTCTCTATCAGATGCATTCAGTGGCAGCTCAGGCACGAAGGCAGTGTTTTTAATATAGAGAATGTGTCCATAATGCAGAAATCAGTACTGTCATCCTCCTTGAAAGGACTAGCTACAAAATGAAAGGTTTTGGGCTGGGGAGTGAAAAATCAAATTGGTACCTTTCTTACAGAGGAGGTGTCCCTGGAAGGGTCAGGCCTGTTTGGCAGGGCAGCATGTTGAAATGATTGCTGTATTGTGCCAGCTAAATGAGTAACTACTAATGCCACCAGGTTGACGTTTGACACAATAGCTAAATTCATATTCTTTCTTTTCAAGAAAGTGGGGGGAGAGAAAAATGGGGAAAGAAAAAAATATGTACATAAGCACCCTACTGTTTTCTGACTTGGTCATGTCAGTTTTTTTCAAGAGCGTCAACCTTCCTGTCCCTTGGGATGCTGAGGAGCTATGCCGATAGAAAATGGTGGGGATAATGAGAGAGAACTTTGACCTGCAGGCTTCAAAGTTCACCATAGCTACCTATTCATCTTATGCTTCTGGAGTATAGCCATTGAGTGGATGACTAAATTTCTGGCCGACAAATTCAGTGTCAGCTTTCCCAAAGGGACCCAGGGGAATTTGTCTAGGCATCTCTTGGCTTATAATGGCAGAATGCCATGTGCGAGGGCTCCCGAAATGTATTCACCAGGATACCTGCTGGGCAGCATTACGTGCCGCGTCTTTATCTAAGCCTTATCCCGATGAATAGCTGCTGATGTTTCACCACTGTCTGTCTGCCAGACGGTTGCCATCATGCCACAGGTCAGTAGATGACAAAACTTTAGCTTTGGATGTCCATTCTCTGGTCTTATAATCCCCATCATCACTGCCCCTCATTTATGAAAAGAAGGGAGAAAAAAAAGAAAAGCTGAAAACAGCTTTTTTTAGGCAAGGAAGCCTATATTTAATCTGTTCTAGATTTGATTTCAAATAAAAACACAGTGCTGTGGCACCTTACAGAGGAAGAACAGCTTCTTAAATACATGAGAAGGAAGGTCTCATGCCTACGTAGAACACGCACGGTATGTAAATCCCATGTACCTACACAGCAAGGTTGATTTTTGCTTGCTGAGGTCTGTATTGCAGTAATGCCCCTCTTTATGTAACCTTGCTGCCATCCTCACTGATCTGGTTTGATAACCTGCATTGTGGTATGTAGGATTATAGCAGTGACTGAGGGGGGGGGAACCTATCTTTATCTCCTTGAGAAGTATGTGGATTCACCTGGCCTGCTCAGTTCAGCAGACAGTAGCCACAGTTTCAAAATTCCTCCTTAAATAGTGCTGACTGGGTGAGCAGCCTACATGAGCTAGCTCAAAGGGAGCATTAGCAAGAGTGTTCTAGTTTCAAATGAAGTGCATGTATTTTTGAAAAAACGCAAAAATTCAGCCTGGTAAGGAGCCATAGCCAACACTAGGCTAAACTGCACGCAAGAGCTTCAATGATATATTTAAGGGCACATCTTCTTGGAAGATGGTACAAAACAGACTGTAAAATTCGTTGAGACTTGGGGTGGGGGACTGGGATTTCAGTTGAGCTTTCTTTGCTTGGCCGTTTCCTCCAAGAAAAGCAGACTTGGTGAGAAATGGGAGGCTACTGAAAATGTCCTCTATGCGGGTATCTGGAAGTGGTGTAGATCCATGCACTTCTTTCAGGTCCCATAATATGCAGCCTTTTTCTTAGCGCTGCCGTTGAAATTTTTGACCATGATCGGTTCTTACGATTTTCCTGAATAATCTGAAAATGGAAAGCATGCTTGCAGATAAAGTATTCCATCTCTCCTCATTTTTAAGGGAACGCCGTGCTTGCTGGGCTGCGTGGCATCTTTGTGCATGGCGTGTCGGCAGCGGAGCTGTCTGGCAGTGGAGCTGGGTGTTGCTCTAGCCGAGGGAGCAGTGCTCGCCTTCCTGGGTATGAACAACCGCCTACAGACATCGTTTCGGTTCAGCCTTATTTTCAGGGTTGTGTTACCTCAGGCTGTTTAATACCTCTGAAGTGTGTTGTTTGTGTTGCTTTAATAGAAATATTCATGCTCTTATATATTTCTAAAATACCATCATGTATGCCCTTTGGGGTTCCCCCCACCCCCCGCCCCGTTTTTGCTTTAAAGGAATGTAAAGCTGAATATTGGCTGGCTCTGAAAGCCCTTCTACCTGGCCTTTCCTTTGAACAGCTAATCCTCAAATCAGACTTTGGTAAATACATATTTGAACTGACAAAAGGATATGCGTAAGTTGGTTTTCACATTAGATGTAGCTCTACCTCCTGAAACAGTAGTCACCAAGTCCTACTGGCTAAAAAAAGAGGATATAGTTTGAGTGTTGAGGAAAATAAATCTGTTGGAAATGTGTAAGTTTTTATTATATGCACTAATACACCTAAAACATTGGTTAAGATAGAAAAAATGAATGATATGAACAATTGTATAGTAATTGCTTATTACAGTTGATGAGCTGATGCCCTATTTTTTCTGCTCACCACAACTGGCACTCTTTCTGGAAGCCTTTTCATCAAAGCCATCTTCAGAGCAGCATTCTTTTTTCTAACATTATTGACTTAAATTTCCTAGAGCTTTCTTTTCTTAATTTTAGCATATGTTTCACTGTGAATTTACATTGCTTCTAGTGATAGCTAGAGGATAACCAACGTTTATGGAAAAAATAAGTGTTCATCATGCTGCTGTAACTTTTTTTGGTAAAGATACTAAACATAAAACATATAACCTACAATGTTTTAAAAGCAGAAGAAGCTTTTATAAAGTGGTCTGGCTGTAGAGATCACTCATTCACTTTATAGCTTCCTGGAAAACTTTATTATTATGTTAGACATGTAATGGAGTGAAGATCAGTTTGGGAGAAAAACTTAGAAAGAGGTGGGGAAAATAGAAGCTAAAATGTGTTTGCAATCCTTAAGTGATACCCATCATTTGGGATAGCTGTCAAGGCAAATTATTTTCCACCCCCTGGCTTTGTGGCTATTCAAACTAGAAATAGTCTTGCTTGAAAGTGGCATTGCGCCTGCCAAGTACAAAATCAGTCTGTAGTTACTGATGGTCAGGAAGCCACCCTGTGAAGTACTCCTCAAATACGTCATCCCAGTTGATGGGGCAGGAGAAGACTGATTATTCACAGTAACTTCTTACAATCACTTCCATGACTTGTTACTGATACTCACAGGTCACCAAATGCACAAACAAGGGGAATGTGAAGCGTTTTTAGTTTCAAGTTCATTCATTTCAGAGGGCATGACAAGATTTATCATGTCATTAGCGTAGGGTATTGTAGCAAACACAATACTGTTGCAGAGCTGTGCAGACCAGCAGTATGTAGTAAAGAGCAGCAAACATATGCTTCAGTGTCGTGTCTGCTCCCTCTTCAAAAAGGCAGGGAAAATTTTTGGTATTGGAATGAGTTGCAATTTAAATGGCAAAAGCCAAGCAATTAATCACAGGTTTTTATAAAATTAGAGCTTCCTGTCCAGCAGAGCTAACTGCTGTGTATATAAATGCTTCATAAATTACTCAGGATGGTAAAACTCTGATTTGTCTTTTACAGTGGTTCTTGTTACAAAGTCTGAATGGGAAGTGAAGTGCAGATGGAAGAATTTTCTGAAAATTTTATTAAATGAGTGATCCATTTAAAAAAAAAAAACAAAAACAAATTTTGTGAAACTTTTTTATATTGAAAATGTTGCCCTAACTTCCTCCCCTGCCCCTGCAACACTGATCAAACTGATGAACACCATAGTAGATATAATAGTCAATGCTTTTTATTACTGAAATTTAATGTTCTTGATTCCCAATGTGAATAAAACAGATCCGAGATGACCTTCTTTTTGTCAGGACAGAGTGCTTTAGGGTGATCAGTTTCTTCCAGAATGCATTTTCATTCCTGTGTTCTTCTCAGAAGATAACATTTCATTGCTTTTCTTAAGATTAACTATATATTATGAAGCTAAATGATGTTATGCCCGTATTTATATGTGAGAGGGGAGGATGGCTAATTTAACAGGAACATTTGATGAATATATTCCACTGTGGCTCATAACCTGATGGTAGGTTTGCTGCTGAGGTCCTTCCTGGGAAGTGGGGGGAGAGGAGTTGGAGACTTTTGTTTCTTCTTAGGTGTGCCTGTGGCCCCAAATGGAAACCAATCAGGGAGCGATTTATGTTCATTAAGTGCTTGTCAAAACTGAAAAATTTTCTAATCAACAGCAATCTAGCTGAGGCCCCTCAATGGCTGGGAGTGTCGCCTCCGCTGTATCGGCTATTTGCCTGTTACAACTCTAGGCTAGAAATCCGCTGATGATTACATTAGGCTAAGCTGCGAAGTAAATGAACCATGTCTTATTTAGGTGCAACTAGCTTCAGTGTAGTCCTGCCCCGCAGGGCACTTTATAGCGTTTTATGGCTTTAAAATTAGTGTAGCTTCCCATTTGCTGCAGGGTGCTGCATGTTATGCCTTTGAACTCAATAAGCAATGGGAAGGGGGCCTTTTGTTTTTTCTCTCCCCCCCCTCGCCCTTTTCTTCTTTTTGCAGTTTAGCAATTTTGTTTTGCATCTTTTCCAGACGGCGTTTTGCAATAAAAATGTCTGACTGCCACGTAGAGGCACAAAAGTCAAGGCTACATCCATTTACTGGTCTGCCAGGGGTTTGGGGGTTTTGGTCAGGATTGGGTTTTGGGTTTTGGAAGCAGTTGTTGCTGAGGATGAACAATAGGTTTTGTGGGTCCGACAGGTCAGCTTACGAAACTGGAATTGCTTTTCAAAAAATAGGCTGCCTACAGTCTTTAAGATGTCATCCAGAAGTGCAACCATAAACTTTCTTTTCCATAATTTTATTTTGTCTCAGATCAGGAAACGCTATCTCAGCCTCAGTAAGCTAAGCCTTCGGAGTGATTTGTCCAACTGAAGAGTGGGGGAAAACTGCCACAAAATTAAGGTGTTTTTCTTGGAAGCTCAGTGTATACCAGGGACAGATCTGGGAAGCACCCTGGGCCTGGGCTGGTTCCAAGGGTTGGAAAAACAGGCTTATTCTGAGAGATTTTAATAGCTCAAAATGAGAAAAAGTGTGATATTCTTAGTTTTGTACCATTATAGACACGGAAGGGTACTGCTTTCAGAGATTCTCTCTTGTTTGTTATGTTGTGCGTTGGAAAAGGGTGGCAGTGGGACAGGTATATGGTGGAAGAAACACGTGAGGAAGCTTTCTAGGAGGGAGCAGATATTTTTTAAAATGTTAACGTCATCACATGGCAATCTCGAGATGAGTGGTTTTGATGAGAGCTTTGAGTCCCGTTCACCTCTTGCCATGATGTAAAAAATACAACTCCAGTGAAGGGGTTTCTCTCTATCCACAGTCTCACTGAGACCAGCCACAGGAGGCCCTAACTGTTGTCTTCTACAGCTTGATCCTTCTGTCTTCTTGGTGACGTTTCTTGGCTAAGAAGACTAGGCTGCAGCATTAGCCGTTTCACTGCAATCCCAGGACAGAAGTACAATTCAAAGCAAGTTCAATCAGAAAGAGTCTGACTCCATTTTCTGTTGCTGCCGGAGCAGAACAGAACTTGCCTGCGTGGGCAGGCTGCCAGAACCTGCCTGCTTGGGTGCTTCGCTGCAGTGGAAACCTGGCCGAGTAAAATAGTTCAGCTCTAATGGGCTTGTTTTCCGTTACATTGGAAAATATTTTGCAGTTGTGCAAATCAAAAGGCAAACACCTGCCTTAAGGACAGGGGGATTTGTACTCCCGCTTTGCATGTGGGCAGCTGTACAAAAAAGCATGGGGGATTCAGCTCCAAGAGTACTAACTGATAAATACTGTATTTGGTAACTCAGCATTCATACACATTTTCTCGCATAATACACTGATGATGAAATACTATGGTTTTGAAACACAACCTAGGTAGTAGAAAGGCATTTGTGTGTGCGTGTGTGACAAGAATGACTGTCTCTTGTATTAGAGACATTTGAAAAGCCTCAAACTCTGTAATGTTTTTGATGTCCACAGTGTTACATACCTAACGTGAGCCACATCTTTACGGATCACTCTAGGGAGGAACGACACTGTCACATGCTCAGAGGTACTTTAGTGAAGTATTTGACATAACTGTGGTAGACTTGGATGATGTGAGTTTGAGTCCCAGCTTCATGGAAGCAGCAGCTGGCACTTTCTTCGGCCTCTCCCTCAATCTGATTCAAATGCCCTTCCTCCCCTGAAAAAAAGGGCTAAGCAGGCAGCAGCAGCACTAAGCGTGGCTGTGGAAGAAGAGATGTTTGCCTGTTGTCTTTAGTCTTCTCAGCTGGGAGAAAGTAGGCAGCCAGCTGGAAGCATCATGTAGCTTGGGTTCAGCTTGTGGCCCTTGGTGGAGTGTCTTCTCTGGCTTTGAGGGCAATCAGAAGTTAGTGCAATGTATGGCAGCAAGTTTAACAACCACTGGCATTTGAAAACAAAAGGGGCCCCCCAAAATAGCAGTGTTTCTTTTTGGTAGGTCTGCTTTGAAAACATCGTCATACCCATTTTCTCAATTTGCATGTCTGAAAGGCTTCTGTTCAGTTAATTGGTTAAATTAATTTCTGCTGTTGTAAACAGCTGTATGAAGAGCAGAACTAAAGTAATTTTACTTTACATTATTCTGTGTCATGGCACATCGTTTCTTTCTTACTCAAGGCAATTCATTTTGTGGCGCTGTCAAATAATATTTTGTGTCATCTTCAGTCAATGTAGCTTTTACGATTTTTGGTGATATTTTAACAGTTTATTTAGTCCTCTAGATAATGGTCAATGGCCTTGAGTAGTCAAATTAACACCTCGGCAGCACTATATTTGAGCAAACTGCTAACGGTAACCTCAGGATGAAAAGCAATGAGAATCAATATAGTGAGTGTATTTTTAGGGATTATTGATTGATTGATGCGTTCTGGCCTTAACTTGAAGAGGCAGCATTGCCCCACAGCTGACTAAGATTAAGTTGCCAGTTACTGATAACTGCAGGCCATTACCTGCATAGTATTTCACGAGCTCAGAGATTAGATGGAGACCTTTTATAGTCCTTAGCTGACGAAACCGTGCCGTTCGCAGGGTCTGTAATGCCTACCCGGCTGCAGGAAAACGCTACGCTCTTCTCTGGCTCATAGCAGCCATTGCATTGAGAATTGGAGACGACACTGATTTGATTCAACGTTGCCCGTTATTCCTGTAGGGATCTGTTTGGGACAACTGAGGCACTAATGGCTTGTCTCCCCCGCCACCTCGGAAGGCAGCTCCGCAGAAGGTGGGAGCCATGTTAAGCTGTGCTGCTGTCAGCAGGCTGAGAGCTGTGGGTCTCCCCGCCACAACTCTCAATTGCTAGCAGGTTTCTCTCATTGCACCTCATTTGCATCTGGGACATCAATTAGCATGTTTGTTGAGGCTAATTGAATGAAACTCAATCATAGCTCTTAATTGCTTGACTATGTGAAAAGAAATCACATTAATGCAGCTAATTAAGTGTATGGCAATAGATGCAACATAATTAGGAGTGAAATGTAAAAAACAAGCGATGGCAAAGGTGCAAGCGCACGGGTGCAGGGTACTGGGGTGTTGGCGTCTCCTGTTACCCACATGTTTGGGAAGGCTCCCTTTGCTGCTTTGCTTTTTTTTTTTTTTTTTTCCTTCTGCATTGCTGAATGATGAACGTGGGCAAGTTGAGAAGGAAAATGCAAATGGATTTGCAATTACTACTTTTTCAAGCTGTTGAGGGGCAGAAGATGGCACTTCTGGGGTGGCCCACTGTTGAGTGGGCTCTAGGGACTTGTTAAGTGCTGTTTAAAAGTACTTGGCTTTGAATTACCCTCATGCCTTGTTAAAGGGTTTTTTCCCCTTTTTTCTCGGATCAGCATTTTCTACAACTAACATCTAGGGGAGTTATATCTGTAACATTTGCATATCAAAATCAGGCTTGCTGTCTTCTCTTTAACACAGCATATTCCAGATGACAGCAAGACCCTCATCTGTTCTAATCTGATCAAACCCTCCATTGCGCTTCTGAAGCCACGACATTATTTTGTAGCTTTAACTTTTATTCCCCAAGCGCAGATCTGAAGGAGCGCGCGTCGGGTGGGGGGGGATGCTCCGCCGACTGGAAACTTGGTGCTTGCCTCTCCTCCTGGGGGAAATGCAGAGATTATCGCTATGCATCTTGCACACAATGAAAGAGGCTTTATTATTTACATTTGATATATCCCTATAAATATTTAAGCTGACATTAATACCTATGTGGCATCTGTTGTGTTTGGGCACTTTTGTGTAATAACGGTATGGCTACAGCGCATTTATTTCCTGTTTGGCAACATTCACTTACTCTCTCAAATGGTTTATAGCTCACCTAAGCCTGGTTTACTCTCAATTAAAAGGGCTTTAATAATGCCCTGTCACATCTCACAAGTTGGCAGGGTAGCAGGAAAATCATACATGCTATTCATCTGAAGAATTTGGAATAAACAGCTCCTCAAATTTAAATGGAGGACACTGGGTGCTGTACATTAAATAAAAACTTGTCTGTTAAAAAGAGTACATGCTGAGGTTTAGTCACTATCTGATTAAGCCTCATTTTAAAGCCCATAAGCAATAAATGCTCAATTATGTTCTGCTTATTGTATTTTAATTTGTGAAGAACTGACACTGAACAAGAAAGTTACGCCAACTTGATAATTTATGGATGAAACAGCTTGGTTCATTTCTATCTAACACCTACTGAATGAATTTTTATTTAATGGTTTGCCTTTATTTCTTTTGGCAGCAGAGCTCTGTGTCCTCACCCCATGAATTGTTCAGACCCCCTCTTTTTACTGTTAATAATTCTTGAACAGCTAGGGAAAAAA
>JANZLQ010000001.1:12099665-12149676 GCA_026212715.1 Elanus axillaris
TTTTTTTTTTTTTTTTTTTTTTTTTTTACCTTTTAAGCCTAACTTATGTCTACAGCCCTACCTGTCATGTTGGGTAGCCATTTTCCACAGTGTCTGAATTAATAGCTGCTGACTCTGGTACCGAGAGCCAGTATCCTCTGAAGTGTGGCATGCCATATGCAGGAGGGGAAGCATGATGGTAGGATCACTCCGCTGTTGTGATTCGTTGTGAATTCAAGTCTTGATCCAAAGTATGCTGAATTCATCCGTATTTTTGTAGACAGTGTGATAATCTTTTTTTAAATGGAGGTTACTGCGAGGATTCAGATGTTGCGATCAGGTTGAAGATGAGTAAAAATGTGTATCAAGCCCAGAATGTAGGCAGTTGCTCCAAAGCCTATAGCTCTTGGATGCCTTTGCAAATAAATGCAGAACTGAGTCCTAAATTCTTGAATCTGCTCTGAACTCCTTACTTGTAGGGGACTGAGGTTGTGTACTGGAGCAGTGTGTGACTTGACAGTGCCAGATTTTGTCTGGTGGAGTTCCCACAAGGCCAGAGGTTGTTAGTTGGTAGTATTTGCCAGTCATTTTGTAGTCTAATGTGGTACGTGAAATGACTTGACTTAACATGAAACGTTTTCTGCACTTCAACTTGAGCGTGAGTTTTATGGTTTTGCCACAGATCACAAATGCAAGTTTGTGATTCACTTTTGTCATTAATCAGCCAAGTCAATTTTCCATTTGGTTGGGTTTGCTGTTAGTTCAGTGATATACAGCTGTAGCAAATGAAAGGAGAAGTTGTCAGTTTGCTCATTTCAAAGGAAAAAAAAGCCCAATTTTAAGTGCATCAGAGATTTCCCTTTCATCCCACTAGAGGGGGATCCCTCAAGGTCATCTTTTCCAGTTCCGTTGGACTAGGATTTGTTCTTTCCAGAACTAGAGAGAAATAAACTTTCACTGTTAGTACCCTATATTCCTTAACATTGGGGAAAAAATGAGCAGGGCAAATATTAGTGTCAATGAAATAAATATTTGATAAAAGCACTGGGTTTGTTAAATATTGAAGGGGGAGAAAAAAGCATTTGCTTTGATTTTTGCTTTAGAGAGAGAAGGAAGCAACAAACTGTCTTAGGATTCTTTCCTGAGGTGGGCAAATGGTGCCCATCTCTAATGATGAGTAGGTAGATAAAGGGTAAGAAATGTGTTGCAAAGCTTCAGGCAGATGACTGTAGATGCCAGACAAGATGCAGTCAGTGCTGCTCAGCCTGTGCCTGTTTCACTCTGGTTGATTTTCATGCCTCCGTTGCCCCGTGTCCTGAATAAAATCAGAGATCTGTCTTGTCCACCCGATGCAATCTCACCGATTTTTGATGGTTACACGTTGTAATACTAACCGGTTGGCTGTTAAGACCTTTGCAGAATTGCTCATTCTTTTTCCCCCAGTGGTTTTAAAATATTAAAGCCATCAGGAGGGTTGAAACTGATTTACCAAAAGGGAAAAAAAATTCACAAATGTGTTTTGAGTATTGAACTGCCGTTGACATCTAAAGTCCCAACCATGCTGTTTTCCTCCACACTCCAGCAATCAGGACATCCAGCAAACCCATAAAAAACCAAACTAATAGCATGAATATTCAGTGACCTAGAATACTAATTATTGTCATGAATATTAATGTGATCGGACTTGCTTTTTCCTCTTCTCTTTCTCTCTGGCTCTTTTTTTCCTCTTTTTTTTTTTTTTTTTTTTTATTTTCCACTCAGCCGGCTCTAAAGATGGACCATAATGAGAGCATTTAAGAGAGAGAGCGCTCTCCGCCGTGACAGGGACCGGGGTAATAAGGAGAGCTTGATTAACGTGGTGCACTTGGGGGAGAGATGAGAAGATTCACGTGGGCCTGTTGTGGGGGAGGCAATGAGGCACCGGCGGCTGTGTTGCTGCTCCCTCAGATTAATGAGGCCTAAGAGTGCATTAGGAACAGTGACAAAGGTTTGATCTAATGGGCTCAGTCATTTTTCCTTTGAGTGACAGACGCACAGAAGTAATTGGCTGTGCAGAATGGCAGCTCATTGGCAGTACTTAAGGATACATTATCCCCGTTGTGTGGCCCGCAGAGGCTGTTTATCAAAACTGCTCACACTGCAGACATGCATTCACTTAGCTGCTGTTACAGTGGCAATAGCTATAAAAAAAAAAAGTCATCTCGCATTCGTATCTATTGTCTCTTTTTCGAAAATAAAGTTTCTTTGTTCCGTTTTCTTAAGTCTGGAGGATATTTGAATACCGGCAGTTGTCCCTCCCCATACAGAAGAGGTTCTGGTTGCAGCTCACAGGGTTTGACGAGATTTGCAGGCTTGTGGAAAGCTCCCAAAGTTAGTTCAGTTAATCTTACCAGCTTTCAGTGTAGATCCAGCCCACAGGTAGGACCCCTACCTCCCACCCCCTCTCCAGTTTCTTTCTTAATAACTTCCACAGACAGTCAAAGGGATTAGGAAGCATTTTACATCTTTTGCCTCAGGCCCGTATACATGCTTCGCTTTACGTGCGTAATAGCTCAGAATTATTTGATTTTGCACTGTTATTTTTTGCAAAGTTAAGTTCACAATTGCTAACAGGATTTGCAACCAAATGACAGCAATACAAAGTAGAGCATTTGCTGGTATAAAATGGTCACCTCTGGATCTTAAAGATGCAGTCCCTTAACAAGCAGGTAACCTCCATCAGGACTTGCCCAGAAAGTAAAGCGTACCTTATTTAGCCTGTTATTTGTTAAAACTGAAAAAACAGTAATATGCCTACTGGGAAAGGAAAGCACACTTTGATCCCAGCAGAATAAATATTCTGGGATCTTGAGCAGAAGCCCTTGGTGAAGATCTTGGGTTTAACTTGCTTTTAGAAGAGATGTCTCCTCTGATGACTTAATTTTCCTCCACACTTGCTGTGTTGGTTTGGCATGCTCTGAGAATAATAGCTTTTCTCGTTATACTCCCAGCACCGTGTCCTTCACTGCCAGGATATTTCTTGGCATTGCCTTGTTTGTTCATTAGTATTGACCCTTCTCGGTTTGTACATTACTAATCAAGCCCAGTTTGCAGAGGCTGCCCTGCCAGGCTGCAAGATGGAAGGTCTTCCTCTATTAATAGCTGCTTATCCTCAGGAAATTTGTTCAGTAAATAAATGCTTCTGAAAAAAATCTTAACAATAAGTAAAACCCACAAGCAAGTCATCTGCTACAGTATTGAAAAATTATTTTTCCGTGTATTGAAGGAGAGTTTCGGTACTGGTGTTTTGGAAAGATAATCCTGTCTCTCTCTCTCGTTCCATGTACAGGTAACCTCAAGTTATTTTAGGTCCCTGATAAGCCCAAGGCAGAAATGATGTGCTGTTTGCACACTGCCTTCAGATCGAAACAGAATCCATAGCAATACTTTAGTGGATTTCCCCCCATCAATAACCCCACTCAGGAACCTGGTTATGAAAGTTGGAGCTCTCCAGCCCTGGTCCCACAACTGATCTTCCTGAGAACATGGCCAGCCAGTGCTCTGACACTTGGGCAACACCTTCCTTCCCCAAGCGGACTTACTCTGCTCAACTGGAAAGTCAAGGAGCTGTAAGTAGAAGTTTTCCCAGATCTCAGTGCAGGGCATGATCTCCAGACTTGGCAAGGGAAGGAGGATTCATCCCTAAAAGATGGGATCTGAGGCAGCAAACTGGTGGACACCAGAAGAGCCATTCCCAAATTTTTCTCAGCTAGAGCAGGAGGTATCCCAACATTCATATTTATAGGCAAAGCAGGAAGTGGCACAGCTTGGATGGTCAGCTACTTCTTAGGAAAGGTTTGTCCACTGGAAACATTTCTGCACAACTCTGGGAATTAATTCCTGAACATAACGCAGAATTGAGGAAAGGGGAAGGGAATGTTTTTCATCTTTTTGCAGCTAGCAAAGTGGCCTATTTCACTTTCCTTTTGCACCCTAGTGCCTGAAGAAACTTCAGGGAGCAGTGTTGGGTATGGGTTTTGAATGGGCGACCCCAACAGCCAATGTAATCTACTTGACAGTGCCTTTTACTGAATTAGAGGGCATTTCAAGAATAGGCAGTATTCCTGCAACATAAATTGACCCAACATGATTTGAAACAATTAACCCTCTGATATCAAGAGTCAGGATTTCCTGACCCACAACTCTAATGTATTTTTCATTAGTTCTAACAGCTGGTGAGCACAGCCCTCTGGCCTTAAGAGGTTTATTTCTTTTTTTGGAAGAGAAACTCATCATGAACATGAAGAGCCTAACACAAATAGAACATGGCCATGGTGAAAACATAGCAGTAGGCTGTAGTTCATCTGATTCAGTCTTTCTGTGCTTCTGTGCAGGCGCTCTCTGTGGGTCTCATATGCTGCCACTTCATGCAAAAATATAGCTCTGCTTCACGACTCCTGCAATGCCTGCTTGTCTCATAAATTCAAGAGTATATTAGTTGCACTCCTGAATGTAACTTCTTGTAACTAAGTGATTTGTTTGGGAGAGATCACAAATGTCTCTGCAGCAGGAAATGGAGACCACCTCCATGTATTTAAGTCACTTGTATCTCACTTTTTAGGGTATAGTTGTGAATTTGCATTTGTAATCCATTCTGCATTGGTAATTAGTGGGTGGCATCATTGATGAAGGTTTAAAGTGATGTGTTTGTTAAAATAACCTGTGCTGCCCAGTGATGATTCACTATATTATTTTTGTTAAGTTAAAATACAGCAAAAGAGGAATGACTAAAATGCTGTCCACCTTACCATGTCATTACAAAAGCAACATGACAAAACCCCTGAATGGTTTATTCTTCAGTTGGGCAGATTACTGCATGTATGTAAGATAACATTTATGTTAAGCTTTATTTATTGTATATTTTATTGAAATTTTTGTAATACACAGTGTCTTTATCTTTCGGGTTTCACTGACTAGGTGCGCACTTAACATATTGTATGGTTCTGTGTTTGTATAAATCTTTGTTATTTCCTAAATGTTTCTGAGTATTGTAATCTGACATTGCATTTATGGTCTGTTGTTTGGTAAATCTGAAAGAACCGTGTATGAAGAGCCAAAGTGAGTCCCTCTGTGCATAGGAAATGAGGACACGTTCTGCCCCCAGTGTGTGTGTTTCCATCAGCCTCTTAATATGTACATACGTACACACAGGCATGCACTCCTCTGCTTAATTCCTCTTATGCTGAGTCTCTCATTGTTACCTCATCTTTGCTGTTGGTGGCTATTTACACTGAAGAGATGGATATATAAATTGGACTTTGTGTGAGCACGCTCACTTTTCTCAGAGGCACTTCTGCTGAGCGTTGACCAAACCTAGAAATTACCTTGAATCTTAATTTGGATGGTTTTTGTAGAGCTTAATTGTTTGAACGTTTTGTAAGCGCGCTCATAATGGGATATTTTATAATATCAGAAAAGATAGTTTTAATAAAGCTATTGAGCTAGAAAGAGGAATTCTTCCTTTGATGCTCCTTTGGTAGATGAAAACATTTTTGTTCAATAGGAGACCAGCATCTTTTTTTGCTCATTTGAGACCAGTTCTGGCAACATACTGATATTCATTCAAATATAAATGCCATACTCACTTTGAAATGCAAATTGTTTAAAGAAAAATAGCATATGGTAGAGGTAAGTACCTTTTCAAATCAGCTCCCATACTTTAGGGACGTGAGTACAGCTAAAATTATTCTTTGGAAAGAATCTGGAGCCTTTGACACATTGAAGCTTGAACTAATCAAGGCTTCCCAGTAAGCATATACACATATCCATATCAAGGAAACAGTGCTGAGAATACATGGATTAGCATAGTAATTTAACTGCCCCCTGCTAATCAACTTAAGCAACCAGCTGATGCATCTATGATGTATTTGAAGAGGCACTCTTTCACAACTCCAGAGTGGGCCAGGTAGCTGGCTATGGATTTCAAGTTAATGTTGAGATATGTATCTATCTCTCTACGTATAGATAAATATACATATATGTGTGTATACATGTACAGACGGCGGAGACAGCAGATGCAGAATGCATCAAGGCATTGCTTGTAGGATCTTCACATAAAAGCTCTTCATGTGCCTAAGCCAATATACAGGCTTTACTTTTCAATGAGTAATGCTGGCCTCCTCTTTTTAACTCTCTTGCTTGTCTGCTAAAAGACTGAGATGATTTCTGCTGTTAAGGCTTTATCCTTGAGCAAAAGTAAAGGACAATTGCTCTGTGGAGGTCTGGATTGGGGTTTGCCTGTTATAGACGGGAAAAGCCGTAGGACTGTTTTGTAGAAGCTTTGTGCAGCATACAAAGTGTGCAAGAACAGCAGTTGACTTCCAGTAGTCCTTGTTTTGGTGTGACAGCATTAGTGCCTACTGGGGTGGTGGAATACTTGTCCTGGGCATGCTGCAATTAGACTGAGAAGTGGAAAAATTAACAATGGATTGGTAAATAATGATTTTTAAATAAGGTTGTAAGTAACAAGTTTGCGCTAGAGCTGAACACATTCAAGAGGGAGAGAGGAAAGGGCAGACTGCTTCCTCTAGTCCAGCCCTTCTGATACCTACCCATACATTCTGTCTTGCATGGTCTGATATATCATGAAAACCTTACAGCATGTGAACAAAGTGGAATTTAGCCTTGAATAAATGCTATTGCAAGGGTTGCAGGTAGCAGGGTTATCAGACTATGGCAATAGAAAAGGCGAAGCTGAGTTGGGTTGCATCATTGATCAGTAAAGTATTACATGATGGGACTTGGCACCTATTTCCTGCTAGCAGCCCGTACCTTTCAGAAATGTTAAGGGAAAGAAAAATTCTGGTTTGCAGAATAAGTCACTTCCTCAACAGGTTGATGTCATAACATGAGTTGTGGAGTTTCACAAGATGGCACTGAGGTGAAAGTAAAGCTTTTGTGGCTGACATGATGATGTAGAAGTCCTGATACTGTCATTTTAAGGTTTTGTTTTTGCATCATGGTTAGAAAGTGACTGGACACTTCTGTTCAGAAATCTGTGAACTAGGCTGCTCTGTGCCACTCAGCCACCTAGCACAGAGTAACGGGAATGTGTCGTCCAGGCAAAGATGTCCAGTAATTGTTTCCATTTTCCCCTGATACCTAGGAAATGCTCCATCTCAGCTTTCACATACCAGTTTTCTCCTTCATTATCTTTGTAACAAAGACTCTTTTGCAGGAATTCATCACATGTAGCTTCCCATTTTACTAGGTGCAGAGTGAAAGATGGCTAAAAGTGTGATTTTTTGGCATTGCTCTTGAGTCTGGCAGGGTAGATGGTTGTTTCCAAAGCCATTTACCAGTAATAATCTAAAGGTACCCAGAAAGGTATTATGGCAAAAACAAAGACCTTTGACTGTCTTGGCAGTTCTTTGTTGGCTCTTTTCTCATTTCCCAACAGTCCTTCTGAAGTGGGGGACCCATAACCAAGCACAGTGTTTCCAGATGTCTGTCATGGTGTGCCCAGCTTGTGATTTGTGTCGAGTAGAGCATTAACACACATTCTGGCAGCCATTGTTGACTACCGAGTCCTTCACAGCAGCACTACTACTCAACCAATTGGTCCCCAGCCTCTGCTGCTACACCAGGTTGTTCTGCCCCAGGAGCAGAGCTTAGGACTTCTCCTTGGTGAACCACATGGTGTTTATGTTGGCCTAAATCTCAAGTTTCTAGAGTCCATTTGGTCTCAAGATCTGTCATTCATGTCAGCCACTCCTTTAATTTGATGTATCATCAAAATAACTCATTAATGTTCATAGTTTTTCTGGATTGTGAAAACTGGAGGAAAAAGGTTATTTCAAAGTGAGCATCAGCAGTGTCACAGAAGTTCATTTGGAAGGAGGTATTTCTTTTAGGAGACATCAAAATAAATGTAGTGTCAGCTGGTGTTTCCATTTTCTATTGCAACATTAAGATACTAAGCTGTAGAGTGATCCTCTGCTTTGTACCTTTATTTCTGTAGGCCTGATTTCTTTGCTGAATGTTTCTTTGGAAGATGTCTATAGAAGGTGCTAAAATACCAGCATTAACAAATTGCTCGCAGTTGGTGGGGTCAAGTGCACAATATCCTGAAGAGGACCAGTTGTTGGAGGCATGAATTTTTTCAGCAGTTTGGCAGATGATGGTCTGATTATGGAATTCTTTTGGACAAAAGGGTTGCCCAAGGAAGGTGATTAGAGAGGAATTATGCGCCAGTAGCTAAAGCACTGCCTTGGGAGGTCCCAATATGGTTCCAGAAATCCACCGTAGACTTTGCATAATTGAGTAAATTAGTTTTTCTGTATGTATTTCATGTCTACAGAGTAGAGATTGCCACACAGAAGTTCTTGAGATTGAGTAAGTACATTCAAGACTCAGGTGGACAGATGCTATAGTGATGGATCTGTGTTAAGGACTAAAGATGAGATTTAGTCTTGGAAAAGAGGAGGAGAGAAAGGGACAATTATGCCAACCATGATAAACACAAAGTAGTTCACTAAGCGCTGCTGTCTTCCCAAAGGCTGCTCTGGGAAAAGACATAATGATAGAACTGGGAGTCAGGAGATCTGGGTTTTATTTTCCAGTCTGCCACAATCTTCCTTTGTGGCCCTGGGTCATTTAACCTCTGAAAAATGGGGGAAATGATAGCAGATAATTAACAACCTCACAGGAGCATTGAAAATTAATTCATTAATTTTTCTGAACTCATCAGTAGAAGGTGCAATGGAAATGCAAAGTGTTAGGTTGTTTTATAAAACTGTGTCTGTTTCTTTCCCCTTACATGTGTTTATAAAGAGTATTCTTAAATCCTTAGAAGATCTGTGAGGTACCTTTTGAGAGCCTGCCACAAGGAATGAAAGTAGCATTGTGAAATCTCTGTATCTTTATAACATGCAAGTCCTGTGCTAGGAACGGAGCAAAATGTGCTCAGAAACAAAAACTGTAGAGCAGACTTTGGCCCGTGTCAAGTTGTGAGTAAGACCATCAGAAATCTGAGTTTCTGGAAAGTTTTTAATTGTTTTGACTCTAAAATTTATTCAACCAGATCACACTTCTCCTGTTTTACAGCAAGAAAACTGTCCCTGTTGCTCCCCCTCATGCACACCTCCCAGCATTTTATTGTCCTAGACCTCACTGATCATGAAAATACTAAAAATGTTTCTAGTGTTTATTGGCTAAGGCTATTCTTTGTATCTCACCTTTTGTGTAGTAGGCCTTCAGTTAGAGTTGCAATGGGCACGTTGCTGTGGGACAAGACATGAGAATGATATTTGCAGTCAGTGGAACAAGCCTCTATTGTGTGTTTTGTGTCATGCTGTTGTTTTAAGATTAAAAATCCAAATAAGTTGCTTTTGCTTGGTCTTGCAATGCTAGTAGTTATTTGCTCCCCATTACTGTCTTCTTGGCTTGACTTGGGGGACATATTACGTGAAATATTATTTTAGAGGTAGATTGTTTAAACTCTTTGAATTGGCTTAGTTGTCTTATCTCAGTTGCTTCTGTAAACAGTGGTTTTCAGGAATCAATTTTATTTTGTGTGCACAGTCTGTCTTCCATGCTGTACCTGTGACAAGTGGAGAACCTCTACAAAATGCGACTGGTAGCAGGGTTGTGGAGGATTGTGTTTTCCAGAAAATGAATGAACAGAAGGAGGTGAAATCTTAAGAATTTAGGCTCTTTTGTCAGAAGTTCCTAGCTGGATTTGAGTGGGCTGCTGAAATCTGCGGTGCCCCAAGCTGGTTGTAGGACCGTTGTCTTCAGAGTTTCAGGGATGGCTGCATTGGTTTTTTGTGTTGGTTAAGTAATCTTTTCTGCTCTGTTAAGATGCACCCATCCATCTTCATGCAAATCAATTTTGTCTTCTCTATTGACACAATTTGTTTTCCATTTATGTCTAGGGAACGTGACTACTAGCACATCTGTGTCTCAGATGGCAAGTGGGATCAGTCTAGTCTCCTTCAACAGTCGTCCGGATGGTATGCATCAGCGCTCTTACTCAGTCTCCAGTGCAGATCAGTGGAGTGAGGCAACAGTCATTGCAAACTCTGGCATTAGCAGTGGTAAGAAACCTGGAGCTGGGGGGTTTATCTGCTTTGGGGTGAAGGGGGAATTTGGTGGTTTGCTTTTTTAAAAAGGAAAAAAAAATACAACCTGATGTTTTTCACCCAGATGCTCTGGGTGAACAGAGCATCTGTTCAGGAAGCCAAACTGCTAGCATCCAAGAGAAAAATGAGAAATTAGGTAAAAGAGAACAGATCAATACAATACCTTTTCAGCAGGAAGAACGAGTGTAATTATAATACTGCTTAATTTTAATTTCAGGTACGGAATGTAGGTTGTTCACTTGATATTCTTATTTCCTTACTCTGTGTGGTAGGTATTAGCAGTAAATTATCTTCCAGATCTTTTCATCAGCTTGTCCGCTCTTGGCTGTGCTCTTGCTTTAATGTATGCACACTACTGGCATAGTTGTAGTGTTTTCTCTGTGGAGCGTTTAACAGTATTAAAAGGAGCAAACACTATTCCAGATGATGTTTTGCAATGATTAGATTGCAACAGTGAGACAGGGATTGTTGTTCTTAAAGAGTATGTGTGATATTTGGTAAAAAAAAGGTGCATCAGGCCATTGTGGAGTGCTGGAGAAGGACAGAGATATAATGCTCTTCACCTATAGTTGACCTGCTGCCTACGCAAATGAGAGAGCATCCTTGGAGCAGCCGTTGTGGGTGGGCTGGGACTCAGGTGTTTCTGTTGTGTGTGCTGCAGAGATGGTTCATACCAGTGAAGCACACGTGTCCAGGAGCATGAGGTTTCATAGGCAGTTAGAGAAGCCATGGAAGGTTCGTGAAACAGAGAGTGTGTGAAAGAAGAAAGAACTGATAAGAAATTGAGAATATGGATAGCAGGGGGAAATGTAAAGAGGGCAGGAGAAGGGAAAGAAAAAGCTGTTTCTGATGGCTATCCCTAAAATAGTGAGAGTTACAGGAGTATGAAAACTATTTTACATACCCATATATATATGTATGTATGTATGCGTGTATATATATGTATAAGGTTTGAATCTGAGTATAGCCCTGATGCTGGCTCTGGGTTTTTAAGCAGTTTGGACAGCTTTTCAGTGCCACCTTATGAGAACAGAGGGTTTAAAATCATACACACTGAGGGCTCTGAGTGGCATTAGCTCTCAAGTTTGTAGCTGCTGAAGCACATACGTTTCTGGAGGTCTAAACTTGTGGAAAACATCTTCAGGAGTGTGATATTTGCATCAAAATGGTACAGAGTTTGGCCAAGAATTTTCTAAAGCAAGCACCCTTTATTTCAGCCTTGGTGACAGCCAGAGATCCTGCTAAGCAGCGTGATAAAACATTTCAGTGTTGTTCTCTTCTGTGTCCACCCAACTCACCCCTTTCTTTGGAAACTGGTTAGTCTTTTATGGCAATCAGCAGTGCCCTATACAGATTCCTTTAGACTGAACTGGTTTCACAGTTAAGGCTGTATATTTCTCTCTCCTTTTCCCAAAGTGCTTCATCGTTTTAATCCACCCCAATTCTACTTTCCTTTTAAAAGATTATACCAAAGTTGTTGCTTTTTGTGCCCTTCTTTTATACTGTAGCTTTTCAAAGAAAAGTTGGAGAATATTGTATGTTTACCCGAGAAGGGAGGCAAGTGAAAGTCAGGATGTAGTCTCCAGTCCTTTACACCTTGCCGTGCCTGCTGACAGGTGAGCAGATGCTGTCCAGATGTGCCAGATGTGACAATGGAGGCTGCAGTAGAGGAAAATCTTCAAAATGCAGAATTCAATAAGTTCCTAAAAGTGGCATGTAATTAATATGTTGAAAAGTAGAAATATAACCTAAATTCCCACCTTTTCCCTTCCCCTTTACTTTGTAATGATGTTTCTGTTTTTGAGATACTTGCTGGACTTGTCTTTTGTTCCTGATGCTGCACTTCAGCTAGCTTTAAATTCCTGGTGAAGGGAACCTTTTATCTTACACAAGCTCTGTACTCCCAGGTACGTACAGTACCTTTCTGACTTGACGTTCATATGTGATTACTTCTGGATCAAAAGACACGACAGCTAGCATTATCTATGAAATATTTATTTTTAAAATGCAGATGACTGGTGGGTAATTCTGAATAAGCTTGACTTGAATAATTTCTTGCAGAGGTTCTAATTCAAAAAAAAAGCAGCATTGGGGTTTTTATAAATATGTGGGAGAAATTGGAGTTTTAGGCAACTAAGGGTCAGTGGAAACAGAAGTATTGCGATAAAACTGCTACAAAACCTTGAATAATTCACTGCTATCAGTGTATCATCTTTTGGTAAGCTCATAGATGTGTCCTTTATGTTGGCAAGTTGACGCATGAAAAACCCTTTTTAATTTCAGGGTTTTTTTCTCCATTAAAAGATTTTTGAATTTTAGTCATAAAAAGATAATACTGTGAAAGCAGCAGGTATGGCGAGAAGCTAAGCATCTTTTGGAATTCAAATGCCAATGTACTGGAGAATATGCCTGCTTATTGTCACATGGTTTTATTGTAGACAAAATAACATATTGGGATTCAATTTTTCTCTGCACCTTTTTTTCACATTAAATTAATACTTTGTGTGGCTCCGGAGAACTTTTCAAAGTCTTCCAAACCAGACCTTTGGTTTCCTGGGGCTTCTGTCTTTCAAGCAGCTGTGAACATCTCCTAATTAGATAAATTACTTTGTAGTGGGCAGAGCCACAAAACAGGAGGTGCTGGTTAAATTAAAGGGGAAAAATAGAAAAATCCATTCTCTGAAATGGAATGCCCCACTGCTTTATGACTATTACTGTTGTAAGGTTTTACATTTAAGTACCTGAGGTTTAAAATTAAATGTCTAATATAATTTTGCAGTGGTAACATGAAGCCTGTGACTGCCCTCAGAGAAAATCTAGACAGCTTAGTTCAGTGTTTCAATTTGCTGTCTGCTTGATAGTGAGCGGATTGTGCGACTGGGCTCACTATTTAGCTAAATACCACCTGCTGTTCAGCATAATTTTGAATGCAGTAACATATTTGCCTTAAAAACTCAGAAATTTAAAAAGACTGTTCCAGCAGCACATGAAAAATTAATTCTTTTTACATTTTTTTTCTTACTCTTGTAAGTACTTGACAGAAGTAATTTTAGCAGCAAGAGAGAATAAAAACTGGGGGCAGTAAATCCCTGTCCGGGAACCTCTTGTGTAGATTCTTTATGGACCCAGAATTGATCTACATGTCAGATCCTGATGTAGTTTAAACTGTTTATCACCCTAATGGTGGTAGCGAGACCATGAACATCAACTTATAATCCTCCATGAAAGAAATTGGTGTTTGCAGTCAATGAAGGAGCAGCTTAGCTTTATTGATAGATTTAGAACAATTACTGCTGCTGCAACTATTGGCCGAGAGGTTTTCCTGGATCGCATTGGAAGCCTGTGATTTTTTTTCTTTGATAAATCTTTTCCGTGATGGATCATTCTTTTTTTCACCCAGAATTATCTATAGTTGCTTGCTGCTGGGGAATAAGAGGGTTGCCTGGTCTCAGGGGAGCCATTCGTAACCTGTGCGGGTGTTGGAAGTTTGGCTCAAGAATGCACATCTGCATGATTCCTCCTCTGCAAATTTGGCTCATTTTATTTCAAACCTTCTTTTTCTTCTGTGAATTTTCTTAGCTAGGAAAAGCAGGACCGTTTTGAGGAATCGAGAATCTGGCCACGAGTACTGTTGTGAGGCATCTCAAAACTGAGTACAAAGCGCAGTTTTTTCTGATGGAACACAGATTAATATTTATTAGTGGTGTTGCTGCCACTAATAAGAGATGGTGCTGTCCTACAGTCTTCACTATTTGTACATTGCTAAAGAACTTGAGAGACAGATTCTCAAACTTCACATCAGAGCTTTTTTTTTGATGAAGAAACCACAGCCAGCTGTATTGCAAAAATCAGGTTCATGAGATTTAACTCACAGAAGACTGAGGCTGTTATTTCCTACCTGGGGATGAAGAATTTCTCTTTTTAAATGTCAGGTTTTACAGTTTGGCCTCTAAGACTGTGTCCCGAGACTATTAGAGGGAGGAATTTCTTCCTTAAAGTTACAATATTAAGCTGTTCTGAAACAGTGCTACAAACAGTAGTTTGCATGGGACCGGGATTTCTTTCCTCTGGACTTGTAAATTGTCATTTGAATTCTAGCATGATATAAAATTCTGCAGTAAATCAAATATCTGTTTAAATATCATCCACTTAGGCTTTATCACTATACAATTGCTTGTACGGGCCATTTGATCTCGGCTATAATTTATGTAAGTTGTAATACCTGGTGTCTTTCAAGTTTCTAACAGTTTGGTGTTAGGGTTTATTAATGTAAAATTGAGTTCTCACAGTGCCATGGGGTATGAGAGGTCATCTGAGTGCTTATATTAATGCAGACCTTACAGCTTGCCTTAGTTTTCTGGTCGTAAGCACTTTGAATGATTAAACAATGAAGTCTTCTGCTATACGTTGAAAAAGAAAATGGTTCAACTTGCCTCTGACAGTCATAACACTTTCATTTTAAAAGTGAACTAGAAAACATCATTTAAAGTTGCTGGAATACAAGAGGCAAGTTCTTGACTAGGATAAATTATATAATTTCAAATAGATTTACAGAATTTCAGAAATGTTTGTGATAAGCGTATATAGATGGTTTAGGTTTTAAGAGCTTTTTCCTCCTTTTAAAAGAAGGAAATAATTACTCAAAAGCAAATATAAAGTCATTTTTCCTTTTTTTTTCTAGCTGCTCTAGAGCTACTCTGGGGTTTTCTGTAGTTGCTAATATTTAATGCTGTAAAATTTGCCATGTATAAAATAGCATATGTGCAAGTAGTTTACATTGTCTTTAGGAACAGGAAGGAAAAGGGAACATTCATGTACTCTTTATACCCTTTTGTGATCAACAGACAAATTGCTTCTGGCAAATAGTTCCAGAGGGAAACTTTGTCAGTTCAGCAGGATAAACTCTGCTAACAACAACTTATTATTGCCCTTGCTTTCTGAAAAGCCTAGTGTACCTTGAGGAAACTTGGGTTATAAAGTGCTACTTTCTAGCAATTCCTGGAAAATGATCCCCTTTCAGCGTGAGGTTGCATACTCAAACCTTCCACTGTTAAAATTTAGTTGACGTCTTTGACAAGCTCTTAACTGAAGTAGCCCAGTCAACCAGAAATATTAAGAAATTCTATGCAACAATGTCCTAGGTGGCTGGACTCCCACCAGCATAGTGTCTATGCCTTTACTCAGTCAAGAAAGGGAAGAGGAAACTGATACTTTCTCAGAATTGCTGTAGCACCTTCCTTGTGGCTAATAATGCATGTCAAGAACTATTCTGCAGGACTTCAAATTTCATACTGATTTTAATATACACAGGGGGAGATGCAGTTTTGCAACCTGTGGTTCCCAAAAATAATGTAAGGCATGCAGGGGAGAGCAATAGTTGTGGGGGCAGTGACAAATAAGTTCCTTAGAACAATAAATTGGTCTCAAACTCCATTTGCTTGTTTTCAAAGCAAATTGTGAGTTGCTGCACCTCTGTCTTAAGAAAGAGCATGGGAATATCCTTATCATATTTTCATAATTAATGAGTTTTGCCAAATTGCCCAAGCAGTCTGCTAACACCATCTCATTTAGACTGTAATTTCAGCGGTTTTCACTTTCATTGTCTGTGAGCATTCCGTACCTCCTTCTAGATCCTCACCATAAAGTACATGAGGTAGAGATCTTGATGCTCTCATGGAAGCACGATATTTGCAGCTAAGATGTTCTGCTATATTATTCTCATAGATGCATCATTCGTCATTTTTCCATTGCAGTATGATGAAGAGGAGGATAGCAAAGGCTGTCTGATACTTAAATAAGACACTAGAAGTGGTGGTGTTTCACACTGGTTTCTAGAACTTCTTAAAGCAGAAGGAGGCCATATCATTTCAGTGCTCAGCTAGGAGAAGGTCAGCAAAGAAATCTGATCATTGTCTGACAGCTTGAGCATTAGTCAGGAAAACGTCATTTTGTTTGCGCCCTACCTGAGCTTGAAGGCAGATGGAGAGAGGAAAGGTGGTGTTTCTGAGATGTGGGGATCCCATTTGCCTTTTCACTGAGCTTTCTTCTCCAAAATGGTGTCAGCATAAGGGTAAGTTCTCTGAAAAGGGTTTCAGAGCGTTAAACTAAATGATGCTTTCTTCCTGTGTTTTTTTAGGAATGTGTTAGCATCCAGAAGCAGTAGGACCCAGTGCTTACCTATTCCATTTTGTAGACCATAAAAACCTCAATTGAATGGGAAACTTTAAGATTGATTAGGGAAGTTCCTACCAGGTTCACAAAATGCAGGCACTTACCTTGTGTTCTCTGGGTATGTGTTTGTTGCCAAAATGATGGGTAAAACCTGTCCTGTCATACAAATGAAGAGCACTGGGACGTGTTCCTGAAATTCTGCCCAACATGCCAAGCTGAAAAAAAGAAATCAAGGGGCAAAACACCTGCAGTCTGCTACCTCTGTGCAGTATGGGTTCAAATGCTGCTGGCTTGCTTACTGCTTTCAGTATGCCTCGCACCAGGTCATCCAGGCCGTGGGTTGCAGCTCAGTAAACACCAAAGTGTAGATGAGCCATTCCCATTTGGTCTCACTGGACTTTTGCATCTGGCAGAGAACACATTGCTTCATGATGAGTTAAAAGAATAAAAGATATGAAAGCGGTTCTTCAGTTTGTGTCGGGGGGGGGGGGGAGGGATGTCACCAATAAACCTTTGAGACTTAAACTGAGCTGGGTCGCGATGTTGGTTTCAGGAGATTATTGGGTACGTGGGCATTTCTGCATAACTTTGCTGAGTTTCAGCTAAGTACTTCTGTATTTACCTAGTCCTGCTGTTTAAATCCTGAGCTGTATTATATGGATTTTTACAATTCTGCAGTTCTCCAGAAACCCATCTGCTTTTCTTGTTTAACATCTTCTTCTTTCTGCTCTCCCCCTCCCCCTGATTAAAATATAAAGAGTTATTGCATTCAGCAATTAAATCCTGCGCTTGGTTCCAAAATGGCAAGAAATGTGAGTTTTCATCTTCAGATAATTTGACACTGGCAACCTCGTACTCATCTTAATCTTGTTCACAGCCTAAAGTGCCAAATGTCTGTCAGTAAATTGTTTATGTGACTAAATTAACTTTTTGAGTGGAACTATAAAGCTTTGGTTTTTCCCAGCGTTTACTTATGGAGGCTTAAATGTATATTTTGCTTTTAGTTTTGCTTAAAATTTAAACTGAAATAGGAAAGCGTATGGCATGTTCCTTATAATAAGGAAAAAAAGATTTTTTTCTTTTCTGGTTACTGATGTTGATTAACCTGACTTGATTGTCTAGCAGTGTTCAATAAATCAGTGCTTTTTCTGCCTGTAGCTGGGTTTGCTTGTCACACCTTCTCTGTTTGTCCCCACTCATGAGAAAAGAAAAAAAAAAAAAAAAAGCCAAACTTAAACCACAGCACTTTATTTTTATTATGGAGCTTAAACTTTATCCTGACAGGATAGTGAGAATAGCAAATGTTCTCTTTATCAGGTCCTGAAGCTCGTGTCTGGGAGACGGTCCCCGTTCCTGACCATTCAGGCACAGGGTCAGTGTGTTGCAGCACACCGCTTGTGGTATTTAACCACCGCGGAAAGTCAGTACTTCGCAAGTAAGGGGAGTGGATACCCGGCACTGATATCACTAGAAACAGGGGGCACTTTTAACTTCAGGTTGTGTTTTAAAATATCTATATCTCTCTCTCTGCCTCCATAGCTGTCTCCTGGTCTAACTTCAGCTGCAAGCTGGTTCTCTGTAGCTCACATACTTGACATTTGACAGATACAGTGCTTAGAAGTCTGTAAAATATATTCTGTTCTCTGTTTCTATGAGTATCTGTCAAAACAGAAGGGTTAATATTGAAGGTGATTGCGCCACTGTACAAAGTGAATTCTTCATCAGGGAGGTCATGCTGTAATTTCATTTGTATAAAAGGATATGTTAATATTTGAAAGATTATTTTTTTAAGTTTATTGTTCAAGTTTGCTTTAATCTTAAATGTTTGTCATTTGGAATGAGCTTTGCTCTAATATTTCTTGGCAGGTCAGTCACCAGATAGTTTGAGGTAGAGGATCAGCTGTGACTTTTTTTTTTTTTTCCCAGTATCTCAGAAGTAAATGTGATCTGTAGTCTTAGACTGCTTAAATAGTGGCCGAGACATCAACACGTTGACTGCTTTCAGCAGCAGCAGAAGGACGGATATTCTGGCACTAGTTGTTAAAAGCTGAAGAGCTGTATTTGATGTAAGGATGCCTGTATGCATTCAGGAGTGATGTAACTTGATAAATTATAATTGCAAGGAAAGAAGTACACAAGATGGATTCACACACTATCCTACAGGAGTTTATGAACTTTGAAAAATAAGATTGTGTTTACAGAGAATAATATAAATTGAGAGAGACGTTCTCAAGTAAACACACAGGAAAGACATAATACTGCAAAAGCAAAGTGTGACACTTTATAGAATCTTCTGATTCAAATACTGTGGGTTAAAAATTTCATAAGCACAATGCATTCGATATTTAAGAACCTTATAAGTAAAACTTAAGGAGAGAAATTAGTAAACCTCCCAGATAAGTATACTTTTCTTTTTCTTAATGTTTTAATCTAATTTTTAATAATATAAATTTACATAACAATAATATAAATTCTAAATTTAGGTAAAGTTTAGTAATGTTTTAAAAACAAAGTTGAGAAAGTAAAAAGCTCATGTATAGCTACCACTGGAGTAATTCCCGAGTTCAGAATTTCTTCTTTTTATGTCCAGACTTTGGAAGTTCAAATAGATGCTTGTAATAATTAGATTTCTTGTTTAATGTATGTTCAGAAGCACACTGCTTTGTTTTGCCAGGATCTGGACAAAATGTGTGCAAGAAACACACAAGATGCTTTTATTTCTTCCCTGGCTTAATGAAGTTTCAGTTCCAATTAACATGAGAGAGCGGTTGTCTCATCAAGCATGTCTGTTTGCAGGCTCGCTTTCTTTCCAGTCCAGATCACAAGAGCGTGGAGTGCAGGGATGTTGTGTATATGTTACCTATGGAATCCAACACTTCAAAGCTTCTTCACAGCATATACAGTTCAAGGAGTGAAAGAAGCCTCTGTGTTAAATCTGATACGCAACTCCTTCACAACCTGCTGATTGTTGGGGGACAGCTGAAGCGCAGAGACCTGGCCTTCCCGCAGGTGGAAGACCATCTCCTTTCAAGTCTCTGGGCCCTTCATTTGTTACAGTTGATATCATCCCTTAATTCAGCGATCGTGTGCACCACCCACGGTCCAGGTCGATGAGGAGTATCCAGTTTACAAGTTGCTCTAGGCGAGCGGCTCTTCTGATGCATGGATTTTGTAAGAGCAAAAGAATGGCCCTGACTTTGGCTGTCTAAAACCTCAGAAGAGCTGGTAAGAGCTAGAAAGAGTGCTTGATAAATCTAAAAATAAAAAAAGTTTGTCAATGACAGTTATGTTACCTGACACCTACAAAAGGTAGCAAAGACATAGCTTTATGTTAAGAACTTTACTTTTCAGCTACAGATTTCTGTAATAGGAACATGGTTCATTTTGCCTTTGATAAAGAGTATCCTTGGTCTTGCTTCCATTAATTCTTTTCCTTTCCGACGCTGATGCTTGTGGCATACATTACCAGGAAAGCCTTAGCCTCTTCCTACCTAGCATGATGCAATTAACTGCCTGTTTGCTATACAGCAGTTATTCAGCTTTAATTGGAAAATGTTGATAGTGAAAGTCTCTTGATTTTTTCCAAAACAACCATATTAAGTCTTGTCACTGAAGTCTTTTGGACTGACAGTGGAGAGTTTCCTAACCTCTTCTCAATTACCAGTGAGTGGGTTTGATGCTTGAAGTTATCTACAGACCGAAGGTTAAAGTGCAAGAGTAGAGACAAGAGACGTCTTTCTGGCTCTGAGCATTTCTTTGAAGAGAGTCAGTTCTTCCTTTATGTCTTATTTTGCCTATCTTGAAATACAAGGTAAATATTTTAGTAGGAAATTATTCAGTAAGGCATAGGTTCATTGTTTTCCAAGTGCCTTGACACCTCAGGGCTCTGTTTCAAAGCAAAATATTGTTAAATGAGTTTGGTTTGCAATTAGAAGCCAATGCTGATCGCTAGATCAGGGCGGAGCTCTGACCCTCTCTGTGTTATTAAGGTGAGTTTACTATGCATATCATTTTGACCAAGGATATAAAACAGTATTTATCACAAAATGTTGTGTGTATTTGATCATGGTGTAGCTTGTTCATCCAAGATCTGTTCTTCTAGCGATGCTCCAAGTGTTTATTTTTCTGCAAATCAACATTACTTGGGATGATCTTGATGGGTTCACTAGGTCCAGCATGCCGCAGTTGGTAACTATTCTTGAGGTGTCTGATGATCTACCTTCAAAAGTGGGGGCTAGACTAACCAACACATGACCTGGAATCAGACCAGGAGATACTGCGCTGAAACCATTCCACAGCCATATGGTTTGTCTTCAGAAGGACCCATCCATCTTCTTTCTCCCTCGTTGGGTGGCTAAGAACTAGTTACCTGAAATGAATCCCCATAGCTAGCTGCCTTCTGTAGTATTCCTCACCTTTCTGTTTTGTATGCAGTTGATGGCCAGGAGAAGCAATGCCCGTAGCATCATACACCCAGTTTGTAGCAATTCAGGGTGACACCATATAAGAATCACATCTGCTCAACAGATCTGATGCTGCCTAGTGAGAACGTTATGCCAGAAGAATTAGAGACATCCCTTATTCATCTAGACTGTAGATCTGTTCAGTGGGAGCCATGAAGTTAGTTTGCCTTGGGATGTGGTGGCATCCTACAATATCTGAGACTTGCTTCTCTTCCTAGTTTGTTGTCCTTATGTGTTCAAACAACTTGTCATGCTTGATCTTTCCACAGGGCATATTCAGCCTACAGTACGAAGGAGGCAAATGCAAAGATGCATCTGTGTAATGGGGGATAAGATAAATTAGCAAACTGTGTTAACTCGAGGAGTAGTTTATATCATCTCTACCCCTGACCTAAACCTGCTTTAGGCAAGATGTGCAGAGGAGAAATTAGCGTCTTGTTCCCCTGTTTAGGTTCTGAGGCTTGCAGGTCCTCTAAAATACAGTTAGTCTTTACTTTTTTTTGTCACCTTATTGACAACACAGGAGGGTCGCTTAGGAGTACATGTTTCCTCTCCTTGTGTCAGATGGTAAATTCCTTCTGTGATACAAGGAGTTTACTTCATAAGATGGCTTTGAAAGAGAGTTAACAGGATACAGTTGCTTCTTTTCTTGCTTGCAATACTTTGATTTCTAGGGAGCAGGATAGTGTTTTGCTAGCACTGTAATAGGTTGCTCCTTAGGAGGGAAAATGTAGCGAGCAATGTACTTTTGTGGGCTTTTAAACACTATATTGCATTTTTGCTTTCATGCTTCCTTTAAGATGGCCAGACATTGCGTGTTAGTAGGAAACGAGCTAGAGGTAACTTTGTCTTTCCTTTAGATAAGGGAGATTGTAACAAGGGTCTTACTGTCTCTGAAATTATTGAAGCTAGTCCTTCCGATATCTGTGCCTTACTGTCATGAGACTGACTTTCTTTCGCAAGTCTGTGGATGATGTCCCTTGCTTGTCACAAAGTGGCTTATTAGGCTGCCGAGTGGAAACGATCCTGTTACGCCAAACATGCCTTCAGGTCTGCTTCGCTTGAGGCATACTACCACGTATCGAAAGCCAGACCTTCCAAAAGCAGGGAGATCTTGTTTTGTCAAGAAGGAAGCTTTGTTTTTCTTATTTAATTGAAATTGCCATTACAGGGAAGGAGGCAGTAACTTGGGCATTCAGTGGGGCTTTCTGTACATGACAGGATAGCTTTGTGATTTACAGGCTCTAGGCACAAGGCTGGAAAAATGGTAGACACCATGGAAAGAGAATACTCCTGAGGCTCTTTCATCTCCATCCCCCGGTTCTGCTCAGAGCTTCCTTTTAATTCCGTTCAGTGCAGCAGGTTAATTTAAGCCCTCGATAGCTTGAGTGTCCAAGCTGAATTCAGCTAAACGATGACCGGATGAGCCTAATTCCTACCGAGGGTATGAGCTCCGTGTTCTTTAAAAATATTTGCCCCCTTTTTTTTTTTTTTTTCTGTAGGCTGTAATCTCATGCTACCCCTTCTTCCCCACTCAGGAGTGTTTATTATCATCTGCAGATTTCTGCGAAGCTGCAGTTTTGACGGGATTTTAATGTCAGTCCTGTACATCGGTGCCTGACTCCAGCTTTCTGCAGTCATTGTGCAATTGCAGCATCCCTTTAACTTCAGTTTGAGGCAGAGGAGGAAGATAAAGAACTTGATAGAACATTTATGGTAATAGCTGTAAAGGGAAGCTGTAGAGCATTGGATTTCACAGCCAGAAAAATCTCAGCTCAGGGAAATGGGTCTGAAATACAACTACAGATGGTTTTAGTCTATTGCTTCCCCTGTTTAAATAAAAGGATTGCTTTTTTCGCCTCTATTTAAAACACATGTGTAGAAGATGAAAGTGTCCAGCTATTTTTTTATTATTCAGTCCACCAGCTACCGACATCTTTGCCTTATTTCATTTCAACACTAATGGCATAGTAAAAGTTCTGAAACACCCTCTTTGGATTCAGCCTTCCTTGGGTTGCGGCAAAGATTCCTGCTGCAGTCAGAGCTGTTGCTGTTGTTTTCGTCATCAGCGCTTTCTTTTTCCCCTTGAACCTGGTGCTATTAATTGTGTTGCTGCTTCTGCTCTTTAATTGATCCCATTCACCAGTCCTGCTTTTGTAACGTCTGACTTCTTGTCACTTCAGCAAATCAAAAACCCAAATTAGTCAATCTCCAGCCACTTGAGAATAAGGCTGCGTTCAGGAGCTGGGCTTGACAAAAAAGTCTAATTTTACTTTGAAAGCCTGTTGGAAAATTTTAACAAGAAGATGCAAGAAAAATGTAAACCAGATCAAGCTTGACTTTGGTCTGCGGAGAATAGCGTCACCTGTTGAGTTTGTTTCAAGTTTTTGTAAATAGGTGATTTGACAAAAATATGAAATAAATCAAAAGACATGAAGATAGAACAGGTCAGAATAATCTTGTTTCCGCTGCAGATGGTTACACAGGAGAGAGGGTTGTGTGCGTATGAGAGAGAATAGGAACCATGGGCCAAAGATGAAGCTCCGCTCTCGGATTTTTGTATCTCAGCCTTTGTGTTGTGCTATTCCAGCACCTTATATGTTGCCTCTTTTCCTCATGCCTTTTGCACCCTCCAACCCTTTTACCCTGGCCTGGGGCACTCATGCCTACTTGTTGTCCCTAATTTTCTTGACCTCCTTGGTTCCTGGGCTGGTATCTTCTGCAGCTTTGCTGTGCAGGCACTGCAAGTGGTGAAGGAGAAATTACATCAGTTTGAATCTCAGACGCGCTCAGTGTGGATCCTTGGAAGTTTGGAATGCAAGTTAGTCATTGTACTGTGCTAGGGGCACCAAGGACTCACAGTCTGGGTTTGAATTGGATTTCTTAGGCTTTTCAAATCCAGGAGGACTCTCGCGATGTCCTTAGAGGGCAAAAATGGAGTTGTCTTTGAGATCTGTTCATGGAGTGCATGCAGCTTCCAAATAATAAAACTATAAAAACATAAGAAGTGGGACTTGTGTGGAATGTTACCTTTTACAAACATCATAATTCTACTGAGAGAGGATTCAAACAGCAAATAAAGCGCAGTACAGTAGCAGAGCCCTTGAGACTCTTCTGAGAAGGATTGGTTGGTTTCTTTTTTCATTTAATGTTCCATCTCATAATTCTGGGTTGTAGTTGTAGACAACATACTTTCTCCCTTCCGCCTCTCATTTCTTATACCAGAATTTGTCAGAATTGAAAGGAATTTCTCTTATGACCGTAATTACAAAATGCATGTAGGGGAGAGGCAGGCATGGGACTTGCTTTCTGGAATAAAAGCTGCGTTGGCTTTTTTTTGTGGTTTTTTTTGTTTGGTTTTTTTTTTTTGTAATTTCTAGCAAATGAAGGTCAGACTTGAACAAGCAGAATCTTTGTCTTATCCCATATGTCATGCACCTACAGAGAAAAATCACTGTGCTAACCGCAGAGTGGTCAGGGGTTTTAATATCCCATCTCTTGATAACTTAAGGGGTTTGGTTACCAAGTGTCACTTGTTGCTCCTGGGCATGGAGTGAGCTACTGCATATTTTAAAATGGCCTCAGATAACTTGCATAGATATAAACTTACCCTCAATATACTCTGAACTGACTATTTTACTGCTTTCTCTGGAATGAGTGCCTGTACTTTGTCACACTGGTTTGTGTAGAAGCTCTCCTATCCCTTGGTATAAACTTGGCATTATTTCATTACCTGCAAAGCTAGAAACTCACCCTTCAATGAGAAACGCTTTTTCTCATCGGTATGGAAAGTTGCTGAACACACATATGAAATTCATGGCATCCTCCTTATTGCATCATGAGCATGTAGAGGTAAACTGCAAGGATGTGGCTGGTGTCAGCTCTTGCAGCTGACAGGAGTTAATAATCACACTGGGGAGAGAGGGCAGGGAGGAAGGCTGCTGTTTGCTGGGAGAGGGCATGGGCATCTCTAGCTCACTTCTGTAGGCTGCAGGCAGCAGCAGTCGTAGGCTGGAGCATGGTGATGCTCTGTTTTGGAGGAGAAAACATTTTTCAGCAGCGTGTTGCCACACATCACTTGAAACGTGGCCCAGCAGTTGCAGAACCAAGGATGCGCTGGTCAGGACAACCCCAGCTACGTGGCAAGGGGAGAGATTTGTCCTTAATGTTGCATAATATAGATATACACCCTGCAAATGATGACCATCATCAAGGAAAGCTGCCTGTACAGTCCATGAAAAACTGCAAAGCTAATGATGGGCTGGGCAGATAATCGTGGGAGAGTTAATTGTAAGGTTCGATATGGCATCTTGTCAGCAGAGATAAGTTGTCACGTTTTCCACTTGAGCTGAAACTAAATGATTGTAAAATAAGTTATGAGTGTCCTTGGGCCTGTCTGCCAGAATGATGGCTAAGAATACATTCCTGGCCCATCAGTCTCAAGCAGCCCGCTTGATATTTATGCGAACTGAATGTTATTTTATTCCCCCTCTAGTCATGCTTGTCAGCTTCCCGAGTGAAAAGTGAAACTGCTTCTTTGACTCATACTTCAAGTATTGAAGCTCGGAGAGGCTGCAGATTGTTATTATTATTACTAGTATTATATATTTTTTTGGGTGTGCGTTGAACATTGATGCCCGATTGGGAAGAACTAATGGCTGACATTGAGCGCACGGGATGGCTGCAAAACAGCCCATCCCAACCCAGTGAAACGCGTCTTATGAGTTCCACTGCCTCTGTCAAAGCTGGTTTAGATATGGAGTAATGAGGCGCTTGCTTTTTTAATTTGGCGTGCCTTTTTCCTTGCCTTTTTTCTTTTTCTCTTTTTTTTTTTTTTTTTTATATTTAATAGCGCCGACAGTGGTCGTCTGTTCTCAGGCGTGGTAATTGATACAAAATAAAATGCATTATTTGTATTCAGTCAGGAGTATGAAATTGCATTCAGCGGGCTGAAGCCTGAACTCATTTACAGTTTTCCGAAGCCGGGCTTTCAGGAGCCCTCTTTTCAATTTGAAGAATACCTTGTCAGGCAAGAGAAGTAGTGGGAAATGGGAAAGCACAGCGTGTAAGCCTAGCGCCTTTTGATTGCTCATATTTTAAACCCAGAGAATGTTAAATAACTTCCATCTTCAAAGGGTGGTCTCCGAAACTGGGAATACAGGGCATTAATACACCAACAATATCAGCTCGGCACCCGTTTACGAGCAACTTGCGTTTCTTCTGTGGTTGAGGGGGAGGGAAAGATTCGGGCGCTTCGCTTCAGAGCCATTTGACCCAAGGACAGCAGGTTATTATTACCTGGAAAGGGCTGCGGATCACGAGGATTTACCATAGGAGGTTAATTCTTCAGCTCTCCGACGTGAGTCGTCGGACTGTACATGTGTAAGTGTCCTATTTTTCAGAGCTGACGAGCAGGATTTGTTGGTGCGATTTATAGCCTAGAAATTAGACTAAGCTGCAGTGAGCGTACAGATGTACCTTAATATTTTTTTCACCAGAATCCTGCTGAAAAATATATTCTGCAATTTTGTGTCAGGGTGGGGTTTCTTGACCATTTTATGGGTCCAGGGCATCGTGGTTAATCCTGGAGTCGCACGCAGCACTCGTACGCCTGCCTTGGGGACCAGAGGGAGCCTTTTGGCATGTGTCTCAGCATCGTGAATATTTGGAAACGAGCTTTGTGAAAGGCGTGGGAGAGGGTGGTAGAGTTGGGTTTTTTCTGGATTTTTTTTTTCCTCCTTGTGAGTAAAATGGGATAATTCTTTTTAAAGTGAAAGCTGAGAATGAGGCCTGTCCATGTGCCTCTTGACTCATATTTTCTGAGGGGAAAAAGTGAAGCATTTTGAGGAACTGTGTTAGATGTGAGCAAGCCTTTATGGCTGGTGTGCTCTCTGGGATTTTTTTTGTGATATTTATGAATTTTCTGGATTTTCACAAGCAAATGAAAATCAATGAGATGCATTTTTGGTGCCCCATGGCAGACCTTACTGCCACAGCCAGGCCCCTTCCTTGCCAGTGCCTGGCTCTGTGGCTGACCTGTCTCAACACGGCAATTTTCATGTCATTGCTGCAAAGGAGGGGGGTTTTTGTGTGGCTCTTTCTTCTTTTTAAGTACCCAATGTATGAAACCTTCTCAAGTGTCAAACTGGATGTCAATGTTTAAGACAAACAGTAACCAGCTTGCATCTATGGTCTTGCATCTTCTTTCAGTGTCAAGGAGCCAAAGGTATTCGTGTCCCTTTTGGCAAGAGCATGCTGAGCACTGGCATGGATTCTCGTCAGGGTTTGCCTTCCTCTTCACCCAGAGAGAGAGCAGACCCTTGCAGGATAGCCACTTTGAGCATTTCTCTATCAAATACTTAAAATCTCCTATAGAGATACACAGTAAATACATTCCCATGATTCCCTTTTGTGGTTGAATACTTGATGATTGGTTTCAAAATAGTGGACATAGGGAAAAGAACAAAAATCCTTAATAAAAAGCGTATTTTTGATTTGTTCCCTGTTGCCAGACAGCTCCATAATTTATCCCTCACTTATAACTTGCAGCGCAACTGTGCTTAGTGGGTAATTAGTAAGTAAACTTTATTAGAAAAAAAAAAACCAAAATAAGTGTTTCTTTGTCAACTAGGCAGTTGTATGGGGATTTCACTACTCAAAATATCAAAAGCCACTTTTTAAGGTAGTCTTTGGCTTGACAGTCTTCTGACATACTAATTCATCTTAAGTGCAGTCCTGCTATTGCACTTAAGTGCAATGCAGTATGTAACCAAGGTTCTGGAAACAGCTTCACTTTACCTGACAGCAAGCACTTTAAGTAAAGCGTAGGATGTTACATTAAACTTTGTAATTAAAACCAAAACCAAACCAACAAAATAGAAATGCATTTAGCACAAATCGTAGCCAAAAGATTTGCTGCAGTTAAACTAAAATCATATTGCCAACCTTGGGGAAAAATACTGGTTTAAGATTAGTTGAGTATTTGCTATGTGAAAGGACCCAGACAGAGTGAAATTTCAACTACGTCTTCATTTCTTACACTTGTGTTAAATCTGACTTAGATGTTTCTTGACTGAAAACAAGACCAACTACTCAAAGAGAAAGCATTCATGTGTTACCAGCCATTATGTGGACCAGGGACGAGACTGTGGGTCTGTGCTTATGAGAGGGGGGGTGTCATTAACCTTTAATTTTTATTTGGTTAAGTGAGCTAATTGGTGGGGCAGGGGAGAAAATGACTGTCATTAGTTCTTGAAATTGTTGCATGTTATGCTACCATAGCTAATACAGTGGGAAACCAAACACACTGAACATGGGATTGCTTTTTTCATTGAAAGCAGGTAGTACGTGACCCTTTATCACACAATATTAATAGTACAAGGCATACATGAGTTCACACCTTGTTTTCCCACCTTTATTGCCTTTGCCACCTTTTCTCTGTGTGTTGTCTTTAATATTAATGAAAGCAGATAGCGTTCAGAGGATGTTGAGATGTCTCTGTTCAGTTATGTATTAAAACGTTCTAGCATTATACGAGTTAATTTGAGGATCCGTAAGATCTTTGTAAGAAAGAGCAATTGGAAATAATGAAGTGATTTCCCATTGTTTTTGTCAGTTCCAGCTGGCCTGTTTAAAACTGATGCAAAGTCCTGTTGATTGAATAGGACTTTAATCAGAACTTCAGCCAAGTTGCTTTTCTGTACCTTTTTGAAGAAGTAATAGATATTGTTAGGAGACTCTTCTGTAGCCTCTGGAAGTCGATGAACTCAGGAAGTTAGCTACTAACAGGTAGCAAGGGGTTATGTCTTGGATTCTAGCAATCATTAATTTAAATTATGCAGTATTTTTCTTTTTCCTTAATTTGTTTTTTCTCCCCCTCTCCAAACTGCAGATACTGGGCTAGGAGATTCTGTGTGTTCAAGCCCAAGTATATCCAGTACAACGAGTCCCAAACTCGATCCACCTCCGTCACCTCATGCCAACAGAAAGAAACACCGCAGGAAGAAAAGCACGAGCAATTTCAAAGCTGATGGTATCTCAGGCACAGCTGAAGGTAAGCTTACTCTATGGTGGAAATCTGAATTTGGAAAATACCGTTCCAAAGAGCATTGTTAGTACAACCCAGCTACACCATTGGCTTTGCATACAGAAGGTAAAAAGAATTGTACTGAAGAAGAGAAATTAAACACTGATCTTTTAATGATGAAGCTGAATAATCTGAAACATCACAATGGTGAATTCCACTGTCTGAAACGTGTTTGGAACTGATCTGTTTAATAAATAAAAAAGTGTCCCCAAGTTAATATGGAAAATCATTAGCGGTAAATGTAAGGTGCAGACATACTTGTGAAGTTTCAAAGAAAGAAAAAGTCAGGTTCACTCAGTAGCCCATACATCACGTTAGAACTTGTGTATTTTTTCAGTATTATTAAATCTTGTGTTACCTCTTCTGCTTTGACCCATCCTGAGCTCTAGAATCATGAACGCTTCTGCTGCCTGTTATTGTTTGAATATTCAGTTGCTCATGGAGAGATTGTGTTATTGGAGGATAAAAAGGAAGAGGGGAGAGTTTAAATGTTTGGGTTCTTTTTTAAGAACCAGAAAGGAAAAGCCAAAAAGAACTTCTTTTTTCCCTTAGTTTAGCTTACTATTTCCAACGTGAACACTACTATAGCTGTTCAATGCCCTTCTGAAGGGGTAACAATGTGTACAGTAGCCAGATAGGATATAAAACATGCTTGTATCTTTAGAAAAGAAGAAAAGAAACATGCTAGGATTCAACCAAAAGAGCTCCAGAAAAAAAAGATGAACAAGGGTAGTTGGAAAGCTCAGAAACTGGGGAGTCAACATATAAGGAGAGATGAAAAACGGAGACAATGGAACAACATTGTCAGAAAAGGGGAGTGTTGAGTAAGAAAAAGATGCAGTTGTAAGCATTGGAGAGTAAAAAACAGCTAATTCAGTATCAAAGAGCGTTGGAGCAAGTTCTGAATAAAGGATGACAATTGCAGACAGCTGAAGAGACATTAAAAATAGATGTGATAATAGTATACAACTGAGAAGGGGCATGTTAACTACTACTTAGTCATCCTTATTTTCCATTTATTTAATTTCTCAATTGCACTTCTTTCACATACGGAATTTATTTCCCCAGCTATCTATACAAATCCTTTTTTAAAAGCCATCAGCTTTTTTTCATAATATCTCCTGTTGCGTTCTCTTGCCAGTCATTTAACTGTCTTTACTGTTAGGTTCCTCCTAATTTATGGCCTGAAGCCAAATTTTATTTTAACCTATCATTTTTTATTTGTTACCTTTTTTTTTTTAACAATCCCTTTTACACCACTTATTTTCATACCTCAATGGCAAGTTATAGAGGGGACTTTTCAGAGCACTCACCATTGGTCCAAGACTATTTTGTTGAAGGCAGTATGAATCAAGACCAGCTGGATATCCAGAGCCTTTGAAAAATCTCTAAGTAGTTAATACATGTATGTTTTCTTTCTCCTGGGGAGATTATTTTCACAAGTCACTGGAGCTGGAGCCTGTGTGGTCCTGGTCTGCAGACGCGGACTTCTGACCTGCAGCGAGCAACAGGGGATCTGCAGTTGTGCATCTTGCCCCTGAAATCTCTGTTCTGATTGAAGTGGGGAGTACGTGCTCCTTCATCCTTCCTTGTTTTCTCTTGCTCTTCTCCTTGTCTTCCAGCATCATAACATGCTAGTCTGAAATCCTTTGGCGATAACTCAACAGAATTGTCCCCTTTCATATAAATGGGATAAATATGTTTCCAGAAGGGCAAGATCTGGCTGGCAAGCAGTAACTAAGTAATGCACAGGGAGCCTTAAAAGTAGTAGTGAGTGCCAGCGCTTGCTTTTACAGTCTGTGTATCTCTACATTAGCCCATCAGCTGTCTTTGACCCACCTCTTTTTTCATGTCTTCTGAGATGGGCACTCTTTTCTGGCTTGGGGCTCGCAGTTGTGTCTTGGGTGGGCCATAGTTAAATCCTTTATTTTTATAACATCTCTTTTAAAGCACAGCCCAGTGAAAAACAACAATTAGCCACAAGAACAGAATCGCAAGTTTCTACACAGCATTCTTGCCATGCGTGAGAGGAACTCCAGGCATCCTTCAGCAAATAACTAATCTTACTGGCCCTTGAATCCTTAGCAGGGTTGGGAGGAGATGCCTGACAGTTAGGACAGTCACCCTCGTCTGTCAGTGGTAGCTGAAGGAGAAAGCAATGAAGCGTGCTCAGGTTCCCTGTCCTTCTAGAAGAAGGGCATCTCAGAAAAAGTAATAATGATTGTAGATTCCCATGAAGTACTTTCTAGCAAGTCTAACAAAGACTGGGGGTTCCTTTTTCCAAATCCTGGCATGTGGGCACTTACAACCTTTGTGTGTATTTTCTGCTACTTGTAATTTCTGACTTGCACCAACACATTTGGTATGCTTTATGGTTGACCAGACAGGTAGTGTTTATCTCTCTGAGCTTGCTGTGATGCTGAATAATGGGAATAACTCCAGTCCTGGAACAACCTATGTCACAACCTGGTCTGCTGCTGGTGGGGTGTGTATCTGAGGTGCTTCAGGCCGCTAGCGGTTTTTCTCCAAGTAGTTGAATGTAGCATTTTCACATCCGTCTTGCAATTCAAAGCAGTTTTCGGTTCAATAATTCAGCCTTTCCTCAGGAAAAGGCTTATTTCTTTGTTCTCCAGCGGTTGGCTACAAATCTGTCCAATGACCTAAAAGATTTCTGTTTTGATTTTTCTTCCTCCACACTTGCCATAAGCACAGATTTAAACCCTCAGAGGATTACTGCGTTTTTGAAGACCACAAATCCAAATTAAACAGTAAAAGGGAGATGTTCTGGGAGATGCATGCTTTGCCTTGGCAACTTTGATCAAGTGTTTGAGATGCGGCAGGTGACTTACTGAAAATGGAGTACTGTGGACTGTGGTGATAATCGTGGGAGAACCGTATCTTCCTTCCTTCTGGAAATCCTGAGCTCACTGTAAAAAGGAGGAGGAGGATCCTCCTGCAGTAGCTATTCTCAGACAGTTACAATGGATCAGAGTTAAATGATTTGGGTAATTCTGGATTTTATGTTGCCTTCCTTTAGGTGCAGGCACTTTTCAAGTGTTAGCTTTCAAACAGAAATTCTGGGTTCCTTCATATTTGTCTGTAGCAAAGCTTAGGTGTTCAGTGAGGTTTAAATCTGGTCTTCAGCAAACTCTAGCATTTTTACTGCACTTTGCGGTCTTTTTTTTTCCTTGAACGTGCCTGCTTTGATCATTGACCTCTGCCCAAGTATTCAGATATCACGATGATGGACACTAGTGAGCCCAGGGTGATTCACTAATTCCAAGGACTGATGCTCATCTCTTTTATGCCTTTCCATAAAGGTCATGCTGATTCTTCTTTCTCCACACTATCTGCACATGCACAGCCCTCTCTTTCTGGGATCAATTCTTTCATCTTACTTGGTTTATCTTTCTACAAGATTTCTGAGACAACGTTTGTAGCAACAAATATACTAAAGCAATTGTGCTGCAGTTGGATGAAAATTAAAATTCAATTCCTATTTTGGAAAACCAGATTCTTCTGAAATTTTTCCAGTGCAATGAAACCCAGAGAGAAGTTTTTTAGTTCTCTGTACAGAACTTGTCACTGAAAAAATTTCTCGGTGTTTTTGAGGGTAACAGCAGGAATGCTTACATTAGGCAAGGTGCCAGCAACCAGCAGTGTTTTTCCCACCATGCTGTCTAAACTTGCTCAGAGCAGGATTATACAGTGCTGTGTTTCAAAGAGGAATAGTTGCTCAGAGCCCGGTCTGTTTTGGTACCCTTGTGCTGCTGCAGTTAGTGGAACAGCTAGCAATGATAAGAAGGTTTTTCAGCTTGAAAACAAGTAGAAAAATTAAAAAGCTTTCTTGGAAGTACTCTCACAGAAAGACCTTTCCCACTGTTTATTTTTCTTACTCTTGTTAGACAGTTTCAAAGCTTCATGGCTATGCCAGCTTGAACCTGCCTGCCCTCAATCCATCTCTGAGATTTTAGGAGCTGTAGAAAGCCCAAGGTATGGCTGTCTTTCAGCATCAAATCTGGATCAGCTGTGCTCTGCAAGTGTTCCATTGACTAAGAGCTGTGACCAACAGGGCCAATGTTGCTGTCTGCTGTAAGGCCAGTCCGACTGCGCCCAGGTAGATGGGTGAATCGTTCCTTCGGTCAGGGAGATGCAAGGCAGCTGCAGGCAGAGTGCTGTTTTATCTTAATTTTATCTTCTTTCTCAGCAGTGTAGGCAAAACAAGCATAGCTCTGTGTTCCCATTCAGGCAGATGGAGCTGAGAAACGGGAACTGATGACAGAGTAGTAAATGTGATTAGCGACTCGGAGACTTTACAAACACTGTATTTTCTCTGTAAATCCATATTCCACATTCTTCATCACTGGTTTCTAAAGAACTTTTGAAGGACAAGGAAAGACATTTTATATTTCTTTTTAGAACCGTTTTCTTAACACAAAGATGTTTGTTCTCTGCCCCTTGTAAAGTAATTGCTTTTCCCTGTGCTTTTCTGATCTGTGCAGTCTAGCCCCCAACTCTAGGTGTACGCTTTCTGGCTTGTAGCTAAGGATGAACTCTTGTTTACTGAGAAATAGTATTTTTCTTATTTTACCGGAGTGAACTGGTAAAGGTACTTCAAAAGCTTGTGTTCTTCACATGCATGTTTTATAACACTGAAGTCATTCTTCTGTTCCGAATCTCAGGGAGTGTTGAAGATGAGTTATAGTTAAGTTTGAAATAAAAATATGTTCATTTGTTTTCTGTGGATGGAAAAACAGGATTTAGTCAGACTTCTTATTTGTACTTTTAGCAATAAGCAAAAGTTTCCCTGCTTTAATCTGGTTTCTCAGCTGTGTGGGGACTTGAGTCCAAGAGGGTGGGACAAGGTGCAAAAAGCCAAGGGAGGTGCCAGTTTGTTCCCAAGACTTCTTGGCCCCTTTCAGCCATCCCAAAACCAGAATGACAAAGCAAATTAGGGAAATGCATTTCTTAGCATCCATCTCTGGAATCTGTATAACACCTGAAAATTTGATATTTTGTATAAATTGGAAGCGATACAGCTGTTAACTGAATGTGCAGTATACGATGCATGAAAAAAACCTGTGTGCATTTTACTTGCAGCTTCTCACCCTAAGCTTTCCTTAATGTCACCCCTCAAGTGTCCCTGTGATTTACCTGCTGGCATTGTATGCTGAAATGATTTAAACATGCTTGGCTCTGTACACGGCTCTGTCCATAGTCTTCTCCAGACAATTTTAACATGCGTTTCCTTAGGTACATAGCTCTAGTAAGCATGCAGTGGCCAGACTGAACTAGAAAAATGAAATTTCTGTAACCATGCATTAAAAAAAATAGTGATTTGGGAATTTTGGAAATTCAGTGGAAACACCTCTGAGGCCCGTTCAATGAAGCAGATGCAAACAATGAGCTATAGTGTTTGTGGGAGAGTAGAATCTTCATTTGACAGATGGACTGGACAATTAGCATTAACATACTTACTTATAAATACATTGAATTAAGCACCATGATGAAGGAATGTATTTTTACTTGGTGCTATTTTTTTCTTTTTTACTTTTTTTTTTTTTGGCTTTTTGTGGTCTGGAAGAAACCTTCTGACATTGTCACAGGACAGCATGTTCAGAAACCTTTCCAGCACAAAAAGTCACAGCATCGTTACTCCCTTTTCTCTGCAAGGAAGATGTGAAATCTAATATCTTGACCTGCAGCTGCAGCAAGGGCAATACTACTCACCTTTTCAAGAGTTTGTAACCTTTGGAATCAAATCTATTAGATGTCAAGGTCGCTGTATGGATTGTGTTGCTTGAAGTAAGGCACAGAACTAAGCTGCCACCAAAACTTCTTCAAGTAAAAGCTCTTTCCAGCCCATTATGGGATAACTAAGTATACTGCTGCGGTTGTACAGGCAAACAGATGTTGCCCATGTAGCAACTCCACAGAAATTATTTCCAGTAATCTTGTCATCCTAGTTATATTACCTAGTCCCTATAAATCAACTATAAATATTTACAATTGACTGTGTAGTAGGAGTAGATGTGGGTGTGTTCTTGGAATAGTGGTTTTTATTTCAGTAAGAAGGCAGGTTTCTGATACTGTAAGATAGGTGAGCATGTGAAAATGAAACAAAGCATTAGTGCTGGCGTTAGGGAAGAGTTTTCATCATATTCCTGTGGTCTGTGTGTGGACATATCAGAGTTAATTTAAACTAACTCATTTAGAAGCCATTCATCCATCTAGCCCCATGTGGGCTGCAAAGCCCATCCCAGAACCCTATCTGAGTGCGTAGCCTGCACTGGGATGCTGCTGCTGCCAGGATGCACATGGGGGCTGAGCATGCTAGCTTGGGGCAGGGGGTTCCCCACGTGCGGTAAGGCAGTAACACAAAGTCTGAGGATAAATCAGTACAGGAAACCAGTTGTTCCTTAATTTTCTTCCATGCCCAATTTTTTTTTTTTGCAGTTATATTCTCCTTAAAGTCATTAGAGATATCTTAAGCTTTTTCCCCTCTAAAAAAAATACATAAAAAATTTTAAAAACCCAAATGCAGACCCATGTCATACAGAAGAGGAATATGTTTCCATCCTGTCACGCAGTATTTCTATGCATCTTGTGATGGATGGTTTAGTGAGAGCAGGTTTTGTTTCTGTTTCTGGTCTCTTAAGTGCCTGAAGTTTTAGAAAGCAAATGTTCCATAGTTTTAAAAAATGTTCAGCAGTATTTAAAGTGAGATTGATACAAAAGTGGCGTTTTGACTGCAATGTGGAAGAAAATAAGTATTTATTTGGAACTGGAAGGGTTTGCAGTATAAGCAGTTAGCTAGGAGCGTTGGGGGGGGGGGTTAAATAGATTTGTAATTAATTTAGGGTTACTGCTGAATTCTTTTAATATGCAGTTTGTTGATCATAATGTCATTTGTGTAGTTCTCCTGTGCATGAAACATTTCAGAAAATTCAGCAAATGGCATTTTGCTGAATTGCATATTGCATACAAAAAAATCAAGTTCTGCTTTGCTAATTGTCACTAAATCTGGTGTTTAACAAGCTTGCTTTTAGTAAGATTTTAGGAGTGTGGTTTGATAAGTATATGCATCCTGATTTTGTGGATTATCTCGAAGAGTTGTAGGCCTTGCCTGATCCAGCCATTCTCTGTTCTAGCTGCTTTGTAGGTAAAAATGTCTTTTAAAAAAACAAACAAGAAAGGTCTTAGTTGGTGTTTAAAATGAAACAAAAGTGAGCAAAATATCTAGCTGTATTTCCTTCTTGTCTGCATGAGAACTTAAAAAATAATCAACGGTATGTGACCATATTTGTTGTCTGTAATGCCAAACGCTTGTTTTGATTTAAGTGTACTGCAATTGTCTTGGAGGTTATCACCTATTCAGTGTCAAAACACTCTTTGGTTGTAATTCCACTGATCATCAGTAACTTGATTCACTGCTTCGCAGGAGATATAGTACTGGCCAATTGTTGTACACCTGAGAAACAGGAGGGCAGAAATTAATAAAATCTAGACCGAATCTTCAGAGAGTTACTTTCAACCACGGCATAAAGGTCACTTGTTGGGAAACCTTCAGCCTCAGTCGTCACAGCCTATCTGACATGAAAGGTTTGCTGCTGAAAGACATTTATGTTGATGCTGAGGAGTGAAAGACAAGGGAGGTGAAGCTCATCTATTGTTTTAACCTACTTCATTGCAGGCTAAACAAGTTGAAAGATTCCTTCTTCTCTTTAAAACCACTGTTAGCTCAGGGTCGGAAGAGGCTGCTGGTTCCGCCTACCTGGTTGAAAGGAAAAGTGTCGCAGTGGTGGTCAGCGGGGAAGGGGATTCTGGAAAGGATGAGTCCCAGGATGAATTGGTGGTGGTTGTACACACCGGCACATCTGGATAGCTAGAGAAAGATAACACTTCTCCCCTCCCTTATATTTCTGTGAAAAGTGGTCCCACTCTTAGTACATTAAGCACTCAGTGTTGTAACTGCAGAAGGGTACACTCTGTATCCTTAGTACAAGTGCTGCACTGTGATTTGGCCTGATTTTCTGGAAAAGGAAGAAGTTCTAAGTGACTTAATAATTGAATGAAAACAAATGACAACTTAGTGTTTTACTGGCTTCATGTAATTAGTGTCCTTAGAACTATGCTGTCAACCTGAGACAGAGACGTTGATTATGAAAAAGCTTCCTGATGTTCACAACATGATGTTTACAAGATAGCAATAAGTACTTGTAAGGTATTAATCCTGCTAGAGAAGTTAGTTCTGTTTTGTTACTTAAGGAAGATTGTCTACTTTAAAAGTTCCTTGCTAGTTTTTCCAGAGCCCAAGACTGTAATTTCATTATGAATCTATATAACTAAATTAAACTATCTTAAAAATAAAATGAGATGATTATGTATTATAAAGCTATAGCAAATTACAAAACTAAAATAAGGTCATTCTATTAAGTATAACTTGTGTTTTCCTGTTCAGCACATAACTGATCTCTCGAGTCAAGGTGCCGCAATTCAAATGAATAGGCTATTGTGGTGTAGAAGGCAGACTTAATTTTTGAAGGCTGCCTAGTCCTTAGCTTTCTGTGTACTTGAACTCATCAACTTACTGGAACTGAACTGCAGAAGTACATTGGGAAGAAGCTGCCTTTAAAGTGTGGAAGTTCTAAGTAATTCGCTTTAGAAGACCTTAAGCAGCTAAAACAGAAGCACTAGATTAGACAAATATGAAGAAGAAAAATCCATGAAGGTCTCTTAAAATAAAAATTACAACCTCTCCCAACCATGGACCATTCTGGAAGGTATAGCAGGGTAGACATTGCTTTATCTGTTCCTGTTCTGCTTTTTGTAGTCATCTCCCACTAGTTGCCAATGAAAGCGTAGCAGGCTAGGTGGACCTCATGCCCCGACCTGTTGTGGCTGTTCGTATGCTCTGCTTCTCTATGGCATGCCTTGTTAAATTGATGTTTGCCTTAGGAGGCACAGGGCAGTTTTGAGGGGAGGGTTGATGGGATGCCAGTTGATTACAGACATGTGCTTTTTACCATAATATGTAACATGACATTAATGACAGTGGCTTGATGTGGAGGTTTGCCACCTATAGCTCAAACCTAGAATTCAAGGGGGAATGTGTCAATAGGTCTGATCTACCCTAGGGTTATAAAACATGGTCTTGGCATTATACTGAAAAGAACTCATAATTAAGAGGTACACACAGAACAGAATGTAGAAATAACAACTGAGGTTTTGGGGGGTTTTATTCCAGAACCCTGCTTTTTAGTCAATTATGGGTAAGCCCTGACAAATATATGCTGCTACTCAATGCATTCTTAGGGCTGAGAACCAATCTGAGCATAGTGCCGGGAAATACTCCTTGTGTAATCAGCCTCCTTGCTCCAGGTCTGAAGAACCTCAGTGAGCAGTGAAACCACATCTGCCTCTAAATCCAGGTGAAACAAGTGACGATCTTTCCCAGTGCACAGCTTTGCTGGTCGTCTCCCCTCTGTGCTCCAAATGAAGGTACTCCAGGCATGGTATCTAGCAAGAGAGATGTAGAAAGTCTCATTTGATAAAGTTTGTGATTTAGGTGTATCTAATGCCGTCTGTTTACAGGGAGGTTGGAGTGAAGATGGTGTTTCCAGCTGATTGCAACTGAAGAGTCTGCTGCATGCACAGGATTTGCCCAGCATCACGAGTCTGACTCTCTTTTGTACTTTGTAGGCATTACAGGTTCGGGGAGTTTGCTCATTTTACTGCACACAAGTAGACTATATTTTGCCGGTTGCAGCCAGATGCTTCCTCTGCTCCCTTTTAATGCTGGTGGGATTTTTTTGCAGTTTTCTTAGACTTCAGGATTTAGTAACAACCTATAGATCAAGAAATATTTTTGCCCTTTTCATTTTGTTTATTTGCAGAATGTTCGTGACACCTTTTAAAAAGCAGGTCCAAAACAAAACTGAGAGAGGTGATGGTGTATATGAGCAATTTTACTAAGTTGTTGAATATGCGTATGTTTCTCCCAGGAATTTTTCTTTAAGAGAATTGGGCAAAGTGCAAAAGCCTGAACAATTTAAAGTTGTTTCCGTTGAAGAGATGGTGATTCTTCTCTCAATTTCCCTTTGTGATTATGGTTCTTCCAAAGTTACCTATTAATCCTGACGTTGATGGTTTTAAGCATTTATCTTCTCATTTCTGTTTATTAATGGGCATTAGTCTCTTCATGCAACGATTTTTCAAAGGGTAGCTTGGGGTCACCTGGGCACAATGTTCAATCTTTCTTGGACTACAAGTTGCAATATTAGCGACATGTGCATTAGCAAGTGCTGTGCACCCCTGGTTCTTGAGTGGTGATAGAGCCAGCCAGAGTCTGTGAAGTGTGGAGCTGGACATCCTCATCTTGCCTTGAGGAGGTGTCTCCAAATGGTGTGTGTTTGAAAGGGGGACCAACTGATATAAGAGGACAAGCTTCTTGAGAGTGAAATGCCAGGTGGAGGGTGCCATGGTATGGGATTTAATCTTCAGTAGATGCAGGTGGGTGTTTTTAGCTAGGATGACCGTTCCTTCCCCTTAACCAGTAGGCTCTTGTCCGATCATAGCAGCATGAAAAATGCAACCCTGGAGCCATCCCAGTTTTGATGCTCTGTGGTATTGATGTCAGGCACTTACAAGACAACCCCGTAACAGTAACGTAGACCTCTTTTTATTTCCAACTCCTGACCAGTCAGTCATTTCAAACCTGTGTTGTTTTTTCAAGTTGTAATCAAATAGTTGCCTTAAATTAGCTGTCAAATTCAGTGAGCAGATACTTGGTATCTTTCCATCTGAAGTCTCTACTGCAGATACACGTGCTGTGCATGAGATTTCAGTGCTGAGCTTGCTGCATGTTTGGTTTATACCCTGTGCTTTAATCTCCTGTTTTCAATCCCTCCACCTTTCTCCTTACAGATAGGTTACTTCTGATGGATGTTATGCATTATGTGTAGTGTGCAACTCCAGTGAAAGGAGTAGGTAAAAAGAAAACTTGAACAGGCCTCATCATTGACATTTTCCACCGCTTCCCCCCCTCCAAAAAGAAAAAAAAAATTAATAAAGGTTTCTTTTGTGAGCGTGAGATGGAGAAAATTGGCCATTTGTCTGTGAGGTAATAGGCTTTGGTATAATATGAAAATCTATCAAATGATTAAATTCAATGACATTAAATCACAATTCATGAAAGGGGAATACTGCACAGTTTAATTCTATTTAATTTTTGAGAGGAAAAAAAAGCCAAAAAAAAAAATGTTTGAGTTTCTCTTAAGCTGATTTCTCTGTGCTCTTTCTTAAAAGTGCCTTTCTAGTTGCCACACAGTGATGTGATCATTATCTGTCACCTCGTCGCCTTGCTGCCTCAACACGCAGTAAAATACAAAAAAAAAAAAAAGAAAGAAAAAAAAAAAGAGGGAGAGGGGAAAAAAAAAAAGACCAGAGGAGCTTGTGAAGTATGACTTCCTATCCCAAGACTCATTGCCTGCGATTCGTACCGCTTGACAGTAATGATCTTATTACAGTACTCTGGACCTTGAAGAGATTTCATGAGGAGAGCGAAAGGACGTGCCTCCATGTAATCAAGTGGCGCTGAATATTCCACGCGTTTTTGATCACACACTGATTGGGCACAGTTTTAGCCCATCTTCTAGTCAATTATGCATGGCCCCTCGTGCTCCTGTGATAGTCAGAAACATTGATAGCTGTTGTCTGGGGGGGCTGGCAGCCAGCCAGGGGTTTGAAGTGCAGTCATTCCGGGAGAAGTGCTTTTTAGTTGGAATTGATTACCTTTCTTTAGGTTTTTGCTTAATGGCAAAACTGTATTGGAGAGGGCTTCAGGTGAAAAATGGACATATTAGCCATTTAGAGTAGCTGAACTCCTAGTCAATTTTTAGCTTTCCCCTGTTTCCATCTAATTTATATTTAATGATGTAACATTTGATAATATTTAAGATATTTCATTTTCAGTTGCTGCTGAGCACACATGTTGAGCACATGTTAAATTAGAGTGTATCATTTTTCAGGTTTTCGAAATTAATCCAGTTTAACCTTCAGGTTGTGAGAACATGTCTTTTTTGGCACCTGTTCCAGCGAGCATGCAGTTTATCTGCAAGTGGTAGGAAGATGACGTTACCAAGCAGAGTGAGTGCTGTTTTCATCCCGTAATGAGGATAAATCTGCGTGCTTTAAGGGAAGCAAAGGGTCGGTAGCTGGGTCCTTAGTGTAGATTCTCTTGTCTCAGAGGCTGATTAGGCTGCTGTTAATTTCTTGCCTGTAAAAATGTCACATCTTTCTTAATTCAGATACCTCCTAAAATGAAAAGAAAATCATTAAAGGCATGCATATCGAACTGAAAGCACCATGTAAGAAAATATTATTATGCTTCTTGTTCCAGTATCACCAGTCTTGTTTCTCACATTTGAATATCTTACAATATCTAATTTTTGGATGCATGTGTAGTTTGGAGAGATGGGAGTAGGACTTCATAGTAGGCCAAAGTACAACATTGTGTTAGCCATGCGTCAAATGAAGAGCTTATGTTTCACCTGCTTGGAATATGGTGTGACTGATAGTGAAAAGATGCAGTCAAAATACAGCAGTAGCACCCCAAATTTTTATTTCCACTTGTCAGTATAATTCTCCTTACCTGCCTACTGCTGGCTGAAATAATAAAGCAGTCCTGCAAAAAGACATGGCAGGCTCTGAGCCTTTTCTGAAGGCGTTTCTGCCACTAAATATCTCCCTGGTGGGACTGCTTCCTTCCAAGGTCTGACAGAATTTACAGGGTTGCTTAAACAGGCAAAATGTGAGCAAAAGCTCAGTTGCTTCTTAAACTTGCAAGTGAAACCTTCCTTACAGACCCTGCCCCTCTTCTACTGCTTCACTTTTAATTGGATTGTGGGGTTTTTCTTCCTAAAACTAATACTATGCTGTCCAGTCCTGCCCCTTAAAAGCCAACTTTAATTTTTTTTCATTTCTTCTGTTCTTTAAGATCAGTTCTCAATTCCCATATTGGGGCCAAACCCAAATTAAGAGCAAAAAAAAATAGTCAGTCTTGATAGGGCTTTGCTCTTTGAAACAGAGCCGTTGGGTTTTCTTCCAATGATTTTGGGTTCAGCTATTGTCTGAAATTCCATATCCTAGTTTAGGGGGATTTATGTATTTTATTTTGTAGTAACATTTTACTACTTCTAGGCAGCCCACAAGAGCTATGAGAATTTTTTTTTTCCTTCTCCTTTGGAAGAGAAACTTCTCAAAATCTGTATATTTGCTGACCTATGTGTGCTTGATCCCTCTACCAGCAGCCAGGATTGCTGTGTGCTCTTCAGCCTTCTGCTATCCACACTGAGAGATGAGTTTTTCACACTGGGGAGCCTTGGTGCTTCTTGCTTGATGAAGTTTTGAACCAAGCCTTTAGTGCCCAAGTTGTAACCAACTGGAAGGCCCACGGTCAGCTCCTAGTTTTCCATATTTGTCTCCATCAGGAAAGTAAAGGCCTTAGAAAGGTCAGCTTTTAAGGGGGAGAAGTTCTACATCTTTGGCTCTGTTGACTTTTGAGTGGTGGACTCAGTTGTTTGAGCCTGCTACCAACTCTTACCTATGGGACTATGTGCTTTCCCTGAAGGATTATTTATCTAAGACCTGGGAGGAGACAATGACGGAACAGATTCCTTAGGAGCAGAAGATAACTTGCAAGCATCTCATAGCATATTTAACAGCATGATGTATGCAGTGACATCAATAACTCCTGTGAGGCTCAGACATATCGTGGCAAATTTCCCATTTGAATGGGATGCTGAAATGTGGGAAATACCTGTGTGTTTTGAAAAAAATGTTTGATAGAATATGATTCTTACCTGGTAGGCTCGTTTCCAGGGTACATCCGAGAAGAGGTTGTTTGGCACTTGTCAGCTTCTACTGCCACACACACGTCCTCTTCATTGGGGTTTTCAAACTGATATGGCATTGACTTGACTTTGAGTTCCTTTGTGCCTTCTTCCCCAGTGCTTTTTAATCTGTCTTTTTAATCTGGGGAGGAAGAGCTGCAGTTTGCGGTGATGGATTACAAAGCTAGGCTGGAGTATTTCTGACTCTGCTTCATTTGACAAGGAACTGGCAGCTCCCTCGAAGACTGTTTCAGCTCTCTTTTTATTTCTCCTGTCCCAAGCTCCTCCTTTTGGGACTTCAGTGGCTGTGTGCACAGTGTGCAATTGTCATGCAAGCTAGTATTTCAAGTTTTTAAAAAAAAAGGGGATTTTAGTTTTTAAATCATCATTTGAAAATTGCTAGTGATGGTGACTGGTTTGTGATTATCATAAATGCCAGTGCTTTTCAGCCATGGTAATACTTTGTAGTGGTAAACAAAACACTAAAGTGATCTAGCCCATTTCCAGGCAACTTGAATGCTTTAAGCAACATATTTATACATAAAAGTACAGTTCATGATTTACTTAACCTTAAAATTGGAAGCAATCCTATTACATTGGGCTTAATATCATCATTGTCGCACACATAATTACTTTTTGGTTGGATGGCTGCCAGTCAGTGGGCTGTGAATGGTCAGTTATAAATAACTTTTTTTTTCTTGAAAAACCAATTCAAATTTTATGGTGAGGCATGCTGTTTATCACATGAATGTCGCAGCAGTCTGAGCTTAGAAAGGTGGATATAGTGAAGGAAATCATACAGTGCTTACCCCGTGACTAATACACATCTTTCTGCTCATTACTGATTTTTTTAAATGTTTCTGCAGTCTCTAGAGATGTCTCACAGCCAGCAGTGTTAATTGAGTGATAACTTCTTTCTTGGTACTCTTTATTTGGATCTTGTTTGGTTAAGGGATACACTGACTTTCGAAGTATTAAAAAAAGTATTTTGAATACAAAGTTATTAAACATATTTTCCATTCCCAGTGACTTGTTAACTTGGGTTTACAGTGCATTCTTGCCATGTGTCGTCTGCAGTGGCAGAGGAACGTGGGTGGGTATTTCTAATAAAATTTTACACAACTGGAAGAATCAGCCATCACCTGTAAGATGGGCTGGGAAATTTTACATGCCGATTTTCATATTCCAACTTCAGCTGCAAGTTACTGGCTTCAGCATGTCAAGGGGAAACATTCTGCATGTGGAGCTGATATTTCAGCATCATGTGTGCTATAATTCAGCCACATAAGGAGTATGGCCTGTGGCCTATAGCTCAGGGTGCATTACTGTCTGCCCATAGTGAAATGCCATTCTGACAGATCTCTGTAGCGATAACCTCAGCTTTCTACTAAATGTGTTTTGCCTGTCCGAACTTAGTGCAGCCTGGATGTACATCTGCCATTTGGAACAGAACAATGTCTGCAGAAGTTTCATTTTTCTTATGTTGGTGCTCATTTAATATTCTTTTTTCTTCTAAATGGACAATGTATAAGGGGAGCTTGTAAGAAAGATGGAGAAAGACTTTTTAATAGAGACTATAGTGACAGGACAAGGGATAATGGCTTTACACTGAAAGAGGGTGGATTTAGATTAGATGTAAGGAAGAAGTTCTTCACTGTGAGGGTGGTGAGACACTGGCACAGGTTTCCCAGGGAAGTTGTGGGTGCCCCATCCCTGGAAGTGTTCAAGCCCAGGTTGGATGGGGCTTTGAGCAACCTGGTCTAGTGGAAGGGTCCCTGCCCATGGCAGGGGGGTTGGACTAGATGAATTTCGAGGGTCCCTTCCAACCCAAACCATTCTGTGATATTGAGTCCCGGCATACTGCAGGAAAATTCATGAAACTTCACTCTTTTGGCCATTTCCATCACTCCTGTTTCCACTACCGTTTTCTCTTTGACCCCAACTGTATCCTTTCAAACTTCTTTGCAAGAAGGGGTTGCTGGAGAGTTCCCTTTACAATGTAGCTTGGCCCAAAGATACTCGTATTTTCTCCCATCCCTATTTAGCTGTGCTCTTGGGGCTTCACAACAAGCTATACAGTTAATTACATAGTGACTTATTAAATAGGCACCTGTAGAACCATATGTAAAATCATAGAGGTAGTTATGGAGATCAGAGACAATATTTTAAAGGGAATATACTTTTTAGAAATGATACTGTGAGAGTTCAAGTCTGTTTAAATACAAAATATTTCAGTAGTTGGAGCCTCAAATAAGGTACTCCACTGAAATACTGTAAATAACAAGCATGTACATTTTCATCCTAAAAGTAGGCACTCGTCAATGGTAGATAGTCCACAGTCAAGAACTTTAAAACATCACCAAGGGTTCCTGAAGAACTGTTTTCAGAAAATCCCCACTTGCCAGGCAACATACCTGAGTTTCATAGAATACTTAAGAGGCCTCAGCGTTTAATTAAATTAGAGCAAACCTAATTGTAATAAATCATAGATTAATATGTACTTAATGTATTTAATAATAAGGTAAAGTGTAAGTTAATACTTGCCAGATTACTTAAAAGAATCTGGTGTAAGGATCCATAGTGATTATAAGGAGAATGCAAAAATCGATTAATTTTTAGTGGTCATCTATATCCTTTATCTCTTAAGACTCTCTGTACACAGTTAGTACCAGTTTGCCTAGGCAAAACTCATATTAATAATCAGGTCACCATTGCTTATAGATAACTTTTTGATCCCTGATGTGAAGTGAGAAGGTAAAGTTTGGTAACAGACTGTTAGTGCCCCATGGAGGAATGGGAAGTGCTAGAATGATGGGGAAGTTTTTCACTGTGAAAGAGAAGACTCAGGCTTTGACTTATGTTGTGATCGTAAAAAGAATTTTAAAAAATTTTGTCTAACGGTCGGCTAATAGAGCAGGTGTTTACCTGTAAAGTTGTATTGCTTACCCCATCATCTTAATAAACAGCATTAGAATTGTTATGGGAGATGGTGTTTTTACTCTGAAGATGACTATGGTTCAGGTAAGAATTAGCTTCATAATTACTGACTTCCACTGTTTTCTAGAGGCATGATTGTGAGCTATGACTGAAGTTCCTAAGAGCAGGTCTACATCAGGATCTGCTTCTGCAGATGATATATAACAAAGGTTTTAAGTGCAATACTCTGGTCTATTACTAACTAAAGAGTATAAGATATGTTCAGAGATATAGTGACATGAAAAAGTATCTATGGAGGAGATTGGTAGTAGGGTTTTGCTTTGTTTCTTAACCATATTAATAATAACCTGCTGCCTTTATTTAGTAATAAAAACATCGATATAGTTCATTGGGTTTTTTCTTTATTTTGTAAATGTTAGTAAAAAGCTATTCCCAGGCAAACAGCTGATGACACTTAGAAAATATTTGTAAATAAGCTATTAATAATGAACACTTTCATAATAAATAATCTATTAATAATGAACTCCACTGTTTCTCTGCCTGCAATATAGCCCAACAGCTTTTTCACCAACTAGTTGGCATCACAGCCAGCAGTTTTGCTTTCAGCCGATAAAGGCAGAGGCAGATTGACTTCAACAGAAACGTTGATTTCATACAGCTTATTTCCGTAATGAAGAATGATTGCAAAGACATACAGAAAATACTGTGTAAAAGCAACTTTGCTTCTAAATAAGATGATTTTCAAAGGTTTTCACATATTGTCTGTATAGCTACACAAGCAAAAGAAGTTTGTGTCTTCTACATGCTGTCCTAAGTGAATAGTCATTGTACAAGGAAACTCTACTTTATAGTTAATTGAAATATTTCACCATCTGCAATTTCTTACACTAATGAAGAGGAAAAAGTTTCTTTTTTTGCCAGAAATATTTCTTTCAGGCTTTTTATTTCCTCCACAGTCTTTGACTGGAGGAGATGTTCTTGTTACATATCATCAGGTCCCGTAATTTGTCATAATGCTACTCAATGGCTCGTCTAAAAAATGTAAAGGGACACTGTCAAGGTTGTTAGGCCCAAAGTTTAACCTACAGTACTTTTGAAAAAGAAGAAAAGATTGACATAAACTGTCCCCCAGAGCCCGAACAGAGCCGGAATAAAATCCAAAATGATTTTCTGAGCAATGCAGGAGCTAGCGCATTGGTCTCTTTGAGGCTCTGCTTGTGAAAATTGTTCTGTGCTTTGGTCCTGCTTGTAGGAGGACATTGAATATACTAGAAACTTAACTCTGCAGCGCATGAAGAGGAGAAGATTCTTGTTCGTTCCAGTTATCCTTCCGGAGCAAAGTAGGTCGTGGAGACCCTGCGAGGTACAGAGGGGTTTTGTCATTTCAAGGGCAATACCACGTTCAACATCTAGGAATTGTCACCCCGTAGCTCTTAGTCCCTACCAGGTACCCATTTTTCAGAGCGTTGTAGGTCTGTCCTAACACACCAACCAACACAGTATGCTGACGCCTGAGATTTTGATTGACAAATAGAAAGTGAATATATTTTCATCCCCTTTTTTTTTCTCTTGAAAAGCTTTGGGGAAAGAGAAGATGGAGATTTTTATCTGCAAGTAAAAGGTATTGCCCAACACCGTGCAGCCTCCGTAAGGGTAACACAAGTCAGAAGTCCAGCCACTTTTGCAAGGGAGTGAGAGAGGAATGGACTAAGTTAAAATGAGGAGTGTGGAAATGCTCAGAGATTGTCTAGGATAATTTCCCTTTAAATCCCTGTTTATCTCAGCTGTATGTCTGTGGGGATAGGCATCATTATTTCCTCTCCACTTTTTGAGTGAAGCTGCTTTCCACCCAGGTCTATGCTAGATCAATCAATAGGGTGAGGTTCTCCTGTTTACCAGTTATACTAACCTGAGAGCTTAAATCAGTTACTCATGATTTTTCAGCACATCCAGTGTATTCCCATTTCAAGCAGGAAGAGCTGACTGTATTGGTTACAGCATTTTTAAGGATTTTGTATCCTCCCAGTGACTTCACAGCTTACCTGGGCAAAATGTGTTTTGTCGCTCTGGAGGGAACCCAGCAGATCAGTCTCTGGTTGATAGCTCTGATTTTCCCATCAGCAGGCTTTGTATTACTTACGATAGGACCTTGCTTTTGCTTGGTTTTTCATGCTTAGTTTTGTTACCAAACCCATTTGGTCTCGCCCACCAAGCAAGCAGTCTTTAACTTGTGCACACATGCAGATATGCCCAATAAAAGAAAGAATCTGCTACTACATCAACCTTTATTATATTTGATTGCTCAGTGTTTTGACAGTAATCTCCTACTATTATATGTCACAGTTTTTTCTGTGCCATCAATTACTGCAACTACCTGCACGCTAACTCCATGTGGAAGGGTGAAAGCCTCTGCTTTCTTTTAGAAAGAGCTGATTGATGGGTTAGAAGAATACAGCAGGGTCATGCTAATACCTTACGCTGCCTGGGAGATGCAGAGTAAATAATTAAATGTCGTTAGTCCCACTCCACCTGGGCAATAAGTCATGTGCTCGAAGTTGAGATTGTACAAGACAAGCCTAATTCCTCTGCCTTGAACAAACACAGTGTAGTCCTCTTAATAAATACATATATATCTACGTACACAAACTCAAAGCGTTTAACAGGCTTATTTTCTATAGCCATGAACAATGGTGAGAGAATTTGTGTGGGAGGAGAGGTTAAACGTAATTATGTGAATAATCTGAAAATGTTTAAGAAAGATTAAGTGCAAAAGACCTACAGTTCTCCACTCAAAAGGATGCTTGTATTTTAAAAAGCATGATGATTAAGAGTAGAAGTGGAGAAAACAATTTAAGAAAGCATCAGTGGGAAGGACAGTGAAGGTGATGACAATGAATGTGAATCAGTAGATAGAGAATGTAAACTGTTGATAAAGGAAATTAAATATATTAGAAAGAATTGATGGCCTGTTGAATGTGAGGTCTGTAAGGTTGATAAAAGAGGAAATTCTTAAAATCATCAGCAATAAATAAATTTTAGCCATGATATGAATCTAATCCTCGACAAAAGATTTTAATAATGAATGCTGATTTCAAAAAGGTAAAGCAAGAAATTTTCTATCATTGGAAGATATAAGAATTCACCTTACCTTAAATTTGTACTGCTTCTAAACAGTTATGCGTGTGTGTGTGTGTTTGTTTATTTATTAATTTTATTACTATCATTATTTATATCTGCACAACCAGATTAGCTCTGGTCAGGAGTACTACAAGGCTGATTTAAGAGCTTTCTAATCAACCGTCATACAATTTTGCAGGGATCTTGCAGCAGTGGGAGCGTTTCAGAAAACTGGAAAAAAATGGGTATTATGCTTGTATCTGGAAAGAGGGAAGGGATCCTGAAGAATCTATGTATTATTTAACCTTATATTGATCCTGTGCAAAATAATGGGTAGGCTGATAGATATCATCAGAAAATAATTTCCATTGGCAGAGTAAGTAACTGAGTTGTCTAAATCTCTTACAGGAGATTGTCAAGTGATAAAAAGCTGAGCAATTTTTAATGCTACTTTATCACAAATATCTTTCAAGAGTAAATATATTGAGTTACTTCTGTGGGATAATGTGAACTTAAAAAAAAAAATAAAGTTGTACAAGCACTAGAAAAATAATCACTGTAATTTAAGTTAAAAGGATTGAAATGGCTAATCAGTACATCACAAGAAGCAGCTGTAAATGGGTATCCATCGTCCAAACACAGGGAAGAGATGGCTTTGGTTTTTGTTTCAGCCACATGTTGTTTGGTGTTACAGCTGATTTTTTTTCCTTATTTCCCATGATGTTAGTCATCTTCATACTCCATCCTCGTTTCTCCTGTTAGTGGGAGTGCAGCCTGTAAGATTTTTACCTCTCCAGGGATCTTTTAAGCCTTCTGAAGAAAGTTCTTGCTGCTTCTGCTTTGTCAGGTCCCCTTCTCTTTTTCTTGGAACAATCTCATGTGTGCAAACTGAGCTTTCATCTTTCTGTGGCCGATTCAGAGAGATTAATCTGTGTGGGTGTACTGGGTTTCTGTGGCAAGGTTTTGGTAGCGGGGGGTGGTTACAGGGGTGGCTTCTTTGAGAAGCTGCTGGAAGCTTCCCCTTTGTCCGACAGAGCCAGTACCAGCCAGCTCTAAGATGGACCCGCCACCAGCCAAGGCTGAGCCAATCAGCGATAGTGGTAATGCCTCTGTGATAACATTTTAAGAATGGAGAAAAGTTGGGGAACAGGGGGGGAAACGGCAGCCAGGGAGTGAGAACATGTAAGAGAAACAACTCTGCAGACACCAAGGTCAGTGCAGAAGGAGGGGGAGGACATGCTCCAG
>JANZLQ010000001.1:12149776-12179834 GCA_026212715.1 Elanus axillaris
ATCTGGTTTTATTTCTCACTACCCTACTCTGTTTTGATTTGTAATAAATTGAGTTAATTTTCCCCAAGCTGAGTCTGGTTTGCCCGTGACAGTAATTGGTGAATGATTTCTCCTGTCCTTATCTCGACCCACAAGCCCTTTGTTATATTTTTTTCTCTCCCCTGTCCAGCGAAGGAGAGGGGAGTGATGGAATGGCTTTGGTGGGCACCTCGTGTTCAGCCATGGTCAACCCACCACAGTGGGGCTTTGTATTCTCTATCCAAACCCACCACTGGGCTGACACTTCCTCGTGTGGCTAACTAACTGCCTTAAACCCCCCATCGCTGTGTCCCTTCCATGTCACCATGACCAAGAAAAATGCCATCTTGAGATCTTCAAGTGTCACTGAAGTATGTACTTGATCTGGGCTTCATCTTTTGACTCAGACCTCTTTCACCACCTCATATCTCAATTTTTCTTGGCCTTGATGAATGTGGTACCCATTCAGCTCCATCTAGATGCTGCTACAACAATTGCTCCCTCGGCCCCTCACTTTGCCTTTGTCATCCTTCAGCTGGCCTCCTTCCCAATGGCCTCCTCTGTTATATCGCATCTACAATGAGCTGCCGCTCTTCGCTTTGAAGACCCATCACAGCATCCACTCATTCTGATTGATTTTCACCACACTGGCATCTGCCTCATGTGAACCTCAACATGGTTGAAACTTTCTTCTTTAATGCATGGAGTGCAGGTGATCAAAATACTTTACCATTGGCTAATACTTTAGGCTACCTACAGCCTAAAGAAACTTGGAACTTTGCAAAGTGATGCGCTACGTAAAGGCCTATATATGCAAATAGTGGAGGACAGACTGAAAATGTGTCTGTGTAGGCTGTAATCTAACTGGGCACTTCAGGTATTGTGTAACCTTTAAATATGATGGGGACTGCTTGACCCCCTGACATTCATGTAAAAGCTGTTTTTTGTTATGGTTTAGTTGGATTGTAATACACTGTTTATTTTAAATTTAACTTTTTAACAGCAAAATGAGATGAGGAGGTAAGTTATCTTACTACCGCTACTGTATGTGAACCCACTTTTAAATCTAATGGGATTGTGTTGGGGTTTTAGTTAATTATTTGCAAGGTGTGAGCTGTAACGATATACATGGTAGTCTGACTGTGTCACATGAATATAAAAATCTTTGGTCCATCACTTTGTTCACCTGGCAAAATTAGAATGCTTTTATTCTCCCACTGCATTTTTTTTTCTTTCCATGGGCTGTTTTTCTTCATTAAGTAGAATTGGGCATGATTCTTTTTTAATGAGAAAAATTACAAATTTGGGGTGCAGAGTTGAAAAAATAACACAAGAGAAGGTGAAGTCTGGGAAGCTCAGCACTCTGAGGGTTTTGCTGCTTTTGAAAGACTGGCTTGATAAAATAGGTTTGACTTCTGCAGGAAGTAGGATGATACCGATACAACCAATGAGATAAAGCTACTGTTGATGGACTCCTTATCAATATAAAGCTTCACTCATTTCTCAAGGTGGGGGGGTTGGAAATCCTGTCTGATACTGCCTCAAAAGCAGCCACATCCTCCTCTCCCATCTGAGGGGAAAATGGGATTTGCAGTACACAGCAAGTGATGTGATATTACGCTACAGCGTAACAGTCATGACAGGTCTGTATGATGCTGCAGTTCAGATTTTGCCATCAAGAAAAAAAAAATCGATAAACTATACTGAGCTTTCTGAAATCATTAATGCCTTAGTTGTATTGATGATTTCATTTCTCCGCTAGAGGAGTGTGGCCAATCTACCTAGCTGCAGGCTGCGGCTTCCCGTTTTTATAATACTCCTCCTCTTTCTCGCCATGCTTTCCCTACCCCCACTGAAAAAAAAAAATCCATCGCGTAAATTGATTTGGGGATCAGCCTTGATAAAATACCAGCATTCAGCCCCTCGCGACAGCATGGCTGTATTGTTAGCGGTTCTTGATTATTTGGATGCTCCAGCAGAAGCTGCCGCATCAGAGTTGGAGGTGTGCAGAGATTAACTGGTGTCTGTCCAACCATTTGTCATACAAATAACAGTGCCAGTAGAGTGAAATACTATAAATCATTTTTTTCCAGGATTGAAACCTTTTATCAGTTGTGTCACTTTCATTATTCAATAAGCGATTAGTAACAGCCATTGTCATTTAGCCATTTAGTAGTTAACAACTCAGAGCCTTGGCTAGTAAGGAAGCCTTTGACACTAGCATCTGATGTAAATGCAAGATTTAATATTTATCTTTCCAGGCAAAATGCAGTTGTTACTCAGTGTTTTACTGAAAGATGAAAGGCAGCACAACTTAGATGTGAGTCTCTTAATTTGTTGAGCCTCCCAGTTTTGCTTTATCATGCAGCCATGTGGTGTGTTTGTGTACACCCTGACAAAATGCACAACATTAAAATATGCGAATATAAAATTGCATCCTCCCAACTTCTTCATTCTAAAGCTAATCACAGCATCTCCCTGGGGATTTTCTGCAACCACAGCTTTTCAAAAAAGTCATATTACAGGAATGATAACCTTCATGTCAGAGCAGCCACAGAGAGTCAGAAGTCAACCCTGATCTTGTTGGAATTGTTCAAAACAGTGTCTGGGCAGATGCTGCGTAATAGCACATCAAGAATGTCTTCAGCTTACAATTTTTACGTTTTTCACTGCTTAGGTACAAATGAACAACTTTCAGTAAATCTGAGGAGCCCCATCCAATACAAACACAGGTAACAGTAGCTTCCTTCATGTGAAGCCCTTTGAAATCCAGATGCAATCTATCAAGGAGACAAAATGTTGAATCTGCCATTGGAAAGAATTTTTCTATTCCCACCGTAAGTTTAAAAAGGAAGACTCTTAATACTTCCTTTCCCCTAGGAGGAGACCTGGGTTAAGACTACCTGCCCAAAGAGATGGAGACCTTCAGGCTCTGTTGTAGGTCATTGTAGTAACCATTGGCTGAGCAGCAAGTTTGGGAAGTTGACTAATCTCTAAACTACTTGAAAGGTCTGTGCTTCTTTGTCCCATTGCCTGTTTTGAGCTAGCTATTTAATTTTGCAGGCTTTGAGGAATCCTAAAATGCAAATTAATATATTTACTGCTAGCACACCTAAGTGCAGGTGCTGTGGGTGTGCTACTAAATAGGAGTGTCTGCCTAATTCATAGCTCCAACAAACCCTCTGTGCCTCAGGTTGTCCTCCTTGCAAAGCAGGACCCAACATCTGCAGGTCTGTGTTTTCTAATGAAGGCAAGGGAAGGAACTGAAAGTTGTCATCTTTGTCAGTGCAGGCTGACGTAGAAGCTCAGGCAAAAGCGGAGATGGTGACCTTCCTGTTTTAGCACGAGCATTCAGGTTTATAGAGAAATAATCATTACAGATGGCTTAGTAGTTTGTAGGGAAAGACCTTGACACAATAAATCTCTCAACTAGAATTTCTCCAGTGAGGAATCCCTGTACTAACATAGGAAGTTGCACCACGAGCAGAGTAACATACTAAACTATTAAACACCTAATACTGGCAGATTGGCTCGTGCTTATTTTTACAAGTGATGCAAATTAACGGAGAATTCATGTTACATATAGCTCCAGTGAAAAGCAGTGCTGTGTCCACTCACATATGGACATGATTCCCCAAGAACAAACAAAAGAGGTTTGTGCATGCATGCTCCTCAGATGTGCCTGTCACTGCTTACCATGCTGGAGGGCAAACTGCTAATGAGCCTGGATCATGGGGTGGATTTTTGCAAAGGATGGAAACGCTTCAAGTGACCCCGTTTTTAAGATGCCTTATGGATAGCCTTTTCTAAACTGGTATAGCACAAGGTGTTATTTTGCATGACCTGAACTGGCTTGCATTGTTGAGCAAGGTTTGGATCCTCCAGTGAAGTTATCTTGCCTATGCTTTATTGTTTTGCTGTCTACAGCTCCTTAGGAGCCGATATGGGCAACAACTTTTTTTTCAGAAGAAGAAACTGCTTGTGAAATCTTAGGCAGCTGTGCTTTTTATTCCACTTCTTAATTTGCGTCATGTGAGCTTACGTTTTACAGTGGTGTGGTTGGTATGGATTAAATATGTGAGAAGAATGGGAGATGGTAGTAATGGAAATTTTGATTTCTATTCTAATTTTGTAATTGTGTTAAATTTCAAAATAAGTAAAAGCTGGAACTAACAAAGTGACTCTAGTGCCTAATTTAGCTTTATGCTATCTTAAAAGACTTCTGTAGACAGCTTATGTGTCTCCTTTGATAACAGTGAGGGTAGTGGGAAGTCTTCTTTATCATTTTAAGATAATTTTATTAAATACTGAACAAAATAAATCCAAGATAAGCAGTATACCCAGTCTTTCGAAAAATCTAACTCTTCATCATCTATACCTACAAAAAATCTCAAGGAAATGAAAACTGTAAGAATTACATAAATATTGGTGTTCCCTGCTGCCTGCATACCCCTCAGCTTTTGTTTGTTTCGTGTAAGATACCTTGACAGAAGTTGCTGTGAAGCACATTGATTGTGCAGAGAGCACCTTTCCATCCTACTTCATACATAAATATTTTTTATCTTCAAACAAGTTATGGTTTTTCTACCACATGAGAAAACAAACATGCTCTTTTGGGGGTTAATTCAGCCCAACAATACTACTTTATTGTAGTGTATTTTATTTTTAGTTGACAGTATTTTCACTCTGACACTTAATGTACATTGGAAAAGAAATTTTGTGGAAAAGCAATGGCCAAATACTTCGGAAATTTCAAGATGCCTGCACTGAATATATCTTTTAAAAGTGAGCAGTGAGAATGTGACTCCTTTGAGCAGAAACAGCTCTTTCAGTTGTTTTGTAACAGTTTTCTTGACAGTAATTGCTCGCACTATCAACAAAATGTGGCTGCTTTTTGTTCAGAGGGAGAAGGGTGCAGAACAATGCCTCTTTGGTTAATGGATTTAAATGCTCCTTGTTTATCAGCCTATAACGGGCAAGATTGTCGTCTCCCTATCCGTAGATGAAACTGATGGTCCGAAACAAGAATAAATCCATCATGCCATAAAAGTAGTGGTTCTCTGTGGGGTAAGCAAGGAAGCGTTGTCTCTCTTCACTGAGTCAATACTGTGTCTAAACAGCAGAAAGAAGGTAGGCGGATGGCAAATAACACGTGTCCCCTGTATGTCCCACTCTTGCTCCTCTAATCTTCCACTCCTTTGCGTCCCAGATGCTTCCCCCGTGTTCCATTTCCTCTTCAGCCATCCTATGCAATGTTTTTTCCTGCTGTCCTTCAAAATACATTGGGTTGTTTTTAGGGATGGTGCATTTTACATTATATAATGGTAGCATTGCCAGTAAGGATCTCAAAACCCAAGCAGTTTTGATGTCATGTCAAACAGGGTTTGTTGTCACAAATGTAATTCTGGGCAGCTGTAGTGGTGTGAACAAGTCTCAGACAGTGTTCCTTTTCATCCTGAAGTCATATTTGTCTTCAAGGTGCAGAGCTGAAGGGTGGCTTCCTTGCCATGTCTGGTTTTGAGAGTGGCATCCCAGGTGGTGGTGTCACTTGAGCTCCAATCATACTAATTACAAGCATGAGACTGATCTTGAAATCAGGATGTTGACTAGATAATTGGATAGGAATTCAAATATCTTTGAAATTCCAGAGGGCCCAATATCTTGTATCAAATCTAATTGTGTAGGAAAAAAAAATTCAGTACCACAAAAGAAGTATAATAGCAGTCGTTCATATTTGGCATTTGATGCTAAGGTATAATGACACAAGCCACTTCTCTGTAAGTGCTGTTACTAAAGCAAAAATAAGCCAGCGTGCACTGTACGCTTGCTTAGCTTCTGGATAGCTCTGGTAATTAATACATGATGCTGCTAGGTTATTTTTCTCATAATTTCAGTTGTAAAAGACGTGATATAAACAGTAGAACAGAGTTAGAAGGTCTGCTTACGTGCTGCTCCACCTATCTGGAGTAGATTAATATGGACAATAAATATTAAAATGCAATAATTTTCATCAGGCATATTTGGGGTTTTTTTTACAGTTGAATTACTGTAGTGGGGTCAGCTGGGGTTTACAGAAGACTGGGATGTTGCATTAAAAGTGAAAAAAATCAGTGATGATTTTGACAAATTGCATTTTGTCAAGGAAATATTTTGTTTTCCTCTGCAGTTTGTTTTGGTTTGTTCAGTTTTTTTTAGTAGAAATGTGTCCAAAAAAGTGGAGGCAGGGTGACAAACTGATTTTCTAATTCCATAATAACTCAGCTAGCCTTGTGAAGTCAACCCAATTGGAGAAACTAACCTTAGAAATTGGTCGATCAAATGCTACAAGCAAAGTACTTGTTTTCCAGTATTGAAGCTGGTGGTCTAGTGATCACAGCCAAGCAATTACAGCTCTGTTAGATAGCATGAGTAGTAGTCATTAAATAATTATACCTTTGATTAGCTGCTTCAACTGTTCGTTGCCTTTGAAATATGATAGTATAATTTAAAGCTTTTATTAAAAGACAATTTTTCTAGGTGGTTGAAAAGGATTTTTGTGTGTGTATAAAAGACCCATAATTTTCTGCTTCAGATAATGAAAAACTGAGAAAAATGTTTCCAATTAACATTTACTTTTGTTGATTTGAATCTTGTATGTTTATAGTGTATTGGAAATGCACTGAAATAGTTCAGTGGGTCCTTCACCTGCTGCAAAAGTTTCAATGGAGGGGAAAAAAAAGAACTTAAAACATTTTTTTTTTAGAAATGTTTAATTAGAGTAACTTTTTTCCCTGTCACAAGTACAAGTATGAATGTGTTTTCATTTTTTTCTTTCATTTGAAATATTCAGAGCTGAATCTAAGCCAAATGTAATTAACTATTAATGTGATTTGATGTATTACTTTTAGAGTGTTTTGTGGGTTTAAAATAGAGCACTGGGAAGGATTTTGGTTTTGGGGGGAAGTGTTTTGTGGGTTGTTGGGTTTTTTTTTTATATCAAGCACGCATGCTGGGGCTGGGCAACTTTTGTAACTCAGCACTTTTAGTAACTTCCTTTCATGCCCAGCAGCTGGTTCTCCTGAGTATTCTGGTGTCCAAAAAGGACATATTACAGCCTGTTACCATATGGAATAATGGGCAGCAGGTAAATCTTTCCTATTTTGGCTCCATTTTTTTGGTCTGTTGGGATATATATCCTATTAACACCAATGGACTAAACAGAAATGTTTGAAAACTTTAGAGTCCCATCCAAATGTTTAAAGATGTTTTACTTTGGAAATGTGTTTAATAGGTATGCCGTATGCATTCATTAGGAATTATAGAGAAGTGGTGTACATACTTATCAGACTGTTGCACTTTGGGAGGGGGATTATATTTTATTTTAAAATTTAGTGCTGGTCAGATCTAGAAATGCAATGTATCCAGATTATTTTACTTTCTAAGTGTCATATATTAGATATGCCTTGACTTTTTTTTTTAACCCTTTTTGAGGAATTTTTATTATTGCTGCTTCCATGTAGGGTAAAACAGACAATGTCAAGCCCCTTCACAGTCACAGAAACAAGTTTACACGGTGTAAGAATGTCCTGGGTTGCATCTTAATGAAATAATTTCAAACGTCTTACAGACAAGCATGGTCCTGTTGAGCAAATTGCTGTTCTGCTGACCAACAAGAAAGAAAAATCCCCCATCTGCCATTTTACAGCTCCTGATGAAACCATTCATGATGCAGAGTGAGTTGAAAAAGAGCAGGAGGAGGGCTGAAGGGCAGAATCCTTTCCCCAGAGGGGTGGCAGCTAGATGGTCCCGGAGTTTTTCCTTAAATACCGCTCCGATGCTCAAGTTTGCGTCTCATCCAGATTTTATATACTCCATTTTCCTAGATAGATGTTACACAGGTATATGAAAAATGTTCCCCTGGCTTATGCTATGGGAGCAGGTTTTTCCTCATATATCTTCTCAGTCTTTAATTGTTGCACAATAAGAATAAACAGACATCCTTAGGTGAGTGGACGGTGTTATTTATTTTGTGTAGATGATGGTGAGATGTTCTGAGAAGCAAGTGGCATGCCGACTCCATCCCCAGCCCCCTTCCTCCAGCATAGGTGAAAAGATCCTATTATTTCTGATAATTGATGCTGAGGGCTGTGGCGTGCCTCATTTAATCAGCACTGTTCAGCACACTCCAGGGATGTAATTCATGCACACTTTAACATCCAACATGGCTGACGAGGCTTGGACACACAACCTAACGGCTACATCATTTTTTAATCAGCTATCTGAGGACTATTTATCTAATCAACAAAGAACTCTGTCACATGGAGACCGGAGGTGACATTAACATGTCTGTAGTTTCTCAGTACAGCAGTGGAAGATTTTTAGGGTGAGACTGTAGGTATTAAGACTGTCCTAAGAATAAAAGCATATTTCTGCTTGTCAAAGTGTATAAAGAACTGATTTTGAGCAAGTTGAAGGGGGTTAATCTGATGTTTTGTTGAGCATAGTATCTTAAGCATCCTTCGAGAACTTCACAGGTATCAAACAGATGTATCCTCAGGTCACACATGGGTAAGCATGCTTTCTAAAAACATCTATTGCCTTTAGAAAGAATGGTATGTGATCGTAGTGGTGGTAAACGAATTTACTACAAAACCTAACTAATCAAAACTATAAAGAAAAAGTGAATTCATTAACACAGAATAAATAGCATCCCTATTAAAGATAGCAAACACAGATATTCTGTCCGCAAGGGGTTGGTCACAGATGTAAAGTTATTGCCTGAAAAAATACAGATACGTAGTAATTGGGAGTGATTAAGTTTGATTTATTCCCAGTTACTCCATATCTTAGCAAAAGGCTATACCAAAGCCTAGTTTTCTTCTTTGCATACCAACATACCTATTCCCACCTTAAGATGTACACATTTAAAACGTATAAGCAAGCTTATTTTACATACGGCATGTATGTTAAATGAGTATAGTTCAGCTCATGAAGAGTACTCAAAACCATCAGCAAACAGAGGCCTGCCTGTGTCTCCAGATACAGCTGGATGTCCTCCCAGAGCTGCAGCTGAAACTGCAAGCTGTTGCCACCATTTTATTGTAATGGACCGAGACCTAACATAATCATCTTCCACTAGATTTAAGTATCTTCTATTTGGATTCAATTTTTAGTGCTCTCTTTCAGTGGTGTTTGGATGTTCAAAGACTTGTACAGCCATTAAATAACTTGTATAGCTTCCAGTGCAGAGTGTGTGCATTACAGTCCCAGCCTTCCAACTGAAAAAATGGAGGTAAGGACCTAGAAAACTGAAATAAGAGTGGAATTGTCTCTGGTCAAGTGCAGTGAGTCCAGTCAGTACCTACAGAGTCATGGCAAGGACCTTCATGACTCCTGTGCTCTATGTGCTCTACAGCCACAGATCCTCTCTCCGTTCACAAGGGCCAGTCTGTAGCATCTCTTCAAGTCAAACCACAAGTGTCCTAAGTCATGTTTGGTTTAAGCAGTTTGTTAAGGCTCTTCATAGGAAAGCCATAGTAGTAAACACTGCTGACCCTTCTGGATTTGTATGGGGTTTTAAAGGTCCAAGAGGTAGATCTGGAAACCGTATGGTTCTCGTGGTTGGTGAAACAGAAGGACAAATTGGTGGGAGTAATACATTTTAAAAATAAACAAGCAGAAAAAGTTTGTTTGGAGCAAAAAAAGAGTGGGGGCCTTGTTTACCTTGACTCCAGAACAGGTCAAAGCATATTTTCTGGAAAGATGAGTTCGTTGAATCAAAACCAACTCCTGAAGCCTGCACCATTAGCAAATTTTAAGTAGCTAGATGCCCAAGACATTGCTTGGTGACCTGCAATGCTCCTTCGCCTGCAGTTTGTCTGTAATTATTCACTTTTGCCCAACGGTCTTAGAAATCACCCTCTCTACAGGCTGTTTTCTGGTGCCCATATCACATGAGGTGGGTGCATCTCAGCACCCTTCTGTGGCAGGGCGTTTGTCTGGCCCTGTTGGCAGATGCAGCTGAGTGAAGCGGGGGGAAGAGGCTTTTATGGTTCCTGGAAACACAACCTGTCCCATTTCAGAACTCTTCAGGTTGAGTTATGTTTGCAGCGATAATGTGTGAGAAGTGTGCCTTGCTGCTTCCCTGAATTGGCAGGGCTTTGTTCAGCAGGACGTGGGTGAATCAGCACAGTGGTTTTGAGGCTAGAACAAGGGATACACGCAGACAGTTTGAACTAGCTTTCATATAATGTTATGTGCAAGAAGTACTGAAGAAAATTTCACAGCAGTCATGGGTAATGCAACCCCCTCGGAAACAACAGATCACTGCTACAATTGCCTGATTTTATAGAGAGCGCGTCCATCAAAAAATAGTTATCAACCTCTGTGAAGCACCAAGTAGCTGTACACGTTTTGGCGTGCTGCTTTGCAGGGCTGCGTCCACCTCCCAGCTGTACGCAAGGAGCATGCAACTCAGAGCAACTGCGTTTGCTGGTAGAAATTATGCAAAAAAGACACTTTTCTAAGTGGCTCGAGCAAGTGGTCAGCCTGGAATATTTTACCTCCTGGGTCTTAGTTTATTGCAGGGCCTGTGGGTGCTGAAGGCCAGGCTCAACTCCTGACAGCAGACACGTCTGTCCTGGCCAGGGCTTCTGTGAACTCTGGAGGCAAAATGCAGTTCATGGACAAAACCTGAGGAATATATTTCCTTTTTCTTTTCTTTTTTCTTTTTTTTTCTATTCTTTTTTCTCTTCTCTTCTTCCCTCCTCCCCTCCTCTCTTTTCCCTCCCCTCCTCTCTCCTTCTCTCCTCTCCCCTCTCTTTCTTAAGTGGTCATAGATGAGGCCTGAATGAACAATAGCAAGTGCTTTGTCTTGTACTGTTTCACTGAGCTGGACAGGTTTTTCTAGTGTTTAGATGGAGAGGTAGCAAGGTACTTTCTAAAAGTCTGAACTACCACATTTCAAATATCCCTGAAACACAAAGCTGGGATTAAAAATAAAGAAGTTGCAAGAATGTCTTGAATAAATAAAGTATCAGGAGTGAAGGAGGGAAAGAGGAAGGCTTCTGGAGAGGCTGTGGTTATGTGCCCACAATAATCCCTTTGATGGGAAAGGAAACAGGCTCATCCAGTCCTCCCTTCTGGATGCAGGAACTGCCACATTTTACCACAGCAAAAGTTTGCAATTGCTCACCTCATTCATTTGCCATAAAAATTATGAGGAAATTTAGGATGACATTAAAAAAAACCCCATACCAGGCAGTTTGATTAAACAAGCAAGCAACTCCTTGTTTGTCAGACATACGCAAACCCAGGAACTACTTGTTTCCAGATGCATAGCAGCATTGCCAGGCACTGCAGGTGATGTTTTGGTGGAAGAAGGGAATGATTCTTCTAATTTACACATTACTGAGAGGGGAAAGTTAACTCCTCAGGTTGGTGCGTGTGACTTCCTAGGGCTGAGCTGATGTGTCTGTTTACATGGTGCGTGGTTCTTTTACAGCATATGGAGATCTTCAGCTATCTGCTCAATATTTTTCCAGTAGAATTGAACAATTGCTGATCTCTGTCCTACCTGAGGAGTAGCTCCTGCTATAAAAAAATTAATATAGATATGGCCTGATGTTACACTTGACACAGTTATATAGAAGTACATTATTCTTTCCTCCTTACAAATCAGTCTGGTGGATTTGAGGTCCTTAACTGGTACATCTGAGCAAGACACCCCAGTACATATGTGCCATGAGTGATGCATCCCATCATAGATGATACAGTTGAAAGCAGCTTCCTCTCAAGGACTCACTTTAACCCTTCATCTTAAAGAAACACATCTTAGACTCTGAGAGTCAAAGCTTTCATGGTTCGGTGCATTGTGATTGCTTCCTGTGGTCGCTACCGGGAGAACTGGCTGGACCATGGCTTGCATCAAGTCAAAGGTTGCAACGATCCCAGCATTGTTTTGCAGGGTTGTTAAAAGCTGAGCTGTGTGCTGTTGGGTGACAGATAATGACCTCTTGTGCTGGTCCAGATTGAGTGTTAGGATGCACAAATTAATTTGCCCAGTGAAGATAGGAGTTTAATCTTGGCAATCTAAATTTCTGGAGTTAATGAGAGCTTGGATAAGAGCAGAAACTGTGGTGCTATGCCGTGTCTACACGCTGGTCAATATGGGGGGGCTGCTTTGATTGCTGTGAGGTGTTTTTCTGTCAGCAGTGAAGCCAGAGATCAGGGCAAGTGTCAAAGTTAATAAAAGATTTTCTTGAAATGTTATTAAAATACATTAGTCATTCAGATTGTGGTAGCACAACGTACTAGGCAGAATGCTAGTTGCCACTTCAGTACAAGCTAAATTAAATACCCAGAGTCTTCTGGGAAATAGTTAACTTCATTCCAGATATTTGACATTTGAGATAGGTGTTTGTCTACATTTTTCAAGTATCTCTAGTTAGAGGCCTTTCTTAGTGGCTTTCTTTGAAGAAAATAGGCTTCCAGAAAATACTTCAAATCAATCTGCCTTAAAGATCTTTCTAAGTAGGGAACTTTGTTTGCTGTTAAATAATGAAGTAAGTATTTCTTGTAGCTTTTTATTAGAAATCAGTTGGGGTTTGTTTGTTTGTTTAAGTGTATATATATGATAGATAGATAGGTAGATAGATATCTCTAGAGCTGGCAACAAGAGCTTTTGTTGAATTAACTTTAGAACCAGCAAGTGAAGCCAGATGGGACGGGCTGAATATCCTGGGATCTAAGTCAAAGACAAACCAGGCAAATGACCTCTGGTGCCTACTAAGGCCTTGTTGATGGGTAACAAAACTGCGTAGGCAGTATGTAATTTTGAAGGCAGGCAGGGTAGGATGGCTAAGCTGGGCCCTGGTGTTCGCACGCACATCAATCACCCTGCAGAGGCTGCACTTGGCAGCGTTGAAACCCTGCTGCTGATAATATTATTGAATCTTCAAAGATAGTAAAGCACCACGAGGAAGCAGGCTGGAGCCTAATCGATGCTAAAGGACGCACCCGGGTATATCAGGACCTCAGCATCACTGCGAAAAAGTCCATTTGTTTAAAGAGAAGAAAAAGGCATGACACTTAACACATTAAAATGGATTATTTCATCAATAGGTTAATAGAAAACCAGGCTGCGAGTTCACTTCCTGCTCATACAGCTGTACTCTAACGTGCCATTAAAGTGTGAAAAATTAAAAGGGACTGGGAAAGGGTCTTTGTGTACTGGAAACCATCTTCCCTTTCTGAGGGGTGCCAAACTTCGATTTTGCCTATTTATATGTAAATGTTTTTCAGGAAAAACAAGTTTTTTGCTAGGAAATTGTGCCTCTCTAGGTGCTGGGACTTGTGAAACAAGTCTTGAAACTGAAGATTTTTTTCATAGTGAAGGATGCACCCAATGAAGATATTTTTAGATTGGATGAACTTTAATTTTTAGATAGATCTAACTTAGCCTTCCAGATAACATTATCTATTTTCATTTCAGTGAGATGCTTTCTAAAGCATGTCACTCAAACACCCAGTCCTTCTTTTGAGTATATAGCATTAAAGACTACAGATGGCTTTATTAAAACGGTATCTAGCTTAACAGTCTAGGGTGTTTAGGCATTTCTCTTCCAGCCTTAGCTCTTTAGTTGAAAATCAAGCTTTTTGTTAAAGATAGGAACAACTTTGCATCACCTGTTCCTTTTCTGTGGAAGCAGCCATTTGGTCTGAGTTTTATGGGGCATTAAAAAAGTTCTCTCATAGATACAAAAAGAAAATTTTAAAGTTATTTTATCACAGCACTCGCTATGTTGTGTGACAGTCATGTCATCCTAAAGGGTGAGGAGCATCTGTGGTGAGGGGGACAATGGCCTTACTCCAGATTACCATATGAGTTTCTTTATAACAGACTCTGAGCTGAATGGGAGTGAAAGACACTTCCATTTTCAAACACATCTTAGAAATTAATCATAATTAATGTAACTGATGCTGTCCTTTTTAGAAGTCTCACACCCAAACTCAAAGCTCTCCATTGTCTGTGGGCAGGAGGGCTGGGTGACCCACAGAGAAAGGTGGTTCAGAAGGAGGTCTGGATGTTCCTCCACTTGTCACTGACCCCAGCGATCTCTTCCCTGCTCCTGTAAAACAGATTTTACAAAATAGTCACATGCTAAGCAGTGCTGCATCATTATTTCTTGACTAGGTAAGCTGATGTGGTGGCTGGAAAGCCTATAGAGATGCCAATTTTAGCAGATACGCAGTTCCCTCCTGAGATGTGGGCATGTGTGTGGGTGAGGAAGAGGGGACATCTCTGTTATTTCAGTCGCTGTTAGGTGCCAGCAGTGTCACGGTGTACTCGGATGTTTCATGCCGTTCCTGCCTGATGAAACTCAGGCTAAACATATTGTTGATTGAACGTGCTTCTCACGCTGTGAATTCACTCTTGAGGCAAAACATGTCGATTTTAAAGAACGTGGAAATGTGCTCTCCCCTAATGAGTATGGGAATGGAGTGCTTTTGAGCAGTATTTTCTGCTAATTGTAAAACGGCAGCTGGGAACTCAGAGAATCTCAAAGTTTGGAGCAGTTCTAATAAAGCAAGGGTGTCGCCTCGTATAAAGAATATACATTTTTTAACTTTCCCATTAAACACTTTGATTTTTGCAGTGATTTGCCTGGGGGAGGAGGGAGGACCACAAACATCAATTGCATCAATGTCTACTTGATACTCTTCAAAATAATTAATTAATGCCTCTAAGCCTAATGCTACAGATAACTTGCTTTGTTGTTATGAGGATTTAAGGCCATTACATCATCACCTCAACTTTTAAAGGTGATGATGTAAAAAGGTGATTTAAAGGTGAACTACAGGCACCAAATGATCAATACAGGCTTTTGGAGGAGAAGGCGCTCTTGTCTGGCTGTGTTTTGTTATTAATTAAATCATGTTTTACAGTAGCTGTTTTGTCTAGTCTTGTATCCTCTGTACAAATACTTCTGCATTTTTTTTACTTCTACTGGTGGTTTTTGTCTATTCCAATAGCAGATCCATTTAATCTTGTCAAATCGTGTCATGTTGTAGAGACTTAAAAAAATCACTCGCAGTAAGAAGCTTTCCATATTGTCTGTGGATTGGAGAGGCTGTATAGTCCTGTGTGCATTTTCTGTGTGTAGCTCTTCACATGTTAACAGGCTTTTGCTTGTATTTTACTTCACATGCTATTTTGATGTTCCTTTTCTCCCCTTTTTCATTTTTTTCCCCCCTCGTTTTTCTTTATTTTTATTCTCTTTTTTTTCTCTTCCCCTTCTGCTCTCTGGATGCAGCCAAACGCAAAGCTTGGAAACTAAACCGTGTTGGTAGCCTGCGAAATATATACAGCAGCAGCAGCACCAACACCGAAGGTAACAAACCCACCCGTTTTAGATGAACACCTCCTCTCTTACCCCCTTTTTTAACCCGCTTTTCCGAAAATTGTCCTCCTTGTGTCTCTCCCTTAACCAATGCAGGCATGGAAATCAAATTTGCCCAAAGCATGCGTGCTTTCATCTCGTGTTTGCAGAGTCATTCCAGTTGGTCTTTTCATCTTTTTGTTTGTGCATTTTATTTTGCCATTCATGTTCCTTTCAGCTTACTTAAATTTTGACCTTTCCCTCTAGTCGTGGAGTGGTGATGTTTAAATTACTTCAGGAACCCATTTTCTTCTTTTATTTTTTTATATATATATATATATATATTTTCCCTTTCTACATGTGGGCACTCAATGTAATATTTCCCAAGTTATTACAGTTTTTAAAAGTGTTAGTATCAGGTGTAATGATCTGTAGCCAAATACAATAGTGTGCCGTGACATTTAAGTAACAGTCTTAATTTGTTTTGTGCAAGCCTTCTCCATAATGCTCTTTGCAGCTCTAATCCAAAGGCGAGACAGTGCCGGGTCATTTGCATGTGCTACTCTTGCTTGTAAATTCTGTATATTGTTGTATTTCTAAAGGTCACCCGGTGCCAAAGTTCACAAATTGACTTACATTGCTTTTTTTCCACCGAAGACAGCCGTCATGGCTTTTGTATAATAGCACATTGAATTTCCCCCCCCCCTCCACCTTCATTTGAACAACACAATTATAAACTTCCTTCTCTTTTTTCTTTTTTTTTTTATTATTACAAATGTCAAAGGTCAGAATTACTTGGAAGCCAGGCAAGGAGAGAAAAAAAAACCTCCGGCACCATCTCCAACAGCATGTAAGAGGGATGGTATAAGAAATAGGGAATGCAAAATAGGTCACAACTCAGTAATCTCAGTATAAGGAAGGGGGATTTTTTTTTTTTTTCCTCACTTAAGTGCAAACCAAATGGGTCAAGTAATCGCAAGCGCATGCCCTAACACTAATTGACTTATTTTGGAATGATTATAACTGTAATATTTTTCTTAATGTCACTGTTTTCTGGGCTGTTGATTTTAGTGATTGCCAAGCGGTAGCATTAAATCTCTTGTAAATTTTAAATTGCATGCTATTTCTGTAAACAAGTCCCTCTGTTCACATCCTGATCATTAACCTTTGGTGATTTATATCACCGTCCTTTTTTTGCACAATTACTGCTGTATTGCTGTCGGTTGCCTTGCTCTCACTGCCAAACAAAGTGTGTGTAGGAAACAAAAGTGTGATTTTACTGCAGCTTGTTAAGGAAGCTTTTTTTAATTATAATTTTGTTTTATTTCTCAGTGTAAAAGTAAAATTATTACCTTTCAGAGCAACAGTTGCAAAACTGTCTGTTTTGATCCTTTTCAAGTATAAAGTACAAAATATGAAATGAGAGAAAATGATTGTCAGATATTAATAAGTTGGGGGGGGTCCCCCACTTAATAGGAAACTAATAGGTAACTTTTTAATGATTTGTAATTTTCTCTGTATTTGCTGGCTTTTTATCTCCCAGCCAGATTTTTCTTTTAATCAGCGTGCAGGCAAGTTTGTTGTTACAGGTTTACTCCTTGAGAAGCTTGTGATTTCATATTTACCTGTTATTTAACAGCAACAGGGAAACAAGTATAAAGAATTCCCCTATGTTTTACAGATAAAGATTTAATTGGGGGGGGGGCCTCTCTAGTTTGAGGAATCTTTTATCGTGCTGTTCAAACTAAGTATCAAAGACACCTTGGATAAGTGTATGGGAACATGTTGCTGATGGCCATGATCCGTAGAGTTTTGAGGCATATCATCAAAACAAAATTCTGAAATTAGGCAAATGTGTCTTTTTTTTGGCAGTATTCTCCCTGCTAAAAACTGAACATTCAATGTTCTCCATAGCTTCGCATCTTTGAGCTGGTACCTTAAGCCTTTGTGTGAAAGCTGGAATGGCAAGACATGTAAATGTCGAGTTAATGAGCACTGTAAGTATTAAAAGCCACATGTTTAGATAATTATGCCTTCAAAAAAGAGAACGATGATAGGAAATGACAGTCCAGAATAACAAATCTGCTTTGGTCTTTAGTGCATGCTTGCTCAATTGCACTTACACCTTTTTATAGACCAAAAATATTTCTGTAGTGTACAGTCCCATTTTTGAAAGCTTGATCTAGGAGGCAGCCTCTCCAATAATTTTTAACGCTGGTCCTCTTATTTTTAGGTATTCTTTATGCTTCCAGGTAGCAAAATCTTGGATTAAGATAGAGAAACCTGCAGCTCAGGTGCTGCAACTGTTTTGTAGATGCTTGGCAGAAGCAGATAAATGGATGGTCCTCAGTATGGTGGGTCTCTTGTGCTTACACAGGGTCGGTCACCTTTCGCCATACACCGTGCAAAGCTGAGAGTCCTCCCTGAATGCGGCTCCTCTCTCTTGGCTATTTGATAGCAAAAATATTGCATTACTGATGGGTCTGTGGTGGTCACAGAGGAATGAGGAAGGGTAGGATTTTCACAGGGGTGGCTGGGTATTCTTATGATCACAGCTGAAGGACTCTAACTTCTGAGGGCAGAGAGAAGCGGTGGATCGTACAGCTATGTCCTTCGCTGTTACTTCATCAGTTTTGTATGATTGCAAGAAATTTTACTTTCTTTAATTTTAGAGTTTGGCCAAAACTCTCAATCATCAGATTTGGTTTTATTTTTCTATAGGAAGCTGCTGATAAAGTCCCACCTGCTCCTTATTGTAGGCAGCCAGGCTTTAAGCAATTCTTTGATTCTCTAGGAGAAAGTGTATAGTATCAGTGTGTTATACTTTAAAAAGACACCACTCTGGTTTTAAGACAAGCTGGAGTTGCTTATACCAGCTATCGTAGCAGTATATTAAAATACAGAATTATTTTTCCTATATCAACAGACTTTGCAGCACAGCAGAAAGGAGTATCTTTACAAAATTAAATGGCTGAGCTCTGTATGCTATGGTTTAATGTGCATAAATCCTCATTTTTCCAGTCTTTGTGGTTACATATGTGACATGTTAAACAGTGCTGCATCAGAGTTGCCAGACTCTCATGGAAAACTTTTCTTCCGCATGTTCATTAACTCCCAAACTACCTTTTGTTTAAAAATTTAGTGATGCTATTGCTGCCATGGTACTGTGCCTATGCAGAAAGTTCGCTTTTGCTAACTATGGCAGATGGAGGGAGAAGCTGTTCAGAGCACCCGAGATAGGCTCTGCCCAGTAGACTTGGCTTTGCAACACCTCTTGGTTAAGCAAGCTCTTCAGCTATGTATAATACATGTATATATGTATAATTTTATAAGTAAACCACAGGCTTGAAACGTGTTAGGAAACACACCCAATGCAAGTGTAGGCTCATGTACTGTAGGTACTGAATTTTAAAATTACTTCATAGATTTCTTCAAGTTGCATTGTCTTGGCATCCAAATAAAACAAGTACTTTATGGCAGGGGGGGCTTAGTCCCCTGAGCTAGAAACCAGCCTTTCATCACCAGTTTGTCACTCAGGGTAGTGATATAAAACAGTACCGCTGAAAAATTCTTCCAGTGGAACACAACCTTTATCAAGAGCTGTGGGCAACCGATAGCAGAGCTCTATTGTCCTGATAGGGTTGATTTTCAAAACTAATTAGATTTAGACACTGGGTTTGGAAAGGGGAGAGAAGTATTAGCATAGTCATGCCCAGTGGGACATGGCACAAATATTTCCTTAATTGAGGCTGCTAATAAACATACTTATCATCCAAGTTACAGGGATAATTTATACCAAGTAGCAAAAGGTAACGATAGTTAATATTACATAGTACATAAATAACATGCACCTTTGTTGTAAACAAATCGTATATTGTAAACATCTAATGTTGATTGCTAGGGCACCTTGGCAGTTTTTCATTCTCATCCTTTTGAAAAGATGAAGGGTTATTAAGGAAGGGTGCTTGAGCGGAAGCGATTTTTGAGAGAGGGAGGAGGGTGTGATAAAAAGGGAGTTTAAATAGGTCTCAGTGTTACTTGAGGCAGGCTTGACTAGGTTTCAAGCCGTAACCTCAACTCTTGAAGATGCTTCACGGGTGTTTGAAATACGCTATTGAGACTCTTTCGGTTCTGCACTTGACTTCTTGTTTCTGGAAAGTGTTTCCTGTGTGAGTGGCATCATCCACCAGACATGCACAGTGAGTTACTATTAATTAGCAACAGCACAAGCATCCTCTGATGACAACTACGTTGGGAAAAGATGCAAATGCACAACCTGGCACCTAGCGAAAGAGGCTGGTTGGCTTGGAAGCCAAAAGACCCAGTTTTATTTGTTTCTGGCAAAATATTCATGTAAGCCTATGAGAAATGCCTTAAGCCTGGCAAGTCTTTGTTTTATACCCATGGAAAAGTAGAAATATTTTTTTGTTTCAAAGCAAGCTTTTGGGACAGGTGTAGTATCTGACTGCAGAGTGCCTGGCAGAAAGGGGCCATTGTCTTCTGTTGACTTCAAACTGTGCTTATGGTTACCCACCACAGGTGCAAGGTGTCGGTGGCTATTTATGCGGTTCTTAATATTGAGAATAAAACATGTGGAAATTGAAAATTGTGAACAAACTGATATATGCACGCCTTTTAGAACCACTCTTATGGGATACCAAGAGGCATAACTGCTTCTGGACTTGTGTTTTCCCTACATTTTAGTGCACTAAATTGAGTTCTCTGGAACAAGTTATAGACTAATTGTATCCTGTAGTTATTTTTAGTGTAGTTTTCTAAATCTGATCTCTGTTACATACAATAAATGCAGGCATTGGTAGGGGAATGCAGTGAGACCATGCCTAAATGTTTGTTTTCCCTTGCACAGTCCTTTGCTCGTAAGAAATTCTATATCTTGTTTTCTGTAAGTGGGTGGGCTGTAGCAATGTCTGCCTTTTGGCAGAGCAAAATAAATGTTAACTTGTGTTAAATGCAGTAACTTTACTATGAAAAGATAATGGCGAAAACAGTATGTGCAGCATAAGCAGTAGTACCGCATAGCTTCTTGGAAATGGTGTGGTGTTTTTTCCTAAAATTCACTGATTGCATGCCCACTTTCACTACAAAAAAATAATCTCTTATGCTTTAGGTTCCGTATCATCATAATCTTACAGTTTCAGCTCATTTCCCATCCTAGCCACCCCTTCCCACTTAAAAAAAAAAAAGGCAAAGCAAACAACAACAACAAAATTGTAGACATCTCCTGTTGATAATAACTTCCAAATGGAAATCAGTTGCAGCTGGTTCTTCGCACTTTAACCCTTTGTCTGCTGGCCTTCCAGGAAATAATTGATGACTGATTGGCCCATTAACCTTTTTTTAAAAAAAAGTTTGACAGCCTGGACTTGTGTAATGAGGAGGGATTCCTAGCAAAATCAGGTTGATGGCTGAGTTGCTTGCCCCTGAGGATGCAAAATTAGCCCCGCGGGACCTCGTCTGCATAGAAACTGGACACAATTAGTGTAATATCCGGTGTTATTAATGTAGTTTAGAGTAATTGGGCAGGTTGATTTCGACAGGTTGATGGTGCTAAAATACTATTATAGTGGACCTTTCTATGAATAACTGTTAAACATGGAAAACTGTTTAATAAAATTTTGTGATTGGGCTCACAGGGATTTAAATAGCACAACCTATAATTCTACTGAAGAGTAAAACTGAACAATTTCATTCTGCCACCTGGATTTTCCTGTTTATGTATGCAGTGGTTAAGGATGTACACATTTGCTACTCTTCTTCTGTAGGCATTGCGCTGTGGGTGATGTGGAACAGGCACTGCTGCTTTGTTTCACAATTGCGCTTACAAAAAAAAAATCGGTCTATTTAAGCTAAAATGTATTATTGAACACATCTTCAACTGGCACAGTTGCTTTTCATCTGACCTTTTTAGGGAGTACACCTGAAGCTTCAGTGGGTATCAGAGAGTGGAAACTTGTATGTTCTTAATGTATCATCAGCGATGACCAAGTTTTCAGCTAACTTGCTGATGACCTGAAAATGTCCTTCCAGCCCAACCTTAAAACACGCTGCAGCCCTCGTAACCCACGGTGGGGCCGTACTGGGACAAACTCACCAGTGTGTTGTGTGGACTTTGCAATCCCAAGCCACAAAGGCTGGGCAAGGTCTTTCCAGCTTTTGTCATGGTGTCAGTCAGTCACAGCAAAAAAGGTCAGAAGATGAAACAAGGGAGCTTCTCCTTTGGGAAAAGGGAGAGTAGGTGTATAAAAGAGCAACCATGGGAAACGGCTGGAGGTGTTTGCCAAATTGCACTCCAGTCACCTGAATAGATGGGTTTGTGTGAATTTTTAACTTGAGGTGGCAAAACGACTGTTTTCTCTAGTACGCAGCTCCTTCAGCCAATACCAAACCTTTGGCTTATGTAGGAGTGGTATGGCGTATGGTCGGGGGAGAGAGGAGGGGAGAGTGCGATGCAGCCTGGAGCAGAGCTGCGAGTGGAGAGGGGAAGGGCTGAGGGAGAAGGGCACAAGGTACAGAAAATGGAGTGAGGCTGAAAAGGGCCTTTGTGTTACTGCACGTTGCAGGATTCCTGCCATAACGATACGCATGTCTCTGTACCACCTGCGCTGAGTAATTTATACCGAAGGCTTTTCTGAACGTTTAGTGACCAGCATTTGGAAATCCTCCTTTAGTAAGACTTCAGGATTACAAGTTTTATCACTTAAAAGCCATTGAAAGGCCTAAAAATGATGGATTTCCTAAATGGGACTCTGCAGGGGGGCTGCTTCAGGTGGGATTCGTTGTTTCATTGTCTCTTCCTTTGCCATCATTCCCTGTTTTCACCAGTACATGCAGAACTCTGCATGTACCTGTACCTCTTCCCACTGACCATATGCCATGCCACTTCTATGTAAGTGGAAGACCATAACTTTGTTATCCTACAGGAGACAGCACACAGGACTGAACATAATTTCCTTCATCATTGAGTAGTTCCTCTTACATCTTCCTCATAAAATCTTGAAAGCTCTGTTTTGATAAATGTAGCTTTTTCCATGATTTATTCGTAGCATTTTGGATGCTGATTCTTCCTGTTTCTAACACAGTGTTGCTAAAATGGAAAAATAGCTGTAGCTCTACTGTTGCATCGTTTCTCTTATCTTTCTTTTCCCGCTTATCCCCCACAGTATTATTTTAGTAAAACTGCTGCTTCAGGTGCCTTCATGCACCTGGAAATAACCTTCACCTCTGTGTTTATTCTCACCTTGAGGTGCAAAGTAACCTTCTGCAATTTTTTGAGGCATCATTAAAGAGTGTAAGCACTGGCCTTGGCTAGCACAGAGTTTATCAAAGAAAACCAGTTGTCCCACTGGTTGAGAAAATGACTGCCAGTGAGCAGCCGTACTGTCTTTAAAGCTAGTGCTAGATTTGTCACTTAACTTTGCATGCTTATGGATCACAAGGTAATGCAGGAGTTTCATGGCTCTGAATATATAATAAGTCATTAGCAGACAAGTGAATGTAAATGCTCTTTCTAAAGCCCATTATGGCTGATGTTCACCAGAACTTTGTGCTCTATTATTCTTTTCCTTTCATGCTTCATGCCTGCCCTTCCCAATTCCACTTGCTCTGTTTCAGCTTCCTTGATTTTTTTAATTTGACTTTCGTGTCCCATGTGTAGTTAGAGTGTGTGTCCATTTAGTTCAGTTCTGCTGGTATTTTCATACGCTGCAGTCCTCTGGCCTGAATATTTGTCCTTATAGTCTAGTAGCCCTAAGGATATTTCATTGACCCTTTCTGCTAGCTTCTCAGATCATTTTCTCATCTCCTGTGTCGAACGTGAATGTTGAATAGGTTGAACTGATTTTAATCCTGTATTATAACCCAGTCTATTTACGCTGTGGACAAGAAAATCTACACATCTGCTTTTAATATATCTGTGCTTGTAAAAAACTGCTTGAAGCAAGAGGGGAAATTGTCAAATTTTCTGTATTGTCAGCTATTTATAGTCCATTCATCTTTTAAGTTGTTTTGTGACACACTTTGATTTTTACATTATGTAGCTCTTAGCACTTCAGGTTTAAATCTAAATAATGCTTGTTAGTCACTTTGTGTTCAGGAAAGGTACCAAACTCACAAATGCACACAGGAACTGAATATTTACCCCAAACAGTACTTGATCTGCATAACATTTGGAGAGAAAAAGCAGGGGATCCGGAAGTCGTTTTCTGCTGCATTGTGCAACTGCGGCGTAGTTGGATATATCTAGCCTCAAACCTCAAATGTCCAGACCTGCATTTGCTTGTCACATTGCAGAAATGCTCATCAACCAAGATCGTTTAGGCCTAGCTACTGATATCCTTAAACTTAATCTTTTCTTCCTATTGCATTATGGGTTTTTTTTCCAGAACAAGAAGAAAACTTTGAGTTTATCATTGTCTCTCTCACCGGCCAGACTTGGCACTTTGAAGCTACCACATATGAAGAAAGAGATGCCTGGGTACAAGCCATAGAGAGTCAGATCTTGGCCAGTTTACAGTCATGTGAGAGCAGCAAGAACAAGGTATGGTGCACAGAGTAATACTGAAAATAAGTAATGGGTGGATGATCATTAAAATGAAAGCAAAATCAAGAACTCTGAATTTTAAACCTGTATTCCTAGCATCATGCATGTATTACACACATGACAGAGTAGCATTAGAGCTGCAGGCATATCTCAGATATTTCAAGACAGCTGGTGCTGTAGCCTGTTTTACAGTTTTTTACAGCAGTTGAATTAATGGAACTCCTGGATTATCTCTTTTGCCTTTGATATTGCTCTTAAAATTTTGACTGAAACCTGGGGCTATGTCATGGACTCTCCCTACGGAGAGGTTGTATAGTGTAGTCACTGCTGCAGATTCAGGTTTGTTTCAGGTTAGAGGTCTGCAGAAGGTCCTTTAAGGAAAAGCCTGTCTTGGAGAAGAGTGGAGGCAGACCCCAAAACCAGCATATTTACTAGTCAAATCTCTAGTTAAATCTACTAAGCTCCGGCATGGCAGAATTTAACTAAACATTCTGGTTGGCCTAACCATAAATGTGCAGTAATGTTCAGTCATAGGATTCTGCCATGATGAAGTAATACAAATAACAGAAATCAAAGCATATGTGCAATTTTTCTTTTCTTTAATTACACTGAATTAATTTTTTATGGTTTTCTGCCTTAGCTAATATAACACAAAGCAAATCCAGAAACAGTTCATCAAAGCTCTTTTGGGGAAGAAGAACATGGCCTAAGAGGAAGAGGCCTTCTACCTTGCAATGCTTTCATATGACAGGAGTAATTTGTTCTCCTTTCCTGTCAAAATAAATGTTTAAAATCTGAGACGACTTGAGCCATTGCTCATTTTTGTAAGGGCAGGAGAACTTCTGCTTCTTGAGTTTCTGTGTCTGCAGACTCTTCACAACTAAAGAGCAAGGTGTAGCATGGTAGTCGGTGGAGGGAAATGGGCAATAATTGTTCACACCCCTAGATCGTTCAACCTAACAGTTACCCACCTAATAGTTGTCCTTAATGATTTTATATTGCAAGGAGGAAACTCATATTTTGAAATGAATGCCTGCTTTCATTGCCCTGATCTACCAAAGTAGATCAGACACCATCTGATTATCATCATCATAATATAATTTACTTCCCATTTTGTTTAAAAGAATTATTTATTTCCAATACATATTTGTGAGATAGAGAAAAATGACTGCTTAAATATTTTCTTGCCTTTCATGGATTTACATTATCTAATATGTATGTTAAGGGAGCACAAAAGAGAAAATTTGTACACTAACATCTATGTAAAGATACTAATACAAAAGTGGCTCAGAGAGGTTTCTTTAAAGTATGACTGAGGTCTCAAAACACGTCAGAAGAACTAGCTGCAACAGCAAAGTGCAATTAGTTGGACATGTTTAGTAGGTGTCCCATTGGTAGATCAGGAGGACATGTCTCCACACGGCCATATGGAAGACCCAGTCCTCATCCTGCTTAAATCAATTCACTGCAAAGAGTCTAGCACTTGCTACAGCTAAAAGTTTTCTTCTCAGAGAGCCCACAAGGCAGTTTAATTGGATAGAGCTGAAGTACTTGTACATCATGACAGTCTCTCCAGGTCCAAGTAGAGGTCATTGGCAGGTCATCATGGAGAGAATTTAAATGGGAGCCATCTGATTAAATCTGACCTTTTGATGATAAAAAGGTTTCAGTTGGTTTTGCAAACCATCCTTTAGTCTTCATTAGCAAAAAAATACACATCAATAAAAGAAATTGATTTTATAAAATAATATTCTTGTCTAATTTATCTCAAGAAGCAAACCTACTCTGTGACTACCGTTCTTGTGAATAGCAGGGTTCATTTTCAAGCTCGATTTTCCTCTGTGTGGTCTCCCCACTTGTTACAATCCAGGCTGGAGACGCCAAAATGCCGGGAGCTGCTGCACAGGGCATAGAGAGCCCTGGGAGAAATCCTGAGCTGTCAAGAAACATAGGAGGAAAGGGGGGTCCCTGCTTGGCAGGCGTGGACTTGCAGTACTTGGAGATGCCAAAGGTTCACCATTTCTTGAGAGGCAAACCAAGGGCTTGAGGTTCCTTGATGATGTTCATTCAGCCATGGTCTAAGCTTTGGGTTTTTGCCATTCATTCAGCTGACAGTTGTGTCATCTAATTTTATTGGGTTCTTATTTGTTGCTTATGCATTTCTTTAAATCTACACAGTCCCGCCTGACGAGTCAAAATGAGGCCATGGCCCTGCAGTCCATAAGGAACATCAGAGGCAATTCCCACTGTGTGGACTGTGAAGCACAGAGTAAGTACAGCCATGCAACTTAAGAAAATTGACCTCTTCTCCTTGGCCAAGACCTAGGTGAACACCCACCATTGGGTTTGTCTCTTCTGGTATTACATTCCATATGTTGTTTGCATGTTTCTTCTTCATTGTGGAGTTTGCTTCATCAGACTTATTTTATGTTAATTTATACTTAATATACACTGTGTCAGATGTGTCCTAATTTTTTCCCTGTGTTGTTTCACAAACCATTTTAAATGTCAGCATTTCTTTCCTTTGATGAAAAGGAAAAATAAGTTTGCTGCTTGACATCGGTTACTTCCATTTTCCTTCTATTTTGCATGGAGAGGGCACATGTGCCGTGGTAATATTTTCAAAGAGGTAGATCTGGATTGGTGTATTCTTGGTTTGGTTATTTTTACGGTTGGTTACTTGTCAGAAGAAACCAAAGTCATTGCTCATTATATCTGGATACTAGAGAACTGATTTGGGATTTTTTTTTTCTCCCTTTGTGTTTTTTTCCCTTTTTTTTTATTTTTTAAAACATTCACTTAGTGTTCAGAAAAGTGTTCTTGAGAATACTTTGAGCTGTGGTTCACCTCACTAACCCTGGCTGAGGTCATTATTCTGGTGCTCTTTAGTTCCAGGGGTTTGCAACAAAGCCACAAAAAGGAAGTGCTCTTGCTCTAAAGCAATTAGTTGTAGAAGCAGAAGGATTGAGAACTTTTGCATTTTTTTTCCTTTGATATTTGAAATTCAGAACTTTTCTTGTGATTTTTACATGTGCTTAAAGTGGAAAAATATTAATTTATTTTTCTTTGGGTATGATTTTTTTTTAAGGCTTGCTGTTTGGGATTTTGACACCTGGTCTAAGCCATTCTACCATCCCAGTTAAATTTAAAATGAACATTCATACAGAAGTGCAAGTGCTTTTGCATGCCGAATTTGCTATTTGTATAGTAAGCAATTTAGCAGATTCAGTCATCCACCAAAGAAACCTATTATCCCCTGCCTCATCCTTTGAAGGCTTGAAGGGAAGGTGGTTAGCACATTAACAGCTGTTTAAAATAAAAAAGACTTTTCCATACCATCAAAATTTGCTTCACATACAGACTGATTTTAGTTGCTTCTTTTGTCAGCTGTCAGATACTCATATGCTGTCCATAGGAGATGGATCAAGAACAAAGGCAGCTGCCTTGTCCCCAGTGGTTCAGCAGGCAGGGATGGGAGCCCTGGCTGGACCACGCTTTGAGCACCAGGACTGGGATGCTGTCAAAACAGCTTGTTGACCTGCTGGAGGGAGATTCCAAAGAGAAATTTCACAGGGACTTTTCACAGACAGAGAGAAGCAACAGCATCATTGATAAATTAAGGTCTTTATGTTCCACCAGCTAGTAATCCAGCATGTGATAAACAAGGGAAAATGTTGGTTTGGCTGGTATCTTAACATATACAGCCCAAAGTGACTTATTTATTAGTGTTCTTTCATATTGACGTGGTAGTCATTCAGATTTACACCAAAGCTTTGATAAGAGTTCAAGTAAATGGCATATAAGATGCTGTGCTGTATATGAGAAGGACAGGGTCTTCAAGTGACCTAGATGTATATTTAGCTCATTTGAAGTGCTCACTGCAGTCTCTGAGCAGACCACGATAGGAGTGTTACTGATTTCTGCTCCAGTCTGTCTGTACAGCTGTGGGTGGCATTTTCTTTGACCCTGCTAACCGGGCACCCAGGCAGAGGGGGAATGCACAATCCCTTTTTCACTGCAGACAACTTCCTGCACCCACACATGTCCTTCTGATGGATCTAGGATCCATTTCAGCTCTACCCAGAGTCCACGCTGTCCCCACGGTGTGTGTTTCTCTCCCCAGTCGCGCATGTACCCCTGTATTTATGCAGCCAAGCTAGATGTTTAATCAGGAAAAGGATTGTGCAAGAAAACAGCACTTTTTTTTTTTTTTTTTCCCATTTCAGCCAGATTGCTCCATGGGTCAAGCTGGCCACAAGTGCGTGGTGCCAGCAGGAGGGTTGTGCCAAGAGCATGTTGCTGGGAGAGGGCAGGGTGGGACTGCCCTTTTTGGCAACACTCAATGCTCTGTTGTGTAGCTTGGGGGGTGGGGGAATGATTTTGGAATCTCAACTGGAACCTCTTAATTGTTTGTATTCTTGGGGATGATTTATACCCTCTTTGAGTCTTCTTGCCATTTGGCCTTCCTAATTTTAAGGCCACCGTCTTTCCTTTTGAAAAAATTGAAATATTTCCAAAGCAATGTATATTAAAATGAAAACACACAAATGAGATGAACCTCAGCCTGCTGCTTTTTCTGCCAGGCTTTGCTTTATTTCCTTCTCTCCCTTTCTGCCTTGCCTGAGCAAGTCCTTACCCCCGGAGCATTTAGCATCACAAATACCAGTGCTCTTGTGGAAAGCTTATGTAGTTTGCATCTTCACAAAGCCAGATGTTTGGGAGCAAAGGAATATGAGATGTTGCTGTCCCTCAGCTGTATTCAAGAGCCATCAATCTTCCACTTCAGAAGTCTCATTCTTCCTCTTTCTAGAGCTCTTTGCCTTTTTAGCACTTCATCACAGCACTTTGTTTCACCAGGGAATTTCTGCCTTGTTGTATGTTAATCAGCAGCAGTAATACCAGCAGCATCTGTGTGCCGCCAGCCTTCTAGCCCTTTGGCAGTCTCAGACTAAAGTTTTTCAAAGTCTTTTTTTTTTTTAAAGGTTCCCATCCCAGAGCAATAGATGAGGCAAAGTGGTCTTTAGGTGCTCAAAGTTTTGCCCAAGAAGATCACATTTCATGCTGCAAAAGGAAACTGGTGTTGCCTTTTCCCAGAGCATTAGTGTCCCAGTGCTGACTCCTGTCTGGAGAAGGTGCTGAAGATGATCAAATTGATTAGTCAAACCCAGCTAAATTTCTGCCCCGAAAGGATTTTAGCTCTTCCAGTCTTACTGCTTAAAGAGGAGGTGAAAGGACAAATGAGAGTCGCTCTTTCCAGATACCTGGAGATCATGGAATATCAGGTCTTCTCTGTTGTAGAAGAAAACAGTGAGGGCTTAAAGAGGGAGAGTCTCATCCTGAGTTTCCCAGTTCAGGAGTCTAATAACTTACTATAGTGTATTTTGTATTTGAGAGCCAAATACTGAAGTAATAATTTGGGTGGCCTGGCCCTGGCAAGCCTACCATACCCATCACAAGATTCAATATTATATGCAGAATAGAAAAAAACTCTAAGAAAAGAAAAGACACAAACTTTTCTGTCTTCTGCTGCGACTCTGCAAGATGCCTTCACCCCAACTTCTTCTTTCCCTGGCTCTTCTGCTCCTCCCTTTAGAGATTCCTTCTGCTCAGCCCAGAGCTATCTTACACATGTTGAACTCATGCGGATTTAGCATGGCAAAGCCTTTCATCAGCCACCTCAGGTCCGAAGGGATGAAGGAGACAGTGGGGAGGGGTTATTCTCCTGAAAGAGCTGTTCCAAGAGCTTTTGCCTTCAAGTGATCAATCTGATTGAGGTGCAAGTCAAAGTGGGGAGGAGGTGTTTAGAGAAGGAGAAAACTAAATACCTTTAAGAATATGGACAGCTGAAAACTGTCATCTGGGAATATTCAGTGATATAAAAAAAGCTCATTTTTGTTTGACAAATTATAAGTAAAACAAAGGGAAATTAGCTTTATAGCACCTCTAGCTGCACTGAATGGGGTTTTTCCTTCTTTTGCCATCAAATCTGGATGTATCCATACTAAAGAAAAGCCTGCTTTGTGGTTTAAGTATTCTGAGCATCCTCCAAGTCATAATTACTCTTGGCCTCAGCAGGAAAAGTGAGCTGAGTTTTGATCATCTTAAAAAAAAATAAGGGGGG
>JANZLQ010000001.1:12193377-12213176 GCA_026212715.1 Elanus axillaris
TAGCTAACTGAAACATCCCTTCCTGATACAAGGGATCACTAGACCCATGCCCTTTGTCTGCAAGCCAATCCCCAACATACTATTACTCATTTGGATCAAAATAAGGATTGGTGGTGAAGTTTTGAATTAGGTAACAGGTAGACTCTAGAGTATATTTTCTCCCTGATATTTAAAAAAAAAAAAAAAAAAAAAAAAGGAATTAAAAATTGCTGCCTTTCCAAGCTTGAAGTTGGCTGCATGGGCTGGAGATTGAAACTGAGCTATTTGTGAGGGGTTATTTATGGTCCTTATTTTAGCTGTCGAAGATTAAATACCTGAATTAGGAGTACAATGTAGTGCAGCTTTAGAGTCTGAACTCTGGGATGGGGCAAGCATGTGTAGATGAGTATTAAAGCCAAAACACCAACACCACCAGAAACTTGATTAAGCTCATGTGCTTATTTTCAGGAGTTAGCATCTATCAAGTTGGATGGGTTTTTACTGGAAGGACATCAGATATTTCTGTGACTCCACAAGAAACACCTTGTTCAAAAACACATAAATGAGTGAACTTTGCAACAAAACATTTGCAGGGGAGTATATTTACATTAGCTAGGCTTACCTGAACCCATTTTTTAACGTTTACACTGAAACTACGTTCCACGCTGCCTATGTATATGTGAATGCACGTATCTGCTACTCACATCACCTGAGGAATAAATATGGAGAGTTTCATCTTAAATGTGGCAAGCTAAAAGCAACTGAAAAATCAAATTTACTATATGAAAAATTGGGCAGCCTTTGCCCAATCACCAAAGCAATCTTTGCCCTCACTGTCTTTAATAGGAACTATTTTATCAGTTATTTCCAAAAGGAAAAGCATTTAACACTTGTGTCACTATTGAAATTCAGGCATTTGCGAGGCCAAACCTCGTAATAATAAAGAGGCCAAAAAAAAGCAATTGAGGCAAAAGAATTGCCAAATGCCAAGTATCAGCTATTACAAGCTCCAGATCCAAAGGCTCAGATCTCTGGTCAGATCCAAAGGCACATCTGTGAGCCGTGTTCAACTTTTGAAAGTACTATAAGTAAGTCAAGCACTTGCTGCTGCTGAGAAACACAACAGAGCTGCTTAGCTGGCAAGGGGAATACCCAGCATATTAGAAAATACGTATTTTGTTAGAAAGAAATCGTATGTAAAACATTTTCTCTTTATTTGAAGCCTTTCTGTGTACTTGGTGTTTAACCTGTTCTTTTCATTTCTCCTGCCCTAAGGTCATGGCTGTCTTTCTGTACACAGGTCTCACCAAACATGAAGCGGTTTAAACATATAATTGAAATTGCTCACTATATACGTGGCATAAGAGCAGTGACTCTAAAGCCAGTTTGTTCCTGGCTTGTGCTACTGAAGCTTTGTATTATTTGAATTATTTTTAACATTTCTACATATGTTTTCTACTTTTATATAAACTCATTGCGGTTAAATATGAGGACAGGCTGTCACTGGCTAGGCTGAGAGGGTGGGAATGTGGTCCTCATGTTACCTTTTTCCTGGGCTTAACTCAGATGGGATGTTACAGGAAGGTTGTGTTGCATAGGCAACAAGCTTGCGGTAGCGATCACCAGTGATGGTGGTAGTTGTGTTCCTTCATCCTCCCGCATTGTTTTTGACCGTTTCAGCCTTCGGAAGTTGTTTGCATGGCAGATAGCTTTGTCTGAGCTTGTGGTACAGCGGAGAAAAGAATATGCCTAAAACCAACGGTGGTGATGCTTAACAGTACTTTAAAAAAGGCAGTGCCTTGCCGTGCTACTGGTGGCTTTGCTGGCCAGTGACACTAGGCACAGAAGCAGCAGCATGCCTTTGCTTTGGTCGTGGCTACAGAACCTGCAGGGCTCCATAACAGTAACTGTGACCAACTTTCTCTCTTTTGTGATTTTTTTCCTTTTTTTTCCTTTGTTTAAGACTGAGCTTTGTTTCTGGCTCTGCAGGAAGCTGGTAGCCTATGGCAAGGGACTGGGGAGATAAGACTTCAGTAAGATAACTAAATGAAAAGGGCAGCAGTGAAAAGATGGTGCTGGCTTTTGACTGGACTGAAACTTGATATACACATCAGCCCAAATGCAGTTTCCCCACGGCTCTTAAATATTATCCATTTGTCAGAGGCAATGCGGTTACTGCTGGATTTTTAGATGTGCGGGTGCTGGTGGGAGAGCCAGCAGCGAACCCCTGAAAGAGAAGAGTGACCGGAAGAAATAAGACCACCATCACTTTAGCTTTAAAGTAATTAAATAGCAGGCTAAAATGTGTTGAGGTGAACACAGGTGACTATTCGGAGCCTTTAGAGGGTAGGTATTAGAGTGAGATGAAATGCCTTACTGTGCCTATTAACTAGATTGTGCAGACAGTGCAAAGTCCTGTCGCTGAAGCATTTTTTGTGCGAGTCTGCAGAGACGTACGGTAGTGAGAAGAAGCCATCTCTTAATAATTGGTAAGCCTCAAAAGGTACAGATGGGATAAGCTTCAAAAAGTCTTCATGCTGAACAGATGATTATGTCATGGCCTAGAAATCTCCCAGCTAACTTTTCTTTTTCCCCACAAGATTTAAATTTTCCTGGTTTCATCCAGGTCAGAATTTTTAAGTGATGTTTTTGTTGTATTTTCATTTCTTTACAGCACCAGCCAGACTTAGAAAATCAAGGTGCACGCACAATTAAATCACAACCTCAGTTAACACTTTTCAGACTCCTCTGCAAGTGGAAAGAATAGGATTGTGTGACTGTGTACTAAAACTGAAGGCTATCTTCAGCCTCCAACTTGAGATAATATCCAGAAGTTGACTTTGTGCCTTTCTCAAGAAGCAAAAACTTGAAACTGTAATCCTTTGCTGACTACACGCGCATGCTCCTTTCTGAGTCTTTCTAGACCAGATCTGTTTTGGCCACTTGCGCAGCTCCTGCAGCTCAGACCAGTCTTAAGTGGATACCTGAGATTGCTTGGATTGGCCTGTTGCATTAAGGCAAAAAAGAGGGGGGGGGAAGCAGCTACAGAAATGAAAGTTTGTTGTTCAGACCTCTAGTCAAGGAGAAATAGAAGTTTTAATGGATTTAAAATACTACTGCAGCTGCAATTTTGAGAAGTAGTCAGAACTGCAGTTTTAGTTGGTATAGGTGCACCCAGCCCTGCTTTCAGCTGACTGCTGTGGACACCGCCACCAGTGGGACAGTACTGGTGTAGGTCAGCGCTTGCTTTGTCTGGCATCCCTTGGGAGAAGGCAAGGATTTACTGGTGGGCCCATGCTGCATGCACACCGCAAGTGATCCGCATACATGCACATAACCTGTGGTCTCTGGGAAACATCCAACCCTCTGTCTGTGCATGGGGTGACCATGTGCAGCACAGGTTTATTGCACTCAGCCTTTCCTTGCTGTTCAAATCGTCAGGTATTTGTGAGCCTAGAAAGGGTGAGCACTGCTGTCTTAAATCAGTCTGTCTGGCAGTTGTTGTGGTTTAACCCCAGCCAGCAACCAAGCACCACGCTGCCGCTCTCTCACTCCCCCCCCACCCAGTGGGATGGGGGAGAAAATCGGGAAAAGAAGTAAAACTTGTGGGTTGAGATAAGAATGGTTTAATAGAACAGAAAAGAAGAAACTAATAATTATAACGATAACACTAATAAAATGACAACAGTAATAATAAAAGGATTGGAATGTACAAACGATGCACAGTGCAATTGCTCACCACCTGCCGATCAACACTCAGTCCTCGAGCGGCAATCCCCACCCCCCACTAACCCCAATTTATTTCCTGAATGTGACATCCCATGGTATGGAATACCCCGTTGGCCAGTTTGGGTCAGCTGCCCTGGCTGTGTCCCATCCCAACTTCTTGTGCCCCTCCAGCATTCTCGCTGGCTGGGCATGAGAAGCTGAAAAATCCTTGACTTTAGTCTAAACATGACTTAGCAGCAACTGAAAACATCAGTGCGTTATCAAGGTTCTTCTCATACTGAACTCAAAACACAGCACTGTACCAGCTACTAGGAAGACAATTAACTCTCCCAGCTGAAACCAGGACACGGTCTCCCCTGTAATCTGTAAAAGAGGACAGGTTTCCCGACTGTGGAGAGACATAGACCATGATCTGCAACGTGCTAATGGGCTGTGGTGGTCAGAAGAGCTGCCCATGTTCTAGCTGAGGATCAGGCCCCTGTCAGATGCACGGTGAAGTCATTCATCTTATCAGGTCACTTCTGGAAATAACAGCCGTTCCCTCCTATGTTGTAATGTAAGTGTTATGTTGGATTATAAGTTGGTTGGCACTAGCATTTTGCAGGCAGGATGTAAGTTTTTCTTCATGGAGCCAGGCTGTAAAATACTGTTGAGTTTACATGTTTAAATGTAAACATGTTTAAAAAAATGTTTAAAACAATGTTTAAAAAAAAAAAAGGAGAAAAAAAGAACATCCTATAGCTTGAAGCATGAGTGGGGTAGGAGCTGTGTGCAGAGACAACTTGCTTTATACTTTTAAGAATTCGCCAAACTCATTGCTTGGCTTACTGCTCTAGGGCAAGTTAATTAAAGCCAACAGAGAATGTAAAATTGGGGAAGGGGAACATTTCTTAATTATGTTGTGGAGTTTCTTTCTAATTCATGTCCTTTCAAAACCCAGTCTTTGTGAAGCCCCTTGCCTGTGGCAGACCAGCCCTGAGAGTATGGCAGAGTACAGCTTGCACACAGGTTTGCTGGTGCCTTCATGAAACATGTTTGGAGGCTACATAAACTCAGCTGCCGAAGGTCATTTGCAAAGTATCCGTTTTGTATGACTGATGGCAGTTCTGTTACAAAGAAGTCACCAACATTTCGAATTTTTTTTAAGGATGTAGTGTGGTTTACAAGGGGTCTTGGGGTGTTTGGAGGGGAGGTGTGGAGGACTTAGGGGTGCAGATGAGACTTAGGGATGTGCAGAATGTGCATCGGGAATGCTCAAAATGAGAGAAGAGAGTATCCAGAAAGTGATTCTTCTGATAAAGTTTTGGGACTTGTGAAATTAATATATGTCCAAATAGGATGTTTTAGCTGGCGTTTGTTGTCCCATTTGCATTTTTCTGGATCCAGACAGCTCATTGGATACCAATGTATGGGTTAAAATGTGGAATAAGAGAGAGAGGAGAACATGAGATGTCGTGGTGTAGATTTTACTGTAAGCTTCAGAAAGGATATTTCAGTAGTGCAAGGAAAATACTCTTAAAAAAATGACCAACATCAAATGTGGTACAGTATTAATAGGCAAGTGCATGTGAAGTCCTGGAGGAGGGAGGTTTGGGTTGTATTTTTAACAGTTGAGATGTGGTGGACCGTCCCACTGCCGTAGTGGGACATACAGGATTTAACCCAGTATAGGGAAGGCTTTCAGGATAAAAGAAAAAAATGGTATTGATAGCCCAAGAGTAAAGTAATAAAAATAAGAAGTTGTTTTTATTATTTCTCATATTAGACACAAATAACTTGGGCTAACAGACAGAGCTTCTTGGATTACCAAAAGGTGTATAATGCACCAGAGCTGCAGCTCACTGAGCAAGAACTGGATGGACTATGTGTTTCTGAGGAGGTGAATGGGATGCAGTACCTAGTCTCTCTGCAGGGAAACTGGTTGAGTTTCCAGTTAATCATGAGAAGAATTTGTCAAGCAGTATTTAATGGACAGCTTATGAGTGTGTTCATGGGCAGGGTAGCTTGTACATTTAAACGTGCCTGTTTTCTTTGACAGCAATCAATGACTGTGCTGTTTATTGATGTACTTGGAGAGGTCTTCTCAGACTTTTTTATGATCAGTTTGGCCTCTCTCAGATCAGTCAAAAAAAAGTAACACAGCAGAGCGGGACTTCTGTGTTTACAATCAATATCATGCTTTTTTTGGTTTTATGCAAACAGAAGAATTGTAATATGCTTTTGCGTGGGCCCGTTTGTACCACTCAGTGCAAGGCAGCAGACTTGGTGAGTAGGGCTGGACTGTGAAGTAAGTGCCAATATTTACATGACTGTTTTTGGTCTGGAGCAGGAGAAGGCACTAGTTTGTTTCCCGGTATGGTCTTGGTCCACACAAACTGGATTCCATTTGGAGAAGCGCAACTGGAAGCTCCACATGCACCCAGTGTGCTCCAGACTGTACTTTGAACGTAAGGGGCCAACCCATGGTGCTTCGAACCTCTTGTAGAGTTAGGAATGTTTGATTCAAAGGACAAGACTCAATCAATTAAAGGTAGTGCCTCTGGATCATTAATATATAGGGTCCTTTGTAACCTGCCTGGTTTGGCACTAGCTGCTCCAAACTAGACGTCTGTTCCTATTGCACCTCTTTATTTGCTGCTGTAGGCAGAGCCTGAGTTTTCCACAGAAAGCAGTAGGTTGAATTACGCCGCCTGGCCCAAACCCAGCAATCAGCTTTTATTTGAATTGCCCACTTCCAGGTTTCCTCAGGGTTTGCAGTATAATTTGGGGGCCTTTTGCTAACATCCATTTCTTGTTGGCTTCAGAGTGTTTGATTCTGGGTTGTTAATGGAATCTTGATAAGTACAGTTTTGTCTGAGGTGTGTATATTTACCAAACATATATTTATCAAACAGAGCAAAATAATATATAAAATACATAAAATATGAAATATTATCTTATAGCGCCCTTTCACTATTAGTCCAACATTCAGAAAAACTAGTTTCACTGCTTTGCTTTTAAAAAAAAAAAAAGTAATATGTTCTGGAATATGCAGTTTTTATCCAAGACTGCATTGGGTAGCAGTTTGCAAAGCAGGTAAATAAAACTTGGCTTATTTGGGGTGTGGGCGGAGTGTGCATTTGGGCCTCAGTTAAAAATCTGAGCTTCCTTTAAGTCAGAACTACATCAGCAGTGAAAGTGAGATAAGACTCACAGTAATTCAGCTTGATACAGGGATCGAGGTGGGTGTATGTCATGACCATCACTTGCCAAAACAGAAAGGGAATTTTGGAGGAGAGCTAGTAGAAAGATTCAAGTCTTCAGTGAGTATCTTCAGGAGGAGATGCTTAAAGGGGGTCAATGAAATTATAGTAACTGTGGAGGGATGGAGAGGTTCACAGCCATTTGGAGGAGATACACTCCTTGGAAAAATGTGTTCTTGTAGTTCAAAAAAGTGCTCCTAGGAGTAGGGGATGAAATTGAGAGGAAGCTTTTGGACTAGTTACCTTAAGCTGTGCAGTTATCTCCCAGGGAAAGCAATGCATCCCACTGCTAGTAAACACATGATGGAGAGCAAGGCAAGGGACCTAGGTGGCCTTTACTTTCTAGATTCGCTGAATCTCTGGTAAGGAATCTCACAGCATTCAGCAGCTATAGCAGATTTTTAAAATATTTCTTCCTATTTCATGTTGAGTCCTCCATCACTCCAGAAGAGTACAGAAATCAGCTGAAATCAAGATCTAATTCCAGTGCTCTTTCCTCCTGTGTCCCCTGCTCCCCTCTTGTATCCGCTGGATGTCCATTTCTGTAAGTTTTCCCTTCAGAACAAACCTATCATTTTTCACCACAGGATATTTACAGCTTCAATCAGTGCCAAATTCAATTGGCTTCTGATCTCATCGCTGGAAGTTATAGATGCAGATATTATTTGCACTGCGGTTAATTATGGAGCAATCAAACTTTGGCTTTTCCACTGTAATTTCCTCTGCCAGCTAATTTAATTAATCACCCCCAGCTCAGCTCTTCCAGCTGCGACCGGCAGGGTCATTAATTAGACATGTGGTGGTAGCTCATAGACCAGTTCCTGTTAAGGGGCTGCTGCCCACTTGATCTCTAAGGGAGCAATAGGTTTTTTAGAAGCATCCAGGCAGGATTTGAGGTAGCTGCCAGGTTATTGTATTCCTCAGAAGGGGAAGCAATTCCCAAAAGATGGACTGCAAGCAAACGGAGGGATTGCTGGGACTGCTGGGATTCAGCAAACGGGGCATGGTTTGGTGAGGCAGGACTGGGATCAGTTCCCCAGTGAGATGTGATTTAGGGTCTGACCTGGCAGTTCTCAGTGGTCCATCCTTTCTGGTCTGATCCAGGAGCCAAAAAACAAAAAGGCCCAGAAATGTGACAGACCTCCTTCTGACTGTTTGTCAGAGCTTCCTGGCTTTTGTCCGAAGGAAAATACAAAATTTCCTAATGCAGACAAGAAATTAATATATGTGTTTTAATTGCCAGATCACATCAATAATAGGAACATTTTTTTTCACTGTAAAAGCTGTACAAAATAATTGGCTAGGTCTGTCACATCGTTTGGGTCTCAGAATAATCAGTAATTTTTTATTATTTTTTTTGAGGATGGAACAACCTTTTACAGTAGACAAAATGGGTTGATTACTTACAGCTTAAGAATCTCATCCTGAACAGAATCAGCAGAGGGCAAGTGATTTGGGACATGTGATAGCCCAGCCTAACAGCCCTGGAAAGTCCAAGCATTTTGCAGGGAAGACAACAGATCCTTAGTCTTTGCTCTCACATGATCTGTTTTGATAGTCAGCAATAACAGACCCTGCCGGTGGGTTCTACTCTGCATTCGCAATATCAAAGCATCCTCCAAAGCCACTGTGTCCTCAGCCTGCAAATACAGTTGTAAGCACCCTTCATTTTACTACCACGATCTTCTTTATCCTCCTTGGAGTGCCAGCAAAGCCCTTGGTGTTCCCATCATATCACTTACTGGTTCTTGGAATAGGTAAGCAAGAGAATTGCCAGGATAGTTGCAGTTGGGCAGCTTTTTCAACAACATATGACAGCTAGCTAGTTTTACTGCACTTTGATTTTTGAACCTGTTGCAAAGCTGTCATGTCTAATCAGTGCACGTGTCTGCCAATGGTAGATTGCTGATGGATTAGCTGGAGTATCCCCCCACTTCTTTTCAGAATAGACAAACTCCGCTCAAGACAACTGTTTTAATCATCTTGGGTCGCAAAGGCTCCTTTCAGACTCTTCTGTCCAAAACATCCATCAACCCCGCCCAGTAATAGTAAACTGAAAACAAAAAAATTGGTTCTCTTCACTGTGTAACTGTGCCTTTTTTAATGGCAAAACAGCACTGTGGACTCAGGCAAGCTCCCTTTTCTGAAGGAGGAGAAGGTGCTTCTGATGCAACCCTCCCTTCAAATGCATCGTACTCTTCACTGGTGGCTTTTTTTTCTTCCTTGTATCTCTCAGAAGATTCCCTTAGTCTGAACTGTTTTGGGAAGATGCTTTCAATACAAAGTCCTTTCCTTGCTCGCAGTCAGGGAGAGCTCTAGGGATTTTCACAAAAATGCACTTCAGCAACTGTTTCACAGTGGAGGGGTCACATCTGCTTTTACCATCACAAGAAGACAAGGAAGATTGTTGACATGTTATCACTATCGAAGCCCTGAATGGGAGAGATATGTAATTGGTAAGAAAGCAGCCTGTCTCTTCAGAGAAGCTCTGCACCTTGCTTTGGGGCAGAAGTTAGTACTTTACTAGACATCAGTGCGTACAAACTTCAGCAGGTAGCAGCTGGATCACCATGCTAGGAATGCTCCTTTTGGAAGACCTTTCTCAGCTTGAAGTCGATAGTCTCATAGCTGGAAATACTGCCACTGGAAGGAGCGGGGCCCATGGGGATTTTACATCTTTATCTTAAAAAAGTACTGCTAAGTAATTTACAGCCCAAAAGTAGAACAACTGCCAGTGTTAACTAGAAGGTAATTGGCTATGAAGACCTTAATCTGGAATGGTCCTCAGTTCCTCACTGAGGAAAAGCAGCATCTGAAATTCCTAAAATAACCATCAGTGTTCTATAGGCAAGCTGGAAAATTAGTTTGTTTTTGCTCTGCAAAAATTAGAATTGCACTTGGTCTTGATCAGCAGATTGCAATCACCCTGTGCTACTTCACCTACTCATCTCACTTGGTTTTGTTTTATTTGAGCAATATCTTAAATCTTCCCAGAGCTATTGCATGTCTTCCGTGGAGACTCATCATAATCCTGCCAGGCATTCATCAAGGCTTCCAATGAACCACCGCATTAAGTATTCCTCTGCTCCTTATCAATCAAAACAGTTTACTTATAACTTTACTTTTTTGCCCTGAAGTAATCAAAATCTGATATTCCACAGATTGCAGAAAATTGTCACTGCTGTATTCTGTGCTAATCCATCACATGGAACAGGCATAATTTGGGCATCAGAAGAGCATTAAATGTTTAAATAAGCAAGAGCCAGTCAATGAGAGAGTCCGTTAACTGCTCCAGATGACAGGACAGAAAAATGTTTGGATCACAGGTATGTTGGGAATCACGGCACAGACCTTCCAGAGCAATGGGGCATCTCCATTCTGCAACAGGCAGAAGGTTTCCTGTGTTCTTCGTGATATTGCTCAAATATTCAAAAGAAATGCCTAAGACAACAGAGTGGCATGAGATTTTTTAGCTTAAGCTGCAGTATGAAACTCATTCAGCTCTCTGTGGAAGGTAGTCCAGGAGATAGTTAAAGACTTCATCACTTTCTTGTAGCCTTGTTTTCTTCTGTACGAGCTTGTAATAGCTTTCAGGAGTAGCTCGTCTTTTAGTGATGAGAGAAGGGAAAAAAGTCATTTTTATGCTGTAGACTTGAGTAAAACATATTCATTTACCATCTTCAGTTCTTGAAATAACTGCTCTGATAGTGAATGCAATGGGCAGGCCCCATGTGATGAGACTGGCCAGTGTAGACGTGTGTAAGATGTTTCACTAGTTCTTGAGAAGTACTGGGAGACTTGAGTCCACCTTAAACTATGAAAGGTGATGAGGAGACTTCTCACTGTCACTTCTCAGCCTGAGGGTGGCTGCTGTTTTTCTGTATGAAACACCAATTCCAGTGGATTCAGGAGAAAATTCTCCACAGAGAGGCTGTGGGTGTGGGATTTCTTGTGCCTTTATTCTGCGGCAAGGACCCAATCCAAAAGTCTCCTTGGTGGAGGAATCATGGTCTTCTGGTGAGTATTATGATCCTCTTGTGATTAGACAAAGCATCGGCAAAGTAGATGTTGAGTCGCACTGGATCAAGGATATGATTTGTGTGTACTCACAGCCCTCAGTTCTTCTGTCCTCTCCTATTTGAGTCAAGTCGCATTTTAAACTAATTTCCCCTTCTAGCGGTAATTACGTGTACACCATTTCCCTTCACTTGGCGTTGTAAAGCAAGCTCTTCGTTTTCAAGGGGAATAAATACTACATGCAATCGAAGGAGTTCTGCAGCACCAGGGTATTTTGCACCAATCCAGGGGCACATCTTATCTTCAAAATAAAAAAAGACCTATTGTAATTAGTGTGTAAGCCTTCTTTTAAAAGGATGACTGGCAAGGGGAAATTATAAAGACTTGAGACAGTAATTATCAGCCACTGAAAATAGCAAATCAAGCTGTCCATACCAATATCCCAGAGGAAGGTACTCCAGGAGCCACAGAGAGGGGTTAGATTAGGGGCGCCTGGGCGCAAGCCCTCTGAGCCGCAGAAGGTGCTGATTGTAGTTGTCAGTTTTCTGCTGTTATAAGCTCTTCTGGTATAAATATAGCCCAGCCACCCTCGTCTTAAAAGGATCCTTAAACCTTCCTTTTCTCCCCTTCCGCTGCTTCAAAAACACAGCGGCTGACAGTCCAAATGTTTGAAATAATTGGATTCTGCATTCTAATTCATCTGTAAAGTATTCGTTGATTAAATTAGCCTAATAGATATTATTTCTTACATGACTGCATAATTTCATCCTGATTGGATCACTATGGCACTAACGAGTCCCCCCCATTTACTATTGACTTGAGAATCACAGAAGGCTAGAGATAACTATCATCTTGTTTCCATTTTTTTTTCTTTCCCAGGCTAAAAGTTAAACTGATTTATACTAAAAGGACATAGAGCCGATGCTCAGGTACAGTTGTATTTTAGTCTTTGAGACCAGTGTTAGAATAAAAAAAAATATTGGTTTATATAATCTTGGGCCCTCTTTTATTTACTCAGTGGGTTGTTCTGAAGCAGAAAGATTAACTGACCATTTAAATTCCTTCGGGGGAAAATGGAAATATTTTTAAATAAAATACATTTTATTATCTCATCAAAACAGATAGGCACATTGCAAATGAACCTCATAAGGACTGCACACATTCAAGGAAATGAAAATGCTCCTTTAAAGATAATGTTTCAATGAAAGTGGTTTTAGCCTCTATTAGTAAGATTTTTCTTTGAGCTGCAATTTGAGCGTAACCAAGAGAAAGGAAGAGAAAAACAAAATTGTATTTAGTTTTCACGCTAAATGAGAGCAGATACTTCTTTCATAAGTAAGAAGGAGCTACCTTGGAGTCCCACTTATCTGCTGTAAGGATGACAGGCTCGTGCCCCTCTAGCTGTCCTCATGCAACCAACCACCCAACCCAAGCAGACCTCCTTCTGCAGAGGGTTTTTTGTTGGGAAGGGGTTAACAGTACGATTGGCTTTGTCCCCTGACCCAGTGGCTGGAAACAGCTGGTGGGTTTTGTATAGCGCCGGTGAACTGAGCAGTCGAAAGAAGTTTTTGGCAAACACTCGGCCTGCCCGGGACAAGAAGAGGTGGGTCAACTCAGGAAACCGTTTTCATGAGCAAATGGGGGAAACAATGGCCGCTCAGCAGGAACAGAAGGGAGACCCGCTCCTGCTGAATAGCTCCCCCCAAAAAACCCGGCTCAAAAGGAAGAAGGTCCATTCGCTTCTGGGAATCCAATAAATTGTTTCAGGAAGTGAAAGTCTGTCCAGGCTAATGGAGCCGTGATTGACAGGTGGTTCTCATTACGGCGCCCATCAGGGGACAAAGTGAATTCCAATGTTATTTAAAAGGTTAAGTAGAAATAAGATGCAGGTGACAGCCCAAGGCTGAGGCATCGCGCACTGCTTTTCCTAAGGGGTTTCTTTTGTGAAGAGCCTCTGCAAAATTTAAAGTAAGTGGGGGCAGGGGCAGTTTGGCAAATAAAATTTGGTCCTACCATGACTAACGATGAGCTTACCTGGCTGCATATGAGAGGGAGGAGGGAAATGAAGGTTGCTTTCATAATTCTTGCATTGGAGAGTTCCTGTTCCTTACGTCCACGTAATGTGGATGTTATGTCTGTCAAGAAGATGCAGCAAGGTGAGCTTCCAGCACTGGCTATCATGTCCTGATGCTCCATCCCAGTGGAGGAGGAGCACAAAGTGCCATGAAAGACTGTAGTGGTTTGTTCTTCTTGTCACAAGCTTAGAAGACCCTTTTCCTGAGCCCCCAGAAGAACATCTCGTAGCGCTCGGAGCCAAAACAGGTACAATCGTACGACGTTTGTCTGCTACTTGTTTCATGCTGTGGCAGCTGACGAGAGCAAATCACAAAGCTTTTAGCTCAGTCAGAACAGATTTGAGGTGATTTTGAATTGAAATATGTGGAGGCCACCTAGGGTTGGGTGAGGCTTCTGGATGTGCTTCACCGAGGTCTGAACCTAGCATAAGAAGGAAAATAAAATGAAAATGCATTACCAGTGACTTGGGGTTGCCTTGTGTTCCTGACCAGGAGGCATCTTTGTACTGCCATAGGTTACAAAGCTGAAACTAAAGCCTGTCTCTAGCCTTGTTCAGCAGAAAATGAAGGCAAACTTGCTTTGCAAAGCATCCAAAACACACCGTTGCTTGCATAGCCTATAAGCACGAAAATGCGGTTTAAGCTGTAATCAGAGGTTTAAAGTAGATCTGTATGTATGCTGAAGATGTAAACCATACAGACTATTTATTTCTCTCTGCTTCTGTATTTTTCCTTTTTCTGAATGCCCAAATAAGCAGCATCGGGTGTCTTAGCACTTGTGGATGTCATGGGGTGGGAAGCTGAGGGATCTGCTCTGAGTCACGGTATTGATAGAATATTGCATGGTGCATGGTCAGATACAAGGATGTAATTTAACCAAGAAGTTCACGGCTGGCTTGTGAATGACAGTGAAACTCCCAAGTATGACGTGTGTAATAAATCTGGTTTGATGCAGAATTAATGTGGTATTCAAAATGATTATTTACCATTTGAAGTTCAGATGTGACTATGTAGGAGAAGTAAATAGCTGTGCACAAGGCATTGGGGAAGGGCACATAGGAGAAGAAAAATACCCGCTTGCATTGTTTCACAAGTGCATTCCTAGGTAATACTAATGAGAATTGCACTTTAAATGCAGGATTGATTTGTGATGAGATCAGCTCTAAAGAGTACATTTGTGGAATGATAACCTGATTGGTAGCGCTGCCTCTTGAAGGGCTGAAGGGGTCTAATTGGCATATAACGCACTATAAATTTATTAGCAGCTTCTGCTTTCCCATTGGTGGACCTTCTCCTGCTAACCACCAGGAAATTACCAATTTTCAGGAGTTAGTCACTCAAGTCGCACTGCGTCTGGGTTTTAAAAGAAGCCTACATCGCTGCTCTTATAAATCCTGGCTTAGGGCTTGTACATCAATGGCCAGCTGGGAGTTGGTCACTTCTGTAGTGGACAACTTGAGCACCATGTGTTTACTCTTCAACTTCTATCCTCCTTGGCTTGTTCCTCCTTCCCACCTCCTTGCAGCAAACCCAAGTTGCACAAAGACCATTAGGAGGTAACTAATCAGTTTGGCAACCCTTGGGCTGCAGCTGCCACAAACCAGAAATTACAGTTTTTTGGCAGTTCATGTTCAGGACTTTGAGGTACTTATTGATACATTCAGCCCTGGGGCATATCGGGCAGAAGAGGACATATCCACTTTTTTTTTTTTTTCGGGAGCACAATAGAAATATTCAGGAGCCAATGTAATTATTTCAGTGACTTTGCTTTTAAGATTGAGTCACAAATTAGAAAATAATATTCACATGTTTCTTCTAATTGGTAACAGATTAGGGATATTTTATCTTTTTAAATAATTTCCAAATGTGTCCTGAAGAGGGATTTGCAGGGAAGTAGCTGAAAGAGAGAGGGCACTTATACACTGAGAGTGCTTGGGTAAGAAGCTTTAATTCTTTAATTCTGGCTTTAATTCTGGCACACAGCTTTTAAATCCCTGCACACCCCTCTCCGGAGGTGCTCTCGAAGTGGAACTTGCTGTCACTTTTGGCAGGCATCTCCGGTGCAGATTTTCTTTGCTGTCAGGTTTTATGTGGGTTTCCCACTGTTAAGCACCAACCGTATGGCTTGTAAATCATAAAAGCCTAAAGGTTTGCAAGTGATTAATAGGCAGAGGTGTGCAATTAGAAATGCCTCAGCAGTACCTGAGCGCTCCAGTGTCTTTTGAAAGCCAAGTCCATTTCTAATCTCGCCTTTTGGGGCACATTTGGGCAACCCCAATGTTGCGTGTCCCATTGTTGAAAATATGAAAACAAAAAAAGACAGCATTGAGGTTTCATTTCTTAGGTACAGAGGAAACCTCATGGATTTCTGAGGATTTCTCAAGTCTTTTTTTAGTCTTAGTTACTCAAGTTAACTCATCTCCTTTGCTTTTTCAGAAGTGGGAGCTGGTCTACCAACAGCCTTCTTTAAACTAACTATCATTTGTGGTTTTAGAAAGGCACCAAACACCTGCAGCCCACTAAAACTGAGGTAGAGGGAAGCCCCATCGCTTGCTGAACAGAGAGAATACCTCAGGAGATCTAACTTGCCAAGAGAGGCGTCATTTTTACTAAATAACAAGAGTAATTTTAAAAAATGCAACTAATGGAAGAGTCTGATGACATTAATGATTTCTGTAGAGTCCTTAGCATTGGTGAGATGTAAGAGGAGGCCAAAGCAGCTGCAGAACTAACTGTTAGAGGTGGCGTAATGGAACAGCCAAAGGTGTGTTGGTGGAGAAGGGAAGTTGTGTAGGAGAGGAAGAGGAGGGTGTGGGATAGATTGGAATTGCCAATGAGGAGACGTTGGAAGGTGAGAAGAGCAGAGGGGAGAGTTGGGCAGCAGAGAGGTCCCTGTAGTGTCTGAAGAAAGTAGATCACAGAAAAGTTGCCCATGGGGACGGTCAGGCTACTTTCCAGCCCTCTAGACCTTCACCTGCAAACATGCCTGCCTTCCGTTACTGGCTTGTGCAGAGCAAGCATTTGTTTTTATTTGCTTGTTGCTCCAAATGTGGTTTTCTTCACACTCTAAACTTAAATACAATGTTTATTACTTGTATTTTCTCTTTTATGTCTTATATAAATTCGGTGTAATGTTGGGGGTTTTTTTTCCAAATACTCCAAAGAGCATCATCTTATCGCTTCTGCTGGAATTAGGATAATATTAAAGCCCCCTGAAAGAGCTTTTGTTTTTCCTTGTAAACTAAACTGTAGGAGTTATTGGTAACAAAGTGTTGAAATTGTCAAGAAAATTTTTGAAGGTCTTTGTGAAGCATTGTAATTATACTGTCCTCTTCCGGTTCCTGATCCTCGGGTAAAAGTTGCATTCCCATTCTGCAGCCCACAACATATTTTTTTGCATTTTGGATCACTGAAGCCACATTTGCATGCTAAGCAAGCTCTCATTTGAGATCTCTTTAACGTCTACGCTGCAAGTTTGTCAGCCCTTTGGGTAGACCTTGGAGGGATTTTTTCCCCTCTCATTATTTATAAGGCATTGGTGCACTCATAGTTATGCTACTTCTCCACCTTACAGCATTATGAGCAGGGGAAAAGCTCCATTTCTCTTCTCTCATCTGTTTATGATGTGATACGTTCCAAAGCAGATCACATCAGCGACTGTTATGGTATCCTTAATGCACTGTGATAGTCGCATCACGGGAGGAGCTGCTGGAAAGCACATCGGTGATGTACATCCCTGTTACATGCCACATTACTCAGGGTCTGTGAGAACCTCACTTGGCTACCTCGCTCCGTCTCTCACCTGGCACAGATTATTGAGATTTATGCATTGAAATATTTGTATGTCACTTCTCCCTCCCCCTAGCCCTTTGAATACTGTACAAGAGCTTCCTGTAATATGAATATGGAAGAAGAAGCCTGATTTGGGGTGAAAATAGCCCTATTTTTAGACATGAGTAACCAAGATAACAGACTACCTTCATTTCCACAAAACATTTCCTAATGGTTCATTTTTAGTTCCCTTACCTGTTCTAAACTACTGCCGCGCTTTGTGTTAAAACTGATTTCAAATGGACTTTTCATATTTTTTCCTACCGAAAAAAAGTAAAACAATATGTAATGATTTCTTGAGCTATATTTAAAATACTATTGCATTAAGTATAGCCTTTGTATAGGAGAAAAATAGTGTTAACAAATTGCAAATTAATGGAATCTTCTAACCTGAGTGACTGTATATCAAATTGTAAATTGAAATTTCCAGTCTGTGTTTAGGTACTGGCACAATGCAATTTGATTTATACACTTAAGACATCAGGTTAAGTATTGTTACACATGAATAATGAAATGCATTAGATACGTTTGCAATTACTATTCTCTACATATATATATATTACTGCAAACAATCAAGAGGCAAATATACTCCTTGGTTTTAGCATTTCCATGTGACTGTTGTAGAGCAGCTTTTGGCTTTTTTTAGGTAATATTTGTAGTATGCCTAAGTGTTGAGGTTGACCACCCAAGAAATGGAGGCAGTCCACATATGTATCTAGAACCACACAGCGATAACTCAGTTACTAGCCTTTTTTAGTAGCCAGCACAGTGATATGTTTTGGTTTAAATTTTACATGGATGTTTATATACATGTACATCAATATCTAGGTAAAAGGAATCAGATTGTGAACTCAGTAGTTTTTCTGTTGGTCAGCAGAAGGTGGGTGAAAGGGAGCAGTTATTCATGGCTGTTGTATTTCAAATTCTCATAAGGTTCTCTCCCTGCACATCTTAGCAGAGACCCATGTTACTCCACTGTTCACAGTGCTGTTTTAATTGTTTTCACCAAGCTAAGTGTTTAAAATCCTTAGAGTTCACCGTACTTGGGCGGGGGGGGGGGGGTGTCCTCCTAAATGTTGCTGGCAATGCTATTTGAAAAAATTCTCGGGCTTTTGGGGTTAGTGGAAAAGTACAAATTGTGGCATTCTTCTAGCTTTTTGTTAAATCTCTAGGGACTGTTTTAATTTCACATAGCTGCATGGAACAAAAAAAGCTTGAATTTGTATTGAGAAAAGACTTAACCAGCTTGCAGGGCTTAGAGTTGTCAAACTTACGATCTTTATTCTTAACTTAATAAGCCTTTTCTTAGTACCTGCAGTATTCCTTACCGCTGTATGTCACATAGCTTTTGCTTAACTTTATATAGAGTAAACCTCAGGTGTGATATATTTTATTGAGTATACCTTCAAAATTATTAGATTGGGTGTCGTGCAATGAAAACATAGGTTTGCTGCAATTTTATGTGATATATTGGAGCCCACAATTGCAGGATATTTATCTAAAAAGCCTGAAGTCAGTAAACCTTGATGTCTCAGCCAGGCTGGTAATTAATGTTGTGCAGTAATAAATCCTGCAGGTGTCTTAACACCTAAGGGAGAGCTGCTGGTTACTCTGTGGCATCACTGGAAGGCTAACCTAGAAGTGCAGAAAGAGCAGCTATTTTGGAGCCCTACGTAGGGGGATGCTGTCAGAAGAGAGGGCAAAGAAAGTGGAGAAGCTCTGCTGAATCTGAATTACTATTACACTGATAAGTGTTATGCAGGACATGATTAATTTAAGAAGCACATTCAGCTTTGCACGTGTGAGTGATCTCTGTCCATCATGATACACAGTAGGGCTCTTTTTTCCCTTAAACACAGAGCTATAAAAGGAAAACTGGAAAACGTAGTAGTAGAGGTAATGATGAAGATCCTGACCTGTGGGCTTCAGAAAACAGCTCCCTGAAAGTTCAAGGGGCTTTGGGCCCATGTTTCTGATGGGAAGCTGCCTTTATTTGTGTCTTTTGGGGCTGGTGTTTCAGTTTGATTGCTTGAATAGGTCTGATGGTAGGAGAAGTAACTTAAATTTGGCATATTTTTACAGCACTGAATTGCTTCTTTCTGTCTCTCCTCACTGGTGGACAAAAATTTGGGTTGAACACATCCTCAGCCAGATAACTTCCCCAGCAAAGACAGTAATTAAATCATTTCCAAGCTTGGTTACTACGCTGCTCGCCTGGAGAGCCCTGGTCCAGAGTCCAAGACAAAACATGGGTTGGCTTATCAGCAGCTTTCCTATAGGGCTGGTCTTCATCTGTCAGGGATGTTTAACTTGTAAGAAGTAATAAGCTTAATAGGTTGACTTTATTTAATTATTAATGATCCCTTTCTGTCCTTACAGCTCATAAAACACCCTGTAGGTTGGCAAAACACTCATAATATTGATCAGGAGCCAGAGAGATATTTATTTCCTCTTTGCCCCAGCACACATAAATCTTGGTCCTTTTCCTCGGCAGGCGGGATTTACAGTGGCCTGTTTCTTAAAAGCTTTTCGTAATTAAGGAATAAATACCCATCGGTCTTTGTTTGCTGTCTGGAGCCCTCTTGTTTGCCGGGGACCTGTATATCCCTGGTGGGCTTGTGCGCCTTCCCCCTTAGCAACGCAGCCGGGGAGAGAAAGCATGCATGCTAGGAAGCAGTCAACTGCTAAGCACTTACTTTGCAATAGAGTGGGGTCTTCTCCTGCAGAGAGAGGAAGCCCCTGTGTTTTCTCAGCATATTGTTCCCAGCTCCTCTTCCATGCCTCTCCTCCCAGTTCCTGCTTTGCTTGGGGCAGGAAGACACTTTGGAAATTCCTTGCTGCTAGCCCTTTCTTCTCGCCTTCTCTTCTTCTCCCCCCTTTGCTAGTTGCAATTAAAAACATCATGAAACTTTCCCAACATTTCAAT
>JANZLQ010000001.1:12219324-12234676 GCA_026212715.1 Elanus axillaris
GGAATGCAGGCTCCCCGAGCATGGAGGGAAGGGGCGGAGGGAGAGGCGAGCAAGAGGAGAAGGAAGGAGAGATGGTGACTTTCCGTAACTGACAGTTAAGCACATCAGTACATTTCACCTCTACCAAACGCGACGCCTGGATTTCATTCTCTTCTCTGAAGAGCTTGACGGCATAAATCAGAAGCAAGCACAGAGTTTGTCAGGTTTGAAGCTCCTATGATGGTATGTGTCAAATCAGTTGTAGCTAATCTGTCCGGGGAGAATACTGGCTTCATTACACTTGTATAGTTGAGTTCTTCCAGCATTACCGCTGTTTAATAGAACATGATTAGTCATCACGGAGAAAAAAGCATATTAGCTGAGGAGGTAGTTACATGGCACGCTTCGGTGATTGCTTGGATGTGATTGCAATATTCTTAGAAGCATCATATTATCTCAGACATGTTCTTTCAAGCCCTTGGAGCCCTCCTTTCTAAATTCACTGTCATAATTTAGTATCTGTTTAATTTTTCAGTCCAAAGAGAGGAAATGAGTTGCTGAGTGTTATTTGACTGCAGTCTCCTTGGTGTAAAAACAAAATGGAAAAAATAAATAAGAGTAACTACGAAACACAAAAAGGAATAATGAATACCGCTAAGGAAAAACATTTCAAGTACGTTTAGTGAAATTAATAAACGCATTAAAGGCTAATATTTTTTCAGCCAGCAGAAATAGGTTCTGTCATTTTGCCAAGGTAAATGTGTTGAGTTTTTGGTCACTCCTGTGATGCATTGCCTAACTTATACAGATTTTTGTATTGTGTCTCTAGATTATATGTATGTAAAATCTATTTGAATAAAAAAAACATAAATATGCATTGATTTTTTTTTTTGTATAGAAAATGGCATCTCTGTTAATTTATAAACTGTAATGGATGTGAACTAAATAACATGCAACTAGTTAGGATCTGTGGGTTACAGATCATTGTACATTGAAAACATTCCCAGCAGTGAACTCTTGTTTCCATCGCAAGCCTTTGAGGAACATACTGGGAGGAGATTATGGCACGTTTGGCATGGGAAAAAAAAAAGTGTACAAGACCTTTTAGAAAGGAAAAAGAGGCTGTTTCTCAGCTTTTACTCCAGAAGTCACGAAGCTTTCACAAGCCAAGACAAAAAGCCCTAGCCTGGCTGTGGGAAGATCAGATTTGATTAAGTTCAGAATTGATAGCCTTCACCGCGGCGGGCAGGGCATGGCTGCGCTTGACTCCCAACTTGGCTGCTTTCTGGAAGAAAAATGGCTTGTGAAAGTAGCCTGGACAGTTCATTTGAATTCCAAGTTTTAATACTTGATTTGATTATTTTGGTATTACTGGGCAGATCCCAGCTTCTCCTGTTTTCAACGAAGTAGGATTCTGGCACGCGGAAGCAGGCTGTACGGGTTTTGGCAGGCAGAAAAGTGATTTTTTTAAGTGGCATATGGCAATGTGAAGATGGGGGAAGGGTATATCATGGAGAAAGTTGAAAACTCAACTGAATTCGATGGCAAAGGAGCAATTATGTGAAGGCAGTGAGGTGCACACAGCATAGTAATTTGCAAATCTACCTGCTCGTATGTATTTCCCAAGCCTTCAGTGGTGTTCTTCCTTGGGGCTCTGGATTTCATTTGGCATACAGATGGGAGGAGCATAGCAAGTGCTAAATAAAGTGTATGTGGACAAAATGTGAAGGAAAAAAATGTAATCTGGTTATCTTAAGGAAAAAAAAATCAGGAAATTACGGATTTGATGAAAAATCATCAAATTGTGGGAGAAAAGTGAGCCTCAAGGTGGAAGCATGAGAATATTGACCAGCTTTTCCTATTCGGTGGTGTTCTCATTTTGTACTTTGTTACTGTATAGACCTTTGACTATTTGGGGGGGAGATCTTTCTTCAACCAGCCTAGGCTGGCTGCATCAGAATAAGGCTACAGCTCTTCATACTGGGATAATTTTAATTTATTTTTTTTTCAGTTGAGGAAGGGTGTCTGTTATAATTGCTATTCCCCCATCATTCCCATGCAGCTTCCTGATCTTTGGTACTTACGGGTGGTCCTTCAGCGACGGGACAGCTCATCTAATGTGCAGCTGAAAGGGATGCTATGAAGCCCGCTGTGTCTTGGTGCTCATGAGCTTTACACACCTGCGGGGGGACGCAGTGGGTGTTCAGGAATCGCGGCTCATGGTCCCAAAGGTGCTATAGCTGCCTGCTGTTCCCCTGGGAGCATCAAGGGCATTGGTATCCGAAAGCCAAGTCCAGTGTTTCAGATATGTGGTAGGCAGATTTGCTGCCATTAAGTTCTCAATGCATGTTCCATTTCTGAGCTGCATTTTTTTCCTAATTGAAAATATTTTCTCTATATAATTTAATGCTCTCTTTGGGCCACCTTCTTCTTACAAAGCTGAGAGTGATGTTTGAGAAACAAGGGCAGCCAGGCTGTCATGCAGATTTCAAGTAGAAGAATTACACATTCCTTTCATAAAAATTTTCTGAAGGCGAACATTGAAAAAACACACAATATTTTTAGGAGAGGAAATTCCACTGTATCATAGGAAAAGTGATATATCTAGGCTAGCCAACTAATAACCTCATACTTTAATTAAGCAGTAACACAGTTGCTTTTAACCTAAAGGCAGTTTTTTTCCCTTGGAGGTGTAAGCATTGGCAGTACCTATGTTGAAGTGGCATAGACTATGTGATGACTTCCCCCAAATGTTTGGGGGTCTGCAGGGAGGATACCCAGTCGTCCGTGCAGCAGCAATCCCTTCGAAAGACAGGACATCACCCAGTGCTGTCTCTCCAAGTTGGGAGAGACCTTCTCTGGCACTACAGCTGGTGATGCTCCAGCCGCGGGAGAACAGAGCCCGAGGGTCCATGCCTCGTGGAGTGTTGGCTACTGCATCCCCTGTTCAAATAGGTTTGGTTGGATGGCTGTGAGAAGTTGTGTGGCACCTCCTGAGCTAGCGGGAGAGGCCGCCTGGCAAGGAAGTCGGGCCAGCATAGACTCCATCCCCTTCTTGCATGGTGAAGGAGAGGAGGGGAAGCCCTTCCCACCACAGCTGAGAGCAAGGATAGAGGAAGTTCTCTGTGGCTGGAGCCCAGCGGGGCTTGGCTTTGTGAGCCAAGGTCTCTGGGCTCTGCATGCTTTTCAGGGGATGCATTGGCACTTTGCAAAAGGATGATCTTGAAGCCGTCCAGGTGCGGAAACAGGCAATATGTACCGACACTTGGAGAACCTGCAGGAATCGTTCCCCTTGCTTTCGCTCTGTTAACCTGTCCTTTTTCTGTTCTTCATCTCGCATTTAGCCCCTCTCGTTGCTTTTATGGAACCCACTTGCCAGGCTGTTTACGCCCTTTGAGCATGTTATGAGCAAATTAAAAACAAATTGAGATACAGTCAGTAAGAAATCCCAGCAGAAACATGTTAGCTAAAGCTGTTTACTCCAAAAATGGAGTTCGTGGCTGTGGTTTTTGTTGCGTACCCCATGTAACCCTTTTCATCATGCCAGATACCTTTAAATCCCCCTTCCTCTGCACTTTATCCACAATGACTAAAACACTAGAAGCGAGTCAGCCATTGCTATTAATATCAGCACTTTCCTTCTATTTATTTTAAGGTAATTGCTGTGGAACAATGGAGATGAGTCGGATGTGTCGTATCCGGCATCTGAACCTTAATATTGCTGGAGCTGAGGAGGGTTTACTTTTCCTTGCTATTTATGAAGAAATAAGATCCAACCTTGGGAAAATTCAGGGTCCTGCCAGTGCAGAGATTTGGCCAAGGGCTTCCATTACCGGATTTCCGATTTCGTTGCTAAAAGGGGACAGAAGAAAAGCTATTTTTGGAGAACCTTCGTATATTCTGAGCTAGGTGCTGCTCAGAAAGCCAGGTGAACTCCTGGAAGGTAGAGAGGATTTTTAAGCATTTGGGCATAGTGTATAATAACTGTGTAAACATTAATATTGTTTAATTCGCTGTCTTTTCCTCATTTCCTTAAATTATGTGTGTTAGTGCAAAAAAAGCTTTAGCTGCACTTGGAGATTTCCTCTGGCCAGAGGAAGCTGAGTAATGTAGGGAGAGGACTAGAGGTGGGAATGCAGATACGGGCTTAGAAATGATGTCCGGCACTGTAATGTAGTATAATTAGATTATATGGGGTTTGGGTAGCTTCATCTTTTATATTTGTATGGAGATCGGGAAAAATGAAGTAATTTGTAGTTTCTAGTATAAAGTAGTAATAGTGGAGACAAGCACAGATTTCACAAGGGCGTCCCAAAGGGACCCTTTCCAAACATCTCGGGGAGCCGCATTTGCACCTTAACAGGGAACAAATGGTCATTGTGGCTGGAGGGACTCAAGGTAGAGGACAGTATTGGGGACCAAACCTAGGGCAGCTTGGCTGGATAGGAGACAGCTTGGCCATCCACGTCTCATCGTCAAGCATCTTCGTTTCCCTGCTGGTGGCTGCTACAGCAATTTGTATGTGTGGTCTCCGGCTATTAGTCTTAGATCCTCAGTTCAACATCTCCTTCCATTCTTGGTGATTTGTGGGTAAAATGTATTGCGTAGAAAACCAGTTTTGGATATTCTTGTGTTTGCTGCATAGCAGAAAAAAACTCCACTCCAGAATAAAGTTCTTTTCAAGGTAGAAGAACACTAAACTACCCCAAATTAAAAGGTTCTGCAACGCATTTTGACTTCTTAAATTCCAAGTTACAAAAAGAAGGTTGGTTTGAATGGTTTTATTAGAAAATAATCTCCCATTTGAAAAAAATACAGAGGTAACAGAGCAATATAGCCAAAGCTGTAGGTAGGTAAACTGGTTGTATTATGATATTCTAGGTTTGGTTTTGTTGTTTAGCATGGGCCAGTTTTTAAAGTAAATATTGGGTGATCTCATCTCATGACAGTTTACCTTGAGTTGACTGAATCTGTCTCATGTTTTAAAGAGAGGTTCAAAGGGTTTTGGCCAAGATTTTCAGGAGCTGTGAATAGTTCGTGTTTTGAGAGGAGGATTGCATGATTTCTGAAAACAAAAGGTTGGTTTAGGTGGGTTTTTTTAGAGCCATCTTAAGCCCCAAATCACTAGGCATGCTTCTGGTCACCCTGGCCCCTGTGTTTCATTTCAGGTGTCAGCAATATGTGGGTGAATTAACTCCCATCATTTACTACCATTCCCTGAATGTTCAGGAGGACTTTTGCTTGTGGGCAGGTGAAATAAAAATGTCTTTGTGCATTTCAGCAATTTTAGCCTCTTCATCTCTGTATGTCTGCCTATCTCCCAAATCTCTGTGGTATATTCAAGTGGTAGCGGTCAGTTCTGTTGACAGGCAGAGCTTCAGCTTTCTCTTGGCCATGAACTTTCTGGATGTGTGTTTAGCTTCCAGTACTAAGGATTGACTATTTTGCAGTGCTTCAGAGCTAGTAATTTTTACCTGTGTGTTATGTACAAAACGTGAAGGGGGGGGTGGGGGTGGGGATGGTTACAGAGGTCTAATGGCATGTGTTTGGGATGACCATGTTGCTTGCTGGCACTGAATGCACCATCAGCTCTTTTGTGTATGCCCCATTTTCCAGAACCGATTGGTGGTTTTTTGCTTCAGAGAACTGAAGTAGCTGAAAACACTTCCCTGGTCCTCTTGAATGACAAGGTACAGGGAGTAAAACCCCTCACAGCAGACAACTTGATAGTGTCTGATCTGTGCTGAAGGCAAACCCCAAGCTTGTGCAGGACCGAGGAGGGGGTTTGGTGCTGAAGGTGAGTTGTTATTTGGCAACTCGTTCCCAGAACTGGGGATTGAGTTGAGTTGAAGTGGTGGATGAAGTGCAGTCAAGGTGGTTTGGGTCCTAAGGTAAAGGCGGTGTATCACATGGAGGTCACTAATTACACATGCTTTGCTTTTGGTGTGCGTATGTGTGCTTATATATGCATATATGCTCTACATACTGCTATTAGCAATTGTGGAAATGTACGTGCACGCATTTACACATTAATCAGAATCTATAGCTAGAGCCAGGTTTTCAGTTAGATGTTTCTAAACGGGCAAATTTCCCAGCTTGAGGAAGACCAGCCGTTTCCAAGAGCGCAGGAGGCAGGCACGGGATGGGGGACACCTGCTCCAGGGACAGAGAGATGCAGGAATGTGAGGTTCAGGCTTACTGGGGCTCCTGCAAGCCATCAGACACTCAGGACTTGCACAGATACCTGCCTCAGAGGTATTAAAAAAACAATCAGCTCCTTCAGACAGTAACACTCAACTTGAGAAAACCTTTAAGTTGGCCACTGGGACTGAAGTAGCCCTCTTGCTTGAAAGAAGAAATCCCAGCTCATCAGCCCTGGGGGTGTTACTGTGGGAAACACCAGGGAAAGAGATGCTGACAGTGAAAAGGACAGAGGACTTGCTGCTCAGAGGACCTTTCTTTCATATAAATCTGCTTGAGACTCAGCTTACTGGCTGCAAGTGTGGGACCAGCAGGCTGCCCTCCTGTAGCTGACTCAGTGATGCTTTGGGTCCTGCTGCTGTTCATGGAGCCGTTGGGGATGACGGTGGTGAGATGTTTCTGAAGAGCATTCTCCGGGTGGGTCCTTCCCCAAGAGCGGCTCCTCATCCCTCCCTCCACGTGTTCTTGGCCATTAAGCTCTGGCCCCAAAATTTTGCCCTGAGGGAGCCACAAACCTCAGCTGAAGTGCCGAGGCTTTGCATGTACTGAGTAGTACCGAGTAGTCCAGGGAAACTTGACCAAGTGTTGCTCACACCGTTTCTGCCCTTGCTTTCAGTTGATAGTCCTGTCAGGGGAGGTCAATAGGGCAAGGGCTGGTCTGGCAGGGTGAGAAGGATGTTTGCTGGAGCTAGGCAAGGTATGGTAGGAAACATGGCTGGGTGCACAGAGATGGTAGGAGGATCTTTTATTTCCCCTTCTTGTGCCTGTGACAGAAGAATTACTTTGAAATGCTGTTGAAAACCCCTCCAAGCATTTCTTCCAATGTATCCAGGGATTCAAATGGATTCTCCATTGAATCTGCTGAGCTCATTTTGCCAATCCACAGTGAAAACAGGACGTGCCCATCCTCTGAAAGCAGAGCCCTTTACTCCATGGAAATACCAAGTTTCCAGGGGACTGCATGCTTTTGGCCCAGCTTTTCTGCTATTTCAATGTCAAGAGCATCTTTCACTTGTAGTAGACAGCTTGTGTCGGTGGGTGCACAGACTGAAGGGGGATTTGGGAGAGGAGCGTCTTTTAAAACACCGGGGATTTGTTTAACTCTTGCCTTTGGATTCTGGTTTGGAGTTGTCAGGGGCCTGATTCTGCACCTCCTGCTGCCTTAAACCACTTGACTGCAGCAAGGTTTGAGCGCATCCCCAATGCTTTGCCCACATCCAAGGCAAAACAGCTTGAAGGCAGCAGATTTGGATGAGGATGGGCTGTATCCTGACCTCTCTGAAGTCAGAGTTTGGCCCCTGGTTTCAGCAAGGTTGTGATTTGAGGTTCAGTCTAGCTGGCACCTTTATTTTGGGAAGCACCATCGGCACCTCTTGGGAAGCAGATATGTATGCTGGTTTGTTTTCTTGATTCTTTAGTACCTGTGACCGCCTGCGAAGGCTAGATTCTATGTTCGGCCACGTTTAGCCCCCAAGTCTTTCAGTTTTTCTGCTTTGTGATGTTTGTCTTTCTAGTTGGGATGGGGAGAAAGGGAGCCCAGGTGAGTAGGGGCACCTGAGACGTCTGCTTGGGTAGAAGCAGAAGATACCTAGCACATGGCAGGCTTTATAGCAAGTTTGGGGGTTTGGGTTTTTTTCTGTTTCTGTAAATAGTAATGTATAAATGATGACAAGACAAGTGTGGAAATTATTAAAAAAAAGTCTTTTGTTGTTGTTTTTATATTACCTCATTCAGCAAGTTTGTTTTACAATGACTCAATGCTTTATTTATATTGTTTGTACTGTAATTAAACCGATTGACAAACATTTCACTTTGCTTGTTGTTTCATATGATTTTGGTTTGATTAAGTATGCCAGTTTATATTATGTTTCCCCTTCCTCTCTCTCCGCGTTGAGATTTTTGTGTCAGCTGTACAGTATTCTGGATAATTAAAAAAATAAATAAATAAAAAAAGGAAAAAAGTTGTAAAGTACTGCAGAGAGAGGCTGCTATATTGTATAGGTCTCTTTCTAATAAAGACAAGAAAACTTGTTCGTCACAGCTTGCTTCTTTGCTGGAGTCTTCATTGCCGTGTTATTGAGATACACCTGCCCTGGCCCCACTTTCTTCTCGTATTAATGATGAGATACTGTCACTCTTTGCCAGTAATAAAGATGAAGTATTATCCGAGACCTGGGATGTCAGAAGAGCCAGTAATGGTGCAAATTGATAAATTAAAAAGCAATAAGTCAACCAGACCGTAATGGTGTATATCTAAGAGTTCTGAAAGTGCTTATGAACTGAATGACAGATCTCCCAGCAAAAATATGCGAGCTTTCATTAAAAACAGTTATTCTCCCCGAGGAAGAGAGAGTAGTAAATGTTGCACCTAGGCTTTAAGAGTCTCTGGAGGAGATCCAAGGAATTAGGCCAGTAACGGTTACATCTGTATCTGCTAAATTGGCTGAAATGATCATTTAAAATAAGAATAATAAAACATCTTTAAGGTCATGGTATGGTATGCTCTAATCACTTCTTTGAAGGAAAATCATGGCTCTCTGTTAGGCTTCTCTGAACAAGTCATTTAAAGCCCTGAACGATGGGCAGCTGATTGACATTTATTTACATTTTTAAAGGTCATGGCCCGGGTACATCACGAGAAGAAATCGGGGATTCTAAGTAGGCCCAAGGAGAAGACAAAATACTGCCCTGATGTAGAAGGTTGAGAGATGGGATGGAGAGGGAAGCAAGAGGTGATGGGTCTTCACCTGAGCAGACTGGTAACTAGCCACGTGGCAGAAGCCTCCCTGCCAGGACCAGTGTTTCTTGATGGGTTGGTGATATGGTTAAGTGATCCCAATGGCTCTGGAAAAACTACATAAGGCCAAGAGAGCAGTGTGGTATCAAGATGGGTACACAAAGAATAGCAGATAGAATTCAGTAAGTGTGCATTAATGGGGGGAAAAAGGGGGAGATTACTTAAATAATATGCCCTGGGATGGAGAAAGAAATGTAAGATTTCAAGATCCATAAGGGCACCGTGGAGCAAGACAACCAATGCTACAGTTTGGCTACCTATGTTTGTCCCACCTTATACAAGACACAGAAATTAGGGATGTTTGGAAATTAGTAGAGCTATGATGAAGTGGAAAAAGTGGGGAATTTCCCCTCAAAAAGAGACACAAAGAGGGAGATATGATAGCCATAGATAAGCAGTGGAGAAGCAGCAGATTGGAAATACCTTTTCCTGGTCTTGCACCCAACACGGTGCATGGGCAGATACCAAAGGGCAGCATGGTCAAAACTGGTACCAAGGTGGACAGGCTCTCCAATGCATCACGGGACTGGAGACCTCGCTGGAGTGGGATTTTGCTGAAGAGAAGACCTGACCAAGAGTGGAAAGGTGAGCTTGCATGTTCACAGACTGAGCAGGACTGCCCACAGTATGAGATTGGGGTGGGGGTGGGGGGTGTTATCTTCTATATCTGCTTGTGCCTTGGCCTAAATGTGTTTGTTCTTCACGTTATTGCCCATTCCATCAAGACTCCTGCCTGCAGGGAGCTGTTGGTTCTGTCCTGTCTGATGGGGACTTTTTTGGGGTTTGGGGGAGGTTTTCTGTTTCCTTCTCTTCAGTTCTCCAAGTGCTTCAGGGAGGCTGTAACAGCACTGAAGGGGATGAAAAACTACAGGACTGCTTGTGTATTTTTATTTGTCTCTCTCTTATGGGGGGACTACATCGCTGTTTTGTCATGCAGCAACTGTGTGCCTTTGTTCTTGAGTGGTTTTCCCACCCTGTTTAACCCCGTCACGTGTCCAACCAGCAGTGAAGCAGGAGGTGGGTGCTTTGTGTTCTCCCCTTGTGGATTTGAAATGTGAACTTCAAACATGGGAGAACTTGTTTTGGATTCCCCTGGGGTGTAAAGCTATAGTAGGGCTTTTTTTAGGAGTGATCTGTCCCTCCTCTCCTTCACCCTCCTAAAGGGGTATGGGGTTTGATTTTGTAATGGGCATGGCTGGCTGCTCACTCTAACAACCCTCCTAAGATCTGGCCTCTCCTGGAAGATCCTGGTGCCAGGGATGGTGGAGCAGATCTAAGGATATCTTTCATGCCCACATTTCTCACCTACCCCAGGCCTACCCCCATGTACCCCTGAAATGCTCTCAGATGGTGGCTTTCACCGATGCCTAGGAAAAAAAGAAAATACCCTACTGCAAAGCAACAGGGGTCAGAAAGAGTTTTTTGAAGGAAAACTATCGATTCCCGTAATGAGAGTAGGGGAAACTCCCCTTTTTTCTTCTTTCTTCTTTCTTTTTCTTTTTTTTTTTTTTTTTAAGAAAAAAGCAATTACAGTAAAGACCTGACTGTGGCTCTGCCATAAGGTCTTGCTATGTGTTTCCACCTTTGGCTACAAAGGATTAGCTTTGACAGATGCTGGGAGCACCAGCTCAAGAAACCTGCTCCAGGGCCCAGAAGCCACTTGCTCCATAGGTACCGCATGGTTTGAGCCCTTATTCAAAATCATTCCCTTGGCAGTCATGCTATTTCTTATTTGTTCTGTAACACAAATCCAAACTGGTATGAAGGGAGCAATGGGGTGAGACGACTGAGGGCAGCACCCACAGTCATCACATGCAATGCAATGGTAGGATGGGGCTGACCCTCCCCTGTAAACAGCTTTGTTTTCCAGAAGAAAGCCAAGCTCACCTAAAATCAGCTGTTTTCATAAACAAAAGAAAACATTTGATGCTTCATGAATATCAGGTAAGAGTAGCCTTAAAGAGCCAGGTCAAACATCCACCCACACAAACACTTTTTCTCTGCCTGTGGCCAAAAGCCAGTACTGGAGGAGAGTGTAAAATGAGATTATATGGGGCTTTTGCTATATATTTCCCCAGCCTGTAGCTGTTTAAAATTCAGGGACTTCCATGCCACCTGGTTTTGGTGAGTTTAGTCATCCTCAGTGGACTTCTCTTCCATCAGTTTGGCTGATCTCCTGAATCTCTCAAAAGCTTTGGGCACCCACAGCATCCCACATCAAGGAGTTCCCCAGCTGAACCACAGTGGTGGTGAAGAACCATCACCATCTTCCTCCCCCTCTCTCCCCTCCCTTTGCACTACCCTGGGGAGGAAGGGTGGCAGAGGGACACCTTGGCTTGGAGTGATGTGGCCCAATTTATCCTCCTGAGGGCCCTTCCCAGGGGCAGCACATGTTGCTCGTGCCCAGAGTTGCTCAATGGCTTGGTGGCAGGAGGTGGAAGTGGTGTCCAGAGATGCTGCTCAGAAACTTGACCTTACCCTGACTGAAAAACTCAGCAGAAATCCAGGGTGGGGAGCAGTGTGTCCCACACAAAGCTCTTCTGAGCCCAGCGTCACCTGCCTTCAAGGTCATCCTTTTGCCCTTTTTTCTCCATTTCTAAGCTGGATCTGAGGGAGGTGATGCTTGCAGGGAGAAGCAGGCCATGTGAGTTTTCCCCAGTGAGATTTTCCTATAGCATTGCAATTTCCACCCGAGCAATGCCCAGAACATGACTTGAGAGAATGGAAAAAACCTTTAAGATCATTGGGTCCAACTGTAAAGAGAAAGCAGAGACTCCAGGAGTTACCAGGAGAGCGCATTAGAGAATCGTGGTTACTCCTGGTGAAACCACTAAACGTGCAGTAGGAAAACCACAAATGGACGCCAGGACTGGGAAACCCACCAGGCAGTCGTTTATCTCGCCTAACGTCCAGTAAACCCCTTAATTGGCCAATAAATACGGTCACAATAACAGCGCTCGACACGCAGCGCCACTGCCAGCAATTAGCACTTATTTATTTGCATTCTGCCCCCACCGATCTCCGCTCCCCGACTTCCAGATCTGTTTGTTTTTAAGCCAGGGAGACTCCTTGCATTTGCCAAAGAGAGAATGGGAAGAGCTAAAGCGGCGGAAGAAAAAGGTGATGCCGTGCCGTGGGGCGATGGAGGGATGCAGAGCTACAAAACCATCTGCAGGGCTTTCCCATTGCTTGGGGGATTAACGCTGGGCTCCCGGGGAACATAACATGCCTGCGGTTTGCACAAGCCTTTTTAAGAAATGGCTTGGCATCGGCGCTGCCAACACTGAGGGCTGCTTGTTGCTCAGTTGAAGAGAATCTCTTGATCACCTTTTGCAGTAGAAAATAATCTTTTTTCTTGTCATTTTGGTGCGGGAGGAAACAATTCACATCGTTTTGGAGGATTAGTGGAAATCAAAGGCCAGCTATTTTCATCTAATGAAGCAAGGACTGGGTTCCCAAGCGGCCTCGAGTTGCCAGAGCCAGAGGAGGGACAGCAGCTGCTAAGATGGGGGGGCTGAGGCTGGAAGGAGCAAGGGGTCCCTGAATGCCAAAACACCTTGTCCTGCAATGCTGACAGCAACAGATGGGTTACGTGTCTTGAAACCCTACCTCTGCTTTAGGCTGTATGGGGGATGTTGCATCTACTTTGCAGGCAAGAAGAAACCACAAAGAGTCCTTGGCTTCTGTGCTAGGATGAAGATGTCCACTGGCATCGTAGTGCGGGTCCCCAAACACTGGCTGGCTGTGGGAGGGAAGAGCTGGGAGCGGAACCGAGGTGTCAGAGTTGCGCATTGCTGTGGGAAAGGGCAGGGGAAAACAGCCTGGCCCTGCCAAAAAAAAAATATTAACCCCCCCCAGCCCTGTGTTTACCCATCCGAATGGGCTGTCTTCGGAGGCATTCTGCAGTTTCTGGGAGTTTGTGGACTGGAAAGGGATTGTGCTGCCAAACAGCTTGGCAACTGAAGTAGAACGGGGCAATCCCTGCCCCACGCCCATCCCCGGCAGCGTTGGGGCAGGAGCCCAGGCGAGCACGGGGGTACCAAAGGCTGCCGGGAATTGCCCCAGATGGATGAGCATCTCTGATTGCTGCTGAGGAAAGCAGGTTTCGGTACAACCTTCCTTCCCACACCCAGCACGCTCCCCTCCTCCTCCTCCTCCCCACCAGAGACACAGCATCTACAGCTCCCACTCTGCAGATCCAACTGATAATGGCCGGGCTGATTGACTGCAGATTTCCCTGTAACTGAGCTTAATTAGCAAGCTAATCAGGTCTGGAGATGGTTCCAATTTATTTATTGGCTGATGGCTTCCACTAATCGGCCTGGCCAGTTAATACTGGCAGTGCTGAGGTTTGTGCCAGGTGACCAAATAATGTCAGGATTTCACTCTTCCTAACACTCAGAGCCGGCAAAATGTGCCCGACGAGCACCTGAGCTCGGATGCGGGCAGGGTGGTACCCGCAGCATCCCCTCCCCACAGGGTGGGAGAGGCTCCGAGCACCGTGCCCAGCTCTGACCAGTTCTGGCTCACTGGGAGGATGATGCTCACAGGCGAGGAGAGAAAAGGGGCACGTTCTTCCCTTTGCGCGCTGGCAGCGTAACAGAGCTCAAACACTCAAAATAGTCCTTGTGGCAGGGACAAGGTGTCCAAAGGCAGTGTTGTCCATGGGTCGCCTCTTTTGAAGGTGACCCAGAGCAAGCCTCTTACAACTTGTGCTTCTTAGTTCCCTCCAGCTGCGCAAAGGCAATATAAAAGAAAATTTTATTTTGCTTTTAAAAAAAAAAAAAAAGTAGGGGAATTTTTACTGGATTTTTCTTTCCTCCTGGAATTACTTGGAAAGTGGCGTTAGTGTTCCCTGGGTTTGCTGGAGCATCACTGGGCTGATGTGGGATGTCCATTGAGTGGAGGCAGGAAAAAGGGGAGCGCTGGTGCTGTGACAGAGCCTGCCTCTCTCCCGAGTGTTGGGAAGCTGCGGAAGCAAGACTTGTTGATTAAAGCATGGTGAAAAGGTCCCTTCCCTTGGCTCCTGTCCCTCCAGAAGTCCCACCGGTCTCTGGATGTGGGACGGGGACATGCGTGTGGGATGACACCAAGCAAAGGAGGGAAGGGAATTGGATTTCCTTCATTCCCTGCCATAGAGAGGAACCAAAGGGAGGGGAGGCAGGATGAAAGAGGAGACACGGCAAAACAGCTGGAGAAGGTACTTGCTATGGCAAAAACCCACACATGGCTAAAGCAAGTCTCCTCTGAAGGTATCCAGCCCTGAGCTGAAGACCCTGAGGGCTGGAGAGACACCCCCCCCATGCCTTCTTCGTTGGCTCTGATCTTTAATGGTCCTCCATATTTTAAGCAAAAAACAGAAGGGGAAAAAAAAAAAGCCTTGCTTCTAATTTGAGTCTGTCTGGCTTGAGCTGCCGGCATCAATTCTCACGCTGCCATCCTCCTGTCGATTCAAGAGCCCTTTAGTTGCCAGTATTTTCTCCCTATGAAGGCACTTACGGACAATAATCTAGTCATTTCTCAATCTCCTCTCTCTGATAAGCCAGGAGGTGGGGGGGTCAAAGCATCGGGTGGTTTGAGAGGCTGCAAACCCCCCCACCAGACCCTGGCACTCTGGTGACGGGGGGTGACAACCCCAGCGTGGGACCTCTCAAGTGCCAATGACCAGTGAGGCTGGATGGAGCATCCTTCTCAGGGGGCTGCGGGACATCCCACCTGGGGTCTTTGGGTGATGGAGCTGCTCCGTGCCAGGCAGGGAGATGAGGAATCATGAGCTGGATGAAGCCAGAAAGCCCCGACACAGGCAATGCTCACAGCAGCGGGGGAGCAGAGGCAGGCGGGCAGGTTTCATGGCTGTGGCTCTGAAGTCTCTTGCTAGAGAGGGTTATTAGAGGGAGTAATTGGGATCACCTTACTTTACAAATGTTACTTTGCAGAATGAGGCAGGAAGACAGATCGATCTCAACTATTATTCATTAAGGAAAGTCCTTTATAAATCCCAAATTAACAATTTCTCTTAGAGAGAGACTTCCTATTACCCTTCTTTCACGGGAACTTATTGCTGCTTTGGAAATGGGGAAATATGAAAATAATTGGGGAGGGGGAGAAATAGCAGTCGTGGGCTTAGGAGCCAAGCATCTGTTTAAAAAAAAATACAGATGTGTGTCTTAAAAATGACCATTACCCTAATTCAGAAAGGCAATGTTTTTGATAGATACTATTAGACCACGGCCATAACGACGTTCATAAAAGCCCAAGTGGCTTCTTAGCAATGAACAGGCTATTTGTAAATGTTCAGCGCTCGATGGCCTATCCACAAGCGGCAGTGGTTTGCAGGTCTCTGCTGTCGTCCGTCCTCTCTGTTCAAAGAGATGA